>JAVGWX010000005.1:102392671-103072671 GCA_036924085.1 Ariolimax columbianus
TGCACTGTTAGAAAAATCACGACTAGGATGGGCCGGACACCTCGTCCGTATGTCAAACTAGCGGCTCCCAAAGAAGCTTCTCTAAGGCGAGCTGAGAGAGGGATGGCGCGAGAGAGGGCGCCCAAAGAAACGTTTTAAAGACGGTCTGAAGGACTCACTGAAAAGTTCCCAGATAGACATCGACACCTGGGAATGTCTTGCGCAAAACAGATCTGATTGGAGAAGCGCAGTCACATCGGGTGTAGCTGCCGGTGAAGACGACCGTGTTGTGAAAGCCCAGAGCAGACGCGAGACGCGGAAATCCCGAGCAGCGGGAACACCATCCCCTTCTACAAACATCGTGTGCCCGATATGTAGCAGATGTTTTTGTGCCCGCATTGGCCTGTTCAGCCACATGCGCACCCACACCCAACAGGGAAATCTGTGACAATGATGATATCAGCGGTCCTCATCGACAACGATGGACAGCTATTCATTAATTAATTACCACCAGTCTACGTCACTGCGGCCTGACAGACATGACAGCAGCACATGTACTTCAACATTGCTCCCAGCACACAGATCTGAGGGGGATGTAGCTCTCGCTCAATTCCCTTGAGAAGAAACTGCATGGAGGTATTGAGAATTTGGACATCGTCCCAGCCTAAGAGCAATGATCGCAGAAGAAGTAGAAGTACCTGGATAACGAGGCGGACGGACCGAAGAGAAGATTGGCACAAGGCATCAAAGATATTCTGACAATTAATGTCTTTTTAGTTTACATTCTTCTTCTTCTTCGTCTTCTTCTTCTTCTTCTTCTTCTTCTTCTTCTTCTTCTTCTTTCTTCTTCTTCTTCTTCTTCTTCTTCTTCTTTTCCGGTCCCTCGATTTGGCGGAGCATTTATCCGCCGCTGTAATCGACTCATTCTAACCTGTTTTGGGGAAATCCTGCCTTCGGACATTTGCAGTGCAGTTTCGTTGCAATAGGTTTTACATGATGAAGTTGCCAGCCCCATACAGAACCCTCTATTTTCGAGTTTTATCCCACTTAAAGAATGCATCAGAGGTTGTACTCTATTTGTCCCGGAAATCACTCGGTCGTCAGTTAATTAAATGTTGTTCGTCCATCGTAATCGATGAGGACTATTTTGTCAGCATTCACTGTTCTCATGAGATCGAAGATGGCTAAATTAGCCAATCTGAGCTTTGAATTGTCTGTTGCACTTTGTACAGAGAAATAAGACATCTTCTTCCAAGCGGGGTTGAAGAAGGGTTGATGGGAGCTAACTTGCGGGGCGATTGTCTCTGGGTGGCCTCATCTATTCTTGGTGCCTCATGTCTCTGAACACCCTCAGCAATAGTGCTGCGTCAGGCTGTGCGATTGGTGGCAATTCTTTCCCAGTCACGTGGTTAATACCGCACTGAATCAGTAATATCTTTAGTGTCCTTGTACCTTTTCCGTTGCCCATCGCTTGCTCTCTTGCGATTTTGGAGTTCACTGTGCTACGCATATCATGCTGTGTCTACTGGACACGCACGATCGCGGTAACACATCTGTATTTGGCACCATGTCCTGCCATCTAATCCTCAGCAGTTTCCGCAGGCAGTGCATGTGGAAGTGATTTAATTTCATGACATGGCGACTATAGACGGTCCAGGTTTCATAAACATATAAGAGGGTTGCTAGAACAATTGCAGCTTTATTTTTGTTTGAGTTCTAATCCCTCGCCTATCCCACACCTTAGTACGAAGTCTACCAAACGTCGCACTTGCCCTAGCTATTCTTATATTCACCACATCATCTATGTGAATGACTTGGGATAAAGTACTGCCAAGGTACGTGAATTTGTTAACATTTTTTAAACTGTGGCCCTGATTGAAGGCTCTGAACAGGAAACCTCTGGAGCCGGTTGATGAAGGACCTCTGTTTTTGTGAGAGAGATGGTGATGCCGACGTTTTTACAAACTGTGGCGAACCGACCCATACGTTCCTGCATGTCAACCTCCGTACTGGAATTTAAGGCCCAGTCATCCGCATAAAGAAAATGACGTATGGCTAACTTGTGGATTTTGGTTTAGGCCTTGAACTTTCCCAGATTGAATAGCCCGCCGTCAGTGTGGTAATGAAGCCCAACTCCGACTTTGCAATCGCTGAAGGCATTCCACAGCATGGCAGAAAACATCATACTGAAAATAGCGTGGGCCAAAACACATCCCCGCTTCACACCGTTAGTAGCACTAAAGGGGACAGAGTAGTTTCCCTGATCAATGACTTGGGCGCGCATGCCATCATGAAATTTTTGCACCATTGCAACGAATGTAGCCGGTAACCCAAACATGGCCGTTAACTCTTCACAGACCGTTGCGATTTACAGTACCAAATGCCTTAGTGAGATCCACACACGTCGTGTAGAGAGAAACGTTCTATTCTTGACACTTCTCTTAGATCTGCTTTGCAGCAAAGATCATATCGATGGTCCCACGGTTCTTCCTAAATCCACATTGAGTCTCGGGTAGTAACCCCTGCTCTAGGTGAAGATTTAATCTGCGGAGAAGCATTTTTGCGATCACCTTTCCTCCTACGCACACCAGCAGAGATATCCGTCTGTGGTTATCATATATTTATTTACTGCCTTTACGCTTATGTAAATGAATAATGGAGGCATCTTTTAATTCTTGTGGGATGCTCTTTTTCTTTCACATTTCGCAAAACAACTGAATAAACTTCTCAACCACTTTTTGGATACAGCTTTATAGATCTCTGCTGGGATGGCGTCAGCTTTACAGATCTCTTCTGGGATGGCGTCAGCTTTATAGATCTCTGCTGGGATGGCGTCAGCTTTATAGATCTCTGCTGGGATGGCGTCAGCTTTATAGATCTCTGCTGGGATGGCGTCAGCTTTATAGATCTCTGCTGGGATGGCGTCAGCTTTATAGATCTCTGCTGGGATGGCGTCAGCTTCCGGAGCTTTGTCGTTTGCGAGGAGTTGAATCATGGCCCTAGTTTCCTGCTCGGTCCGAGGATCATACATGTTCTCATTCATTCCTATTTGTGGTAGATGATCAATTGCCTCTTCATTAACAGTAGAGGGTTTGGCCTTAGTAAAATGTTTGGCCCATCTTACCAGGAGCTTTATCACTGATTGCAGAATTCTAATCTTCACTTAGGGGCGGTGTCAGATCTGATCTGTACGGACCGTAGACAGCCCACAGTGCACTGTACAAATTCATCATATTATGTCTGTAGCAAAAGTCTGAATTTTATCAGTCTTCTGAGTCCCGTTTCTTGCATATCTCACAGAGCTGTCGCTGTACAGTGGCTAGATCTCTTGTAAAGTCATTCTTTTTGGCCACCGATTGAGGACCCTTAGTGTATGTACGGTGAGTGTGGTGCTTGTCGTCTAGGAGGGGCTTGATCAATTCACAGTTCTCATCAAACCAATCTTTATGGTTGCGTTTAGAGGTACAGAGAGCAACAACGGCAGTAGAGTGAACTGTTTTGATAAAGATTACATAACTGTATTCTATGTCAGTCATAGCATTGTCCATTTTTATTTAGCTGATCTGTCAGAGTTTGAGCAAATGATTGTCGTGCTCAGTTATCTGAGTTATCCCGTCTGTGAACAATAACATAATCAACCAGGTACCAGTGCTTTGACCGTGGGTGCATCCAATTGGTTTTATTGCGGTTAGGGAGACGAAACACTATTGGTAATCAAAAGTTCGTTCGCCGCACGTCTTCAAAAGTAGGTGTATGTTACTATTGAAGCTTCCGATGCCATTTTCTGCCAACCACCCCGTTCCATAAAACAGAGTCAGCACCCACTCGAGCTTTGAAGTCACCGAGAATGATCAACTTATTTTTCTTTGCTTCAGCGTCGATTGGTGTATCCAAATCATGGTAGAACTTTTCCTTGGTGTTTTCCGATTTGCTCATAGTTGGGGCATATGAACTGATCATGGAGGCTTGTTTGTTTCCGGTGAATAAAATTAAATACAGTTAATGAAATACACATAACAAAACGAGAATTGAGGCCGATATGTTTTGCACTTTCTAAGGGAAATAACATCTATAATAATTAATATAGTTTAGTACAAACAGTTGTCTCCCTCTTCTAGCGACACTTTCTGTGCAGAAGGACGCCGTGTGATTTCAATATTGCTCAACTATACTTATTTACTTAGCAAAACTATATGGAATACTGCAGTGTGCACTGATTAAATAAAAAATATAAAGTACAGTACTGCATGTCAGCTAAGGTAATGCAAGGATTTGTATTTCAGCCAAAGTACTGTATCTGGCTTTAATATTAACTAACTTTCTGCCTTTGTGGTGTTTAATTACCTTTTATTTCACTTCCAAATCTAAGTATTTCCTTTGCTTCTTGCTATCGCTATTACTACAAAATATTTTGCTGCGAGGTGTACTTCACGATAATGTATTTTCAAGAAGAAGAACAAATACACAAAGATCAGTGGCAAATACACTCAGCACAAACAGAAATTGAATCAGGTCTTCATTGACTTTAAAAAGGCCTTTGATAGGGTAGGGCATGAGGCCCTATGAAATAGGATGCAGCTCATCCACGTCATTGAGAAACTATACTCCGATGCCAGAATTGCAGTTTACTTCAAAGGGACCACAGGTGAGTGGTTCCGCAGAAAAAATGTCACTGTGGCTACGAGTGAGGCAAAAGACAAATACATACCACGACACTGGGCTACAACCCGGTAGAAAGTGAGACGACTAAAGAAGAAGAATGCTATAACGATTAAGAGCAGCGAGATTCACAAAGTTTAATTCTGCTCCCCACGGTTCAAAGCATAAACTGGTAATACAGCAACCACTTTATTTGTAAGTACGGAAAGTTCACATTAATATAATGACAAGAAAATACAGTATAGTACATACATACCTCAGTTATGTACGTACGTACATACATACATACGTACGTATGTACGTAGGTAGGTAGGTAGGTAGGTACGTAGGTAGGTAGGTAGGTAGGTACGTGCGGGCGTACGTACGTACGTACGTATGTATGTATGTATGTATGTATGTATGTATGTATGTATGTATGTATGTATGTATGTATGTATGTATGTATGTATGTGTGTGTGTGTGTGTGTGTGTGTGTGTGTATGTATGTATGTATGTATTTATGTATACATGCATGTGATGTTGAGCCAGCCACATCTTTCGGTGGTTGGGACATGTTTATCGCATAGAAGACTAGAGGCTGTAAAAGGATATCCTTTATGGACAGCTAGCCATTAGAGTTAGAAGAATCGGTCGACCCACACTCGATTCAAGGACGAATGCAAGAGGGACATGAAGTCACGCGACATCCCATCCGAAGGCTGGGAAGAAATTTTTCAGGATCGATTTATCTGGAGACAGTCAGTTGGAGGGGCATGTTGACTGCTGACGATCGCAGAGGTCTTCTGGTTGCAAAGAAAAGAGAATGAAGAGATTAAGGAACAGCCAGGCAAGCCAGCCTTCTCATTACGGTTGTACGATCTGTGGCAGAGATTGGTCTTTACAGCCATAGCAGACAGTGTTGAAATACAGGAGACAGAGCTGGACAAAACTTACAGGGCACCACGAGCATAGTCTATCGAGACTGAGCCGCCTATGATGTGTATTAGAGAATCTGGTAGCCATTGAGGCTATTTGCCTCACAATTTCAGCATTTTAATTACTTTTATGTAGCGGTTCTAAAACTGGTTGCTTTGGGCAATTTTAATAGTACTGCGGAATAGAAGGAGGACTTCTGGATAGTGTCATTGTTGCTGTACCATATGAATAAAAATGTAATTCGATCTATTGATTGAACCGCGGATGTTTTTGAAATAACCAAAGGAGTACGACATGGCTGCATTCTCTCACCACTGTCGTTCATTATTTACTTGGACAAAATGATGACAGAAGTCAGCATTGTTGCGAAATCAGAAATGGAGCCTAACTCAATACAAGAACTACTTTATGCCGACGACCAAAGCCTTATGTATGAAGAAGATCGACTACACAATCAAATGAACGCGCTTGTTCCAATCTGTGAAAACTATATTACGACATTTATCGCATCAAAAATATAATATATAAGGATCAGCGGAACTTAAGGCCCATTAACTATAAGTGTAAACAATATAGAATTTCAGTGGGCCCAGGCGTTCAAATATCGGCGAAGTATCTGTTAAGTACGATGGAAGGCTTGATAGGTAAATCGTTCTGTTCTGTACTAGGAGTCAACTTCACTGCACTCCGGGCACACCCATAGGTGCTCAATCTCTCAGCAGATGGCGCGAAGTGTGGTTTCTGATGGTGCCTGTAGCCTGTTGGTTGTACACCTTCCTGTTTCGTCCTCTCAGATTCTCTGATCCACTAAATCCTAATTTGATTCCAAAGTGCCGCAGCCTGTGCCTTACAGACTCATCCAAAGCAGTGTCGTTTTCCAGCAGGTGGTCCTTGATAACCTTCACTATGTCACCTTTATCAATGTGCGCTGTGTCTGTTATGGGTGCGTGTGACGCCAAAAATTCAGCTCGCTCGTTGCCCGGAAGCCCAGCATGACCAGGACAGTAGATCCACACTAGCGCCTGGAGTTTTGAGGTCTCCAGCGCTGCTATCCACTCATGTCGTAGCCACCCATTCTGCACCTTCAGAAGTAGTGTTTGGGAGTCTGACACGATGACTGCTCCTGTTGAAGATGTCTCAGACAGCCACCTCAGAGCTTCAGTCACCGCCTCCATTTCCATTCTCATACTTGATGTGGCAGTCTCGTAAGCGCCACTTCGTTCAGCAACGATCTGGTCTTTTATTCTAGCCGAGAAACCCCAGCCTGATGTTCCACTATTGTGCACCGACCCATCAGCGTATATGATGGTATCACTGTCATGCGTGTTAGCGCCTATCAGCCGATTGACTGCGAGCTTTGTCTGGCTATTTCGCCTCTTCTTACATTCACTGCCCATGGTTATGATAACAGTGTGGTACTCTATTAGTGTATCCCCAGTGTGGACCCATTCCTCTCCCTTGACAATCGTCTCGACTGCAGTCACCTCTCCTATAATAGGTTCTGCCTGTGCCATCCATGACATCCCTCTTTTGATTCTGGTTGCCTTGATGTCCACAGTGTTATTGTACAGCGGGTGCCTGATGTCACCAGTGTTATTGTACAGCGGGTGCCTGTTGTCCACAGTGTTATTGTACAGCGGGTGCCTGTTGTCCGCAGTGTTATTGTACAGCGGGTGCCTGATGTCCGCAGTGTTATTGTACAGCGGGTGCCTGTTGTCCGCAGTGTTATTGTACAGCGGGTGCCTGTTGTCTGCAGTGTTATTGTACAGCGGGTGCCTGTTGTCCGCAGTGTTATTGTACAGCGGGGGCCTGTTGTCTGCAGTGTTATTGTACAGCGGGTGCCTGTTGTCCGCTATGACTCGCATATAAGCTGTAGCCTGTGCCACTTTATGCCTGGATGTTACTGACGGCAGTCCCAGCATGTACCTCATCTTTATTATCGGGGTATCTCTGGTGCAACCCAATACGAGCCGTATTCTGTCATTTTGGATTCGTTCCAGCCGTTCACACTGTGATCTTCATAGGGTGAGTATACCCAATCCATAATCAATGACCGAGAAAATCAGCTGGCGATAGAGTATGAATAGCAGCCGTTGTTCCAAGTTGGCAGCTACCATTGTCTTGAGTGCACCCAGTCATCTCTTGGATCTTTGTATAGTTTGGTCGACGTGGTACTTGTATGACAGGCTGCGGTCAAATGTTATTCCGAGATATTTAAACCTGTCGCTTCTGTCTATGACACAGCCATCAAATGGGATGCCGGGGAGGTTGTCTTTCACGATGCAATTGTTCAATGAACACCACAGGTAAATCGAAAAGCGATGTCGGAGTGCCCGACGTGATTTGTTTCATTGTCGTCACTTCTTAAACCCCGAACATCAGCCAAACAAAAAAGTTGATACAGTCTACTTATAACAAATCTATGTTCCCCAGTGTTAGACTTGGCTCTTATTCAATGTCAAAGAGATGAAAATAGTGACACATGAAAAGCAACGTATAAGAAAGGTCTTCAGTGTCATTATGAGAGACAGAATACGAAATGACATCAGAAATATGGCCGAATCTACTCCTTGTGATTGGGAGAGGAGACTAACGTCTGCTCAGGAAAGGCATACTCATCGGACAGGTGACAGGGTCAGGTACAAAATACTGATCGAACATGTTAGTCAGGGTCAGGTACAATATACTGATCGAACATGTTAGTCAGGGTTAGGTACAAAATTCTGATCGAACATGTTAGTCAGGATCAGGTACAATATACTCATCGGACAGGTTAGACAGGGTCAGGTACAAATATACTCATCGGACAGGTTAGTCAGGGTCAGGTACAATATACTCATCGGACAGGTTAGACAGGGTCAGGTACGATATACTCATCGGACAGGTTAGACAGGGTCAGGTACGATATACTCATCGGACAGGTTAGACAGGGTCAGGTACAATATACTCATCGGACAGGTTAGTCAGGGTCAGGTACAATATACTCATCGGACAGGTTAGACAGGGTCAGGTACGATATACTCATCGGACAGGTTAGACAGGGTCAGGTACGATATACTGATCGAACATGTTAATCAGGGTCAGGTACAATATACTGATCGAACATGTTAGTCAGGGTCAGAACAAAATGCTGATCGGACATGTTAGTCAGGGTCAGGTACAATATACTGATGAAGATTCCTACCTCACTTCCACATAGGTCTCCCTGGAAACGGGTTGTTTTCATGGTAGCCTGACTAACGAGGTGGGGGATCGCCATGATCCCCGTAGTAGTGAGCGACACGCAGGTGAAGTCAAGCATAGCACAATGCATAGAGAACCCCGGTCCACCTTCATCAGCACGTTCTGGATGTGAGGAATACTACTGCAACCATAGAGAACCCCGGTCCACCTTCATCAGCACCCTCGGGATGTGAGGAATACTACTGCAACCCGAGTAATCTTTATCATTATGTGCATCCAACAACAATAACAGCAACAAGACACATCGCTCTTTTCAGAAGGAATGCAGAAGAAGAAGAAGACAAAGAAGAGGAAGAAGAAGTAGAAGAAGAAGAAGAAGAAAAAGGAGAAGAAGAAGAATACATCTGAAGATAGAACATACGATGGGTCGGTCATCTCATGCGAATGTGGTCTGACCAGCTCTCACTGTAAATTTATAGCATAAGACGTTTTGGCTACAGGACACGAGAATGACCGCAAATACAATAGATAGATGGCATGGACGTCACCGTTTAATTACACGGGCTTACTGCGACCCAAACAATACACTTGGCCCAAGAAGAGAGAGAGAGAGAGAGAGAGAGGAGAGAGAGAGAGAGAGAGAGAGAGATTCAGTTACACAGTTTAAGAATCACTGCTGTGTGAAGTGTATCACAATATAATTGTAGGGCACTTGTAGAAGCCGAGCCATGTCTGAAGTATCTTTCTGCACAGATTTTGTGCCATAAAGTCAAATTTGGAAGGTGTTATATAATGTATAACAATTCAAGGTTAACGCCAAGGTTATCCAATGGTAATGTATTGGTAATCATTTTTTTTTATCTAGGTCACCCAGAAGAAACATAACTCTGTGTGAATTCAGAGACCTATTAATGAGGAGGAAAGAATATGCCCAATGTGGCAACATGAGGGTTGTGGATGGAACTGGCAAACTTATCACGGAAAGCAACTGCAAACGTCTATAAAGGCTTTGATTCAAGCGTACAGCGAGGAGACACACATTACTGGCTAGCCAATTCCTCAATAACTAGCTTCTTCTTCTCATCTACTTTTCGGCCCATAATAAGCACAATGTTTTTTGTTGTTGTTATTTGTGGGTTTTTTTTGCGTTCGCCTTATTTCTCTAATCCCCAAGGCGGTGTGCGTTGCACTGTGGTTTTTATTTTGCGCTTGTTGGCCCAGTGCATCCGACTTCAGCATGCATTTTATGAAAGGGTCTGCTTCCTCCTGCATTTTCTAAGGGTTTGCTTCCCCGGGGTGATGGAGATCGAGCCCAGCACCTTCGGGTTGTGAGCCGTGCCGCTTAACCACTAAGCCACGTCGTCCCTAAGCACAATGTGATTCCTTCAATTGATCCCTTACAGGAAGACTGTATCAATGTGTTTCCGTGCACTTTTTCAGTGCTGGTTTTTACATAAACCTATCATCACGGTATTTATTCCTATCGCTGGGGTCCGACAGAAGAGGTTGTATGTAAAATCAAGTAACGTATTGCATTACTGTCGTATGGGTGTGAGGTGTTAGCGATCTCACATTCAAAGACTCGGCTATAGGAGGGTCGTAGCCGTCTGCTCTCTCTCATCGCTTTTACTTCCCGGACTGAACCGGTGCCCATTTAAAGCTGGGTAGACCAGAGAGCCGCTGCAAAACATTTCCGCCTCAACTGGGGAATGAACCCAGAGCCACTCAGATGCGAAGCCAGCTCGCTAGCCACTACGTTACGCGACCCCCAGAGGTTGTAGGGAATAAAGACCGTTGTGCAGTGTGCTGGTAAGTTTGTATTGCATCCTCGATGACAACAACCTCCAGGATGAGAGTGAAGATTGAGGCAGTGACTGCGGCTCTTTATTCGGTGCCACAATCGTCTCTTAGTCCTCATCCTTGCTTCATTGGATACAAAATGGCAGCATGCGCGGGTAGCGGAAACAGAGACCTCGAATCTTATAGATCTTGTGTTGGATCTGACGCCCTGGCTATGCTGGAGTTTGCGGAAATGACAGATATGACATCCTGACCTCTGGAACCCGTTGTGAGAACATTGTCAATGGATAGATGTGACATGTTTGAAGTTAATCAACGACTACTGCCCCTCGGATGAAGACAATGCAATGGATAAACCGGCGATGCACAAATTGCAGCTTTGAAATTAAACGCGAGCCCAGCTGAGAGTGATGTCTGAAAGGACGGAGAAGGAGTGTGTTAAATCAGCAAGCCTACGGCAACTGTCAGTATCCACGCTCTTCGTCATTAACTTAGATGAGCTTATCACCTATAATCTGTCCTGAGTATAATTAATGACGTCGATTCTTTACAGAACATGAACTGAAGATAGGTGGCACTGAGGAATGCACCTGTGGTACAGGGAAAATGATCGCTGAACATCTGCTGCAAAATTGCCCGACATACGATGACCAGAGAAAGCATATTTGGCCATCACCAGTGCCAACACTAGACAAGCTCTATGGCAGTGTCGACAGCCTCAGGATGACAGCTGCTTTCTTTGAACAAATTCAAGTTGACGTCTGACAGCGTACGAAGAAGAAGATTCTTAACAGAACAATCTATTTGTACTTCCTTTGTCCCCCCCCCCCCGCCCCCATTCTTCCATCAGTTCTCTTCCCCCCTCTCCTATATTAATATTACGCCCCCCCCCGGCTTATATTGCCTTCTCGTTGTTCTCCTGTCTGGACCACTATCTGGCCACCATTGGCTTATCAGGCATATTCCGCCACTTTGTGTTTGACCGCTCCGATTCAGTTTCAATCGAGCGCTGGGCACAGCCGGTCGCTTAGACAGGAAGCGTCTACTACCAGAAACAGATGAGTTGACCATTTTTTCTTATATGTTGATTTGTTAATTCAGTGTTGTTGTCCCTGATGAAGGCCTATTGGTCGTAACGTAGGTTTTGTTTGTGTTCTCGTCTCGGTACGGTATCTGACCATACCCATTTTTAAATTTTGATTAAGCTCAACCTTAATCAACTTTTACTAGTTTCTGTCATGTTTTTTTTCTCATTATACACATCCACAGAACCGCTGCAGCCTCGCCTTATTTTAATCTTATATTTATTTGTACCACAATTGCTGCTACTACTTGTGTCGTCTTACCTTCCATATTCACTATATCATCGCCATGCCTTCCTCCAAATTCATGACCAACTTCTTCCGTTCTTTCATCATTACGGCTTTCAGCCTTCTCCCTCCTGACCTCTCCCGTATTGCTACTGACTTCGCTCTTGTTACTCTCAAGATTACCCGATTTACTTGCCATCTCAATTTCATTCGCAATTGTCTCCGCTACAACGTTCTTCCTCGCGGGTTCACGTCCAAGTTTCACCACGCGGCGGGCTCTTTAAGCCAACGTGAGCTCCGCCATCTTGACCGTGCAGATAGGAAGTGTGGCTTCCTGCGCATGCGCTGTATCGCATCCAGATACGATAGACTGCTCCAAGATCTTCATTCGTCACAATCTCATCTCCTGCACTGTTTGTTAGCTCTCTCCACCCAGGACTACTTTTCCTATGCTGTCATCCGCTACATTATTAATACTCTCAACCGTCTGTTATACGACTTCTTGTCTGCTCGCAAGAAGGACAAGCTTACTCGTCTCCGTCCTCCTACCCCTCCTCCTTCCCCTGGTCCACTGACTCTAGCCATCAAGTGGTCTGTATCCCCTCTGATCTTCCTCTGACTGAGAGTGAAATATCAGTTCTCAGCAAAGGCCTTAACTTTGTCTCCCTCCAGCCCTCCATTGACCAATACTCTGTTCTCAAGGATGTGCATGCCTATCATCGCCGCCTACGTCTTCGACAATGGTACCAAAACAATCCCAACTCTTGCTCTTTTCCTGACCCGATGACCCTTTCTCCAGCTATTCCCATCGTAAATCTGATTGGACCCCTCCTCCTGGCCGATCCCGTGCCTTAGACCTCTAAATTAAAACTACTCTTCGCGATATCAAAGCCTACTGCCCTCGGCGCTTGCGATATTCAAACATTTCTCATACAGAGGCTTTGGCTCTGGCTAGCCTCAGTCGGCGTTGGGATCTCGTGATTAAACCTGCTGATACGGGGAGAGCAGTGGTGGTTTGGCGCAAGGATTTATATGTTCAGGAGGGCAGTCTTCAACTATCTGATCCTTCCTTCTATAAACCGCGCGCCGATGATGCCACGGCCCGTTTCAACAAGGAGGTCTCTACCAACATCCTTGATATGACCCAACGACATCTCCTCTCGAAGAGCGCTACGAACCTCCGTATCTTTGACAGTTGTCTGGGTAAGCCTTCTTTCTACATGCTGCCTAAAATTCATAAGCCCGACAACCCAGGTCGCCCTATTGTCTCTGCCTGTTCCTGTCCCACCGAACTGGTATCGGACTTCCTAGATAGTGTCTTCCAACCTATGGTGGAGAATCTTCCCACATTTCTCAAGGACACCAACCACGCCTTAACCACTTTCTCTACCATTATCCTCTCCCCCGACCAAACCTATCGTCTCTTCCTACTTGATGTCTGTTCACTGTGCAGCTCGATCGCCCTCTCTGATGATTTATTGGCCCTCCGTTTCTTCCTTGACCGAAGGGTTAACCCATCCATCTCCACATCTGCCATCGTCCGTCTAGCAGAACTCGTTCTTACTCTCAATACCTTTGTGTTCAATGGCCAGTTCCTCGACGAGATCAGCGGTGTGGCTATGGGCACCAGAATGGGCCCCAGCTACGCATGCCTGTTCATGGTTCACCTGGAACACTTGATCTGGCTTCAATTCCAGGGCCCCTTTCCTTTGATGTATTATCGATACATCAACGATGGGATTGGTATTACTGACATGTCGGAGAAGGATCTCCTCAACTTTATCGACTTTGTCAATGACTTCCGTCCCTCTATCAAGTTCACGTCTGACATTTCCCTCACGTCTGTCCACTTTCTTGACATCACTGTCTCTATCTGCCCTTCAGGCCTCTCCACCACTGTCTACTACAAACCCACTGACGCTCACAACTACCTCCTCTACACTTCCTCCCATCCTCAATCCTGCCGCGATTGGCTTCCTTTCTCCTAACTCCTCCGACGCCTATGTCAGGATGACGACGAATTCTTTCTCAGGGCCCACGAGATGCTTGACTTCTTCCGCAAGCGACTCTACCCGGAGACCACTCTCTCCCCCGCCTTCTAGCGGGTCCTTCTTATCTCCCACTCACCGTCCCCCCTCTGACCGTATGAAACTCGTCCTCATTTATCACCCTCATTTCGTCTCTGTCCGGGATATCCTATTCCGCCATCTCCCTATTCTTCACTCTGATCCTGTCACTCGTAAAGTTTTTCCCGATCCTCCCCTTGTCGCCTACAAACGAGAAAGGAACCTGAAGGACTTGCTGGTCAGTAGTCGCCTACACACCAGCTCTCATAGCCTCCCAGGCACCAGAGCGTGCAAAAATCCACGTGGCTGTGTTTCCTGCCCTCATGTCATCCTTTCTCGCTCCATCACCTTCCCTAAAGCAGAATTCTTCATTAAAGAGGGGTTCACATGCAAATCTCGTAACCTCATCTATTCCATCATCTGCCGCCAGTGTGGTATGACTTACATTGGGAAAACTGGTATGGAACTACGGAAGCGTTTCCGCCAACACCTCAACGACATCCGCAACCGTACTGGCTCCCCAATTGCCAGCCACTTCAATGGTCCTGAGCACCGGGGTATGGCAGACGTCAGTGTCACTGGTCTAGTTTCGTGCTTCTCTGGCGATCGTCATCGATTCGCCCTTGAGAATAGACATCTCTAGTATGGGCTGTCTCCAACCCCATGGTATCAATATCTTCCATAATTTTTCTTAAACCCTCACACTGGCCCCCATCTATTTGTCTTTCTTTGTCCCCCCCCCCCACCCCCACCCCCCCCCCCCCCCCGCCGCCTCCATTCTTCCATCAGTTCTCTTCCCCCCTCTCCTATATCAATATTACGCCCTCCCGGCTTATATTGCCTTCTCGTTGTTCTCCTGTCTGGACCACTATCTGGCCACCATTGGCTTATCAGGCATATTCCGCCACTTTGTGTTTGACCGCTCCGATTCAGTTTCAATCGAGCGCTGGGCACAGCCGGTCGCTTAGACAGGAAGCGTCTACTACCAGAAACAGATGAGTTGACCATTTTTCCTTATATGTTGATCTGTTAATTCAGTGTTGTTGTCCCTGATGAAGGCATATTGGTCGTAACGTAGGTTTTGTTTGTGTTCTTGTCTCGGTGCGGTATCTGACCATACCCATTTTTAAATTTTGATTAAGCTCAACCTTAATCAACTTTTTCTAGTTTCTTTCATGTTTTTTTTCTCATTAACAGAACAGAAAATAGCGTTTACTTTATCTGGGTTTTGAACTTCTGCCGCCTTTATCAGGAGACATATATCCAAACTATTCAACCACCTACTCGTCATCGCAGTGGTCGTTTAAGTAGTAATTTTTTTGTACATGACTAGCTTGCTAGTCCAATAGCCAGCTCTCGCTAGTCATCTTGTGTCAAACTTGAAATTTTTGGTTTCAGTGACTCTACCAACCTGGCTATCGCTCGGCTTAAAGCTAGATAGACAATCCACAAGCAAGTATCGAATACTAGAGCTACGCGGAGAAAAATACTCACTTTCTTGTTGGCGTTTTCTGGTGGTCTTGGGCGAGATCGTGTCGGTCGATGCTGTCCTCATTTTGTGTAAGTTCGATACAAAAACATCCGTGGGTTTATCTGGCTCATCTGAAAGTGAATTCAAACAAATAAATGATCAATTAAATTTGTCAGATCAGAGTGAGAGAGAGAGAGAGAAAGAGAGAGAGAGAGAGAGAGAGAGAGAGAGGTAGTTTGGGTATGATTATAAGAGAACGGATATATTTGATTAGATAGGTAGAAAATAAGTTAGGTTAGATTTTAATAGATTCGAAAACAATATATTATACATGTCATATATATATATATATATATTGAATAGCTAAAAGCTGGAAATAGATCATCTAAAGACAGGTCAGTTTTACCCTACAAATGACAGGGCGTTGCTACGGAAAACCAGCTCAAATCGAGAGGAACCGCAGACACTTTGGTTCACGTACCAGGCTGATAAGCCAAGGGCGCGAGGCTACCATGTGGGGGATTACGGCCGAACCCTTGTAAGCCGCAATCCCGCCCAAAATCTCAGCACCACTGCAATGGGAGGCTCCTACATGCTCGGGACCTGGGGCTTGCGCCCCAGCCCTATCAGGTAGAGCCACAGTAAGAGGTCCTTGCCGCCCGCCAATCAAAGCGGGCGGACAACTGCTTGATACTCACCCTATACGGCGATGGAGTGCGAAAAACACCAACCAAAGACTTAGAACCTGGTCGGGGTGTCGAAAACAGTAGAGCAGCCACCTCACTGTGAACTGTCAAGACTCAACCACTGACCATGAGAGTTGTCCGCACACCAGGCGATCAACATCTCTGTGACATTACCAGGCTTGTCCTATGGCTGAATGCACTCCGGCTACGATACCTACCCCTGTACGTTATCAGCCATAACTATCATGCTGGACGCAGAAGAGATGCAGACCAGCGGACATTGCACACCTGCCCCACTGTGTCAACACCCCAGGTGGCGGGGAATGCTAGGCGTACCATCCCTGCATAGAAGCCAAGAAAACAAAGGGAAAAAGAGATACCCCACTCACATGCAAATGCTACGTTTCTGGCAGGACGTGACGATCCTGGGATACAGACACACTGGACTGCCTCTCTTCCGGGTAAACCAGTCCATCTCATATATCATCACATATCATCATTGCACCCTATAGACACGAGTAGTGAAGACTCGATAGTCTGGTAAGACAACTTCCATAAGAGAGAAAACTCTGATCGTAAACAACTGCTGCCTTGCAGATAGGCTGGGGACAGCCAAAGGCTAAGGAGGGCATCCCTACAGAAACGCCTGTTGAAATCGGATGCACGGGGCCGCAAGCCTAACAAAACAGTGCAACGTAAATCACAGTATGATGGCAGTACAACCTATTAGAAAAACGTATGGCGCTCATCCTGAGGAGTCCCGCCAGGCAGCGATAGCGCCGGGCCCCACGCCTCGAAGGGGCCCACCCTTGACTACTGGTGGTCACCCACCCATGTGTCGTGGAGTCAAGACACATGGCTATGGGGCAACGTCTATTGGCCAAAACCTCAAGACCCTCAAAATACTACAGTGGAATGCGGAGGGAGTCATTAACAAAAAACTTTCCCTAACACACCACCTGCATGAAGGTAAGATTGACGTGGCATGTATCCAGGAAACGCACCTCAACAATAACCATAAATTCTCAATCAGAGGATACCAGACCTTCCGTCTAGATAGAGAAGGCCACAAAGGAGGAGTCCTGATACTGACCAGAAACAGCATACCGAGTAGCGCGGTACCTGTCAATCACACCGGACAAGCAGAAATTGTAGGAGTTGACATAATGGCTCAAGAGACGAAGCTCCGCATTTTCAATCTGTACGGACCACCAAACAGAGACCTATCGCTCTCGAGTATGGAGGTCAGAGACTCCAACTGCATAGTAGTTGGAGATTTCAACAGCCACTCGGAGAGATGGGGATACTCTGACACAGACAGCAGAGGTGACGAAGTGGAAGATTGGGAGATAGATGCAAATCTCTCCCTAATCAATAGGCCGGAGGATAGCCCTAGCTTCTATTCAAGAACATGGCATACCACCTCGACTCCAGATTTGGCCTTCTCCACACAGGACATACACTATAAAATAGACCGCCAGGTGCTAAACCAACTGGCAGGTAGCGACCACAGGCCGATCAGGCTAACCATTGACATGGAAGTAGGCCCACAGGAAACAAAACCGCTCCCACGTTGGAATTACAAACGAGCCGACTGGGACGGATTTGCAATCTTGACAGATGGGCTGTGTGAAACCATCAACACACGAAACACCAAAATGAAGCCCATGGTAGAGAGCCTAAGCAAGGCAATAATGCAAGCCGCCACTGAAACCATCCCAAGAGGAGCTAGGAAAAACTATAAGCCCTACTGGAATGATGAGTTACAGAAAGTGGAAGATGCAGTAACAAATGCTAGGAACATGGCAGAACGAGAAAAATCCATGGAGGCAAACATCGCCCTCAAAGCCGCCGCGGCGAAGTACAAACACACTCTCAAGCAAACAGCAAGAGAAAGTTGGAAAAATAAAACGGAAAGTTTAAACCTGGACAAAGAAGGGAACAAGCTATGGAAGCTAGTCAGAGCCATGAATGACGAAACCCCGTCAAATAAACAAATTACTATCAAGCAGGGCGAGAACTTGATCACAGGTAAGAAAGCCGCAAACGCCTTTGTCGATCACTATGCCAGAGCAAACCACATCGAGGTCCCTGCAGATAAGCATACAGACATTAGCGAAGAGCTAAAGGGACACGAAAACATAAACACGGCTCCTGAAGAGCACATGATGGCCAAACTAACAATGCGCGAAATGGAAGAGGCTATGAGAACACTAAAGAAAAGGAAATCTCCTGGAAAAGACGGGATAACAAACGAAATGCTGATGGGGCTGGGCCAAACAGCGAAGAAAAAACTAGTATCAGTCCTGAACCAAAGCTGGAAAAGGGGTATTGTACCCCAGGCATGGAAAGATGCAATACTGGTACCAGTACCAAAAACAGGAAAGGACAAAACAGATCCAAATGGATACAGGCCCATAAGCCTACTGAGCTGTGTCGGCAAACTGATGGAACGGATGATAAACACCAGACTGATGTGGCATCTGGAAGAAAAACGAATACTAATTCCACAGCAAGCCGGCTTTAGACAGCACAGATCCACTGAGGACCAGGTCATCCTCATAGCCCAGGAGATAGAAGATGCCTACCAGGCACAGAAACACACAGTAGCTGTTTGGGTGGATCTGGAAAAGGCATTTGACAAAGTCTGGAAGGATGGACTTAGAGTCAAGCTAAGAAGAAGTGATGTCTGTGGGAAGATGTACAAGTGGATCAACCACTACCTCAAACAAAGAACGGCCAGAGTCCAAGTACAAGGGCAGATGAGCAAAAAGTTGACACTCGAGCAGGGAGTACCCCAAGGGGGAGTATTGTCACCCACACTCTTCCTGGTATATATAAACGATATTACAGAGAATATACCAAGAAGAGTCCATAGCTCAATGTTTGCAGACGATCTGGCTATGTGGACCTCTGAAAAGAATCTCACCATAGCAAGAAATCGGATGCAGACGGCCCTAACATCGCTGGAAGAGTGGGCGAACTCATGGCTGGTCAAAATAAACGAAGAGAAAACCACGTGCACAATATTCTCGCTCTCATTAAAACCCCAAAGTACCAAATTAAGCCTAAATGGCAAAATCCTGCAGCCAAACGACAACCCAACCTATCTGGGAGTCACATTTGATCGGTGCATGACATGGAAAAGTCAGATTGAGAGAAACCGAATGAAAGCCAGAGAAAGAATGGCGATCATGAGGAAACTGGCTGGCACAAGCTGGGGAGCAGACGAAGGCATACTAAAGAAACTGTACACTGGAAGAGTGAGACCAGTTCTCGAGTATGGCATTGCGGCATGGACAACAGCAGCGAAGGCGAACTTCGATAAAGTTAACAAACTTCAAAACCAAGCCATGAGAATTATAACAGGTGGCATGAAGTCAACGCCAATTGTAGAACTTGAAAAGATTACAAAACTGCAATCCATGACCGATAGAAGAGACTGCAGAGCCCAGCTGCAGTCAGAGAAACTCCGAAGACTGACGGACCACCCAATGTACCAGAGACTAAACAATTTGGGAACTGGGAAACTAAAGCGGAGAAACTTTGCAGAAATAGCCAAAGCAAAGATGCACGAAGATCCCATAAACGCACTAACAACACCAAAACCCATCACTACTGTACGAAAACCTACTTGGAGGCAGGATATATTTCCAGAGGTGGTAGAAAATATACCAGGTATTGCAAACAAACACTGCCAGACTGAAAAAGAAAGGAGAGATACTACCCTAAGCTTCATAACGAAAAGCTACCTAAGCATGGACTGGACCCATGCATACACCGACGGTTCTGTAACAAACACTACACAGAACGGAGGGGCAGGAGCATTCCTGAACCTACCAAATGGCAGAAAAATAACACTGTCGTTCGCTACTGGTAAGTACACAAGCAATTTCAGAGCGGAGGCAGAGGCACTGAGGGCGGCAGTGGAAGAAATGGTAACACACAGTGAAAATGAGAGCCATATAGTCCTGCTGACAGATGCTCTCGCCGTAGTCACAGCGCTAAAAAGCCAGAAAAACACTGAGCTTAATGACTTAAGAGCAGCACTCTGCAAACTGTGCCAGCAGTCCGCACCAAAAAGGGTAGTGGTACAGTGGGTTCCGTCACACTGCAACATCCAAGGCAACGAGGAGGCAGACAGACTGGCAAAAGAAGGTGCAAGGCTACCACAAACAGATACCAGTATCACGTACGAAGAGTCAAAACGGCTTATCAAAGCCAGGTACATGACCAAATGGGAAACCGAACATACTGGTTACACCAAAAACGATGCCTATTACCAGTTGAACCGAAGAGAGCAGGTCGTTGTCTTCAGACTTCGCACTGGCCACAACAGACTGAGGTACCACCTATTCAACAAATTGAAGATAGGGTGTACCGACGAATGCCCGTGCGGTACTGGTAAAATGACCACTCAACATCTGCTGCAGAACTGCCCGACATACGAGGATCAGAGAGAGCAGATGTGGCCATTGCCAGTGGAACTGCAAGACAAGCTCTATGGTAGTGGCGAGAGTCTCAGGATGACCGCCGCTTTTTTCGAAAAAATAATGGTTACTGTCTGACTGTGTACGCAGAAGAAGAAGAAGAAGAAGAAGAATAGCTAAAATTTGATAAGATTAGATTATATTAGAAATATAATATATTAGACTAGATTATATTAGATTAGACAGTTGAAATTATATTACAATATATTGGATACGCGTAGACAAGATTAGGTTAGATTAGTTGATATTATATTATATTATTTTAAGCATATATTAGTAATTTAGTAATTGAGTTTATATCAGAATAGATTAGAAAAGAATAGATTATGTTTGATTACATTAATTCAGATTATAATATAGAATGTAATATATTAGGCTAAATTTATTTGATTAGATCAAGGAATTTTTAATGTGCGCGCCATTGAACTCGGATGTCCGATCTCCCTACTCAGAGACGAGGGTAAATTTTTACCAGATGATCAACGTGAAAAAATCTCGGTCTCCGCCGTGATTTGAACCCGCGAACTCCAGTACCCGATGCTACTGGGTCCTGGGCAAGAGGGAGAGGGAAAGTGTACTGATAGTCAAGAGGGAGAGGGAAGGTGTACTGATACTCAAGAGGGAGAGGGAAGGTGTACTGAAGGTCAATAGGAAGGGAAGCTTTGATGAAGGTAAAGAGAGAGAGAGAAGGTGTACTGAAGGTCAAGAAAAAGAGGGAAGGTTTACTAAATGTCCAAGGGAGGGAGGGGGGAGAAAGCTTTACGAAAAGTCCATAGGGGAAAGGTTTACTGAAGGTCAAGAGCAAGAGGACAGGTTTACTCAAGGTCAAGAGGGAGATGATAAGTTTATTAAAGAGCAAGATATAAAAGAAATGTTTTTACTCACGGTCAAATGGGAAGGTTCGCTAACGGTCAAGAGGGAAAGTTTACTGAAGGTCAAGAGGGAAGGTTTACTGAAGGTCAAGAGAGAATGTTTACTGAAGGTCAAGAGGGAATGTTTACTGAAGGTCAAGAGGGAATGTTTACTGAAGGTCAAGAGGGAAGGTTTACTGAAGGTCAAGAGGGAATGTTTACTGAAGGTCAAGAGGGAAGGTTTACTGAAGGTCAAGAGGGAAGGTTTACTGAAGGTCAAGAGGGAAGGTTTACTGAAGGCCAAGAGGGAAGGTTTATTGGTTGGTTATTGATCCAGCGGCCTATGGGCTCCTGCACTTTGGTACCTGCAAGTGTTTGTAAGCTGTAGTTTAGTTCCATACAACGTGTTCCACTTGTCTGGCCTCGGAGGAAGAAGCTCTTTCCTAACACCCACAAGGGCCGGACATTCACAAAGATGGTGCTCAACAGTTTCATAATGATTTGTGAACAGCCAGCACTCTGGAGTGTGTTCTGGTTGAACTCTGTTTAAGTGTCTTATATACAAGCAGCCAGCTATGGTTCACTGACCCTGATACAAGCAGCCAGCATTGGTTCACTGACCCTGATACAAGCAGCTAGCTATGGTTCACTGACCCTGATACAAGCAGCCAGCTATGGCTCCCTGATACAAGCAGCCAGCTATGGCTCCCTGATACAAGCAGCCAGCTATGGCTCCCTGATACAAGCAGCCAGCTATGGCTCCCTGATACAAGCAGCTAGCTATGGTTCACTGACCCTGATACAAACAGCCAGCTATGGCTCCCTGACCTTGATACAAGCAGCCAGCTATGGCTCCCTGATACAAACAGCCAGCTATGGCTCCCTGATACAAACAGCCAGCAATGGCTCCCTGATACAAACAGCCAGCTTTGGTTCCCTGATTCAAGCAGCCAGCTATGGCTCCCTGATACAAGCAGCCAGCTATGGCTCCCTGATACAAGCAGCCAGCTATGGCTCCCTGATACAAGCAGCCAGCTATGGCTCCCTGATACAAGCAGCCAGCTATGGCTCCCTGATACAAGCAGCCAGCTATGGCTCTCTGATACAAGCAGCCAGCTATGGCTCCCTGACCCTGATACAAGCAGCCAGCTATGGTTCCCTGACCCTGATACAAGCAGCCAGCTATGGCTCCCTGACCCTGATACAATCAGCCAGCTATGGCTCCCTGACCCTGATACAAGCAGCCAGCTATGGCTCCCTGACCCTGATACAAGCAGCCAGCTATGGTTCCCTGACCCTGATACAAGCAGCCAGCTATGGCTCCCTGACCCTGATACAATCAGCCAGCTATGGCTCCCTGACCCTGATACAAGCAGCCAGCTATGGCTCCCTGACCCTGATACAAGCAGCCATCTATGGTTCCCTGATACAAGCAGCCAGCTATGGCTCACTGACCCTGATACAAGCAGCCAGCTAAGAGTGGTTGGATGCTGTCAGCTCATGCATTGCTGTATCTTGACCCCTGAAATGACATGAACAAGGGTACTCTCCAGCCCGAGTATAGGACCAAAACTGCAGTTGACCTCTAGGAATACTGCACCAATGCACTTCGCATACTTCTGCAGTGGCTGTTTCTGTAGCCATTTGCTTTACACCATAAGGTTGCTAGTGCCATGCACAGCTCTGTTTAGCCCCCTTTTACAATATGTATGGAGTCGTATTGCTCCCATTTTTGCCTCCTCCGTAGGTGACCCCGGGAACGCGGTGGAGTGGGGGGTGGGGGTGAGGCGTGGGGTTGGGAGGGGGAGGAGTTGTCGCAGGGATAAAGAGAGAAAATTAAGCTAACTAGACACCGCTGTCTCTCTCTCTTTCTCCTTTATCACCCAGGGGTGCATAGGCCATCAACCAACCCTCGCCAAGCAATCTTTTCCACTTCCTTGCAACGTTTCCTGTTTTCTTTACTTCCGCCTGCATATCTCGTCTCCGTGTATTGCTTGACACCCCTATACTTTGTAGAAATCCCATCCGTCACATGGAGGTCTGTGATTTTAATCCACATTACCTATTATTAATTACATTTTCATTTGTCTAGGGTACATTTTGCTTCGAGTGCTTTTAATGTTCTATACTCTTTTCTTTGCGATTGTTTTTGCCGCATAAAAAAACATTTTTTTCACTGGTCTCAGAGTTTCCATTTGTTTTGTTACGGTTTAGAATGGGAAGGCAGCATGGAAGTGAAGTGGTCTGCTGACAAAATCGTACAATAAAGTCTCTAACACTCTACGCTCAAGGACAATAACAGCAAGCTTTGCTACAGGGGTGACACGTTTGTTTAAGGTCTAGGAAACAGGTAACGCATGTAGGAAACAGACACAGTGCTGGATGAAAAGGATATTCTGCCCTGAGGAAGTGTGGGAGCAAGTACTGCATTTGTCCTCAAATGTTAGGCACCACAGAAACATTTATAAGCACTGTGGCGTTCTGACGTCAGGAAACGTGTCCTGATTTGCTGCTATTGATATTCAATAAAGCCGATAACGCGTGTCTAATGTCAGATAGCCAAAAGCTACAATCCTGGTATGCAATCAGGCAGATAACGTGTGTCTAATGTCAGGTAGCCAAAAGATATCCTTCTGGTATTCAATCAGGCAGGTAAGGTGTCTAATATCAAGTAGCCAAAAGCTAACCTTGATTATCTCCTAAAAGATGCTAGCCCGCGGTTTTCTTGAGCTGCCTTCAGACTGTCATTGGATTCCACACACCGGGGTTTGCGAACCAGAGGTGTTTAAGACCCTATCCCGCACACACGTGGTGACCCAGGAAACAGGCTACACCCGGGCAGACTTGTTGAGAGAAATAGGAGTCGCAGAGGGTATGCAAACCTGGCACCAAAAATGTAACGTGCTGAAACATAATGTGTCGGGCCAACAGGAGCAAATATCACAGCTTCGCTGCAAACTAAGACACAATGTAACAAAACGTCCTTTACAGGACGAACTATGACGAAGAAGAAGAATGTGGCTATTCATAGTAGGTTTGTGGGTGGTTTCCTTTCTGGAGCTTACTAGGCCTGGGGAAGGAAAAACGTTAGGGTGTCCTGCTCATAGACATGTCGCTGTTGGTACTTAATATACCCGGTAGTATCCGGCAGGACATGTCCTCTACCTCTGGTTTTACTGATAAACGCTAGGCTCCCATTGTGAGATGTCTTGCTACTGAGTGTTTCCCAGCTTCATCTCTTGGAGATATGCCAAAACATCTTACATTGTAATCTGATACAAAACAATGAGGAAGGGAGCTGGCCATCCTGTCTTATACACGTTAACTCGTACAATAACATCTCCAACACTCTATTCCCAACAGCAGCCTCTGTATGGACTAAATCTACTTCTTTTAATGGTTGAGTACAGTGTTCCTATTCTTTAAGCCGTAATACGATATCTGCTAACAAAAGCGAACACGAACTACAGGAATTTGTGGTTCAAGTAAAGAATAGAGTCAGACAGTTATGTTCAGCTGGTCACATCAAAGGATATAACCGGAAACAATACTTGGATGCAATAAGGAAGATAACTATTGTAGAGATGGAGACGAGAATATGCAAGTTAATGAAAACACAGTAAACACTCAAGACAAACAATGTGCTCACCAATTAGGTCAATAATAATTTTGATATTTTCAGCAGATCTGGACTTGCGTCTGTTGAAAGGATTTGGTCTTAACATGGCGGAGCAGTAGATCCTGGTAATTCTTAGAGAGGTATGTGTTGTGGTCGAGACTAAAGGAATCCGTAGAGAGATATGTGTTGTGGTCGAGACTGAAGGAATCCTTAGAGAGGTATGTGTTGTGGTCGAGACTGAAGGAATCCTTAGAGGTATGCGTTGTAGTCGAGACTGAAGGAATCCTTAAAGTGGTATGTGTTGTGGTCGAGACTGAAGGAATCCTTAGAGGTATGTGTTGTGGTCGAGACTGAAGGAATCCTTAGAGAGGTATGTGTTGTGGTCGAGACTGAAGGAATCCTTAGAGAGGTATGTGTTGTGATCGAGACTGAAGGAATCCTTAGAGGTATGTGTTGTGGTCGAGACTGAAGGAATCCTTAGAGAGGTATGTGTTGTGGTTGAGACTGAAGGAATCCTTAGAGGTATGTGTTGTGGTCGAGACTGAAGGAATCCTTTGAGAAGTATGTGTTGTGGTTGAGACTGAAGGAATCCTCAGAGGTATGTGTTGTGGTCGAGACTGAAGGAATCCTTAGAGAGGTATGTGTTGTGGTCAAGACTGAAGGAATCTTTAGACGTATGTGTTGTGGTCGAGACTGACGGAATCCTTAAAGGTATGTCTTGTGGTCGAGACTGAAGAAATCTTTAGAGAGGTATATGTTGCGGTCCAGACTGAAGGGACTCTTACAAGGGTGTGTGTGGTGATCAGGATTGAAGGAAATCCTAGTGAGACAGAAGATGACTGTGATTTTAGGAACTCCCAAGGCGTTCTGTGAGATGACTTATATTCTGGGAAATCCGTGTGCGAAGATGCAAAGATGACTGGTATTGTGTGAAATTCTAGAGCGATCTGTAAGATGAATGGATTATAAGAAATCCTTGTGAGATCAATGAGATGCCTGGGATTATCAGTATTCTTGGAAGAACTTGTGAGATGATCAAGACTCTAGAAAATCCTTGGGCATTTGTGTGAAAAGTCCAGTCAGAAAATAATGATCACAAAGCTCACACGTTTTAAACTTGACACATTTTAGACTTCAAAAAATGGACACAAATCGATGCAGAGTCCTGCATAATAGAGTGTTTACTCCTTCTTCTGATGTAACAGTGTATGCCTAAGGCAGATTTTGTGCCTGATTCCTGGTAGTCTAGAGGGTTTGAATTTATGTCAGTGCTTGATCTTGAAGTGTTATTTTATACCAAGGGCTTTACTAAGTGTATCCCTCCATCTAGTTGGTTTGTTGGCCAATGGTGGTAGTTACAGTTTCCTCATCTGGTCCCCGCGAAAAACAGCTATTCACTGTATCTAATCGATGTTGCTTCTAGAGATTTCTTTCAATCCGGGAAGTCCTTCCCACACTCAGCACGCTTTTGATCTGTGTGAATACAGAGACGTGTAATGGCATGAATAAATGAGTCTTCTACCATAGAGATGTTACAGAACTAGTACTGTTGATAACATAACGTTTTAAAGTCATTACTACGTCATCCCCAACGGCAGTGTCTGTTACAGAAGTTGTACAGTTGAAAATATAACATTATGAAGTCCTTATTACTTTATCCCCAACGATAGTCTCTGTTACAGAATTAATACTGTTGAAAACATAACATTTTAAAGTTATTACTACGTTATCCCCAACGGCAGCCTCTAT
The DNA here is from genome assembly GCA_036924085.1 of Ariolimax columbianus. NCBI lineage: Eukaryota > Metazoa > Mollusca > Gastropoda > Stylommatophora > Arionidae > Ariolimax > Ariolimax columbianus. The sequence goes on from JAVGWX010000005.1 coordinate 102,419,450, forward strand.
TACAGAATTAATACTGTTGAAAACATAACATTTTAAAGTTATTACTACGTTATCCCCAAAGGCAGCCTCTATTACAGAATTAATACTGTTGAAAACATACCATTTTAAAGTTATTACTACGTTATCCCCAACGGCAGTCTCTGTTACAGAATTAGTACTGTTGAAAACATAACATTTAAAAATCATTACTACGCTATCCACGAAGACAGTGTCTGTTACAGAACTTGAACAGTTAAAACATACTATTATAAAGTTCTTTCTACTTTATTCCCAACGGCATTCTCTGTTACAGACGTTGTTCGGAACTTCTTTATAAATTTTACAGCTGAAAAAAATGCATTATTAAGTCTATCCCTTTATCCCTCCCTCCCGACAGTTTGTGTTATGTGACTACTCATAACATTCACTTCCATAATATTTACGATCCGTGTATCCACTTATCCATGATCTACTTACAGAAAACATCAAAGTGGTAATCGAGTTGGCAAGAATAGATCCACTACTACCTTCCAATCATGTTGTTGTGGAAGTCACACGTGCTGAATTCATTCAATTCTTGATGGGTTTTTTTTTGGTGGTGGGTTACAGTGGCTATTCTTACATCCCGAGGAATATTTCAGAAGCTGGACTTGCAACTTCTTGACTGTTGTACAATGCCAGTCTCCTCATTATTTTCACAAATAAGGGGATTTAATTATCAATCCCCACCTGCTTGGGCAGACTGCTGGGGTACATCCTGTTTCCAGGAACTACGACGAGGATGTGAAGTGGGGGTCTTGGTCAATATATTTCACCTGATCCTAACGCTAGTCTTGTCTGCCTAGATGCAAGGTGACTAAAGAGGGTTATGCATAGGGCTAGCATGTTCATCTCGTAAAACCACCGCCGCAGACCCGCCGCTGCAGATGCTCGGATACCAGCTGTAGTGGTGGTCCTATGCTTCAGTTGGAGCGATAACAAACCATCATCATTTACTGAAAACTATATTTCTCTTAATAACCGAAGTGTTAAAATTATCCAAACTGAAACGGCATAGCTTGTAACAAACACACACAAACACTTGACAATGGCTGGCCTCCACAGACCTAAGTGTCGCTCGACTCCGTTCTACCAATGGTCTGTGTCTATGTGGTTACTATCGTTATCCAAGCTACATCCGCTATGTGAGCGGTTCTAAAAGTTCTGTCTGTGAATACCATTTGGATTGTCATACGGGGGTACCCTGCCGTTCAACAGGTAGTTCCACACCTTTCAACTAAACGGGGTACACTCCCATTCAACAGGTAGTTCCACACCTTAGAACTAAACGGGGGTACACTCCCATTCAACAGGTAGTTCCACACCTTTCAACTAAACGGAGGTACACTCCCATTCAACAGGTAGTTCCACACCTTAGAACTAAACGGGGTATACTCCCATTCAACAGGTAGTTCCACACCTAAGAACTAAACGGGGGTACACTCCCATTCAACAGGTAGTTCCACACCTTAGAACTAAACGGGGGTACACTCCCATTCAACAGGTAGTTCCACACCTTAGAACTAAACGGGGTACACTCCCATTCAACAGGTAGTTCCACACCTTTCAACATGTGGGCAGATACTGTCCAACAGATGCCCATTAACTGTTCAAGAGTTTGGGATCGGTAGTCAAGCAGTTGGTGAGCGACCGTCCAACAGATAACATGCGACCGTCCAACAGTTTGAGAGCGACCCAAAATATGACTCATGGCCAACAATTGGTGAGCGATTGTCCATTATATCGTTCGCGACCGTTCAACAGTCGGTGAGTGACACCGTCAAACATATGACGAGCAACCATCCAATAGTTGATTAGCTTACTGTGTAACAGATGACCCGCAATCTTCCAACAGTTACCGAGAGTCTGTGACCGTAATATCCAACATATACCCCGCTGCTGTCTAACACCTGGTGGTTGATCGTCTAACAGATGTTCAGCGATCGTCCAACAGATGTTCAGCGTTCGTCCAACAGATGTTCAGCGTTCGTCCAACAGATGTTCAGCGTTCGTCCAACAGATGTTCAGCGATCGTCCAACAGATGTTCAGCGTTCGTCCAACATATGTTCAGCGATCGTCCAACATATGTTCAGCGTTCGTCCAACAGATGTTCAGCATTCGTCCAACAGATGTTCAGCGATCGTCCAACAGATGTTCAGCGATCGTCCAATAGATGTTCAGCGTTCGTCCAACAGATGTTCAGCGTTCGTCCAACAGATGTTCAGCGATCGTCCAACAGATGTTCAGCGATCGTCCAACAGATGTTCAGCGTTCGTCCAACAGATGTTCAGCGTTCGTCCAACAGATGTTCAGCGTTCGTCCAACAGATGTTCCACGATCGTCCAACAGTTGGTGAGCGACCGTCCAACAGATGTCCTACGATCGTCCAACAGTTGGTGAGCGACCGTCCAACAGATGTTCCACGATCGTCCAACAGTTGGTGAGGGATCGTTCAATAGTTAGTGAGCTTACTGTCCAACAGATGCCTCGAGATCTTCCAACAGTTGCCGAGAGTCCGTTCAATAGTTTGTGATTTTAATATGCAACATACACCCCGTTGCTGTCTACCACCTGGCGAGCGATCGTCCAACAGATGTTCCACGATAGTTCAACAGTTGGTGAGCGACTGTAAAACAAATGCCTCGGTACTATCCAACAGCTGGTGAGCAACTGTCAACAGACGCCTCGCGGCCATCCAATAGTTGGTGAGCTTACTGACCAACAGAAGCCAAGCGATCGCCCAATAGTTGGTGAGCGATGGTCAACAGATGTCCTGCCCTGCCGAAGACGGATGTGTCAATATCGCAGTCAAGCTGTAAACTAGCGAGACTACGAATTCCGTTCTCCGGACTACATCCTGCTACTTACAAAGCGCTGTTCAGGGCTTGTTAGTGGGAGATTGAAAAAACGAACGCAGAAGAAGAAGAAGAGATGTCCTGCGAACATCCAATAGTGGGTGATCGATCGTCCAATAGATAATATGCCACCATTCTTCAGGTGGTCAGGGACCGTTGAACAGATGGCCCGCGAATGTCGAAGGCTGCGTTACAACCAAAAACGTCTTCGTCAGTTACAGACGAAACTACATATTAGATTATCTAATAAATCTTAACGATTGAGATAGCACCAGTCAAATAAATGAATAGGTCGGGCTATGATAGAACTGGTGGCATACGAGATGAAGTTGTTCATTTCATATTGTCTGGGTTAGAGACTATGTTGTTTTAATAAGGTGTTGGAGACGGTAAAGTACACGAGTGAGAGAGGAAGGATAGAGAATAAGAGGGAGAAGAAGAGGAAGAAAAATTAATAATTATAATAATAATAATAAGAAGAAGAAGAAGAAGAAGAAAGAGAAGAAGAAGAAAAATAAGGTGAAGAAGAAGAGGCAGAAAGAGAAGAAGAAAGAAAAGAAGATGCAGAAAACAAGGAACCCTTTGGGAAAATGTAATACATATATTCAAACCATTAAGCAGGAAGTGAGTATCTCGATTTGCCCATGGGTTCAGCAGAGGTAGATGAAGAAGTCAAACTTTTGAGAAACAGTGTATCGCGACCTGGAAGTTATATTCGCGCACTATATTTGCATATGTTTACATCTAGGCCACTATGAATAGCACCCTTATACCCCAAGCGGCTCGTAAACACACCCGATCTCCAGCCGTCTTCAGATTGGTGTGTTTATAGGTCTGTTCATGGATGACTGCGCAGGTAGAGGACGTCATGTGTAGGAGGCAAGAGTCAGATGAAACATACCTGTGTTAATATCGTCGTATACAATTATTGCTATAAAACTACCACTACATAAGCTCGGATGGAAGTCAAGACTAGCGGTCATCAATCAATCAAACAATCAATCAGTGAAAACTGTATAGCTCCCTGTTGACCACAGGTCTTCAACAAATGCCCGATAATATTTCTTGTTGTGGGTCATCCCTTCCAGCTCTGTTCTTTTTATGTTGGACTCGATCTCTCTTTTAATGTGTTTTGATCGTCTCTACTTCTTCTGCCATGGAGATTCCAAGACCAACACGAGGGTCAGATGAAACTTACTAGCCAAGACAAACCTCACGTCGTTCCCGTGCTAAGTTACAGCAGCCTGACCAGCGAAGTTGGGATGGACATAGTGTTCATCGAAATGGTGAACCTACTGACAAGCTACGCATTGCATTATTACCAGGAGGACCCAGGTCCCCCTTTTCCAGTACGCCTCGGGAGATATGAAGACCACCTGTAACCCGCTACAATTATCAAAATAAGAATACAAAAGGCGAGAGTATCTTTCAATACATTTTTAAAGTTATATAAAACAAAATGAATTCTGGGATCCGAGCGTAATGAAGTGATTTGTGGAACGGTTCACAGCCCAAACTGGCATGTGCTCGGATGCATGAACCAGTAATCTCATACCCATGTGGGAAATAAATCTATTACAAATATGGTTGCTGAAGTCGGATACACTAGGCCGTAATGCGCAAAAACGCAATACAACGCACTCTGTCGTATGAAACAAGAAAAACATGAAAATAAAACCAGAAATACATTAAGTAGAAAAACAAATAGACAAACCTCAGCTTCAATTTGAAGTCGGTTTTGTTGTTAAACTTACAACAACAAAAACAACAGCCGGAAAGGTACACTCGCTCATCAGTTGGTGCCTGCGCATAATAGAGAGATTGAAATAGTATGATAAGATACTAATGGGACTATTGAAAGAACGAGACATATATCAGGGGAGTGGGAGGCAAGGAGAAGACGCTGGCGTCCAATAGGACATGTAATAAGGAAACCGGCTGATAGTATTACAAGACATTCTCTGTTCTGGAATTCTCAGGGCAATAGAAGTTAGAGGCAGTCCAAAACACACACGCAGCAGAAAGTTAGAAGCAGACATAAAAGAAACAGGGAAGACATAGGTAGAGCGGTTGGCTTTGTACATGAGGAGTCGGTTCTCCAAAATAGCTCAAAGGTTTTGATTTGATTGAGTGAAGGTAACCAGCCACCAAAGAAATATCATCAAAATGAAGATCTCAGCAAGAGTGGCTTAAAGCAACTACAACAACAACAACAACAACAACAACAACAACGCGGCACAATTTCGATTAAGTGATGCAAAACTATTACATCTAATGAGATAAATATATTCTATGCTATAAAATTACTTAAAACAGATGATCTACAACTGCGCACTAATTATAGCGGTATTATGTTGCTTTCGGTATTCTGGGTCATGTTGTACAGTATCAAACTTGAAAGAGTGAAATATGTGATTGACACATATTTGAGGGAACAAAAATCTGGCTTTTGATCACACAGGTCCTTCACGGACCCGATAGTTGTTGTTTGTCCCTCGTAATCGGTGAGGACCACTTTGTCAGCATTCACTGTTCGCATGAGTTTGTCAGCATTCACTGTTCTCATCAATTTGTCAGCATTCACTGTTCTCATGAGTTTGTCAGCATTCACTGTTTTCATGAGTTTGTCAACATTTACTGTTCGCACGAGTTTGTCAGCATTCACTGTATTGGCATGAGTTTGTCAGCAATCACTGTTCTCATCAATTTGTCAGCATTCAGTGTTTTCATGAGTTTGTCAGCATTCACTGTGTTCGCACGAGTTTGTCAGCATTCACTGTTCGCATGAGTTTGTCAGCATTCACTGTTCTCATCAATTTGTCAGCATTCACTGTTCGCAAAAGTTTGTCAGCATTCACTGTTCTCATGAGTTTGTCAGTATTCACTGTTCTCATCAGTTTGTGAGCATTCACTGTTCTCATCAGTTTGTGATCATTCACTGTTCTCATGAGTTTGTCAGCATTCACTGTTCTCATCAGTTTGTCAGCATTCACTGTTACATCAGTTTGTCAGCATTCACTGTTACATCAGTTTGTGAGCATTCGCTGTTTGCATGAGTTCGAAGATGTCTAAATAAGTCAATCTGAGCCTTGAATTGTCTATTGCACTTTGTACAGGGAAATAAGACACCTCCTTCTACCGCGATTGATGAAAGGTTGATGTGAGTTGTCTCTGGATAGCCTCATCTATTCTTGATGCCTCATGTCTCTGAACACGCTCAGCAATAGTGCTGCTCCAATCTATGCTATTGGTGGCAATTCTTTCCTAGTCCTCCTGATTAATACCGCACTGGATCAGTGATCTCTTTAGTGTGTCCTTGTGCTGTTTCCACTGCCCACGCTAGCTCTCTTGCCATTTTGGAGTTGACCACAGATTAGCTCTTTTGGTATACGCTGATCCAACATGTGTACTACATGGCCAGTTGATCTCAGCTGTGCTGCACATATCGTGGTGTGTATTCTTGACATGCCCAATCGCGCTAACACATCTGTATTTGGCATCATGTCCTACCATCTAATCATCAGTAGTTTCTGCAGGCAGTGATGTGGAAGTGGTTTAAAATCCCGACGTAGAACCTCTGTTTTTGTAATAGAGATGTTGAGGCCGCAGTTTTCACAAGCTATGGCGAACCGATCCATACATTCTTGCATGTCAACTTCCGTATTGCAATTTAAGCCACAGTCATCCGCATAAAGTAAATCACGTATTGCTACCGTGTGGATTTTGGTTTTGACCTTGTACCTTCTCAGATTGAATAGCCCGCCTTCAGTGGGGTACTGAAGCCAAACTCCGACGTCGCAATCGCTGAATGCATTCTACAGCATGACAGAAAACATCATACTGAAAAGAGCCGGGGCCAGCACACCGTTAGTTACTCTGATAGTAAGGTCCAGAGAATGAGAGCCGTACGAAAGAACAGAATGGACGCGGACCTCACAGCCAATCAATCCCTCACAAGTGTGTCCTAAGTGCGGTAGGGTCTGACGGGGCAGGGTGGGATTTTACAGGCATTTGAGAAGACATCTCGCAGCACAGGTCTGAGGCTGTCACCATCTTCGATTGTGATGAACGATGAAAGATTACGAACATTATAGGGAGAACCTATGAGGACAAACAAAGTAGGGTTCTACATGAAGGTCAGCTGTCTACTCCATGTGGAATCAGAACAGGCATGGGGCAGCGCCGTTTTCTATAAGCTTTCCTCTTTTTGTTGGCTATTGACGGGGACAGTAAATGAAACACTGCAATGAATGGTTGTGACATACCATGGACTCGGAATAGGGAACTAGTAGACTCGGACTAAGCTCTCCTGTCACAGAGGATTCCCATAGATTAAACTAAGATTTTCATAAAATATAGTATTTACAACACTCATATTATTGAACGTAGATTCCTTTAGTTATCTGGAATGCATCACAAATAAGATGGACGATACAGAAAGAGAAATCAGTTTGAGAATACAGAAGACAAGAGAAATCTTCATTATATTGAAGCATTTTGGGAACTGCAACTGAAATTTCAAGTTCAATAACGAGATATTTATCTTTTACTCCAGCGTCAGGTCAGGGGGGGGGGGGGGGCGGCTGTATGGTTCCGAGGCTTGAGTGTCAACAGAGGAGCTGAAGAATAGGGTACAGACATTCTTAAACAGATGCTTGCGAAAAATATTGGGGTTGATGTTGTAGGACAAGGATACTAACATGGATCTGAGGAACACAATTGGGCAGACAAATGTAGAACTAGAGATGAGTACACGGCATTGGCGCTGGCTGGAAAATGGCAGGAGAGGAAGTGGCAGACCGAAATACGGCTCGGCGAAAAGAGCTGGAAACAAACATGATGGTGGAAAATGATTCGCTTGGCAGATAATGCAGCGGGTGGGAGATGACATAGAGACAAGAAGTGTGTGGGTATCGACCTATGCTCCACAGAGGACAGTAGCGTTCTAATTGATTGATGAATTGATTAGTGTGTCACGCCACTAGAGAGAAACCCGGCTATGAAAGAATAGAACCACTGTTACCTTCCAATGTTCTACGACATATGTATTTCTAAAAAAAAGAAAGATATGGTCCACAACATTTCTATGCATTAACTAAACCGTAGTTATGGGAATAGCAGCCTCATTATGTAAAAAATATTTCTATAGAAACCACCATTGCAATAGTACAACATGCTTCGTATGGTGGTGCCTTCTATAGTTGGAAAATATAGTAACAGAAGAAAATAGGAATGGCCAAATCTATTTTTATCAACATAAGTCATTTACGAGAGTTGCTTAGAAAATAGTGCACTCATTTTGTTTATGAAACTATTTACGATGTAGCCTAGTCGATAGTGAACTGGCTTGCTAGACTGGGATTACAGCGTACCAGAGTTAGAATTAACGGACAGGCAGGAAAACATTCAGAGCCGTGGTTCGTGATTACGTATAGCCCCGTTACTTTGACAACTGTTGTCGGTTGCGAGAAATTGGGGGGGGGGGGGGGGGGGCCTGTCTCAGACATATCTTCGAATGTCGTAAGTTCGTAGAAAATTACCGTCGCACTTCCATTGCTGGTTGGAACCTATACAACCAAATGCCAACGTGTGATGAGATGATCCTAACGAATGATGGCATCGATGCGCTGCAACATGACTAGGCTGGTGGTCGTGGAAGGATACCCAGACCGTGGTCGATCATGCAGTTCTGTCTCTCAAATTCCTGAAGCTTTCACTTTCTGAACCCAGCGACCAACGGTGCTCCTATCCACTGCATAACTAATATCACAAACATTTGTGAATGTTAACCATTCTTTCTTTCTCTGCTAAAAAGAATTGAATTACAGCTAGTCGTATCGCACACAGACACCATTTTTACGAACTACTACAGAAACGCTTTGAAAAGCATGTACAAAGTCAAGATCAGCGTTGCAGTCTGCATATTTTCACCGAGCTATCTTTATTCTCGGATAAGAACAAAAATGTGCGGTATTGTGTTCTAAGCAACGCTCGTATCAACATCAAAACAAATCTCAGAAACTAAACATGAGGATGATCAAGTGTTATGTGTACTCGTATGGCGTAGAAACATGAGTAATGAGGGGAAAAAACAGTTGAAGAAGAGACGACACCATTGAACTGTGGATATATAGAAGAATGCGGAGCAGATAGGGGGAAAAAAAGAAACAATTAAGGAATTCTTGGAGGAACTGGGGTCGCAAAGAAAATGTATGAACGAAATTAGCTTTTGGTTTTTTTGGTTGCATCAAACGACAGAACACCTTGTTGGAAATAATACTTGAAGGAAAAGCGATTGCAAACGTGCCAGAAGTAAACAACCAATTAAATGGGGGGGGGGGGGGGGGAGGCGGATAACATCAAAGGATGGACAAGGAAACGTCTGACAGGTTAACTTAACTTAACACAATTAAACTTGTTGTTTTGTTGTGAATTCTATTAATTTAGAGTTTTTATACTGTTTTAGAAGACTCAGCAGTCTGTATACAACCAGTTTCTTCTACTCCAATGATCTAAAAGTAACTATTATCACTCAATCTGTTCTTGAATGCATTACCTGATCCTGCTGTAGCAATGCATTCCAAGTATTTGTGTCAACCGTGAATTTTGCAATCATGGATCCAATATCATTGCTCAAATCGTTTATTTGAATCAAGAACAAAATTGGTCCCAAAACCGAGCTTTGTAGCACTTTTTAAACTCGCACCTCTCAGTACTCCTTATTTATGCCCACTCTCTGCCTTCTTCCCGGTAATCAATTTTCTATCCATTTGGCAACTTCGCCACCTATTCTATGTGATTTCAACTTCCAAAACAATCGTTGATGAGGTACTCTACCAAAGGTCGTTGCTAAAAATCATCCACTGGCTTCCCACCATCTATCATTTTGGTAACCTCTTTTATGAATTCTAATATCTCTCTTTTGTAAACCCATTCTGACTCTACCTGATTAGATTAAATTTGTCCAAGTGTATTACAATGTTTTCTTTGATTATTGACTGTATCTTTCAAATCTCATGACTGCACCACCAAGGCGAGTTACAGGACGTTAAAGATACATTGCAGTCGCCCTTCGATGTGTAGATGGCACTTGAATTAAACTGAACAGTCGTCCCGTGTAGAGCATTAGGAAATACAATTGGAGACCTTTCTAATGAGGATGATCATTGTGACAGATTCCGTTAATTCTTCGGAAATTACAGAATGTGTGGCCAGTGAATAAATGGATAGCAAGCAAAGAGGCCTCAGCCCTTCAAGGACTAATCTAGATCAACTATCATGGTAATGCTGGGGTTTGCGACAAAACAAGAGATGATATTCTGGCTACAGAATCATCTGTAAGAAGAACATTAGATAACGAGGATATATTAAAATAAATCAATGATGACATGTTAGATGATGACACCGTTGGATGATTGTTAAGTGATGACATTCTTAAATGATGCCTTTGTTAGATGACGACACTGTAAGGATAAAACTTGTTAAATGATTACATTGTTAGATGATGGTAATATTAGATAACAATGTAAAATGATGACAATGTTAGACGATGGCAATGTTAAAGGATGACGTTGCTAGATGATGACGCTGCTAGATGAGGGCACTGTAATAGATGAATCATCGATACACTGAGTACAAGAGTTTGATATCAGACGCAGGTCGTGGCTTGAAACAATATAACACATCATAACATACCATAACATCATAAATAACATAACATAACAAAACTAATATAACATGGGAAACATGATCTGACATAACGTACTGTAACTAAAACGATATAACATATAATAACATAACTAACACGAAATAGCATGATTAATATAACATAACACATAGTACACAACGTAATATTAACACAGCTCGAACTAACATACTAGTACATCAATCAATCAATCAATCAATCAATCAAAGCCCATCGCTCTTCTCCGTGCATACACCATTAACAACATCATGCCAGGCTTTACTGCTCTTTCTGCCTCTCCCTTCCCCGGTGTACTCATTTAATCTTAATTCCTTTTCGTGTTCTATTTTCCTTTTATTTTTTGGTCTAGCTCACTTTCTGTTCCAGTAAGAATTATATTCTGTTGGACAGAACCTTGGTGAGCACATACCCTAATCGTCCCATTTTCTTTGCGTAGTTTGTTGGTTCAGTGGATGTTGTTGGTTCTTTCCTGATTGGTCTTTATTTCTCATGATGTATTGCCACTTTATGCCCATTATAACGAAGGACTGCAGTCTTCGCTGCATGGCCTTGGTCGTTCTCCATGCTTCGGCTCCATGCATTGAATATTGTAACTTTGGTGTTGATCTTGACTTCTCTGGATATTTATATGTTGTATAGTAGCAATACTAGTTCTTAGATCTTCATCTGTGCCTCCTGGTGTGTCAATTGTACTGTTCAAATTGGTAAAGGGACCCACTTGTTCCAATGAATCTCCCCACAGAATGATTGGTTTTTTGCTGTTAGTGTTAAGTTTAAGGAGCTTGGTTTTCTTCATTTTGTTATTCAGTCAGAATTTGGCCGATTGTTCTTTCACTATATAAAATTTCTTTTCCATTTGGCTATGACTGTGTGACAGAAGTACCAGATCATCTGCATAGTCCAGATCCTCCATTCGTGACACTAATGTCCACTGAATACCAATTATTTTTCCTCCGATTGATATCTTAATTATCCAATTTATGGCAAACAAGAATAGGAAGATCTAGAGTAGGCGGCCTTGTTTGCTCCGTGTGTGTGCACCCAGAATTTGTCAGTCAGTGCTCATATTCATGTACCACTCTACTAACGGTATCTTCGCATATATTCAATATGAGAGTTGTGTCCTTTTTCTGATGGCCCATAGTGTCTCAACAGTTGCCGTAGAGTACTTCCATCCACTTCGATGGTCCCTAGTGTCTCAACAGTTGCTGTAGAGTACTTCCATCCACTTCGATGGCCCATAGTGTCTCAACAGTTGCCGTAGAGTACTTCCATCCACTTCGATGGCCCATAGTGTCTCAACAGTTGCCGTAGAGTACTTCCATCCACTTCGATGGCCCATAGTGTCTCAACAGTTGCCGTAGAGTACTTCCATCCACTTCGATGGTCCCTAGTGTCTCAACAGTTGCCGTAGAGTACTTCCATCCACTTCGATGGCCCATAATGTCCCAACAGTTGCCGTAGAGTACTTCCATCCACTTCGATGGTCCCTAGTGTCTCAACAGTTGCTGTAGAGTACCTAGTGTCTCAACAAGTTGCCGTAGAGTACTTGCATCCACTTCGATGGTCCCAAGTGTCTCAACAGTTGCCGTAGAGTACTTCCATCCACTTCGATGGTCCCTAGTGTCTCAACAGTTGCCGTAGAGTACTTCCATCCACTTCGATGGCCCCTAGTGTCTCAACAAGTTGCCGTAGAGTACTTCCATACACTTCTGCACTGTTGTTTTCCGGTATGTTGGAAATGGCATGCATCAAGCATGGGAGTTATAACTTACAAAGTGTCCAGCAAAAGGCTAACATAAACTGAGACAATGCTAGCAGATTTTAGCACAGAGAGAGAGAAAGAGAGAGAGAGAGAGAGAGAGAGAGAGAGAGTTCAGAGGACACGCGCGTCATGCATTTTTTGACAAAGCCGGTTTGAATTTGTCTCTGTCCGATAATCAAGACAGGGGAATGAGAGATGATTGGTTTTACGTTAGTAGGTTTTAGGCGATAGCTCTAAATAATTAACACGAGTAAGACGGGTGTTCAAAATGATGGGGACAAGTCACTCTGATAGGAGTATGGAAGTGTTAGCGTATCACCAATATTGAAGTGTCTAATTGTCATGGAAAGAAGTTGGTGTGTATGTTTTTAATATTCACATTCCGTTATGTCTACTCATTATAAAAAGACAGTAATGGGAATTTTGAGCTATGTGTAATTTGGGGACAGAGTAGCATAGTACGATTGAAATGGAGACAAGTTGGTAGGAGCTCTAGAAAGGTCGAACTTGACAAGATTTACAGGCGATGCAGGCCTAATAGAGACACGAGCTACTGATCGGTCAATGGGGTGGGGACAGAAGTACCTTGTGAACAGTGGCCATGCTGGAGAGGGAAGATCATAGGGGCTAATAAAAACCGAAATACAAAGCAAAACAGGTAGAGCTGTCCAAGAGGCTATACACCGTAAGTTCCTTGGGTATCGCATAATTTCCCAATTAAAAAGATACTGAACCTTCCCCAGCGACACGAGAGCGAAAGCTGTTCACTTCGAGTGAGGAAGTTGTGTACGCTATTTTGTGAGACTTGTTGGTTGCGGATTTCACAGACATGCATAGTTGATGATCTTCTGAAAAGGACAGAAAACTAACGTGTAAGGGAGACTCCTAAACAGCGGTTTAGTATGGTCGTCACTACGTCTCGTGCAGAACACATTCCGGGAACAACTTACGTTGCTTTGGTCGTGTCATGAGAATGCGCCCTCATCAACTTCCACTGATACAACGCAGGTAGGTCTGGCTGGCTACAGTGTAAGAGGGCGGGCACGAGACAGGTTGATAGATGACATCGAGTGATTGTGCTGCGACACGGGCTAACATTAACCGATGCAACGCACTTGGCGCAGGACAGAACATTAACTCGATAGCTAAGAAAACCTAAGCATCTGTTCTAGGATTTTCCCTCGTGCTGATATTTAATCTTTGCTTTGTTTGGCTACTACCATTTTGTTTCATGACCATTTATTCTCATACACAATGTCATTGGCTGTGTTACTAAATTCTGCTGAGTAGTTTTTGTAATGATTTCTCTGTTCCTCCAATGATCGCTTGTCAGTCCAACTGTAATTAGATCATCGTTACGAAAAGAAAGGCAACAAAGAATGACACTTGTCACACCACTTCATCATGGTTACTGTCTGACTGCGTACGAAGAACAAGAAGAAGAAGACACCACTTCATCATGGTTACTGTCTGACTGCGTACGAAGAACAAGAAGAAGAAGACACCACTTCATCATGGTTACTGTCTGACTGCGTACGAAGAACAAGAAGAAGAAGACACCACTTCATCATGGTTACTGTCTGACTGCGTACGAAGAACAAGAAGAAGAAGACACCACTTCATCATGGTTACTGTCTGACTGCGTACGAAGAACAAGAAGAAGAAGACACCACTTCATCATGGTTACTGTCTGACTGCGTACGAAGAACAAGAAGAAGAAGACACCACTTCATCATGGTTACTGTCTGACTGCGTACGAAGAACAAGAAGAAGAAGACACCACTTCATCATGGTTACTGTCTGACTGCGTACGAAGAACAAGAAGAAGAAGACACCACTTCATCATGGTTACTGTCTGACTGCGTACGAAGAACAAGAAGAAGAAGACACCACTTCATCATGGTTACTGTCTGACTGCGTACGAAGAACAAGAAGAAGAAGACACCACTTCATCATGGTTACTGTCTGACTGCGTACGAAGAACAAGAAGAAGAAGACACCACTTCATCATGGTTACTGTCTGACTGCGTACGAAGAACAAGAAGAAGAAGACACCACTTCATAAAAGCAAATGACCCAGTACAATTGACTCTAACATTTCATCTCTGCCAGCAGTATCTGTAACACAGTGCTCTTCAACCCTGGGGCTTCCATCGACTAGCCGGAGATATTTTAGCTTTCAGCTGAGTGGTAGCAGAATAATTGCGTTCTGTATTTAAAATATATTATTGTTATTATTATTGTGGAAACGCAGAAGCTACACAACGTGAGGAAACTATGGCAGAATACGAGTAAACCAACAAAATTGAGCATTTGGAGAACCTATGTTTTTTCCGTGACAGCATACGACTGTGAAACATAGACAGTTACCCAAACCTCAAGGAAGATAATCTTGTCGTTCGAATCGAAATTTTATAGGAAGGTTCTAAGAATATCATGGACCGAAATTAAAGAATACAGCCATTCGAATAGAGTTGGGCATAGAGTAGAACTGGTTCATAGATTCCATCATGTGCAGACAATTAAAATACGATGGCCATATAACAAGACACAACGGTCTTGAGAGAACGGTATTGAAAGGTATGGCGTCGGGCAAGAAAGCCAGAGAAAGACCAAGCAGGCGATGGTACCATAATGTTAAGAAATACTTGGGCATGACTCTGAGGCAGGTTGGGGTTTTACAAGAAATAAAGTTTCTTTCAGACGAGCTATGATGGGAGTCACGTTCTGCAAAGGACATGCCACATGATGATGATGATTGTGATTTATTAAAAACACTCTTCTTCTTCTTCTTCTTCTTCGTTCGTTCTCAATCTCCCGCTTCCAAACCATGAAAGGGCTTAAGTAGCAGAGAACGGAATGCCTTGTGACGTAGTTTACAGCTTGGCTGCGATATTTGCATCTTTCGGTCCAACACATCCGACTTCAGCAAGCATTTTTTGAGTACCGGGTTAGCATTCCCTCTTCGATCCCTTCTCCTTAGCCAGTCTGCTCTGCTGCAGCCTGTTATCCAGGATCACCGCGTGGAGGTGTAGAAGGGTCTTGGCAGCTATCGTTCGGTGGCCCTGACGCTAGCAGTCAGCTATGGGTCGCTGACCACTGCAGCTCATGCGCTGCTCAGCTCTGGTTCGCTGGCCCTGACGCTAGCAGTCAGCTATGGGTCGCTGACCGCTGCAGGTCATGCGCTGCTCAGCTCTGGTTCGCTGGCCCTGACGCTAGCAGTCAACTATGGGTCACTGACCACTGCAGCTATGGGTCGCTGACCACTGCAGCTATGGGTCCCTGACCACTGCAGCTATGGGTCGCTGACCACTGCAGCTATGGGTCGCTAACCACTGCAGCTATGGGTCGCTGACCACTGCAGCTATGGATCACTGACCACTGCAGCTCATGCGCCGCTCAGCTCTGGTTCGCTGGCCTTGACGCTAGCAGTCAACTATGGGTCGATGACCACTGCAGCTCATGCGCTGCTCAGCTATGGTTCGCTGGCCCTGACGCTAGCAGTCAGCTCTGGGTCGCTGACCACTGCAGCTCTGGGCCGCTGACCACTGCAGCTCATGCGCTACCCACCATCTTGACCCCGATTAAAAACATTCAAAATAAACAGACTCCGCGAACGATCGCGAACATTTCTTCAATTTAGATTGAAATGGGTGGTAAGAAAAATTGGCCCCGCGAAAGTTATAAAAGTGGGCGCCAAGTCTAAAAAGGTTGAGGAGCAATGCTAGAGGACTATCTTTTCCTTTACAAATTATCTTTTCTAGATGACGGACGACGATCACTACAACAATTATGTGTCTGCACTCGGAAAAACATATAAAATGCACTAAAGTAAAGAAAGTGGAGCTATAGGCAGTCTGGATTCGAACCACGGGCCTGTAGGTGTAGAAAGCTGCCTGCCACACTATAGAGATGAGTTAAGAGATTTTGTCAGCCGGACAGCCTAATCAGCAATTGTTCTAACTGGTCGAGGATTTCGTCAATCCTGAATTGAGACTAACAATCGAGATCGATCTAAATAAATTTATAGACTTTGATCTCTTAACTTGATGGAACTCGGTTTATATTCCATAGTCGCAAGTGAATTACCTACAAGAGATGGTGGTGGGAAGGTCTATCACAATACTATCTAAAATGTTCTCAGCACCACCAACAGCCACATGAAAGTCCTAAAAGTTCCCAGCACCACCAACAGACAAATGAAAGCCCTAATGGTTCTCAGCACAGCACCACCAACAGACAAATGAAAGCCCTAATGGTTCCCAGCACAGCACCACCAACAGACAAATGAAAGCCCTAATGGTTCCCAGCACAGCACGACCAACAGCAAAATAAAAGCCCTAATGGTTCCCAGCACAGCACCACCAACAGACAAATGAAAGCCCTAATGGTTCCCAGCACAGCACGACCAACAGCAAAATAAAAGCCCTAATTGTTCCCAGCACAACAAACAACGAAATGAAAGCCCTAATGGTTCCCAGCACAGCAGCAAAACAGCAAAAAAAAAAGTTTTAATGGTTCCCAGCACAGCACCACCAACACAACAGCGAAATAAAAGCCCTAATGGTTTCCAGCACAGCACAACCAACAGCCACATGAAGGTTCTAAAGGTTCCCAACACAGAACCACCAATAGCCACATTAAAGCCCTAATAGTTCCCAGCACAGCACCACCAACAGCCACACGAAAATCCTAAAAGTTCCCAGCACCACCAACAGCCAAATGAAAGTCCCAAATGTTCCTCAGTGGTGCGGATCTGGGCTGCCTATTGCTTCACTTTCTCGTGGACACCAATCTCCAGTACGAGAATAGAGATGTAAGCAATGACCTTATCTCTGAGATGGCTATCTAGGACATCTTTAATAGTTGGTAAGTTGGTTGGTTGGTTGGTTAGTTATTGATCTAGCAGGCTATGGACCCCTGCTCTTTGATACAATGTCATATAATAGTATCTGCAAGTATTTGTAAGCTGGTGTTTAGTTCCGTACAGAGTGTTCCATTTGCCTGGCCTCGGAGGAAGAAGCTCTTTTCTAACACCGGCAAGCGCCGGACATTAAAAAAGATGCAAGCTGAATAGTTTCATAGGGATGTGAGCACAGCCGGCACTCTAGAGAAAGTTCTGGTTGGATGATGTTGAGGTGAATGTAAATTGTATGTGTTTAGTCCCAATTTCGAAAATAGGGCTTCGGCCTCTGCTTTTCAGGAGGTTGATGTTGTCTTGGGGATTTAGCATGGCCATATGTTTGTAGATTTCTCTCCCAGTATTCCCCATTGTTCATTTATTCAGCTATGCCTCTTTGTTCGCAGCCTTCAATAGTTGTTTGACTGTCTGTAGGGTTTTTTGTGTGTATTGTTGTTCTTGACTTGATCTCTTCTTAGCCAGTCTGTCTGCTTTGTTATTGCCATGCGTATTTGAGTGACCAGGGATCCATTATATAACTTCTGACTTCATGGAATGTGAGAAGTTGGCTGACATCTAGAGATATTTGGGTAAGTTCAGGCTTACAATGACCACCATCGTCCAGCGCTTGAAGGACAGATGAGTCTTTAAAGATTACGATGCTTTGGGCCTTTGATAGGAAAACATCACATACAGTCCTCAAGTTGTACAGAGCTACTTCCAGTCCTGTTATTTCTGCCTCAAGGTTGGTCTTTTTAATAAGGACAGTAAGCGCGACAAACTAACAATCCACTGTGGATGGCACAGAAGGGATGGCATGAGTGGATGATAGATGTAGAGGTTTCAAACCTTCACCTGCCGGTGTGGATCCACTGTCCTGATCATTCTGGGTTTTAGGGCACCGAAATAGCTGACATTCTCGCTTCATAAGCATCTATTATGGATACACTAGACATGGATAGAAGTGGCATTTGGAAGTCTATCAAAGACCACTTGTTGGACGATGACCCACCACGATGAATCAAAGGAGGTTCGAGCGGAGTGGGGCACATGAGCGAGCGGAACAGGAGCACGTACACCACGACTAACAGAAACAACCAGTAGCCAGGCTTTTCCCAAATTACTTATCGCGTGTGGATTTTTACTGAGAACGCGTGGGTTTTACTGAGAGCGTGTTGGTATGCCTGAAGTGCATTGAAGTTGATTCGTGGATAAAGAATAGAATAAAATAAACCAGACAGAACATAATTTTCTTTTCTGTTCGTTTTATGTCTTCTCGGAGTGAAGTAATTACTCGTCTTTCCGATGGCTGTTACTACAGGCATACTTTGTTTACACTCGCTGTCTCGACACTTCGTCATTATCTTATTTGACCTACATATGTGTTGCAGTAGGGTCTATGAGAAACAGTTTGGGAACCACTGGTTATTGCGCTTTCTGTCTCACGCTAGGGACGAACTGTGAATCTGTTGACAGCGGACCAGCATTTTGTTCACGAGACATATTTTCAACTGAACTAGTGATGTCAGAGAGTCGGCAGGAAGCGGGTGATTTGTTCAGTGGCGTAGCTAACTCCCAAAGTAATGGAGGAACCAGATGGGAAGGGGGAAAATCATAACACAGAGCCTGCCACTGAAGGCAGTGGTTGGAAGCATATGTACCTATATATTAATCAACCAACCCCTTTTCAGCTCCCTGTGCAGCACATATCTTTAATAGAAAAACATCCAGTCCTCCTGTCATGACCAATCCCCATTAAAAGCGCATGTTGTCCCTCATTTCTTGATGTTTCTCCCTGCCTTCTCCTTGTGTTTTGACTTGCCCATGGTTCTCGAACTCCATGGATTCAAAACAGTCTGTCTTGTAATACTTTTGGATAGTTTCCAAAATGTGTATGGGTGTGTCCTGACCAACGTCAGAGTCGTCTTCACATACATACATATATACATACATACACACATACATACACATGCATACATACATACATACATACACATACATACATACACACACATACACGCATACATACATACACACACATACATTCACACAAACACGCATAGACATACATAATTATATACATATATACATTCACACACATACACACATATATTTTGTTTTTCTCACTGTGTGGTAGAAGGATATGTATTTATATATTAATCAACCAAACCCTTTTCAGCTACATGTGGAGCACATATCTTTAATAGAAGCACTCCAAGTCCTCCTGCCAGGACCAATCCCCATTAAAAGTGCATGTTGTCCCTCATTTCTTGATGTATATCTCTTCCTTCTCCTTGTCTTTTTTATCTGCCCCTGGCTCTCTAGCTCTAGGGCAGATTGGGCTCGAAAGTCTAGGAAGGCAGCTCATCTAGGAGAAGGAAAACTCTGATTTCAAACCATCTGAAGCCTTGTAGATAAGATACTGGCGTATCTTGTCGGATTTTGTCAGATGTGGCTGCGGAACATGTTTTCTGAAAACTCTGAAAGTTGGTCAGCGTCTACTAAACCTGACAACCGACAATGTGCGAAAGAGCACACGGAAGAGGATACAATGCTTTATCCAAGAGCGAGGAATGACAACCTCAGCTGAGTGTTGTGGCAGAACAGACCAGGCCCTTAGCCTTGGTTGGCGGCTGGTCTGGGAGTGAAGTCCCGACAGGCCAACAGAAAGAGCATTGCTCTGCTGATCCGACAGCTTCTGCAGCTTGCTTTGTACTAAATGGATTGGTATCACCTTTTCCTTGGAGCAAACAAGACATACCGAGAGAGGGACCATACTGCATGGGCAACACATGGTCTCTATACTTCTGCCCGGCTTTGTGCTAAAAGCACAATCACTATCGTCTGACAAGACGGAAAGTGCCAATGAATGAATGAATGAATAGTTGGCAGGGGTTAAAATATTATATAATAATGGTGCCAGATAAACATCGTATACACGTACATAGAAAGGAATTATGTTAAAAACAAAGCCGTACAAAAATATAACAAATGTGTATCTTGACTTAGCAAAATGTATGTGCCATGTATGTGTGATGTATGTGTGATGTATGTGTCATGTATGTGTGATGTATCATATATATATATATATAAATATATATATATATATATATATATATATTTATATATATATATATATATATATATATATCCTACATGTATCATGTATCATGTATGCATCATGTATATATCATGTATCCTGTATGTATCATGTATATATCCTACATGTATCATGTATCATGTATGCAAAATGTATGTGTCATGTATCATGTATGTATCATGTATGTATCAATAATTATGTATATATCATTTATGTGTCATGTATCATGTATCCTCTGTGTATCATGCATGTCTGTCCGTCTGTCTGTCTATATACTAATATGTAAACATGTCAAAGACAGACAATACAAAACTTTCAAAAAAGGCACATAATCCTATCGGTGATGATGTACTTTCAGACTGAAGGAGAAGCGTCCGACTCCTTCATAAAACATTCAAGATCCTTCTACACAAAATATGTTCCTTACGACCTTAAAATATAATAATTACTCTCTGATTTGATGCCTGACGGCGCTAGCTAATACTAGCTTATGCCAGGTAATACACGGTACAAGACTACCCTGATCTTTGGTCATAGCTCTGCTTTTTTCAGGACGAAGATCTTATGAGCGACGGTTTCGATGTAAGTCTGGAGGCCAGCTAGTTTATGGTGGTCCCGATTGCGAGGGGCAGAACAGTTCACAAGCATATCACCTCATGGCAAGGGAGCAGGTTCCAGTCTACCCGGCTGTAAATAGTTGGCTCACAGAGTTGGAAAAGCAAAGTACCGAAGTTGGGAACTAGTTACCCCACCTGACACAAGCTATGACATAGTTCAATGAAGATTATAATACTTCATCCCCGACTGCAATATCGTATAGGAGACAATCTTCACCATTTTTATCCGTCCTTCATATTGGTCATAGCGGTTCTTACAAAGCTTTAAAGCCATCACTTTAGAACGTTCCTTACAGGAAGGACGGAGAAAATCATTTTGTGTTCTCTTTGAGTCATTTTCTTTCAGAGTAGGAAAAACAAAACATGAAAAAAACTTGTAAAAGTTGATTAAGGTTGAGTTTAATCAAAATTTTTTAATGGGTATGGTCAGATACCGCACCGAGACGAGAACACAAACAAAACCTACGTTACGACCAATAGGCCTTCATCAGGGACAACAATACTGAACGAACAAATCAACATATAAGAACAAATGGTCAACTCATCTGTTTCTGATAGTAGACCTAGACTGTCTAAGCGACCAGTTGGGCCAGATGCTTGACTGAAACTGAATCGGAGCGGTCAAACACAAAGTGGCCAGGAGAGCGTAAGAAATGTGGGGGAATGCGCCGGATAAGCCAGTGGTAGCCAAATAGTGATCCAGATGGGAGAACAAAGAGAAGGTAATATAAGCCTGGAGGGCGTGAGATTGATTAAGGAGGCGGGGGGTGAGAACTGATAGAAGAATGGGGAGGGGGACAAAGGAAGACAAATAGATGGGGGCCAGTGTGAGAGTTGAAGAAAAAGTATGGAAGATATTAATACCATGTGGTTGGAGAAAACCCATACTAGAGATAAGTCTATTCTCAAGGCGAATCAATGACGATCGTTAGAGAAGCAAGAAACTAGACCAGTGACACTAACGTCAGCCTTACCCCGGTGCTCAGGACCATTGAAGTGCCTGGCAATTGGTGAACCAGTACGGTTGCGGATGTCGTTGAGGTGTTGGCGGAAACGCCCCCGCAGTTCCATACCAGTTTCCCCAATGTATATCATACCACACTGGCTGCAGATGATAGAATAGATGAGGTTACGAGAATTGCATGTGAATCCCTCTTTGATGAAGAATTCTGCTTTTGGAAAGGAGTAGCAACTTACATAGGACGGACTGGTCACGTGGGTTGGACGTCAGTTTTTGTCAGTCGGTATGGCATGTTTTATTTTAATGTGTACATTACTTGACTGACGGGGGCAAGCTGCCTTTATTCATCAACACTTTAAATCTACAATTCAGTTAGTTCAGTTCATCCCGTAACCCATCAGGTCGTTGGGGCACACTTGAAGACACTCCCCCAATTTCACGCCATCTCTCTCTGTCCGCTGCCGCCAGTCGTGCCTCACCGGGACGAAGGTTTGACCACTCAGTGATGTTGTCTCCCCATCTCTTCCTTGGATGTCCCCGTCTTCTCTTTTCTGGTACGGAACCATGCAGTATCGAATTTGTAGTTCCGCTGGACCTGGTGACGTGCCCATACCAAACCAACTTTCGCCTTTTGATAGCTGTGAACAGATCATCAAATGGCCCAATTGCGTTTTCCACTCTTCTTCGTATTTCTACGTTCGTAACACGATCTTTATATGTAACATTTAAGACACTTCTAAATCACTTCATTTCCATTGCATGTATTCTGCACTGGATATCCGCAGTAATAGTCCAAGTCTCACAAGCATACAAAAAATATTAAGAGCACAAATGAGCGCATTAATATAACTTTTATGCTATGGCGAGTCACTTATCCTGCCATATGGGTTTCAGACGCCCAAGCGCCGCTTTTGTATGTGCTTTTCTGGCACTTATCTCAGGCTGCGAGCCTTCGTCACTGATCAGTGATCCCAGATACTTGAACCGATGTACAACCTCGAGTTCCTGACCATTTGCTTTTATCACAGATGTAAACCCTTCCCTATTTTTAGCCATCAGCTTTGTTTTGTCTGCATTTATCTCCATGCCATAGCTCTGCGCCGCTCTGTCCAATCTACCAATCCGCTACTGGAGTTCCGTTTCCGTGCCTGCCAGACCATCTATATCATCTGCAAATCGTAGGTTTGTAATCGCCTTGTTACCTATTCTGACCGTACCAACATGTTCCTCCAGGGCCGCCTCCATTATTCTTTCCAAGAATACATTGAATAATGTTGGAGAGAGTATACAACCCTGTCTCACCCTAACAGACATAGAAGAGTGTTGGAGAGAGTATACAACTCTGTCTCACCCTAACAGACGCGCAGAACCATTCGCCTTGTAATCCGTATTTAGAAACTGCACATGGCGCCTTCTCATAACGGTTCTCAATTACCTGCACAATATCAATATTGATCTTGTAATGCTTTATTGTTGTCCATAGCGCCGCATGCCGTACTCTGTCGAACGGCTTCTTGAAATCGATGAAGACACGATATATGTGTTGTTGATACTCTAAGTATTTCTCATTCAATATCCGCAGATTAAATATCTGTTCAGTGGTACTTCTTCCCGCTCGAAACCCTACTTGCTCTTTGGCAAATATATTCTCTGCTTTTGATTTTAATCTGTTGATGATTATTCTTAAGAGAGCGTTGCTAGGATGATTAATGAAGCTAATTGTTCTATAGTTCTGACACATCTGTAGGTTCCTTGATTTAAGCAGCGGTAAAACCACTGATTTCGTCCAGATGGTTGGTCACCCTCCTGTCCGTCAAATTCTGTTACATATGTATGCCAGAGCCTCAATTATTACCTCACCTCGCACTTGTAGGAGCTCTGCTGGGATATTATCCACACACACAGCTTTCCCCTTTTTAGCATCTTCACCGTTCAGTTTCTTCTTCTCTTGTTATCGGTTGATTCTCCTCTAACATATTCATTTCGGGGGTGATTGCATTTCCTGTGTCACCTTGACCCTCATGCTTATTTCATTCAGAACAGTACTCAGTCCAACGAGCCCGACTGTCTTGGGTTTCTGTGAGACATTTCCCTCTCTTTACCTGAATCGTTGTATTTCGATCTTGTACGGGCCTTACTAGGTCCTTGACTATTTTATATGTCCCCTTGGCATCGTTTCTTCCCAGATTTGGTTCTATATCTGAGCACTTAGCAGTTATCCATTTTGCCTTGGCCTTTTTCATCTTGGCCTTTATGTTTCCATTTATCTCTCTGTTAATTTGCAATCCCATCCAGGGTATTCTTCGACCTCTTCAGTTATCTTCTCTTGTCACATAACTCGATTAATTAATTTGTAATCCATGTCTACTTCTTTACCATTTGCTCTCCTAAGCCCTCAGTTGCCGTGTCTATCAATGCCGAATTCAAGGCACCCGTTATTGTCTCAATATCTGCCTCTCCGTTTAGAACCAAGAGCGGTGCGAATCTTCCTCCCATCGTTGCCCCAAAAGCCTCCACTTTCTCTAAGGGCTTCATCTTCTCAAGGTTAAATCTTAGCCTAGTTATCTCCCTGTTCACAACTTTCTTTAAGTCGGAGACGCCTGGTCAGCATTACTGAGTCGTGGTCGCCCCCTATATCGGCTCCTGGGAAACTCGTCGTCCGTACGCTATTGATGTTGGATCTGAATCGCTTCTGTACCAGAATGTAGTCTATCTGACTATGTAGTGCATTATTTGGGCTGTGCCATGTCCACCGTCTCGACATGTTGTTTTGACCAGCGTATTCGCCATCAGTAACTTATTCCAATGACCAAATTCCAGGATTCTCAATCCTCTATCGTTTGTCCTCGTTTTACCGTATGGTCCACATGTGCCTTTTCAATCTCATTCCCTGTCTTCACCAATTTTGGCATTCCAATCGTTGTACCACAAGTATATCCAACTTTGGTATCTCGTTCATAAGTGCCTGTAATTTCTTGTAGAAACTCTCTACCTCGATTTCCTCATAATCTGAGGTATGTGCATAGCATTTTATCACCGTATCTTCCAATCAATAATTACTGGTTGGAATCCCTAATATAAATAAATTCCCTAGCAATATGTTTTTTTTAATGATGAGATGGCAAATAGCGCACACATTCCTATGTCGTCTTCACATACATTTGAATAATTTTTAATTGATTTCGCCTTTCACTACCTGGAAAGCACAACGTCACCATTACATCTGGACCCGCTACAGCGTTGATCTCAATGGAATAAATGAAATCGAAGTTGTGGTGGCAATGATGGTTGAAAGTCGATGGTTGAAAGTCGATGGTTGAAAGTCGATGGTTGAAAGTCGATGGTTGAAAGTCGATGGTTGAAAGTCGATGGTTGAAAGTCGATGGTTGAAAGTCGATGGTTGAAAGTCGATGGTTGAAAGTCGATGGTTGAAAGTCGATGGTTGAAAGTCGATGGTTGAAAGTCGATGGTTGAAAGTCGATGGTTGAAAGTCGATGGTTGAAAGTCGATGGTTGAAAGTCGATGGTTGAAAGTCGATGGTTGAAACTCGATACAAACATACACAAAAGCGGCAAGTGTCTTATTGAGGACAATGACGTACTGGCACGATGGACAGAGTACTGTTCCGAGTTATACAGCTACGAGGGACGGAACGAACCCGAGAAAACAATCCTTCAAACACCAACAACTATAGAGGATAACCAACTGATAACGAAGGAAGAGGTAACTGCAGCGGTAAAGACGTTGATAATAATATACCAGCAGAGCTCTTACAGGCAGGTGGGGAGGTAAGTGGTGGAAGGCCTGACACACATCTGTAACAAAATATGGGCGATAGGAAACTGGCCGGACTTACGGACAAAATTAATGGTTATACCGTTACTTAAGTCTGGAATCCTAAAGCTGTGCCAAAATTACAGAACAATAAGCCTCATCAGCCACAATAGCAAGGTCATGCTTAGATTAATCATCGACGAATTAAAACCCCAAGCAGAGAACATCGTGGCCGAGGAGGAAGCAGGGTTCAGACAGGGAAGAAGCACTACAGAACAGATATTTAATTTAAGGCTGCTAAGCGAGAACTATCTTGAACAGCAACAAAAACGGTATTGTGTTTGTTGATTTTAAGAAGGCGTTTGATAGGGTATGGTATAAAGCGCTATGGGCAACCATGAGGATGTATAAAATAAACGGAAATATTATAAAGGCCTTGAACACCGATATGACAAGGCGTCCAGCGCAGTTCTTGTGAATGGGAGGCGAGGGGACTGGTTTCGCACATCAGTTGGTGTGAGACAGGGTTGTACACTCTGTCCAACTCTTTTCAATATATTCCTGGAAGAAATTATGAGTGAGGCACTTGGAGGTCACGTTGGTACTGTCAAGATAGGGGACCGAACGAATACCAACCTTCGTTTTGCAGATGCCATCGACGGATTGGCGGATTGAGAAGCGGAACTCCAGGAATAGGTCAGAAGGCTTGATGAAGCAGCTCTTGACTATGGTATGGAGATAAACGCTGGAAAGACACAATTAATGACCAACAACGCCGAGGGCTTCAACCGCAGGATAAAAGCTAATAGCCAGGAACTCAAAGTGGTTGACGTATCGATACATCGACGATGGGATTGACATTACTGACATGTCGGAGAAGGATCTCCTAAACTTTATCGACTTTATCAATGACTTCCATCCCTCGATCAAGTTCACGTCTGACATTTCACTCACGTCTGTCCCCTTTCTGAACATCACTGTCTCTATCTGCCCTTCAGGCCTCTCCACCACTGTCTACTACAAACCCACTGACGCTCACAACTACCTCCTCTACACTTCCTCCCATCCTCAATCCTGCCGCGATTGGCTTCCTTTCTCCTAACTCCTCCGCCTCCGACGCCTATGTCAGGATGACGACGAATTCTTTCTCAGGGCCCACGAGATGCTTGACTTCTTCCGCAAGCGACTCTACCCGGAGACCACTCTCTCCCCCGCCTTCTAGCGGGTTCTTCTTATCTCCCACTCACCGTCCCCCCTCTGACCGTATGAAACTCGTCCTCATTGATCACCCTCATTTCGTCTCTGTCCGGGATATCCTATTCCGCCATCTCCCTATTCTTCACTCTGATCCTGTCACTCATAAAGTTTTTCCCGATCCTCCCCTTGTCGCCTACAAACGAGAAAGGAACCTGAGGGACTTGCTGGTCAGTAGTCGCCTACACACCAGCTCTCATAGCCTCCCAGGCACCAGAGCGTGCAAAAATCCACGTGGCTGTGTTTCCTGCCCTCATGTCATCCTTTCTCGCTCCATCACCTTTCCTAAAGCAGAATTCTTCATCAAAGAGGGATTCTCGTAACCTCATCTATTCTATCATCTGCCGCCAGTGTGGTATGACATACATTGGGGAAACTGGTAAGGAACTGCGGGAGCGTTTCCGCCAACACCTCAACGACATCCGCAATCACACTGGTTCCCCAATTGCCAGCCACTTCAATGGTCCTGAGCACCAAGGTATGGCAGACGTCAGTGTCACTGGTCTAGTTTCTTGCTTCTCTGACGATCGTCATCGATTCGCTCTTGAGAAAGACTTATCTCTAGTATGGGCTGTCTCCAACCACATGGCATTAACATCTTCCTTACTTTTTCTTAAACCCTCACACTGGCCCACATCTATTTGACTTCCTTTGCCCCCCTCCCCCCCGCCAATTCTTTTATCAGTTCTCACCCCCCCGCCCCCCCCCCCATTTTATATCAATCTCACGCCCTCCCGGCTGATATTGCCTTCTCTTTGTTCTCCCATCTGGACCACTATTTGGCCACCATTGGCTTATCCGGCATATTCCCCCACATTGCTGGCGCTCTCCTGGCCACTTTGTGTTTGACCGCTTCGATTCAGTTTCAATCAAGCATCTGGCCCAATCGGTCGTTTAGACAGACTGGGTCTACTATCAGAAACAGATAAGTTGACCATTTTTTCTTAAATGTTGATTTGTTAGTCAGTATTGTTGTCCCTGATGAAGGCCTATTGGTCGTAACGTAGGTTTTGTTTGTGTTCTCGTCTCGGTGCGGCTTCTTCTTCTTCTTCTTCTTCGTACGCAGTCAGACAGTAACCATTATTTTTTCGAAAAAGCGGCGGTCATCCTGAGGCTGTCGACACTGCCATAGAGCTTGTCTTGCAGTTCCACTGGTGATGGCCACATCTGCTCTCTCTGATCCTCGTATGTCGGGCAGTTCTGCAGCATATGTTCAGCGGTCATTTTACCGGTACCGCACGGGCATTCGTCGGTACCACCTATCTTTAATTTGTTGAATAGGTGGTACCTCAGTCTATTGTGGTCAGTGCAAAGTCTGAAGACAACGACCTGCTCTCTTCTGTTCAACTGGTAATAGACATCGTTTTTGGTGTAACCAGTATGTTCGGTTTCCCATTTGGTCATGTATCTGGCTTTGATAAGCCGTTTTGACTCTTCGTACGTCATACTAGTATCTGGTTGTGGTAGTCTTGCACCTTTTTTTGCCAGTCTGTCTGCCTCCTCGTTGCCTTGGATGTTGCAGTGTAATTGGACCCACTGTACCACTACCCTTTTTGGTGCGGACTGCTGGCACAGTTTGCAGAGTGCTGCTCTTAAGTCATTAAGCTCAGTGTTTTTCTGGCTTTTTAGCGCTGTGACTACGGCGAGAGCATCTGTAAGCAGGACTATATGGCTTTCATTTTCTTTGTGTGTCCCCATTTCTTCCACTGCCGCCCTCAGTGCCTCTGCCTCCGCTCTGAAATTGCTTGTGTACTTACCAGTAGCGAATGACAGTGTTATTTTTCTGCCATTTGGTAGGTTCAGGAATGCTCCTGCCCCTCCGTTCTGTGAATTGTTTGTTACAGAACCGTCGGTGTATGCATGGGTCCAGTCCATGCTTGGGTAGTTTTTCGATATAAAGCTTAGGGTAGTATCTCTCCTTTCTTTTTCAGTCTGGCAGTTTTTGTTTCCAATACCTGGTATATTTTCTACCACCTCTGGAAATATATCCTGCCTCCAGGTAGGTTTTTGTACAGTAGTGATGGGTTTTGGTGTTGTTAGTGCGTTTTATGGGATCTTCGTGCATCTCTGCTTTGGCTATTTCTGCAAAGTTTCTCCACTTTAGTTTCCCATTTCCCAAATTGTTTAGTCTCTGGTGCATTGGATGGTCAGTCAGTCTTCGGAGTTTCTCTGACTGCAGCTGGGCTCTGCAGTCTCTTCTATCGGTCATGGATTGCAGTTTTGTAATCTTTTCAAGTTCTACAATTGGCGTTGACTTCATGCCTCCTGTTATAACTCTCATGGCTTGGTTTTGAAGTTTGCTAACTTTATCGAAGTTCGCCTTTGCTGCTGTTGTCCATGCCGCAAAGCCATACTCGAGAACTGGTCTCATTCTTCCAGTGTACATTTTCTTTAGTATGCTTTTGTCTGCTCCCCAGCTTGTGCCAGCAAGTTTCGTCATGATTGCCATTCTTTCTCTGGCTCTCATTCGGTTTCTCTCGATCTGACTTTTCCATGTCATGCGCCGATCAAATGTGACTCCCAGATAGTTTGGGTTGTCGTTTGGCCGCAGGAATTTACCATTTAAACTTAATTTGGTATTTTGGGGTTTGATTGAAAGCGAGAATATTGTGCATGTGGTTTTCTCCTCGTTTATTTTGACCAGCCATGAGTTTGCCTACTCTTCCAGTGATGTTAGGGCCTGCTGCATCCGATTTCTTGCTATGGTGAGCCAGATCGTCGGCAAACATTGAGCTATGGACTCTTCTTGGTATGTTCCCTGTAATGTCGTTTATATACACCAGGAAGAGTGTGGGTGAGAGTACTCCCCCTTGGGGTACTCCCTGCTCAAGTGTCACCTTTTTGCTCATCTGCCCTTGTACTATGACTCTGGCCCGTTCTATTTTTGAGGTAGTGGTTGATCCACTTGTACATTTTCCCACAAACATCACTTCTTCTTAGCTTGACTCTAAGTCCATCTTTCCAGACTTTGTCAAATGCCTTTTCCAGGTCCACCCACACCGCTTCTGTGTGTTTCTGTGTCTGGTAGGCATCTTCTATTTCCTGGGCTATGAGGATGACCTGGTCCTCAGTGGATCTGTGCTGTGCTGTCTAAAGTCTATTCGTTTTTCTTCCAGATGCCACATCAGTCTGGTGTTTATCATACGTTCCATCAGCTTGCCGACACAGCTCAGTAGGCTGATAGGCCTGTATCTATTTGGATCTGTTTTGTCCTTTCCTGTTTTTGGTATTGGTACAAGTACTGCGCCTTTCCATGCCTGGGGTACAATTCCCCTTTTCCAGCTTTGGTTCAGGACCGATAGCAGTTTCCTCTTCGCTGTTTGGCCCAGCCCCATCAGCATTTCGTTTGTTATCCCGTCTTTTCCGGGAGATTTCCTTTTCTTTAATGTTCTCATGGCCTCTTCCATTTCGCTCATTGTTAATTTGGCCATCATATGCTCTTCAGGTGCCGTATTGATGTTGTCGTGCCCCTTTTGCACTTCACTAATGTCTGTATGCCTATCTGCAGAGACCTCGATGTGGTTTGCTCTGGCATAGTGATCGACAAAAGCGTTTGCGGCTTTCTTACCAGTGAGCAAGTTTTCGCCCTGCTTGATGGTAAGTTGTTTGTTTGACGGGGTTTCGTCGTTCATGGCTCTGACTAGCTTCCATAGCTTGTTCCCTTTTTTGTCCAGGTTGAGGCTTTCCGTTTTGTTTTTCCAGCTCTCCCTTGCTGTTTGATTAAGAGTGTATTTGTATTTCGCCGTGGCGGCTTTGAGGGCGATGTTTGCCTCCATAGATTGTTCTCGCTCTGCCATGTTCCTAGCATTTGTTACTGCATCTTCCGCTTTCTGCAACTCATCATTCCAATAGGGCTTATAGTTTTTCCTAGCTCCTCTTGGGATGGTTTCAGTGGCAGCTTGCATTATTACTTTGCTTAGGCTTTCCACCATGGGCTTCATTTTGTTGTTTCGTGTGTTGATGGTTTCACACAGCCCATCTGTGAGGATTGCAAATCTGTCCCAGTCGGCTCGTTTGTAATTCCAACGTGGGAGCGGTTTTGTTTCCTGTGGGCCTACTTCCATATCAATGTCTAGCCTAATAGGCATGTGGTCGCTACCTGCCAGTTGGTTTAGCACCTGGCGGTCTATTTTATGGTGTATGTCCTGTGTGGAGAAGGCCAAATCTGGAGTCGAGGTGGTACGCCATGTTCTAGAATAGAAACTAGGGCTATCCTCCGGCCTATTGATTAGGGAGAGATTTGTAACTATCTCCCAATCTTCCACTTCGTCACCTCTGCTGTCGTGTCGGTGCGGTATCTGACCATACCCATTTTTAAATTTTGATTAAACTCAACCTTAATCAACTTTTACAAGTTTTTTTTCATTATTTTTTCCCATTGACCGTTTTAAATATCTGGATTCTATTGACAGTGATGAAGGATCCGAATGATAGGTGTGTACCCCAGCGAGCTCACCGGATACGGGATGACCTAACCTGACCTGAGACACATAAATATGATGAATAGTTGATACACTGAGAGATATCTGGATGGCGCTTCTTTGCTAGAGTGAGAGGTCAGGTTGTTACAGTGCGCAGGTGGGCAAACGGGACAGCAATCTACAAAAGGAGAGCGAAGATGAAAGAGGTGACCTCAACTCTGAGATAGCCAACTGAAATTTCTTTAACAAGGACGATCTTCGTGTCAGACCGCCAATCCTTACCAGGAAAGACACAGAATAGCTGACTAAGGCATGTGTGGATGACAGCTGTAGAGGCCTTAGACCTAGACCTGGTGTGGATCTACTTTCCTGGTCTTGCTTGGGCTCAGGACAACGACAGAGCTGACATTCTGACTTTACAAGCACAGATTATGGACACATTACATATACATATAAAGGTGACATGTGGAAGTCTATAAATGACAGTCTGTTGGATGGTGGCATCGCTAGATCAGTAAATAACAGACTACAGAGCTTTGAAATCAGACGAGGCTGGAACGCAGCTGGGAACGTGCGTGGACTAAGCAGGAGTG
Source organism: Ariolimax columbianus (assembly GCA_036924085.1). Classification (NCBI taxonomy): domain Eukaryota; kingdom Metazoa; phylum Mollusca; class Gastropoda; order Stylommatophora; family Arionidae; genus Ariolimax; species Ariolimax columbianus. The sequence continues at coordinate 102,451,414 of JAVGWX010000005.1, forward strand.
TGTACAACCAATGAATTGCTAGAACCATTAGGAAACACACTTTTCCTCATTTGCTGAATGAGACTGAGTACTTATAAATATGTCGGGAATGCAGTGAAGTCGATTTTTAGGAACAGAACAGACCAGGACAGAAAATACCTGGAAAGAATAGACCAGGATAGAACAGAAGAGAACGGAACATAACATTACAGTACACAACAGAACATAACAGGACAGAACAGAACTTCACAGCACAGAACAGAACAAAATAGAACAGTACAGAACAGAACACGCCCGAGCAGATTAGAACAGGACAGAGCAGGACAGGACAGAACAGGATAGAGCAGAACAGGATAGAGCAGAACAGGACAAAACAGGACAGAGCAGAACAGAACAGGACAGGACAAAATAGGACAGGATAAAACAGGACAACCTTCTTTAGTCGCCATTTACACGATGCTAGGAAGGTTACAGTGGTCCTATCCACCCGGCTACGTCTCAGGTGTACACGTATAATCTTTGGTACTATTCCTTCCTCCCCTTCGCAGTAACCCGCCCCCCCCCCCCCCCCCGCTCCCCATCTTCCTCCCAATATACAAAGGTTTCTATGCGCCATATCACAAAAAAATGATTTTGGTTCAAAGTAGCGAGTCTAACAAATCTTAGCTGTGAAGATTGATTAGGGATAGTATTTTAGACATGTTTTATTAAAGTTTGAAAAGTTGGAAGTTTTGATAGTCAGTAGTCATTCAGTTGTTTCTTATAGAATCAAAGCTAGCCAGTACAGCTTGGAATGCATAGAGTTGGTTTCCATGCCACGAAGATGTCAAAAACTACGTAACCTTGCAAAACGCCCATTCGCTCGTTACAGCATGATCGGTAATGACGAATGCTATTAACTGATTTTTATTAAATCTTTAGGAGAAAACCTAGATACGAGATCTGGAAAAAAACGGCGGATATAGTTAGCAAGGGGAGCCCGAATCATTTAGAGTTTGCAGAGCGAAGAAGGGAGGAACAAATCGTCAGTTTGCAGAGTGAATATCGGAGGGACACATCGAGAAAGAGATTGCAGAACGAAAAGCGGAGGAACAAGTCGTCAGTTTGAGCAACGAAGATAAGTCTTAACGGCAAATACCTGCGGCCAAACGACAACCCAAACTACCTGGGAGTCACATTTGATCGGCGCATGACATGGAAGAGTCAGATCGAGAGAAACCGAATGAGAGCCAAAGAAAGAATGGCAATCATGAGGAAACGTCCTGGCACAAACTGGGGAGCAGACGAAAGTATACTAAAGAAACTGTACACTGGAAGAGTGAGACCAGTTCTCGAGTATGTCATTGCGGCATGGACAACAGCAGCAAAGGCGAACTTTGACAAAATTAGCAAACTTCAAAACCAAGCCATGAGAGTTATAACAGGAGGCATGAAGTCAACTCCAATTGTAGAACTTGAAAAGATTACAAATCTGCAATCCATGACCGACAGAAGAGACTGCAAAGCCCAGCAGCAAGCAGAGAAACTCAGAAGACTGACAGACCATCCAATGCATCAGAGACTAAATAATTTTGGAAATGGGAAACTAAAGCGGAGACACTTTGTAGAAATAGCCAAAGCAAAGATGAGCGAAGACCCTATGAACGCATTTAACAACACCGAAGCCCATCCCTACTGTACGCAAACCTACCTGGAGGCAGCATATATTTCCACAGGTGGTAGAAAATATACCAGGTATTAGAAACAAGAACAGCCAGACTGAAAAAGAAAGAAGAGACATAACCCTGAGGTACATAACGAAAAACTACCCAAGCATGGACTGGACCCATGCATACACCGACGGTTCTGTAACACAACACAACACAGAACGGAGGGGCTGGGGGATTCCTGAGCTTACCAAATGGTAGAAAAATAACACTGTCAGTGGCAACTGGAAAATACTCAAGCAATTTCAAAGCGGAGGCAGAGGCACTGAGGGCTGCAGTAGAAGAAATGGTGACAGGCAAAAGAAATGAAAACCATATAGTCCTGTTTACAGATGCCCTGGCCGTAATCACAGCACTAAAAAGCCAGAAAAATACTGAAATTAATGATTTAAGAGCAGTATTCTGTCAACTATGCCAGCAGACCGCATCAAAATGAGTAGTGGCACAGTGGGTTTCATGCCATTGTAACATCCAAGGCAACGAGGAGGCAGACAAACTGGCAAAAGAAGGTGCAAGGTTACCACAACCAGATACTAGTGTGACCTAAGAAGAGTCAAAAAGGCTTATTAGAGCTAGATACATGGCCAAATTGGAAACAGAACATACTAGTTATACACAAAAACGATGCCTATTACCAGTTGAACAGAAGAGAGCAGGTCGTGGTCTTCAGACTTCGCACAGGCCACAACAGACTGAGGTACCACCTATTCAATAAATTGAAGATAGGTGGCACTGACGAATGCTCGTGTGGTACCGGGAAAATGACCGCTGAACATCTGCTGCAAAACTGCCCGACATACGAGGATCAGAGAAAGCACATGTGGCCATCACCAGTGGCAACACTAGACAAGCTCTATGGCAGTGTCGACAGCCTCAGGATGACCGCTGCTTTTTTCGAAAAAATACAGGTTGATGTTTGACAGCGTAAGAAGAAGAACAACAACAACAACAACAACGAAAAGGGGAGAGACAAGTCGAGATATTTTTTTGGGTGTCCAAGATAGCGGAGGAACAAGTCATCAGTAGGCAGCGAGGGGAGAACAAGTCATCAGTAGGCAGCGAGGGGAGAACAAGTCGACATCAGTCGGCAGCGAGGGGAGAACAAGTCGACATCAGTCGGCAACGAGCAAAGAGAACAGCACCGTCTTGATAACGGTGAAGAGGAAGCAGACAAATTTTTGGAGCTCAGAGAGAGAAAAGTTTTGACAGACAATCTTTCACCTCGTGAGTCCACATGTTCAGAAGCGTATCAGGGAGAGGTAAATAGTCATGAAATTGATGTTTCGCAATACCAACTGGTAGAACCAGATTTAGTAGTGTGTAGCAGAGAACAGATTTCACTGGGGGTTTTCTATCTAGAATGTTACCACATGCATCCACGTCATTCAAGACCACACACAGAAAATAACATATCAAATGGCAGGTAATAGTCCGTATTTATTAACATCACTAAAACCAACAAAATAGAACACTCATAACAATAATAAACATTAACATTAATTTAATGTAATGTTATGTATTTCAGAGGTTGTAAGTACAAGTCTTTATATATTGCCCCCAGTTAATATATAACCCAGTTCTAGCCGCTACACTCTCTTTCCCTTATCTGCACCCTCAATACACTCTAGCAAACTCGTCTTCACGACAGTATTCTATGCATTCACTCACACTCAGATCCCTTCAGGCAGGTGATCTTGACTTTACACATTTATCAAGTTGCAATTCATCTATCAAGTTACAGTTCGACTTTTAAGCTGTAATTCGTAATAAAGTTTATTTTAGTTTAGTTTTAGTTCATATTTCTTACAGCCAGATAGGTTTTGTTTATAGTGAAGATTGGAGAATCAGTTGTAAACGTGTAGAAATTACGTTTCATTGTTGTGTTTTAATTTCAAATAGTGTTATAGTTATTTGTTAGAAGTGAGCTATAGTTATTGCAGACCCCCTGCACCATCTGCGACGGTAGTTCAGCCATTTTGAGCGGCTATAAGTGCCTTCCACAAAAGGAATGCAAAACCCTACTCATCGTGAATTTGAGCCGCTCCAAACCCAGAAACCACTAAACTTGTAGATACGCCAATGACCCCAGTACAAATAGGTCGTCATAAGCTGCTGAAGAGGAAACCAGCAAATTATTGTAAAATTGGTCTAATCTAGTGCGACATTGGTAGAAATTACCAAACATACATACATACAGAAATATGTGGTAGGATATGTATAATTGTATGTAGTTGTATAATGTGTGCGATAAGTATAGTTATATATCTACTGTGTGAGATTTATGGAGGAATACATTAGCAGAGACGTACAGTTATATAACGCAGTGTGAGCTATCTCGAGAAACAAATTGGGAGAGACGGATAGTTACGTGTACGTATACAATGTTGGGCGTTACTTACAGTAAAATGTGAAGCCAGAAAAAAGGTAAGAGTGGATAAGAAGGCATGGAAAAGAGAGAGAGAGAGAGAGAAAGAGGATATTGAGAAACAAATGGACGGATAATGGGGCAGATTTCGGGAGAATGTGAAAGGGCGAGTAGAGAGGATAGACAGAGAGGAATGGAGCGAGACGTGGGGAGATTGTCAAAACGAAGGAATAGTGCAAAAATAATGAAGCAGACTGAAGACCAAGGAAGAGTAGAGACAAGAAAAAGACAGATAGAAGGCAGGTACAGGAGGGATAGAAGAAGTGGTAAATCTGTGTTTTGACCGTCCAAGAAGTGGTAAATCTGTGTTTTGACCGTCCAAGAAGTGGTAAATCTGTGTTTTGACCGTCCAAGAAGTGGTAAATCTGTGTTTTGACCGTCTAAGAAGTGGTAAATCTGTGTTTTGACCGTCCACGAAGTGGTAGATCTGTGTTTTGATTGTCCATAAAGTGGTAGATCTGTGTTTTGATTGTCCATAAAGTGGTAGATCTGTGTTTTGATGCTCCATACAGTGGTAGATCTGTGTTTTGATGGTCCATAAAGTGGTAGATCTGTGTTTTGATATTCCATAAAGTGGTAGATCTGTATTTTGATGATCCATAAAGTGGTAGATCTGTATTTTGATGATCCATAAAGTGGTAGATCTGTGTTTTGACCGTCCATGAAGTGATTAATCAATGTTTTGCCCATCATTGAAGCGATCTATGAGAGTTTGGACTGTCAATGACGTGGTCTATGTAGGTTTTGACTCTCCAAGAAATAGTATATGTCTATTTTCATTGTCTATGAAGTGGTCTATATGAACTTTGAGAGTTCATTAAGTAGCACATGTCTTAACCGTCCATGAAGTTTTTCATGTTTTAAACCTGCCATCACATAAATTCCTGTTTTCTCCACCGATGATGGGGGTCAATGTGTTATTTCACGTCCATGAAGATATCCACGATTTTACCGTCCATAAACTGATCCGTGTTTGGCCGTCCATTCAGTCGTCAATGTGTGATTATGTCTTCAATTAAATGGAACATGTCTTTCTTGTCTATGAAGTAGTCTACGTTCTGTCTGTTCATGAAGTGGTACACAAATGCCAGGACTTTGAGAATCCCCTCCAAGTAAGCCTTTCAAGAGAACATCACAAGAAAAATGGCTTCTTCCACTTTGCTGTCTAATGTTTAATCTGACAATCTGACCAAGAAATTGAGCGAAACCATACCACAACCCAACGACAGTTTGATTTAGTTGTTCCATTTTCACTCCAGTCTGAGTACAGTACCACCATTAGAGAGGATGTTCTTTTTCTTCTTTTTTTCGTTCGCCGTACTCTATTCCCCAAGGCGGTGTGCGTTGCATTATGTTTTTATTTTTGCGTCTTCCGGCCTAGTGCATCCGACTTCGGCATGCATTTTATGTAAAGGTCTGCTTCCTCCAGCATTTTCTAAAGGTTTTTTTTTTTTTTGCGTTCGCCTTATGTTTCGAATCCACAAGGCAGTGTGCGTTGCACTGTGTTTTTATTTTGCGCCTGTCGGCCCAGTGCATCCGACTTCAGCATGCATTTTATGTAAGGGTGTGCTTCCTCCTGGATTTTCTAAGGGTTTGCTTCCCCGGGGTAACGGCCGGTACTGTGATGGGGATCGAACCCAGCACCTTCGGATTGTGAGCCGTGCCACTTAACCACTAGGCCACGCCATCCCCTTTCTAAGGGTTTGCTTCCCCAGGGTAACAGCCAGTGCTGTGATTGGGGACCGAACCCAGCACTTTCAAGGTTTGGAGCCGTGTCACTTAATCACTACCCTTGGTGTCCTTTACGAAGCGCTTGTTATGCTACTGCAGCGGTTGGGTAATGTAAACATTTGTTTTATACCATGAGATTTCTTGCCTCATGCAGAACTTTCTTTAGTCTCCATTTGCAGTACATATGAATATGCAGTGGTCCTATTCTTGTCTCCCTAGGATCCACTCAGGAACAACGACTGCTTGCTTGCATATTATCTCGTCAATTTCATGTTTCATTAGCGGCCTTCAAACCTTGTCTTAGGCAGGGTATATTGCTTCATATTCTTGTAGATAATTCATTAGAGAATTCTTACCAATTCTTGATATGTCGATGTGACTTTTATTGATTGATTGGTTGATTGATTGCCTTCATGTAACGATGAGACTTAGTACAGTTAAGTCTTTAACACTTCAACCGCGACTACAATATCTGCTTTAAGACAACCGTTACCTTACACACTAAAACAAGGTAGTCTGATTAAAATGTGTCATTCGTCGCAGAAAAGCTGAGACACTTCATCACCGATAACAGTGTCGGCTATGGGATAAGAAAAGGTGAAAGAAGTTCCATAGCAACCAATGCTGTCGGGGATGGAGTGTAACAGACTCCATTGCACGATTAAACAACGTGTTTATGATGTTGGAATGCCAGCTCCCTTCCTCGATATATAACAGTAAGACGGTAGATAACCAATGATTGATTGATTCGTCTATTTCCTTTAGTTGAAGTTCATGGCTTTCACTACGGCTGGCCCATTTCTGTGATACCTGAATCCGATCATCTGTTGTGTCGGTTTTATAAGCAACGGTTTGACATGACGATGTTGCTAACCCCATGCACAAGTCTCTTTAGTAGACTTAAGACTTTCTTGGAATGTTATAGTAGGCCTTTTCTGTTTAACTCTGGTGCCCCACGTGTGTTGACTGAGTTTAACTCGGATGCCCCACGTGTGATGACTGAGTTTAACTCGGTTAAGTAGGGTTGTGCATGTGGCTGGCTACCTCATCTTGTAGAAACTTTAAAGTACAAAACCATTAAAAGATATGAGCAGGTCAACATTTGATGACATGGCGTAAATGTTAAAAAAAACCTCTGCCCCAAAGGGAACTTAAAGATTTTCGTAAAGACAGGTGTGGACCAAAACACGAGAATGGAAAGTAAAGTAGTAACTGGCACTTCGTGTTCAAATGTCGGTTCAGATTGGTGATGACCACACCATGCTGCGGACAATATGTCTTGCTGCCTACCCTTTCTCCTGCTGAACCTAGAAATACGGTATTTAGATCTCGATGATCTATCCTCCATCAGCTGCCAGGCTGAACGTACGAATTGATGTCAATAGTGCCACATATTTGGATAGGACAGATCGTCTGAAGACGAGTCCATTATTCATCAAAACATGTGTACGTTACCTACACTGACCGTTTCTTATTATTTGAAGGCGGAGAACGTTGTGTTGTATTTTACTCCGTATGGACTACAATATCTGAATCAGTACGACATTTAAAAACAGGTTTAATTCCCATACGGGTACAAATTTGCTTTTCTTGAAAACGAAAGCAAGCAAGTTTGGATTGTGAGCTGTGCCACTAACCGCTTTGCCACGCCGTCCACTCCTCCTTATCTCTCAGCGACCCTCTCATCCCAGAACTGGGTTCAGTACTTGACTTTCTATTCTGTTGTTTGGTGTTTTCACAATCCTTGTACTTTCAATATTCCTGCCTCAACTTCTAGCCTGTCCCGAAGTGAAGTGATCCTACTGTACGAGCCTGCAACATGGCAGACGACAAAACTCAATATTATGAGATTAAGGGTTCCATCAACAAATCCATGAGAGATATTAATGGCAGTCAATGGTTCATGAAGGTCAGAAACGAAATATTATGTGTGAGAACGAAAAAAGACAGGCGAGGCAAGAAAAATCAGGAAGAAAGCCATAAGCTAATACCACCGGACAATCTCTGCTAAGGAACCCTTTAGGGAAAGATGCACAAGATAACCAAGGAACACACAAAGAAATGATATGGGTAAACATAGAGAGATAATAAAGCAGCAAACATAGACCTCGAAAAAAAAACGCTCGTAGGATCAAAAATGATAGTAAAAGTTTCTTTTCTGATGTTAGAAATAAACAAAGAACGAAAGACAAAGCAGGCCATCTCATAGACAATACAGGGAAAATAATAACTGAGAACAGGGAGCCACCTAATCTACTCAATCAAAACATAGAAATGCATTTAGACGAGTTTAATTTAATCAGAAACAGTCAGCATGGGTTTACTAGAGGGAGATCGTGCTTAACAAATATATTATACTTCATGGAGGAGGTTACTAAAATGATAGATAAAAGGGAGCCAGTGAATGTTATTTATTTTGATTTTGCTAAGGCCATTGATAGAGTACCACATTAAAGATTATTTAGAAAGTTAAAATCACATGGAATAGGTGGGAAAGTTGCCAAACGGACTGACAATTGGTTAACCGGAAGAAGACAGAGAGTGGGCATAAATAAAGAGTACTCTGAGTGGTGCGAAGTAAAGAGTGGAGTGCCACAGGGCTCGGTTATGGGACCAATTATGTTCTTGATATATATAAACGATTTGGACATTGATATCGGATTCATGATTCCAAATTCGTTGATGACACAAAACTATGCAGTAGTGTCTCGTCGAAAGCAGAAGTGGATATATTGAGTTCGGATTTGAATAAAATGCACGAATGGTCTGCGAGTTGGCAAATGGAGTTTAATGTAGATACATGTACAGTCATCCACGTGGGTAAATCAAATATGGAACATAATTACAAAATGGGCGAGAACAATATTAGAAATATAGAAAAGGAAAAGGACGTAAGGGTTATAATAGATCATACAGGTAAGGTGAGTGAGCAAGTCCAGGTAGCAGTGAAAAAGGCAAATGCAATGTTAGGTATGTTAACAATAAATATTAATCATAGAAGCAAGAAAGTGATAGTCAAACTGTATAAAGCATTAGTTAGACCTAGATTAGAACTAGGAAAACTCCAGAGATTCTCAACAATAGCGCTCCAGTGGCTACCCTCCCATTGCAGAAACAAGGGAAACGAGAAAGTTGATGCTCTGGCTAAAGATGGCAGCAAAAAGGCACAATTTAATCATCGAGTACCATACAGAGAAATCAAGAACATCATCAGAAATCAGTATATACACCAATTGAGAGAAGACAGAAACATAAGCAGTACACGAAATCCAATTCACCAACTCAAATGAAATTAACAAACCACCTTATTTCGCATGAGAACTGGACACTGCAGACTACTAGAACATCTATACCGACTGGAGATTTCACACACCGATGAGTGCCCACGTAGAACAGGATGCCAGAACCTTGAGCATATTCTACAGGAATGCCCAATCTATAGGGAAATGAGATGCTAGACCTGGCCAGAGGGTGCAGAGCCGCTCGGACCTGGTGAAGACTACATACTTCATCATGGTGACTGGCCTGCAGATATAGCATGACCAAAAGATCCTGAACGCAAAGACATAGAATGGAGTACTGTGTAAAGGTGTGGAGTCCTTATCGTAGAGGGGATATAAACATGCTGGAAACGATACAAAAAAGAGCTTCAAAGATGATAGTGGGATTCCAGAATTACAGTTATGAGGAAAGAGAAAAACCATCCCATAGTGTCTAGAAAAGAGAAGAATTCGAGGTAATTGAATACAGGTTTATAAGTTTTTCAAAATACAAACACATACAAGAACAAGAGGGCATAACTACAAATGAATTAAAGAAAGGTCCAGATTCGATATTTTGAAATATTTTTTTTGTCAGAGAGTGGTGAATGCTTGGAATGCATTGCCACAAGAAGTAGTGGGGGCAGAGACAATTAATGCATATCAAAATAAATTGAGGGGACATAGCTTTTAGAGAAAGGAAATGTAAAAGAAATTTGTTGTTTACAGACTCTGCAGAGTCTTCTATACTAGTATAAAAACGTTATGTTAAGTTAATAAGTTATAAGAACTAGAGAAAGTAGCACATAACAGGTTTTCTCGGACAGGATTTTGCATCGAAAGGTGATCAGGGCGAAGACGAAAAAAAGAGATCTACCAGTCTATGGATTTCCTTGGATTCTCTGTTTTCAAATGTTCATGGTCCCTCCACATTAACGTTTGAATCGTTCAAACTCTTTGTACCACCACACAAGAAGGACATATAAAGCACATATACATGGTCATAAACAGAACGTTCCTGGACATGATTTTTGGAAACGACAATACCCTCATACTGACAACTGTTTCATTTAAGTACATTCAAGTTGACGTCTGAAAGTCTACGAAGAAAATGAGGAAGAAGTTGCGGTTGTCGTAGAAGCAATAATAGTGGAAGCTGCGGAAGAATATTCAGCATTAGTTGTAATAAACAGATCTTAGCTGTGTAGATCTATTAGGGATATGATTTCAGACCTGTTTTATTTAAGTTAGAAAGATTGGGAGTACAGTATTAATAGTTAGTAGCCATTCATTGTTTTTTATGGAATTAAACTAAGAAAGCTTGCCAGTACATATGTACTAAAATCCGGACATATGAATGTCTGGAATGCAACGAGTTGTTTTCCCAACCACGCAGATGTTAACCTACGTAACATGCACGTGTTCTTGCGTAACGCCTAGACGCCTTTTACATTGTGATCAGCAGTGACGGTTGAAACCGGACATGCTATTAACTGTTTTTTCTAAATCTCGGAGGGAAAAACCTAGGTACGAGATCAGAAAACCCGCGTCGTTAGCGTAACACGTGATCTAGAAAAGGCCACGGATATAGATGGCTAGGAGAGGCCTACTCAGATTCATTTCCGGAGCGAGCAGCGGAGATAACAGGACCGTCTTGAGATGGCGGGAGGAGAGGAAAGGAGATCATGAAACTCATAATCTACAGACGAGTCGTGAGAAAGCATATTTTGGGGCCCAGAGAAAGAGGTTTCGACAGACAACATTTTGCCACGAGAGTCCAGATGTTTAGCAGCATAGAAAGGAGGGGTAAACAGTAATGAAATTTATGTTTCGCATAGCAAGTGTTAAAAACAGATAAAGCAGTCACGAGGGTCACGCACCAGTAAGACATCTTCGATACTATTATTCACATTGCTGCTGAGATTACCATTGTCGAATTCCAGCAACTTTCTCTCAGCATAGACATATCTAATGACTGCTTCTTCAACCATAACTACGCAGATTAATTTAGTAACTAGTCATTTACCAATTCTATTCTATTGTGTTTTCATTTGAATAGCGTTTTCTTAAATTAGTTTGACTGTGAATATAGTTAGTGCAGACCCATTCACCATCTACTTATGTATGTCAGCCAGCTAAAGCTGCTACAGTAGTAGTAGTAGTTGTAGTAGTAATAGTAGTAGTAGTAGTAGTAGTGGTAATATCGGAAACGAAGACAAAGAAAAAGACGACAAAGAAGAAGGGCAGACTCTATTTAGATACGGCAGACTGACAACTGCTTTCATTGGATATGGTGAAGTTGATGTCTGAAAGCCTTAACAGAAATTCTCAGACTGCAGATCGTGTTCAGTTTCGTCCAAGTTGAAAACCGCTAGAACGAACCATACAAATCAGAAACAAGGTGGATCATATGGGGCTTCGTTTCTTGTTAGTCAAGCTGAGGTGAGGAAGGAAGTGTTATAGATAGAAGTTAAGAGTGAGAGAGAATCCATAAACAATTCCGACTACATCCATTTTTACTGGTAATATTAGACAGAGGACTAAATGATACCGTACAGTTCAACATAATGGTATGGAAACGAGCTAACAATAGATTTGATGAGCTGTACTAGGGGCAGAGGACAGCAGCGAGAGAAATGCTAGACAGTTTATTGTAGTATTTAGTATCCCTTTTCACGACTGATTTGTGCCGTTTTGGAGTGGTAACTCAACTGAGATTTTAGTTGGTTTTTTTCCTTGCGGCGTTGTAATTTTAACGTTTCTGTGTTCCAATTTCCCTGTCAATGTCCTGAATTCTGCTTTCTTCATCAACATCATCATTATCATCGTCTTCATCGCCACAAGAAGAAGAAAAAGAAGAAAATGTATTGATGCTCTGGGTTTTATTAAAGGCACGTGATCGATTCTTAACTTGATTGACAGCCCAAACCCACGCCCCTAACCAAGATGACCGACGGGCTATCTCTACCTGGTCTCTCCCTGTGCATCAACCTGCCAGTAGCACATCCTCACAATGACAAAGCTCACAAGACCATTCAAATATGATCCTCTACTAAGACGTAAAAGTCTTTTGTTTGTTTCTTTGAAGTCTAAAGTTTTCCCAGAACAGGGTAGCCTACTCCATGCTCAACCCACAAATTTGGAATACTTGAGATCCTGGTATTCAAAAAGTAATGTTTTTAATGTCTGTTGCCAGGTAGCCAAAGGCTTCGAATATACGTAGTAGGTATTTTAGAATTTCCTGCGGTTCACTAGGTCTGGGAGAATTGACAAATAATGTGGGTAGATTTTTTACTCGAATTTTTGAATTTTGTCAGAGCTGCGGCCGTTCAGCCTAGTATTGTCGATTTATAACTGCCAAGAGATTTTTATCGTGCTCGACACTAAACACGGTAGTCTGATCTCACTACCGAGAGATCAGGGGAATTTTTACTAGAAGATCACGTGAAAAAATCCCAATCTCCGCCGTGATTCGAACCTGCGACCTCTGGCACCTGAGACAGACACCTTACCTCCAGACCACTAAGTCCCCCCCCCCCCCCCCCCCCCCCGAGACAGACACCTTACCTCCAGACCACTAAGTTCCCTAACCACATTAGTTGTCTGTTACGATAAGTCTTGCAGGTTACAGTTATTTGCATCGAATTTTTCCCAGAACCGAATCGGGATGTTAAAAAGTAACCCCGTAGATCCTGCCAAAAACATGTTGTAACAACGACTGAGGAGGGTTGAGCATGGCGTTGATTATCCCACAAAAATGTTAACAAATATGGACAAGTCAACTAGCAAAAACAATACAATTCAACTATTGAATACAGAAGAAGGACAGGACAGGATAAACTGGAGTGTATTTTTTGAAAACCTGTGCTCTACAGGGCGCTCAAATGGTTTGATTGAGGAGGAGGATTATTATTGGCACATCTTCCGGACTGTAACACACGGATTTTTGTAGGTAGCCATAATAATGCATGTGTTATAGTCTCACCTGAGGTTTCATGTGTCTAGAACATAATATAAGTGCACATGGATCTAAGACTTGATTTAAGTGCACAGAGGTCTAAGACTAAATTTAAGTGCCCAGGAATCTAGAACACAATTATAAGTATATATGAATCTAGGACAAAATATAAGTGCACATAGATCTAGGACAAAATATAAGTGCACATGTATCAGAGCTGATGGATTTCCTGGAGCTCTGTTGCAAACGGTAAATGGGTCTGCTCTATTCTATCTCCCTCTAAACTCACTCTAATCAAATTCAAGTAACGCTAAATATAAACACAATACAACAGATTCTTTATTCAAGTAACTCTAAATATAAACACAACACAACAGATTCTTGATTCAAGTAACGCTAAATATAAACACAATACAACGGATTCTTGATTCAAGTAACGCTAAATATAAACACAACACAACAGATTCTTGATTCAAGTAACGCTAAATATAAACACAATACAACAGATTCTTGATTCAAGTAACACTACCAACTATAAACTTCGAACAACTTAAATTCTTATCTCACACGCTTGCTAAAACACTCCTACCGCTAAAACACTCCTACGGCTAAACCTAACCTAATCGATACTGTTATTTCCCGGTTCTGTCTCCTCTCCTAATCTGGCCTGCTATGATCGAACTTTGTTGCGGATTGCCTCCGCCGCTGATGGTGAATTTTCTAGGTTCTAAACCCCGGTATGACGTCCATGGTCCTGTTCCTCTTTGTCGGCGGTAGATCAAAGTGGTATCGACGTGATGAGGATAGACTGTGTCAAATATGATCCATGCGATCACTGGAAGACTGCCTCTAGCTGCTACTGACGACTAGTATTAACGTCATCAGGGTGATGTTGACGTGATCGGTGGGACTGCGTCAATATGATGAATGGAATCACTGGAAGACTGCCTCTATAAGCTACTGACGACTTGTAATTACGACCAATACATAATATGAGGGTAGTTATCTTGCTTGCTGCGTGTCTATCTCAACTCAAAAGATGTGTCTAATTCAACTGCTTGTTTCCGTGTGTCTCCTCCAATCCTCCAAGGTCATAAATCGGCCGCTCTCAACTCTGTCGAATGTTTCTCTGTCTCTGAAGTGAAGTGTTCCCTCATCTGTGGTTCTGAACTCAAAACTGTGTTCAAATCTCACAACCCTTCTCCGTGTGTCTCCTCTCAAGTCTGTCTCTGACGTGCACTGTTCTACTCTACTGTGGTTTTCAACTCAAATCTGCGTCAACTGCATATCTCCACCGCCTGCCTCTTTCGAAATCTCTCCCTCACGTCTCTCCACCGGGATTTATTTGATCTGCATCCTCAGATCACGTGATTTCCAAAACGGCGGGTTTTTTCTCCCGTCTGCTTGCCCTTATTCCCGATCCTGTTTGCGGGGTTTCCAGACGACGCGCGTTTGTCGGCGGTAACAAGTCTACTCGTCTACCACCGCTATCGGCGCACGTTTAGATACATGGCTGCTGTTACATCAGATTACCTAAAATTAGCTAAACTCCCACCTTTTTGAGACAAAAACGTACAGGTTCGTTTTTGGTTACTTAAATTCTGACATGACTGAGTTCAGCTGCACTGACTCGACCCTTAGTTAAATCACAAGAAAGAAAAAGTAAAATGGTTGTCTACGCTCTTTCTAACTTCCTATCAACTCTGTTAAATGTTAAAACATGTCTAAGCCCTTTCTATGAAATATGTCTCTGCAGCTAAGATTTTTTACACACAGGGATCTAGGACAAAATATAAGGGCACAATGATCTAGGACAAAATATAAGTGCACAGGAGACTAATACAAAATACAAGTGCTCAGAGATCTAGAATAAAATATAAGTGCACAGGGGGTCAACGACAGAAGTGCACAGGGGTCTAGGATAGAATATAAGTACACAGGGATCTAGGACATAATATAAGTGCACATGGATCTAAGACATAATTTAAGTGCACAGGGATCTAGGACAGAATATAAGTGCACATGGATCTAAGACAGAATATAAGTGCACAGGGATCTAGGACAGAATATAAGTGCACAGGTATCTAGGGCAGAATATAAGTGCACATGGATCTAGGACATAATATAAGTGCACAGGGATCTAAGACAGAATATAAGTGCACGGGGATCTAGGACAGAATATAAATGCACAGGGATCTAAGACAGAAAATAAGTGCACAGGGATCTCAGTTCAGTTCAGTTCATCCCGTAACCCATCAGGTTGTTGGGGCACACATGAAGACATGAAAATCCAACGCCAGCTCTCTCTGTCTGTCGCCGCCTGACGTATCTCACCGTGACGAAGGCCTGACCACTCAGTGATGTTGTCCACTCATCTCTTCCTTGGACGTCCTCGCCCTCTCTGACCCGGTACGGATCCAAAGAGTATCGAGTTGGGAATTCCGTTGGACCTCGCGACGTGCCCGCACCAGGCCATCTTTCGTCTTTTGATAGTTGTGAACAGATCTTCAAAAGGACCAATAGCGTCTTCAACTCTCTGACGGATGTCTACGTTCGTGACACGATCCTTATATGTAACATTTAGGAGTTTTCTATAGCACCGCATTTCCATTGCACGTATTCTGCCCTGGATATCTGCTGTAATAGTCCAGGTCTCGCATGCATACAGAAATATTGACAGCACCAAAGAGCGCAGTAGTCTGACTTTTATGCCGAGGCGCTTGTCTCGCCAAATAGGTTGCAGCCTAGTCAGCGCCGCTGTTATTTGTGCTATTCTGGCAATTACCTCTGGCTTCGAACCCTCTTCGCTGATCAACGATCCAAGATATTTGAAACGTTTCACCACCTCAAGTACCTGCCCATTTGCCTCTATGACAGATTGAAACCCTGCAACGTTATTGGTCATGAGTTTTGTTTTATCAGCATTTATTTCCATACCAAAACACAGGGCCGTTCTATCCAATCTACAAATCAACTCCTGGAGTTCTCTTTCTGTGCCTGCCAATACATCATCATCTAGCACAGAATATAAGTGCACAGGGATCTAGGACATAAAATAAGTGCACAGGTATCTAAGACATAATATAAGTGCACAGGGATCTAGGACATATTGTTGGTGCACAGGGATCTAGGACAGAATATAAGTGCACAGGGATCTAGGACAGAATATAAGTGCACATGGATCTAGGACAGAATATACGTGCACAGGGATCTAGGACAGAATATACGTGCACAGGGATCTAGGACAGAATATAAGTGTATAGGGATCTAAGACAGAATATAAGTGCACAGGGATCTAGGACAGAATATAAGTGCACAGGGATCTAGGACAAAATATAAGTGCACAGGGATCTAGGACAGAATATACGTGCACATGGATCTAGGACATAATATAAGTTCACAGGGATCTAGGACAGAATATACGAGCACAGGGATCTAGGACAGAATATAAGTGCACAGGGATCTAGGACAGAATATACGTGCACATGGATCTAGGACAGAATATACGTGTACAGGGATCTAGGACAGAATATACGTGCACAGGGATCTAGGACAGAATATAAGTGCACAGGGATCTAGGACATAATATACGTGCACAGGGTAATATGACATATATGTGGACAATGGTCTTCTTTTGTGTTTTTCCGTTCGCCTTATTTCTCAATTTCTCAAGGCAGTGTGCGTTGCACTACGTTTTGATTTTGCGTGTATCGGCCCAGGGTATCCAACTTCGGCATTCATTTAATGTAAGGGTCTGCGTTATGCTGCATTTTCCAACGGTTTGCTTTCCCGGAGTAACAGCCTGTGCTGTGGATATCAAACCAGCACCTTCGGGTTGTGAGCTAGCCCACGCCGCCCCCTAGACATTAGTATTTGACATAATGTGTATGTGCACAGGGATATATGACATAAAATAAATGTGCACAGGGTCGTATGACAGAATATATGTGCACACGGTCTCTGCTTAGTTTTTTTTTCTAGTTCACACTGGTTCGCACCTCAGACCAGACGTTATCCCGAAAGGGACCTTTACGAAGTTTGGAGCCGAGGGTTGAATATGTGTCATAAGGCCTAGGTGAGCTTTTTAGCAGCCCACGACTTTGACATGAAATAGCATTCTCGTGGGAAAGAGCCCAGGCTGGTTTATACTAGCCTAAAGTACTGAATTATATCCCTGTTATCGACACGGTACAGTTGACCAACCCTTAATGGGTACAGGGCTTTCTGTTGCGGAAGGAATTACAGAAATGAAGGAAACTGGTTACATAGTTGTATTAGTCGATGAGGCGTAGTACAATGAAGACTTTAACATTTCCTCCCCGACAGTAATGAATGTTATGGGACTAACATAACCTACTAGCTACCTTTGCTCCGACTTTACAATCTCATTGGGACCTTCGCGAAGTTTGGGGTCAGGATTGAATCTACATCTGTGAACCCCGATTTTACAATATCATTGGGATCTTCGCGAAGTTTGGGGTGAGGATTGAATCTACGTCTGTGAACCCCGATTTTACAATCTCATTGGGATCTTCGCGAAGTTTGGGGTCAGGATTGAATCTACGTCTGTGAACCCCGATTTTACAATCTCATTGGGATCTTCGCGAAGTTTGGGGTCAGGATTGAATCTACGTCTTGGAACCCCGATTTTACAATCTCATTGGGATCTTCGCGAAGTTTGGGGTCAGGATTGAATCTACATCTGTGAACCCCGATTTTACAATATCATTGGGATCTTCGCGAAGTTTGGGGTCAGGATGAAAGCTACGTCTGTGAACTGTGAACTACGACTGAATAACTTTGACAATCCTTCTCTAAAGCCCCATATACATTCTCGTCGGACCATCGAAGGTCGGTATGGTCTTGTAGTGAACTGAGCTAGACCCCCTCCCCGAACCTTATCTATTTTACGGTTCTCAATCATTTAGAAACTGGTGGCCGAATGACTTGCCCAACTGTTTCTTATGAGTAACTAATTGGACACTGGATCAAATCCTTCGCAAAACATAAGCTTTTTTCGTTTAATAAAAATCAACAATATTTGTACAAGTCTATCTTGCATACCGCGTCACGAGTAGAGAGTGATGTGGCCATTTTTTCTTAGTTCAATAATCCCCGATGTGGCCCCAGTAACGCTATGGTATAGTTTTTAAATATTCCACGTAAGGGACACCTTTGTGTTCCTCTTCTCTGTATTCTCTTCACGTTCATCATCATCTTCATTCCAATTGTGTTGTTTAGAGATCGTGCGGAGGTGTAGTTTTCTGTCGTGGGCCATCTTTGTCGCCGATGTTTGTTGTCATTCCGTGTTTCTTCAGTGTCTCACTGACACCATCTATCCATCTTTTTCGTGATCTTCCTCTTGCTCTGCAACCCTGATGTCTGGTATTGTAGATACGAGCAGCTGATAGTTTTGGTAACATTCTTGTGATGTATTCGAACAATTTTATTTTCTGCCTTTCCATGTATTCCATGCACTGTTTTCTGTCTGATTAATTTGTTTCGTACTCTGTCCAGCCTTGTGGCTCCTACAGCATTTCTCAAATAACAAATTTCGCATACCATGAATTTTTTTTCTTTACGCCTGAATTTAAAAATGCACAACTCAACACTTGTTTCTAGTACTTTCATTTCATAAAGAAAAAAACTTCTAATTTAATAAATGCATTTCAACATTGCATGCACGACAAATCAATAACTTATCGATCAACCTTCATAAGCAGGTTCTAAATTGATTTCTTATTATTCCTCAAGTATCTATAATTATCACTTCAACAAATCTTCTGAAAACGAAATTCACGTTAAATATGCGTTACATAAACCATGCCAGTTCTAATCTCTAGGCACAGTAGACATTCAGGCTGTTACCGGTCTGAACTAGAAAATAGTTTAATCTTCTTCATAGAGTGTCTCAAACATCATAGTACAAACACATTCCCCACCTTTCGTATGTTCTTCTCTTTATTCCTGCCCTTCTCTTTCTCTCTATCTCTCTATCTATCTATCTCTCCCTCAATCTATGTCTCTCTATCAATCTATGTCTCTCTATCTCTATCTATCTATCTATCTATCTATCTATCTATCTATCTATCTATCTATCTATCTATCTATCTATCTATCTATCTATCTATCTATCTATTTATCTATCTCTCTATCTATCTATCTATCTATCTATCTATCTATCTATCTATCTATATATCTATCTATCTATCTATCTATCTATTTATCTATCTATCTATCTATCTCTCCCTCTATCTATGTATCTCTCTCTATCGATCTATCTCTACTTCTATCTATCTATCTATCTATCTATCTATCTATCTATCTATCTATCTATCTATCTATCTATCTATCTATCTATCTATCTATCTATCTATCTATCTATCTATCTATCTATCTATCTATCTATCTATCTATTAATCTATCTATCTCTAACTACGTACCTACCTACCTACCTACCTGTCTGTCTGTCGCTTTTATCTTACTAAATGGGCAAGATAAAGGGTTTTCCCAAACACTGGAGTCTGCTGTGATAAAAATAGGGGGCGTTTAATAAATGCTCCTTGCTACGGAAATTACAACACAGAGTGCCTGCTAGTTTTTGTTTGTAATTTGCAAACCCAATACACAAACATAGTGCTCCCAATAAAACCGACATATTTATCTGATAAAGACCGTTTAGTAGAAACGACATTTGTTGTGGCACTCTACCTGTAAACCCGTTTTACTTCTTAATGTCCAGTAACCACCGTTTAAATATTTCAATTGTTTAATATCTGCACTTTTACCTTAATTGTAAGTGTCACGTCGATACCGTCAGGACCATGTGAAACCCACTGGCCAAGACCTCACTTCACATTAGGTCAGATGGAACATACTGACAAAGATCATACATCACATCAGACCAGATCGAACATACTGACAAACATCTTACATCACATTAGGTCAGATGGAACATACTGACAAAGATTCCACATCACATCAGGTCAGATGAAACATACTGACAAAGATGCCACATCACATCAGGTCAGATGAAACATACTGACAAAGATGTCACATCACATGAGGTCAGATGGAACATACTGACAAAGATGCCACATCACATCAGGTCAGATGAAACATACTAACAAAGATTCCACATCACATCAGGTCAGGTGAAACATACTGACAAAGATGCCACATCATATCAGGTCAGATGAAACATACTGACAAAGATGCAACATCACATCAGGTCAGGTGAAACATACTAACAAAGATGCAATATCACATCAAGTCAGGTGAAACATACTGACAAAGATGCCACATCACATCAGGTCAGATGAAACATACTGACCAAGATCCCACATCACGTAAGAGTCACGTGAGATACTGACCAAGACCATATCTTCCATCTACACCATGCACCCGGAAACAGACTCTACTACTGCAGCCTGGCCAACAAATTGACAAAAAAAACTCGAATCCCCTTAGTGATGTGGCTGTCAAAAATTCTACCATTGCATTACAGCGAGGATTTCCGAGGCCCATATTTTTTAGTAAGCCACGGGACTTAAGAAGAGCCAATACAACTTGTTACCAGGGACAACTCCTCAAGAGTTGAGATGTTGGTACGAGAAGCATCGAATACAACCATCATGTCTTATGTAATCGGTATATTGTCTGTTAGTGCTCCTCAGAAGTGTAGTTGGTAGAGCGCTAGCTTTACACGGCATAGTTACCGGGTACAACTTCCATTTTCGACACGATCAGCCGACCCAGCTGTAAAAGGGTACCATACATACTATTAGGTTAGGTAAAGCAGTGGAAGGAAACTGGTCACCCCACCTCATATGCAAACTGAGGCTTAGAACAAATAAGTATTTAACACTTCATCCCCCACACCAGTGTCTGCTACGTGGCTATCTTTTCATCGTATCGCATCTACCATTTCTCTGGAACTGGATTTCTGGAATACTGAAATCCTGGTATTCGATCAGACAGATCACCGCATGATACCAGGTAGCCGAAGGCTAACCATAAATAAAACAGATACGTTGGTCGATCCCTACACGGTGCAGTCATGGTCTATCCTGATCTATCTGTTGGACTTTAATTTGGATATTAGTAGTACGTTTGTGAGTGGTAGCTCTTTCTCTTTTGGATGCATTTAGTTTGAGTCTTAAATGGCTCAATGTCTTTCTTTTCAAACGTGTATTATAATTACTTCCATACTGTCATGCCACATATATTTACGGGCCGCATCTTATGATTTAAGACTCGTATCCGTGTAGTAGTATCATCTATGAAGACATTCATAAAAGACATCCACAGCATCCTAGCATCACCCCCCCCCCCCCCAACTTTCCCATGTACACCTCTATCCATGGTTGCTTTGCTCTTCTTCTCCTGTGGATGTCCACTCTACATTGTCTTAATGAAACACATCCGCTTAAATGTTATAACCACATAACTGTACTGATAGCTGAGTTGACTTCAATACAATACGTCATTTGTAGACACGTACAACTCTATTTCATTTATTTGAAACACCAGTTAATAAACATTCCCTTCAGGTTCGAGATTTTGAGTCTAGGAAGATTGAAAGGTCTGTCAATAGAGACATAATCCGAAGGCACTACAGAGGTTAGCACAAATGAAAAACGTATGCCAGAGCACTAACAATATTATACAAAATAATGATCCTGAGTACTTGCATCTTTCCGATGGCAACGTACGGATGCGAGGGAGAGACAAGGTGTGTGTGTGTGTGTGTGTGCGTGCGTGCGTGTGTGTGTGTGCGTGCGTGTGTGTATGTGTGTATGTATGTATGTGTGTCTGTACGTACGTACATACGTACGTGTGTATGTATGTATGTATGCATGTATGTATGTATGTGATGAAACGTTGTTTGTGATGACCTAGTTTTGATCGCTGCAGAATCTCAGTAGATCTTTCATTGTAATTTAACACATCTTCTTAGTATCCCGCTCCATTCCACCCAGAATCATCTTTTCCAACTCTGGCCTTGAGATCACTGAGAATAATTTCGTCTCTACAATCGCCCACTGCCTTTTCAAGCAGTTTAAATAACTTATCTGTCATCTTCTCTATCATCTCAGTAGGGACATAAAATATGACGATGTTAACTAACTTACCTTTTCTTTACGTCCCAGTACCATAATGTGTTCAAAGACAAATTGCCCTTCCTCGATGCTGTCTCTTGACTCCTGGACACACTACACCCCCCCCCCCTCCTCCCCCGGCTCTGTCGATAGTAAGAGCTCCGCGGTAGAGAAGTATATTACCCCCAAGATCCACGGCCCATTTTCCTTTTTCTGAGTTTCTGTTAGAGCTTGGGTTTCCATCTTGGATTTTTTCCCTTCTTCAATGAGTTTATTCTCTTTCCCGTTAATGTCTCTAATCGAGGTCCGTAATTCGCGACAGTTCGTCATCTTTAAGGTTTGTTCGGTGTTCTTCCGTTATTGATTTGTCATCGGGTGGGTAAACAAACAGGTGATTGACCTGATGTGTCTTTGCATGGTGGAGGGGCTGCCTCCTTTTGGTCTCCAAGCAGACCACCATTTCTGATTTACGGTTGTTTATTTGTTATTTACAGCTAATCGCCAAATATAGAGGCCATTCAGCTATCCACCAGACAGACAGGCATGCAGGCATGCAGACAGACGGACGGTTGGATAGTTTGATTGATGTGCGGATGGATAGACGGAGAAATGGTTAGACAGATAGGCAGACAGATATATATATATATATATATATATATACATACACACACACACACACACACACATACATACATACATACATACACACATGAATGCATGCATGCAGGCAGGCAGAGAGATAGATAGATAGATATATAGATAGATAGATAGATAGATAGATAGATAGATAGATAGATAGATAGATATATAGATAGATAGATAGATAGATAGATAGATAGATAGATAGATAGATAGATAGATAGATATACAGGCTAACTATATATAGCCCAGTACACGAATACCAAAAGGTCAAACACAGATAAAGGATTGATTTCAGATTACCAGTGTGGATGCACGGAAACAAGTTTCTGTAATTATCTTCTTTTTAGTCCAGATATTCGAATACAGCCACCTGACCTGGTAAATTCGGCACAATTTTCAACACAGGTTCGATAACTGCAACTCACACATTTTTTCAGAGACAGAATGAAGGAAGGGACTCTCAAACACGTGGTCCCATCCGCAGAAGGTCAGTCAAGTACCAACATGTGGCCCGACAAATTGAGCACATCACTATTATGTGATATAATAGACCAACACATTGTATCTAAATGTTTGAAAAAGCAAAGTAACGTTGATAAAGACATAGAAAAGACGTTAAATGTGAGCTGAAAACTGGATATATCTGTTAATGAAGACTATGTTACGTTTACTTGTTGACTCCGTATGTTTCATTAAATGAACAATTCGTGTGATAAATGATAAATGAGAATGTTGTAGAAGAGTTTCACATAAGGTTACAGAGAACCTATCTAGACTGAACAATTTTAGTTTAGTCGGGGTGATGATTCCGTGGCGAAGAGGTTAAGCCGTCGGCATCGTGATCAGGTGGTGTGGGTTCGACTCCGGACTACGCTGTCTTTTTCACGGGTGCTTGACGCGAAGTCCTCTGCATCTCGTAGTCGCCCCCTTGTCGTCTTGTCTTTGACTTGCCACTGGGGGTCGGGCTGCTCGAGACGAGAGAATGAGGATAAAAAGTAGCGCAGTTAATCCTTACTAAAAATAGCGCTAGTAAATAAATTATGCCATCATCGTCTGCGATGGACGGCGGCCTTTACTAGTTTAGTCGAAGAATCAACGTGATTGAGGTTTAACCCATAAGTCCGTCTCCATTTTGTTCGAGAATCTCAGCACAAAGCACCGTGTAGCACCGGCAAGGATTCCGTCATAGATTGGCTAGATTTTGAACATAATTTTACTGTTTTTGGTTGAATTTTGCCCGGGCAACGGCTTAAAGTTAAGCCTACTCTTTTCGACTTCCAGCTGGAGATGGAATTTTAACGTGCGCGACATCGAACATGGGCGTCTGATCTGAACTACCCAGAGATCCGGGAAAATACCAAAAAGTCCATGTGAAAAAGTCCCGGTCTACGCCGTGATTTGAACCCGCTAGCCGAATAGTCTTTATCAAGTGCGTATTCTGGTTTCGCATTGCAGCGCTTGGTCAAATAACTTGGTTTCTTTCATGTGACCCTTGCTTGACGTAATACGGGCATTAGTAATTTATTTGAGTTAAAACAGCTCTTGGTCCATTAACTTGACATCATGGGGTCCATGATCTACAAACTTGACGCCATGCAGCCTTTAGTCCATTATGGAGTATTGATGTGCTATTTGAGGGAATGGGGAATCAACCCATGGCTGGTGAGCTGGATAGCAGTTGCTCTAATGGAAAGAACAGCTGCACTCATTTTTGGGATCATGGAAATGACGTCTAGGAGCATGTGTCCGGGGTTACCAAAGGGTTACCTGCTCTAGCCTGAAGTGTTCTTCTTCTTCTTCTTCTTCTTCTTCTTCTTCTTCTTCTTCTTCTTCTTCTTCTGCGTTCGTTCTCAATCTCCCGTTACCAAACCTTGAAACGGCTTAAGTACTAGAACGTAGTCCAGAGAACGGAATGCGCCGTGTCATAGTTTACAGCTTGACTGCGATATTTGTACCGTTCGGTCCAACACATCCGACTTCAGCAAGCATTTTGTGAGTACCGGGTTAGCATTTCCTCTTCGATCCCTTCTCCTTAGTCAGTCTGCTCTGCTGCATCCTGTTATCCAGGATTGTGGAGGTGTAGAAGGGTCTTGGCAGGTCTGTTTCGCTGGCCCTGACGCTAGCAGTCAGCTATGGGTCGCTGACCACTGTAGCTCATGCGCTGCTCAGCATCTTGATCCCGCCTGTAGTGTTCAACGTCTGCACATTAAAAGTGACAAACATTCAACCTATTGGTCCGAGACGCAAGTTGAGGTATACACATGGCGACCTCACATACAGGTCTGGATAAGATAAGCATGATATGGTCAAAACTATTCAAGAGACTTTACGGGCAATCTTACAGTGGTGTGGAGAGTCCAGCTTCCAGAGTAATTCCGGCAAGCCGGTTTAATGTGATCAGTAATAACGGTTGACCTCACCGACATAACCTTGATGGATGTGTCATAGAGAGGAGCGGTAGCTTGAGATATCTGAGAGTCACCATTAATCCCAGCATGTCTCGTAAGTACCACGTTGATAAACTCGTACAGAGTTGCAAGCAAGGCCTGTTGCGTAAGTACCATGATGATAAACTCGTACAGAGGTGCAAGCAGGGTATGTCTCGTAAGTACCACGATGATAAACTCGTACAGAGGTGCACGCAGGGTATGTCTCGTAAGTACCACGATGATAAACTCGTACAGAGGTGTACGCAGGGTATGTCTCGTAAGTACCACGTTGATAAACTCGTACAGAGGTGCAAGCAGGATCTGTCTCGTAAGTACCACGATGATAAACTTGTACAGAGGTGTAAGCAGGGTATGTCTCGTAAGTACCACGATAATAAACTCGTACAGAGGTGCACGCAGGGTATGTCTCGTAAGTACCACGATGATAAACTCGTACAGAGGTGCACGCAGGGTCTGTCTCGTAAGTACCACGATGATAAACTTGTACAGAGGTGCAAGCAGGGTATGTCTCGTAAGTACCACGATGATAAACTTGTACAGAGGTACAAGCAGGGTCTGGTAGCATATACGACAATCATGGCTACAACCTGTGGCAGCGGCTCATCCTATACAAAGGTGTTGATCCTGTCATTTATCGAATATGAGCTGACCATCTTGACATTGTCAAGGCCTCAGTTTGAAAGGTCAGTACGCATCCATAATTAAAGAATTTGACTGGACATTGGTTGCACCAGAGATACACCCATCGGAAAGATGAGGTTCATGCTTGGAATTCTGTCAACCGTGACTAAATACTCACAGACCCATGACAGAGCTTACACTCCACATTAGCATTGCAGATCTCAGGGGTTACAGAACCAGAAGAGGTCATGGATGGCACACGCACGGACAACGATTGGTCAGGTGACCACACTGGAGATGAAATGACTGACTACCACTGGGTCATCTTCACTCTGGGTGAGAGAATTCAGAAACTGGTGTAGTGGGACAGTAGGTCTCAAGGTTACACAACTAATAAGGGAAAATAATCAGAATTCTGATGCTGGCATATGTACCGATGGATCTGTGATGCGCAGTTGGGGCTTCTCTGCTAGAGTGATACGCAGTTGGGGCTTCTCTGCTAGAGTGATGCGCAGTTGGGGCTTCTCTGCTAGAGTGATGCGCAGTTGGGGCTTCTCTGCTAGAGTGATACGCACGATCGTTGCTGGGAGAAGCTGTGCGTACATGGCGAGAACCACCAGTATGGGAATGGAGACTGAGGCAGTAACTTCGGCTCTGAGATGACTATCTTGAGACTTTAATGAGAGTCGCAGTTGTCAAATACGCTAAATCTTTGCTTTGGAAGGTACAGAAGAGCTAGTTAGGGCATGCGTGGATAGCGAACATTAAGGCGTCAAATATTCGGGATCTTGCATGGATTTACTGTCCTAGCTATGTTAGGGGTGTGCCTCAAACAGACTTAGAAGAGACATTGACAATATATACAGGTTATGAACTAGCAATGCACAGACTGAAACCTTTTGAAATCAAACGCGGGTCCAGCAGAGAGAACGCATAAGAGGAGGGATCAGGAGTGTGTACAACCAGCGAGCTACAGGAACCATCAGTATCTACACTCTTCACCATATATTGAAAGAGACTGAGCACTTATAGAGGCTGTTCGGACTGCAATAACGTGGATTCTTAACAGAACTGATCATTCCATTTAGTTGGCATAATTCGGCATTCGGTTAGTTAACAGACCTTCGGCTCTTTGCTCAGTTATCTTGATACCATATGGCACTATGACTATTCCAGGTAACCATTGGCCCACTTGACTTCATGTAGCCATTGGCCTAATAACTTGATATGAAGCGACCCTGGTCCAATAATGTTATACCAAGCGGCCCTGGTCCAATAACGTTATTCCAAGCGGCCCTGGTCCAATAACGTTATACTAAGCGGCCCTGGTTCAATAACGTTATACCAAGTGACCCTGGTCCAATAACCTTATACCAAGCGACCCTGGTCCAATAATGTTATACCAAGCGACCCTGGTCCAATAACGTTATACCAAGCGACCCTGGTCCAATAATGTTATACCAAGCGACCCTGGACCAATAATGTTATACCAGGCGACCCTGGTCCAATAATGTTATACCAGGCGACCCTGGTCCAATAACGTTATACCAAGCGACCCTGGACCAATAACGACTTTATACCAAGCGACCCTAGTCCAATAACGTTATACCAAGCGGCCCTGGTCCAATAAAGTAATACCAGGCGACCTAGTCTAATTACCTTGACTGCATGCACTCACTCATTCACCTGTTTGATGTGATGTCAATCTTGTTTCATTACCTTCGCTCCGTAATGATCAGCAGAACACAAAGTCCATTAACTCTGTGTAAACAATATCGAACTTCAGTGGGCCCGGAAGCTGAAATATCTTAGAAGTATTTTCTCAGAAGATTGAGTAATTGATAGAGAAACCGAAATACGATGTCAG
Organism: Ariolimax columbianus; assembly: GCA_036924085.1. Taxonomy (NCBI): domain Eukaryota; kingdom Metazoa; phylum Mollusca; class Gastropoda; order Stylommatophora; family Arionidae; genus Ariolimax; species Ariolimax columbianus. The sequence goes on from JAVGWX010000005.1 coordinate 102,479,154, forward strand.
AAAACCTTGGCAGAGACTATTAGTTGTCGCCGCTTATTCAAAACCTGATAACTAAACAATAACTGGTGAATTATGTCATTATACCAACTCTGTGCTATCAGCGTCATAGGTGGAACAAAAGAGGAAAATAACCACGCGTGAAATAAAATGTTTAAGAAAGGTCAACAGTTGCACCAGGAGAGACAGAATGAGACATTATAAATATGGGGGGGGGGGACTATCCTTTGTGTTGAATACATGTCGAGACAGAACGTTATATGTCATCTTATGAGAATGGTCACTTTCAGCTCCCACTGTCCACTTATAACACCAGAAGTTCTGACTACATGGCACGAGGGAGACCGAACGATAGATGGATAGATGACAAGAGTAAATTTTTAACTACACAGGCTAACAGCGGCCATAGCAACAGATTTGGCACCAAAAAGACGATTTCAGCCACCCCCCACCCCCACCCCCACCCTCCCGTCAATCACCAGCACATGTGGACGTAGTACAGAACTCAACTTCAATGATCTGTAACTTGATTTTATAAGTCATTTGGTCCATTAAGTTCAGACTCGTGCGACCCTTCATTCAGTACTTAATTGCATGCGCACTTTCATCTGTTAATTTGATTTCATGCGGCTTTTGGTCAGTTAACTAACGTCTAGTCAGGTAAAACATACTGGTCAGGCATGTTGGTCAGGGTTAGGCAAAACATATTGGTCAGACATGTTGGTCAGGGTCAGACAAAACATACTGATCAGACACGTTAGATAGGGTCAGAAAAAACATACTGGTCAGACATGTTGGTCAGGGTCAGACAAAACATACTGGTCAAACATGTTGGTCAGAGTCAGGCAGAACATACTGATCAAACATGTTGGTCAGGGTCAGACAAAACATACTGATCAGACATGTTGGTCAGGGTCAGGCAAAACATACTGGTCAGACATGTTGGTCAATGTCAGACAAAACATACTGGTCAAACATATTGGTCAGGGTCAGACAAAACATACTCATCAAACATGTTGGTCAGGGTCAGGCAAAACGTACTGGTCAGACATGTTGGTCAGGGTCAGACAAAACATATTGGTCAGACATGCTGGTCAGGGTCAGGCAAAACATACTGGTCAGACATGTTGGTCAGGGTCAGACAAAACATACTGATCAAACATGCTGGTCAAGGTCAGACAAAACATACTGATCAGACATGTTGGTCAGGGTCAGGCAATATGCACTGGCCAAGACCCTCACCTCCGCTTTCCAGTAGTCATCCATGGAAATGGGTTGTTTTCATGGCAGCCTGGCTAACGAGATGAGGGATCGACGTGATCCTCATAGCAGTGTACGACACGCAGATAAAGCCACCCATACCACAACCGTCGGGAGGACCGCGGTCTACCTTCATCAGCACGCTCGGAATGTGATAAAATCTACAGCATCCTTTTCATGGGGCATAAAAGAGTAATCTTACTCATTGTGTGCATTCAACAAAACATCAACAACAACTAAACTTTAAACAAAGGAAACTGAACAAGACAAAGAGAGAAAGTAGAAGAAAGAGGATGAGACGAAGAAGAAGAAGAAGAAGAAGAAGAAGAAGACGAAGAAGAAGAAGAAGAAGAAGAAGAAGAAGAAGAAGAAGAAGAAGAAATATAAAGGGGAAAAAGATTAAGATGAAGAAGGATAAGGATTTCACCAATGAAAACACAAAAGACGATGGAAATCACACTTTTGTAAAAGCCCAATGTTTTCTAATTATCTTGACCGTCCTTCATTCAAACCGTTTCAAGCAGAAAATGTAGAAGATTGAAACGTGACAACCGGGGGCCGACTCTGCCAAAGTTGTGATAAACGTCAGAGACATGAAGTTTATAATCGTGAGACGCGGCAAATCTTGGCAGACGGTGCTTAGTTGCAAGAATGCCTCCCCCCACCCCCTCCCACAACAGCAGTGTCGTCGCCGACAAGATCGACTTATTTAATAAATCAACATCGGTAGAACTATTGTTGGACTGAAGCTGAGCCCCAAGTGGAGCTCTACAAATAATTGTCGGAACGGATCGGAATTATTCTATGAAAAACAAAAAAACGACACCACTGAATTCAGCAGATCCATAGGTGGCTAAATCGATTTCAGAAAACTAAGATGTACACACGTGCTTGACCCATAACTGATATTAAAATGGCATTTGTGGCTTACTAGTTTGTCAATAGTTTAACATACATGCGGTGATCGATATATTTCAGCAAGGTTTTGATACCCATATATAATGTCCCGATTGTGAGTGCTTTAAAACTTAAGGTATCTGTCCATTCACTGCAGGGAGCTACATAATGACCAAGGCAACATATACACACAGGGACCCGAAGGTTTAAGGCCTGTATGTTTCATATCATCAATCATTACTTTCATTGTGACTGACTCCAGCAAGATCAGAACAGTAGATCAAAGCATGGCCAGGACTGTAGATTAAAGCATAGCCAAGACAGTAAGTCAAAGCATGACCAGGACTGTAGATCCACATAATCCACTGACAGTTTCATACCTATATGCCTCCTATCAACAAGAGTTAGCCCATATCTAACTCACCAGTCAATATTTTTGTTCACACTGTTCCAAATAGTGCATCAGTCTTAAAATCGACTCGGTTAAACGCATCCTCGAGGCCTAGAACAGTTGCAACCGTTTCCTGCTTGGACTCGAAGACCCCATACACATAATGTCCCAGCATTACCCCCCAGTTCTCCTTCGTTTGTCTGTAACTGTTAGGGGTATTAGGTAGAGTGTATTCACGTTCTACAAGGAACAATCTGGCAATTCTCTTCTCTAGAATTTTGTAACTGACCTTCTGTGGAGTGATTATTATATAGCTACTGAAGTTTGTGGAATCCTTGCCGCGATTAGGCAGTGAACACATATAGCTACGGAGTGAGTTTTCAGGCACTGATACCATTTCTATACTGGTATTGTAACCATTTCCACAATTTTTTTTATCATTGTCTCATCCAGCTGCTTAATTTGACAAAACTGTACTCTATCTGGACCTCGGATAGTGTTACTGCTGGAGCATATAATATGAGCCACCTGTAACAGTTCCAGCTGGAGCATGGGAATGAAGGGCAGGGGTGATGGGGCCGGCGACTCTGGGAACAAATGTACCTGAATGTTTGCCAAGGTCATTCACCGTCTCGACACTAAATCGACGAAGGAATAACGGGGGGACGGGGGTGTTGTGGGGAAGAATGTGTCTGGTACAGGTAAGCGTTAGGAGCTGACCACTCTGGCGTTCCGATTTGGGTAGTGGGGGGCTAGTGACAGACAGAGGCCATCAGGTCTTGCTGCGACATTTTGACATTTTAGAGTGATTCGTTCCAAAAAACAACTAGTTGGAGGTAGAGCCAAACTAGAGTGATGGCTGAGTCAGACAACCTACAGAAGACATTGGACAGCCCTGATACTGCTTCTGGCTATATAATACTAGGCAACGTTTAACTGAAGCAGATTGGTCATAGAGAGAGAATGACTGAGAGTTTAGCTAGGAGACTGGCTGGAAAGGAATGAGAGTTTATATCACCGACTTACTAGAAGAGCGATTGATAGGCTGCTACTAGTTAGCAGGCTGTTTACGAGTGTATGAGGGATAGTATGATTTGCAGGGTGACTAAACCAGCATACGCCTTTGAGTCTTGGCCAGTCGCTCTATAAGGTGTGTGCGGGACACCGATGGAACGATTGAATATGTAATGTAAAGATCACCTGCCTGAAGGGATCTGAATGTGTAATGTAAAGATCACATGCCTGAAGGAATCTGAGTGTGAGTGAATGCACAGAATACGATAGTGAAGACGAGTTTATGAGAGTGTGTTGATTGTGCAGATAAGGGGAGGGGAGTGTAGCAGCTAGAACTGGGTTGTAGTAGTTGGGAAGAGTTAACAAAAGCTAAAGCTTTGAACTTCCGCTGTAATTAATATTTATATTAATATATATAATATGTTTACTGCTGTTATGATTGTTGCTTGCTAAATGTTGGTTTTGTTGATATTAATATAATACATATATTACCTGCCATTACTGTGTTATTGGCTGTGTTGTCTTTCGTGTCGTGATGTAGATGTATGTCGTAACATTCTAGAGAGATAACTACTCAGCGAATCCCGGACTCTGCCATACACCTCTATCTCAGTTATTGATTTTCCCTGGCAGTTTCTAGAATATGTCTTCTAGCCACGTGTTCTTCATCCTGCATTATAGCCGGAACTGTCGCTGTAGGCGTGCATTAGTAGTTGATCAGGTTGTATTCTTATGAGATGGCCGAACTTTCGAATTTTCTGTTTCAGGACTAAAGGCAGTTTCCACTAAATGTCTAATGCCATCATTTCTGCTTGTTTCTTTATTTCTACTAGTGACATCAATGACATTTCTCCGACATTTAATGCCACGCGTTGCAACTTTTCCCTCTTGTGCCTTGAATAACGATTAAATTTGTCATTGCTTGGACAAAGTTTATATAAATATGTTGTTTATCAGTTGTTGTCGTTGTTGTTGCCAAGCTGGTGGTTTGGTTGTTTAAGTAGGGGCAACAGTTGATAAGTCACAGCAAATACTTTCTGGCAAGTAGTTTCGCTTCTCTATCAAGCATTACATTTTCAATAAAAATACTTCCCAGGTATTTCAACTATTGGGCCTGTTTAAGTTTGACTTTACACGTATTTTTAATAGCCCTAGTGTTCTACTAATCTTCATAAAAATCGCACATGCAATAAATAGGAATCCGTTAGAATGATATCACACAAATAAGCACATACGAATATGTGTAACAACAGTATCGCATTTTCTAAAACTTAAACATACATATTTAAATACGAAACAATAGATATTGTGACAAATAGATGCACACTTACGGCGAATATCTAGTGTTACCTCATGTCAAACTGAGCACTCCTCAGCGCAGACAGACATCGTGACTAAATGAGCAGCCAGACAAATGCGAGCAGGTGTGGCGGGTATTAATAGCCAGTGCGCGCGCGCAGTGTTGCTAGTTGATAAAACAGCCAGCTGTAGCTGAAGTCAGAAATAGTTGAAGCTAATACAAGACTCGATAACGGCAATGGTTCTCACACCTGTCTGCAGGTACGCTTGTACTTGATAAAACCAACCAACTGTAAGAGATAAATAGCTGTACCTAATACAAGACTCGATATGGTTCTCACACCTGTCTGCAGGTATGCTTGTACTTGATAAAACCAACCAACTGTAAGAGAGAAATAGCTGTACCTAATACAAGACTCCATAACGGCAACTCTTTCCAAAGTACATCTGTCTGAAGGGAAGTGTTCTCTCTCTGTCTCTGAAGGGAAGTGTTCTCTCTCTGTCTCTAAAGGTAAGTGTTCTCTCTCTGTCTCTGAAGGGAAGTGTTCTCTCTCTGTCTCTGAAGGTAAGTGTTCTCTCTCTGTCTCTGAAGGGAAGTGTTCTCTCTCTGTCTCTGAAGGGAAGTGTTCTCTCTCTGTCTCTGAAGGGAAGTGTTCTCTCTCTGTCTCTGAAGGTAAGTGTTCTCTCTCTGTCTCTGAAGGGAAGTGTTCTCTCTCTGTCTCTGAAGGGAAGTGTTCTCTCTCTGTCTCTGAAGGGAAGTGTACTCTCTCTGTCTCTGAAGGGAAGTGTTCTCTCTCTGTCTCTGAAGGTAAGTGTTCTCTCTCTGTCTCTGAAGGGAAGTGTTCTCTCTCTGTCTCTGAAGGGAAGTGTTCTCTCTCTGTCTCTGAAGGGAAGTGTTCTCTCTCTGTCTCTGAAGGGAAGTGTTCTCTCTCTGTCTCTGAAGGTAAGTGTTCTCTCTCTGTCTCTGAAGGGAAGTGTTCTCTCTCTGTCTCTGAAGGGAAGTGTTCTCTCTCTGTCTCTGAAGGGAAGTGTTCTCTCTCTGTCTCTGAAGGTAAGTGTTCTCTCTCTGTCTCTGAAGGGAAGTGTTCTCTCTCTGTCTCTGAAGGGAAGTGTTCTCTCTCTGTCTCTGAAGGGAAGTGTTCTCTCTCTGTCTCTGAAGGGAAGTGTTCTCTCTCTGTCTCTGAAGGGAAGTGTTCTCTCTCTGTCTCTGAAGGGAAGTGTTCTCTCTCTGTCTCTGAAGGGAAGTGTTCTCTCTCTGTCTCTGAAGGGAAGTGTTCTCTCTCTGTCTCTGAAGGGAAGTGTTCTCTCTCTGTATCTGAAGGTAAGTGTTCTCTCTCTGTCTCTGAAGGGAAGTGTTCTCTCTCTGTCTCTGAAGGTAAGTGTTCTCTCTCTGTCTCTGAAGGGAAGTGTTCTCTCTCTGTCTCTTAAGGGAAGTGTTCTCTCTCTGTCTCTGAAGGTAAGTGTTCTCTCTCTGTCTCTGAAGGTAAGTGTTCTCTCTCTGTCTCTGAAGGGAAGTGTTCTCTCTCTGTCTCTGAAGGGAAGTGTTCTCTCTCTGTCTCTGAAGGGAAGTGTTCTCTCTCTGTCTCTGAAGGGAAGTGTTCTCTCTCTGTCTCTGAAGGGAAGTGTTCTCTCTCTGTCTCTGAAGGGAAGTGTTCTCTCTCTGTCTCTGAAGGGAAGTGTTCTCTCTCTGTCTCTGAAGGAAAGTGTTCTCTCTCTGTCTCAGAAGGGAAGTGTTCTCTCTCTGTCTCTGAAGGGAAGTGTTCTCTCTCTGTCTCTGAAGGGAAGTGTTCTCTCTCTGTCTCTGAAGGGAAGTGTTCTCTCTCTGTCTCTGAAGGGAAGTGTTCTCTCTCTGTCTCTGAAGGGAAGTGTTCTCTCTCTGTCTCTGAAGGGAAGTGTTCTCTCTCTGTATCTGAAGGTAAGTGTTCTCTCTCTGTCTCTGAAGGGAAGTGTTCTCTCTCTGTCTCTGAAGGTAAGTGTTCTCTCTCTGTCTCTGAAGGGAAGTGTTCTCTCTCTGTCTCTTAAGGGAAGTGTTCTCTCTCTGTCTCTGAAGGTAAGTGTTCTCTCTCTGTCTCTGAAGGTAAGTGTTCTCTCTCTGTCTCTGAAGGTAAGTGTTCTCTCTCTGTCTCTGAAGGGAAGTGTTCTCTCTCTGTCTCTTAAGGGAAGTGTTCTCTCTCTGTCTCTGAAGGTAAGTGTTCTCTCTCTGTCTCTGAAGGTAAGTGTTCTCTCTCTGTCTCTGAAGGGAAGTGTTCTCTCTCTGTCTCTGAAGGGAAGTGTTCTCTCTCTGTCTCTGAAGGGAAGTGTTCTCTCTCTGTCTCTGAAGGGAAGTGTTCTCTCTCTGTCTCTGAAGGGAAGTGTTCTCTCTCTGTCTCTGAAGGGAAGTGTTCTCTCTCTGTCTCTGAAGGGAAGTGTTCTCTCTCTGTCTCTGAAGGGAAGTGTTCTCTCTCTGTCTCTGAAGGAAAGTGTTCTCTCTCTGTCTCAGAAGGGAAGTGTTCTCTCTCTGTCTCTGAAGGGAAGTGTTCTCTCTCTGTCTCTGAAGGGAAGTGTTCTCTCTCTGTCTCTGAAGGGAAGTGTTCTCTCTCTGTCTCTGAAGGGAAGTGTTCTCTCTCTGTCTCTGAAGGGAAGTGTTCTCTCTCTGTCTTTGAAGGGAAGTGTTCTCTCTCTGTCTCTGAAGGGAAGTGCTCTCTCTGTCTCTGAAGGGAAGTGTTCTCTCTCTGTCTCTGAAGGGAAGTGTTCTCTCTCTGTCTCTGAAGCGAAGTGTTCTCTCTCTGTCTCTGAAGGGAAGTGTTCTCTCTCTGTCTCTGAAGGGAAGTGTTCTCTCTCTGTCTCTGAAGGGAAGTGTTCTCTCTCTGTCTCTGAAGGAAAGTGTTCTCTCTCTGTCTCAGAAGGGAAGTGTTCTCTCTCTGTCTCTGAAGGGAAGTGTTCTCTCTCTGTCTCTGAAGGGAAGTGTTCTCTCTCTGTCTCTGAAGGGAAGTGTTCTCTCTCTGTCTCTGAAGGGAAGTGTTCTCTCTCTGTCTCTGAAGGGAAGTGTTCTCTCTCTGTCTCTGAAGGGAAGTGTTCTCTCTCTGTCTCTGAAGGTAAGTGTTCTCTCTCTGTCTCTGAAGGTAAGTGTTCTCTCTCTGAAGGGAAGTGTTCTCTCTCTGTCTCTGAAGGGAAGTGTTCTCTCTCTGAAGGGAAGTGTTCTCTCTCTGTCTCTGAAGGGAAGTGTTCTCTCTCTGTCTCTGAAGGGAAGTGTTCTCTCTCTGTCTCTGAAGGGAAGTGTTCTCTCTCTGTCTCTGAAGGTAAGTGTTCTCTCTCTGTCTCTGAAGGTAAGTGTTCTCTCTCTGAAGGGAAGTGTTCTCTCTCTGTCTCTGAAGGGAAGTGTTCTCTCTCTGAAGGGAAGTGTTCTCTCTCTGTCTCTGAAGGGAAGTGTTCTCTCTCTGTCTCTGAAGGGAAGTGTGCTCTCTCTGTCTCTGAAGGGAAGTGTTCTCTCTCTGTCTCTGAAGGGAAGTGTTCTCTCTCTGTCTCTGAAGGGAAGTGTTCTCTCTCTGTCTCTGAAGGTAAGTGTTCTCTCTCTGTCTCTGAAGGGAAGTGTTCTCTCTCTGTCTCTGAAGGTAAGTGTTCTCTCTCTGTCTCTGAAGGTAATTGTTCTCTCTCTGTCTCTGAAGGGAAGTGTTCTCTCTCTGTCTCTGAAGGGAAGTGTTCTCTCTCTGTCTCTGAAGGGAAGTGTTCTCTCTCTGTCTCTGAAGGGAAGTGTTCTCTCTGTCTCTGAAGGGAAGTGTTCTCTCTCTGTCTCTGAAGGTAAGTGTTCTCTCTCTGTCTCTGAAGGGAAGTGTTCTCTCTCTGTCTCTGAAGGGAAGTGTTCTCTCTCTGTCTCTGAAGGGAAGTGTTCTCTCTCTGTCTCTGAAGGGAAGTGTTCTCTCTCTGTCTCTGAAGGTAAGTGTTCTCTCTCTGTCTCTGAAGGGAAGTGTTCTCTCTCTGTCTCTGAAGGGAAGTGTTCTCTCTCTGTCTCTGAAGGGAAGTGTTCTCTCTCTGTCTCTGAAGGTAAGTGTTCTCTCTCTGTCTCTGAAGGGAAGTGTTCTCTCTCTGTCTCTGAAGGGAAGTGTTCTCTCTCTGTCTCTGAAGGGAAGTGTTCTCTCTCTGTCTCTGAAGGGAAGTGTTCTCTCTCTGTCTCTGAAGGGAAGTGTTCTCTCTCTGTCTCTGAAGGGAAGTGTTCTCTCTCTGTCTCTGAAGGGAAGTGTTCTCTCTCTGTCTTTGAAGGGAAGTGTTCTCTCTCTGTCTCTGAAGGGAAGTGTTCTCTCTCTGTCTCTGAAGGTAAGTGTTCTCTCTCTGTCTCTGAAGGTAAGTGTTCTCTCTCTGTCTCTGAAGAGAAGTGTTCTCTCTCTGTCTCTGAAGGTAAGTGTTCTCTCTCTGTCTCTGAAGTGAAATGTTCTTTCTCTGAGGTTCCCAACTCAAATCTGCCTCAACTTCATATTTCCATCGCCTACCCTCCACTGAGCGTCTCTTTCCAAAGTATCTCTGTCTCTGAAGTGAAATGTTCTCTCTCTGTGGTTCTCAACTCAAATCTGCTTCACTCCGTCGCCTGCCCTCTGCTGAGCGTTTCTTTCCAAGGTAATCTTCTGTAATGCCCATCACGTCTCTTTAACGGGATTTATATTCGATCTGCATCCCCAGTTCGCGTGATTACCAAAACAGCCCGCGTTTTTGTCCGTGTGCTTGCCATCATCCCCATCCTGTTTACGTGGTTTCCAGACGACGCGGGTTTGTCGGCGACAACAAGCCTACCCGTCTACTACCACTATCGCTCCAGATGTGGACACATGGCCTGTAACTTACGTCAGGTTACGTATAGCTCGTTTTGGTTACTCAAATTCTGGCAGAAATGAGTTCAGATGCAATGACCAAATACCACGATAAACAAAGAAAAAAAGATGGTTGTCTAAGCTCTTTCTATCTTCCTCCCAAATGTAACGCGTTAAAATATGTATAAGCACCTACCTATTTATATTGTCTCTACAGCTAACATCTGTTACAACACCTTCCCCAGCCGGAAAACAACAAATGGGTACATAATACCTTTTATTTCACTTACAACCAACTCTCACAGATCTAGGATTGTCTTCACTTACACCCAACTCTCACAGATCTAGGACTGTCTTCACTTACACCCAACTCTCACAGATCTTACTAGTACTGTCTTCACCTACACACAACTCTCACAGATCTTACTACGGCTGTCTTCATTTACACCCAACTCTCACAGATCTTACTAGTACTGTCTTCACTTACACCCAACTCTCACAGATCTTACTAGGACTGTCTTCACTTACACCCAACTCTCACAGATCTTACTAGGACTGTCTTCACTTACACCCAACTCTCACAGATCTTACTAGGACTGTCTTCACTTACACACAACTCTCACAGATCTTACTAGGATTTTCAAAAACAAATTCGACAGTCAATGTTACAACATAAAACTTGCAATTCATGACTAGAGCAATAACTAAAACAACCGAAATCAATAAACCATCTTGCGGCTATCACGGGCTGCCATTCTTACAATGGCGCTGAAAAAATCATAGAACAAAACAGATTTTCATAGTAATATATCATAAAGGATAACATTCTGAGAACCGTCTCGGTCCATTATTTATGTGTCCCCATACCTATCTATATCTATGTGGTATCCTCCTTCACATACTGCCTGGTACCTTAAAGAAGAAGAAGAAGAAGAAGAAGAAGAAGAAGAAGAAGAAGAAGGAGAAACAGAAGAAGAAAAACGAGAAGCAAAAATGAAGGCCGATGACCCAGGAATTGAGATGACAAGAAACCAGCGACTCATAGCTGACTGTTTCCGTCAGGCTCAGTGAACCAAGACCCAATCCTGCATCCAAGTGGCGGGCCTGGAAACAGACCACATCTGAGTGGTGGTCCTGGAAACAGACCACATCTGAGTGGTGGTCCTGGAAACAGACCACATCTGAGTGGCGGTCCTGGAAACAGACCACATCCGAGTCGTGGTCCTGGAAACAGACCACATCTGAGTCGTGGTCCTGGAAACAGACCACATCTGAGTGGCGGTCCTGGAAACAGACCACATTCGAGTCGTGGTCCTGGAAACAGACCATATCTGAGTGGCGGTCCTAGAAACAGACCACATCCGAGTCATGGTCCTGGAAACAGACCACATCTGAGTGGCGGTCCTAGAAACAGACCACATCCGATTCATTGTCCTGGAAACAGACCACATCCGAGTCATGGTCCTGGAAACAGACGAAATCCGAGTCGTGGTCCTGGAAACAGACCACATCTGAGTGGCGGTCCTGGAAACAGACCACATCCGAGTCATGGTCCTGGAAACAGACGAAATCCGAGTCGTGGTCCTGGAAACAGACCACATCTGAGTGGCGGTCTTGGAAACAGACTGCATCCGAGCAATAAAGGTGAGAGAATTAAGTCGGAACAGGGAAGTTCCCAAAAAATGTGCAACGCTGAAACCGGATGTGTCAGGCCGAAAAGCGCAGATATTATAGCTTCGCAATAAACTATGACCCAACGTAACAAATCATCCTTTTCAGGGCGAGCAAAGAAAGGGAATAAGAAGAAACAATGAAACAAAAATTCAATAAGAAAAAAATAAGTTTCGTAACGTTTTCTTAAACGACTGCTGTAACCAAACAGACGTCAACATAAAGTGTCCTTTGTGTGTGTGAACATTCCGAACGTTTCTCACCACCAAATTTTAATTACCGATCATAATCACGTGGCCCACAAGTCATATACGACCTTTGACTCACAATGTGAGATGTGTCATGATGTTGGATATCCTATTCTAAATGAATATATTATAGGATCAATGTCCTATATACTCGCACACATTCTTTCAGTACTGCGTATATCCATCACTATGCCCAGACTCCATGATTCTAGTCAAATGTGTCACACCTTGAAATGTCTGATTCGACCAGTAAAATTGTCTCTGTCAAGTTGACGTGCATTTATTGTATTGTGGAGCAATTATCTTGACTACCTGTGGCCTTTGGTTTATTAACTGTTTGATGTTCATAGTACATTAGTTTGACATTTTGTACCCTTGGTCCAGCAACTTAACTTCATGTGTAGCTTGGTCCAGTAACTTGACTTCATGTGACTCTAGGTCCAGCAACTTGCCTTAATGTGACCCTAGGTCCAGCAACTTGACTTTATGTGACCCTTGGTCCAGCAACTTGACTTCATGTGACCCTTGGTCCAGTAATTTGACTTCATATGACCCTAGGTACGGCAACTTGACTTCATGTGACCCTAGGTCCAGCAACTTGACTTTATGTGACCCTTGGTCCAGTAATTTGACTTCATATGACCCTAGGTACGGCAACTTGACTTCATGTGACCCTTGGTCCAGCAACTTGACTTCATGTGACCCTAGGTCCAGCAACTTGACTTCATATGACCCTAGGTATGGCAACTTGACTTCAAGTGTTCTTTAGTCCAGCAACTTGACTTCATGTGGCCTTTGATCCAGCAACTTGACTTCATGTGGCCTTTGGTCCAGCAAACTTGACTTCATGTGTCCTTTGGTCCAGCAACTTGACTTCATGTGTTCTTTGATCCAGAAACTTGACTTCATGTGGCCTTTGGTCCAGCAACTTCGACTTCATGTGTCCTTTGGTCCAGCAACTTGACTTCATGCGTTCTTTGATCCAGAAACTTGACTTCATGTGGCCTTTGGTCAGCAACGTGACTTCATGTGTCCTTTGGTCCAGCAACTTGACTTCATGTGTCCTTTGGTCCAGCAACTTGACTTCATGTGTTCTTTGATCAAGAAACTTGACTTCATGTGTTCTTTGGTCCAGCAACTTGACTTCATGTGTCCTTTGGTCCAGCAACTTGACTTCATGTGTCCTTTGGTCCAGCAACTTGACTTCATGTGTCCTTTGGTCCAGCAACGTTACTTCATATGTCCCTCGGTCCAGCAACTTGACATCATATAGCCCTTAGTCTGGTAACTTGACTGTGCTGTCAATGGCATTGTAACTTGTCTTCATGTAGCCCTTGGGACAGTAGCTAACTGTGTGCTTTCAATGGCCCTTTAACTTGTCGTGATGTAGCCCTTGGTACAGTAGCTAACTGTGTGCTTTCAATGGCCTTGTAACTTGTCTTCATGTAGCCCTTGGTACAGTAGCTAACTGTGTGCTTTCAATGGCCCTTTAACTTGTCGTGATGTAGCCCTTGGTACAGTAGCTAACTGTGTGCTTTCAATGACCCTTTAACTTGTCGTGATGTAGCCCTTGGTACAGTAGCTAACTGTGTGCTTTCAATGGCCCTTTAACTTGTCGTCATGTAGCCTTTTGGTACAGTAGCTAACTGTGTGCTTTCAATGGCCCTTTAACTTGTTGTCATATAGCCCTTGGTACAGTAGCTAACTGTGTGCTTTCAATGTCCTTGTAACTTGTCGTAATGTAGCCCTTGGAACAGTAGCTAACTGTGTGCTTTCAATGGCCCTTTAACTTGTCGTGATGTAGCCCTTGGTACAGTAGCTAACTGTGTGCTTTCAATGACCCTTTAACTTGTTGTGATGTAGCCCTTGGTACAGTAGCTAACTGTGTGCTATCAATGGCCTTGTAACTTGTCGTAATGTAGCCCTTGGTACAGTAGCTAACTGTGTGCTTTCAATGTCCGTGTAACTTGTCGTAATGTAGCCCTTGGTACAGTAGCTAACTGTGTGCTATCAATGGCCTTGTAACTTGTCGTAATGTAGCCCTTGGTACAGTAGCTAACTGTGTGCTTTCAATGGCCCTTTAACTTGTCGTGATGTAGCCCTTGGTACAGTAGCTAACTGTGTGCTTTCAATGACCCTTTAACTTGTCGTGATGTAGCCCTTGGTACAGTAGCTAACTGTGTGCTTTCAATGGCCCTTTAACTTGTCGTCATGTAGCCTTTTGGTACAGTAGCTAACTGTGTGCTTTCAATGGCCCTTTAACTTGTTGTCATATAGCCCTTGGTACAGTAGCTAACTGTGTGCTTTCAATGTCCTTGTAACTTGTCGTAATGTAGCCCTTGGAACAGTAGCTAACTGTGTGCTTTCAATGGCCCTTTAACTTGTCGTGATGTAGCCCTTGGTACAGTAGCTAACTGTGTGCTTTCAATGACCCTTTAACTTGTTGTGATGTAGCCCTTGGTACAGTAGCTAACTGTGTGCTATCAATGGCCTTGTAACTTGTCGTAATGTAGCCCTTGGTACAGTAGCTAACTGTGTGCTTTCAATGTCCGTGTAACTTGTCGTAATGTAGCCCTTGGTACAGTAGCTAACTGTGTGCTATCAATGGCCTTGTAACTTGTCGTAATGTAGCCCTTGGTACAGTAGCTAACTGTGTGCTTTCAATGGCCCATTAACTTGTCTGGACTTGGTTCACAAACTTGAATTCATGTGGCCCTCAGGGCGATTTAAATTTCATACCTACAAGTGAGAAATCATAATGGAAAATGATGGAGATTAGGCAACATAAACTGACAAATTCTTGGCTGGCTTCATTTTAAATACACTAAAAGTGGTTAGGGGTATTGGCAGGCTGATATAATAGTCTATGCTGGAAACAGATGGTAGCAGTCAGAATGATAAATGTACCATCATCATGATTCATGCTGACTGGTGTTGACAATCTCTCTCACAACCATCAATTCTTTGAGCATATCGTTACATTAGATGTTTTTTTTGTTTTACCATCCAGCGTGGTGTGTCATTCTATTTCTTTCTTTTTCAGTTTTGCTTGCTATTGATTCAAATAAGAATCTATCAATTCCTCCTGGTGCACTTGTTTCAACAAATTTATGTCAAGTCTTCCTCTCCTGTGCCATCTGTCCCAGCTCTACCACGCTTCATTTCTTAGTCTCAGGCTCTCTGCTCGTGTGTGTTTTTGTCTACCACTACTTTCCTTGCTTTGGGGATTCCAGAACAGAGACTGTCATGTAATAATATCTACTGGTATTTTTAATGTATGTCCTATCCAACGCCAACTCCTTATGTGATGTTCCACTGATATCTGTGTCTGGTTTTTTCTAACAGTTCCACATTAGTGATTTCACCACACCATTTTAATTTTTCTATTCTGCGCAGACACCCATTTATGAAAGTCTGCAACTTATTCACTGTTGTTCTCCATGTTTCAGAGCCATACAATAGAACAGACTTTACATTGGAGTTAAAGATTTTTATTTTTGAGTTGGACTTAATTTCTATGATTTCTGTAAGTTTCCAAATGCAATGAAAGCTGCTCTTTCCTTTTGTATTCTTATTTTGTATATTTACCTGTACCTTCAACTTTGTCTATATTACTACCCACATATATTAATGATTCCCCATCTAGTATGAATGTTGTCTCCCAACACAAACTGATTGTTGTACATTGTAAAAAAAAAAAAAAATCTTGTTAACACACCAGTGTTAAGCCCATATTTTTCTTGACCACAAGAGGTGATGTGGTCAACATCTCGCCAGCCGCCATTCTTTCCCAGGTTATTCCGGTACCAAACTTTGACACTGGGTCAACCCCCAGAAACCATTTTGCGATCAGAAAAATCCCACACTAACTGGGGACCAAGCCCTGATCACTTGGCTGGGAAGCAAGTGCATTAACCACTGCTCTAGCTCGGACAATTAACCTACCCAGCAGTATATGACCCTCACTCTGCCTTTGGCTGCGAAAGTAACTGCTAAGCTGTCATTGTGTGAGGTCTTGTTACAGGAAGTGTCCCATCTTCATCTTTTGGAGGCATGTCATTGTGTGAGGTCATGCTACAGAGATTGTACCACCATCATCTCTAGGAGGCATGTCATTATGTGAGGTCATGCCACAGAAATTGTACCCCCATCATCTCTAGGAGGCATGTCATTGTGTGAGGTCATGCTACAGAGATTGTATTACCATCATCTCGTGGAGGCATGTCATTGTGTAAGGTCATGCTACAGGACATATGTCATTGTGTAAGGTCATGCTACAGTGAGTGTACCACCATCATCTCTAGGAGGCATGTCATTGTGTGAGGTCATGCTACAGAGATTGTATTACCATCATCTCTTGGAGGCATGTCATTGTGTGAGGTCATGCTACAGTGAGTGTACCACCATCATCTCTAGGAGGCATGTCACTGTGTGAGGTCATGCCACAGTGAGTGTACCACCATCGTCTCTAGGAGGCATGTCATTGTGTGAGGTCATGCTACAGAGATTGTATCACCATCATCTCTAGGAGGCATGTCACTGTGTGAGGTCATGCTACAGAGATTGTATCACCATCATCTCTAGGAGGCATGTCACTGTGTGAGGTCATGCCACAGGGAGTGTACCATCATCATCTCTAGGAGGTATGTCAACATAGATGGTGTTTTTCATTCATCATCTTATCTTTGTTTGTTTCCTCTGTGTATTTTTATTCTCAATTTCTGTGACCTCTCATCAAGTGTACTTATTTTATTTTGTATCTGGTTGCGGTTATGACACAAAAAGGTCAAGCCATACTCAAAGTCCAGATCATCAAGTTGGTATTCGTACATTAGGTGTCTTGGATCCTGATGTTAATCTTTGCTGGTAGACTGTAGCATTTCAAAACCAGAGTTTAAATGAAAAGTAAGACATCAATGCATCTACATACAAGACCTCTTCATAGAAACTGTCTTGGCAAATTATACAAAACAGATAATAAGCATATTTTTTATAAATGTCACCACTCAAATTCAGTGTCTTTGGAGTTCTCCCAACTGCTGTCATAGCCAGTAGTGAAATTAAAGATTGCTCAAAAGACATGTAGCTTAAATGGTTCATATGTCAAGGATATTCAGGTTTCAGGGTGCCATAGACTTGCACATCACCCCTTCTCCAGTTTACACCCAAAACTGACATGATGGAGTGCAAATCTATGATGTACTAAAACCAGAATGTTCTGGGTAGATCAAGCTGCCTATGATATAAGTGGAAAAAGAAGATAGATGACTGAAATCTTTGGGACCTTGTATGAATCTACTGTCCTGGTCATACTGGAGTTTAAGGGAATAAAACTGTTAACATCCTGGCTGCATGGATAGCCGTAGTGTAGACATTGACAATGGATAAATGGAGCATTTTGAAGTGAATCTACAAACATCTTTTGGATGAAGACACTGACAGATGAACTGGCTATGCTCAGATTACAAAGTTTTGAAACCATATGAAGGTCCAACAGGGAGGGGCGGCTGAGAGGACAGAGTATTAACGTGTACAAGCAGCGAGATACACTCTTTGCCATTTACTGAGAGGAGCGGATCGCCTACTTGTCTGCCCGAAGAGCAATGATGTCAGTTCTTAACAGAACAGATGAAGCCTGTAAGCCATAGGTTCTAATTCATCTAGGAGAAAAAAAACTAGAACTACAACCCATCTGTTGCCTTGCAGGTAGTCTGATGACAGTCAACTGGTGGAAAATTTAGCATTAATTAAAAAAAAGATTGCTGGAAATGAATATGCCAGGCTGAAAGGCTTAAATATGGCAGCGCAATTGTATAAAATATAGCCTATGTAACTAACACTTCTGAATAAAGAATAACTGAAAAAGAAGAATTCTTATAGAGGAAAAAAGAAAGATTAATGATAATGGTGGTGACAAGAATAACAATTGAACAAATGTATGTTTACGTATAAGTATTACAGCTCATAATAATAAACAATCTGGATATATATTAAAGTAATAGACAGCAGGGGAGGAATCAAAGAGGAGTTAACTGCACGAAGGGCAGCAGCAGGTAGACTGTTCCATGCAATAAACAGAGGTTTTCTCAGTAGAAGAGAAATAAGCAGGAAAACAAAGATGGATGTATACTGCTCGACCTATGTGCCTGTCCTGACATATGGATGTGAGTCATGGGCAATGACTACAGCCCAAGAAAGGCAATTACAAACTTCAGAAATGAGGTACCTAAGAAAGGCGGTTCAGGTGACGAAAAGGGACAAGATCCGTAACCAGACAATACGTAGCAATCTTGAAGTTTAACCCCTGCAGACACGAGTGGAGCTGTCCCAACTACAGTGGTTTGGCCATGTCTGTAGAATGGAAAAAGATCGGATACCAAAGCGGTCATAGGAGATCAAAAGTCAAGGACGCAGACCCCGAGGACGTCCCAAAGTACGTTGGGAAGACAACATACGACAGTCCCTAAGTGATAGAGGGCTGGATTGGAAAGAGGCCAGGAAAAAGACGGCGGATAGAGCAGTGTGGCGTTCTCTTTGGCAAACCTCTACACCTCACGGTAGAAGAGGAGCGACTAAGTAAGTAAGGTAGAAGACTCTACACCTCACGGTAGAAGAGGAGCAACTAAGTAAGTAAGTAAGTAGATATATATTAAAACAAATATCTTCCTCAGTTGTCAAACATCAGATAGGGACAAATTAATGACATCAAAACAAAGAAAGGAAATATAATTATTAAAGTTAAATATGTGATTATGTCTACAGTTGTCAAACATAAAAAATAGAACACTAATGATACAGGATCACCAGAAAAAAACAACTACATCTAAATTAATAGAGGTACAAGTTTTTTTATGAAAACACTGAGAATATTTGGAATAAATGTTCATCAAATATTGATAATCAAACATAGGAATAAGTAGGACAAAATTCAAGGTCAATAATGTTATATTAAGGTAGTGTTTTGTTCATATTTCTCCTGTATCCAAGCGATTCAGAGTAAATATCAGTATAATTGTAAAAAGTGGATACATCAACATAAATACCTTCATCAGTTGTTAAACATCAGAAAGAGACAAGCACAAATGAAACAAAAACGATTTCATTATGTGACATTCTTTCCGTCACGGCAGTATGCATCTCAGTTTAGGGCGAGTCAGTCTGCGTCATACAAAGCCATTCCGAGACTGTCTGCAATGTCCTGATGCCATCTTCGCGAAGGTCGACCTCTTTTCCTACTTCCAAGAACCATGCCCTCCATTCCTTTATCTTTCTTCACAAAAACTATTTTAAAAAGTTTGATAATAGCATGCCAGAAACACTGCTTACTACATAACCAAATGCAGTTTTTTAGGAAGAATGGGTCCACACTGGTGATACAATGCCTGACTACCAAGGGTCATGATCACCTGGGGCTGGGTGTACAGAGATAGGTGGAGAGGGAAAGTGGAGTTTGAGGATGATGATGATATAATCTCTTTAGCTGTGAGCTCTTCACAGACCAATGCACATCCTCCTGAATTGTTGAGGCGGCATCCAATCTCATATAAAGTCTGTTGTCTAAGAGTTATCATGATTGTGAATGTGGGTTATGGACAAGTCTTTCAAGTATCCCCGAAGGGAGGCAGTCCAGTGTGTCTGTGTCCCAGGATCTTCACGTTCTGCTATCTCATCATTCTTTTGTCAGTTTTGTTAGCCCATCTGTAGTATGTCATTCCCCGCAACCTAGAAGATCGTCGTAAAGGGGCAATGTCCGCTGGTCTGCATCTCTTCATCATCCATGCGGATAAAAAATATTGAATGCTTCACGCATTAGCGTGCTATTCTTGCGCAGAGAGCTTGAGGTTAATCAGCTTTTAAGG
The DNA here is from genome assembly GCA_036924085.1 of Ariolimax columbianus. Lineage (NCBI taxonomy): Eukaryota > Metazoa > Mollusca > Gastropoda > Stylommatophora > Arionidae > Ariolimax > Ariolimax columbianus. Next base: position 102,498,568 of record JAVGWX010000005.1, read on the forward strand.
GATGATACTTGAGATGAAGAGACTCATATTTCCTCAGTATCTCAGCCTTTTCCACCTGCTGAACCTTAATCCCTATGACATATAATCCCTGAGACTCCTAACCCATCTGATACCAAATACTTTTGACCCTCAAATCCTCTAATGCCTAAGAACTTCAAATCTCCCTGACTCATAATCCCTTTCACTATGAATCCATCTAATCCCATTTTTCACTTACCCATAATTTCACTGACCCCAAATCCCTTAAACCCCTAATTAAGGCAAGAAAACATTTGAGAATGACATGAAAGATATTTCACTCTCTGCAACACATAGTAGCAGTAAAATATAAAATAAACAACACTGAAGTTGAAATAAGCGATAGACACAACAAGGACATTGACTAAACTGTATTTTTATTGTTCAAACTAACTTTTTATTGAACACAAATGTATAGACATCATTTTAACCACAAAAGATTCTCTATCACCAAAGTGATTTTATTGTTCTGATCCCTGAGAAAACATGTTCATCACTTTTATATTCCTATATCCTTAGCAACAATGAGGGCAGAAACATGTTTGCTAGACAAAGACGGAAAAATTAGAACAGTAGTAGACATGTACCAAGTTCCACTGTTTGTTAATTCAGATTGTTTAACAGATGAAAGTTATTTCATACTGTCTAACATATAAAAGTTATTTCAGATTATCTAAAGGAGGAAAGTTATTTCAGACTTTAAAAGACAAAAGTAATTTCAGACTAACAGAGAAAAGTAATGTCATGCCACCAATTTCATACTGTTTTTTTATTTTGATTTTGTAAAACAGATTTTAACCTTGTCTTGCATTTCAGACAACAGTTGTAGAAAGAAGTAATGCTTGTCAATGGGGAAGTATCAACTTTAATTTAATAAATATTTTAAACATTACACTTTTTTCTCTTATGTGTTCTTTTGTGCACATGAAGGTTACATTGACAAATAAATCTTTTACAACAAACATCACACTTGTCAGGTTTCTTTCCTGTATGCATTAAGGCTACTAGTATATGTAAATCCTATACCACACAAATAAAAAATATTTAAAAGAAACCACTTTAAGAATACAGAAAGTAAGAAGGTTTTAAATCACATTCAAAAAATTATGGAACTCCAAAAACCCTGAGTCTGACACGAAGATTAAAATGTTCAACTCCAATATAAGGTCGTACTGCTATATGACTCTGAAGCTTGGAGGGTGGCACTAGATAGGGAATACTTTGAGAAAATAGTCATATGACATTGCAAGACAGACACTGTTCTGAAACCCCCAAAAGTAAGAGGAGTAGGGGTATAACAAAACACACTTGGAGAAGAGAATTGTCTAACATGAAGGAAGCAGGATGGTCATGGTCTTTGTTGGAGAAGAACACAAAGGACAGACTTGTAAGTTGCTTGTTGAGGACCTATGCTCCAAAGTGAGTTGAAAGGTTTTGATTGATTGATTAAAGCTGAGTAATTACAGGAAATGTTTTTACAACAAACATCACACTTCTACACAATCACCTCTATATGTATTCTTTTGTGTTAAATAAGGTCACCAGCAGCATTACATTCTTGACCACAAAAATCACATTTGTAATATTTCTCCCCTGTATGTATTACTCTGCGTAAATTAAAGTTATAAGCTTAGATCTATGTTTTCTCACAAATCAAGAAACAAAACAGAAGATACTTGGGAGAAATAACATCATCCAAAAATTGACCAGCACAAAATGTGAAAAATAGCACTCGCCTTGTGCTTCTTTGTAGCAAAGTACATCGCGCAAGTTTGGAAAAACTCTGCACATAAGCTATATGATACAGCAATAAATAAGACTGGCCAGATAGTTACAGGGTGTCTAAAACCTACTCCAACTGAAAATTTATACCCCATAATCGACATAGTACCACCCGAGGCACGAAGATGTGATACATCAGAAACTGAAAGAGAGAAAGAGGTAAATGACACAAGGCGCCCTATATTTGGACACCAGGTACAGTGCACAATAAATCTAGATGAAATTTCATAGTCAAGAAAGCCCCTACAGACTAACCATGGAAGCGGCGCATTGAAAAATGGAATGAACTGACACAGATTTCCTGGATGAAGCTGTGGGGCGAACCTGTGTCTGGACACCACTTGCCTTACGCAACATGGAAGTCACTAAATGGACTCTGAATTTGTGAATCACGATGCAGAAGAACTTAAAGAGATGAGGAAACGAGTATTACGAGACATGCGACTGTGGAGCAACACAAGACCCAGACTACTTGATGATCTGACCAAACCTTCTGGTAACTTGTAATATGGATGACATGTTGAGGGGGAATGACAAGGCAATTCACATGGTTGAACATTGGAAATATCATGTCTGACGTGATGTCCTGAACACGGAAAGTAATGTTTCTCTATTCTATGTTTTGTTGTATTCACTAAGGCTATTAGTATAACTAAACTCTCTGCCACAAACATCAAACATGTCAGATTTCTCTCCTGTATGCATTATTTTGTGTGCATTAAGGCTACTAGCTTTAACATTGCACTTGTAAGATTTTTCTTCTGTGTGTCTTATATTGTGTATACTAAGGTGACTAAGTCAAGTAAATACTTGACCATAAAACATCACATTTGTAAGGATTCTCTCCTATATGTATTCTTTTGTGTGGATTAAGGTGACTATTTTTAGTAAATCCTCGACTACAAACATCGCACTTGTAAAGTTTCTTTCCTGTATTTATCATTTTGTGCGCATTAAGGTGACTAGTTTGAGTAAATCCCTTACCACAAACATCACATTTGTAAGGTTTCTCTCCTGTATGTACTCTTTTGTGCGCATTAAGATGACCATTATGAGTAAATCCTTTGCCACAAAAATCACACTTGTAAGATTTCTTTCCTGTATGCATTATTTTGTGAGCATTAAGGTGACTAGTTTGAGTAAATCCTTTGCCACAAACAGTGCACTTGTAAGGTTTCTCTCCTGTATGCATTATTTTGTGCGCATTAAGGTTACTTGTATGAGTAAATCCTTTACCACAAATATCACACTTGTAAGATTTCTCTCCTGTATGCATTATTTTGTGTGCATTTAGATGACTAGTTTGAGTAAATTCCCTACCACAAACATCACATTTGTAAGGTTTCTCTCCTGTATGTATTCTTTTGTGTGCATTTAGGCTACTAGTTTGAGTAAATCCTTTACCACAAAAATCACACTTGTAGGATTTCTCTCCTGTATGCATTATTTTGTGTGCATTAAGGTGACTATTTTGAGTAAATCCTTTACCACAAACTTTGCACTTGTACGGTTTCTCTCCTGTATGCATCATTTTGTGTACATTAAGGTGGCTAGCCTGAGTAAATCCTTTACCACAAACATCACATTTGTAAGGTTTCTCTCCTGTATGTATTCTTTTGTGTGCATTAAGGCTACTAGTTTGAGTAAATCCTTTATTGCAAACATCACACTTGTAAGATTTTTCTCCTGTATGCATTATTTTGTGTGCATTAAGGTGGCTTGTTTGAGTAAATCCTTTACTGCAAACATCACATTTGTAAGGTTTCTCTCCTGTATGTATTCTTTTGTGTGCATTAAGGCAACTAGTTTGAGTAAATCCTTTACTACAAACATTACACTTGTAAGGTTTCTCTCCTATATGCATTATTTTGTGTACATTAAGGACACCAATTTTAGTTAATCCTTTACGACAAACATCATGTAAGTAAGGCTTCTCTTCTGCATGTTTTTTTGGGTGTATGTTCAAGCCACTACATGAAGTGAAAATATCCTCACAAATATTAGATCTGTAAAATGGCTGAGAACCATCACTACTCACATTATGTTTAATACCTTTCTTTGGAACACAAGATACATTTTCTGACAGTTTACCACAATCTCCATTATGTATAGACTTACTGTCATCATTCGATGCCATTTTAGCCATTATGTCTTTACGTTTTTCCAGACTATCCCCGACTTTCACAGACTCATTCAGTTTCTGCTCTCTAGATGTCAAACATAGATCTCCTATCTTTTCTGTTTTCATTATGGTGTTTTCTGTGTGTATCTGCATCCTTGTTTTATCTCCTGTGTTCTTATCAAACTGTATGTGTCCTGGTTGCCCCCTCAAATCATCCAGTACATCATCTGTATTCTTGACTATTTTTCTCATGTGTATTAAAAGTCCCTCCAAATCTTCTGCCACACCGTCAGTATTATTCTCATTGTTTCTAATATCTTCCTGTAGATTCTGTGAGACAGAATCATGTCCTACAAGTTGTGAGTGTTGATCGCTGTCTGAACTTTCTGTTTTCTCAACATCAGTGGTGTAGCTCCTTGAGGAAGAACACATCTCTGACATGAGACAAAGAATAGACATGTTATGAATATCTATTAAAACAAATATGTAGACAAAGAATTTCTAAATTTTCATTAATAATTGTATAAGAACAAATTAGCAATAATAAGCAATTAGCAATAACTTATTAGTCTGAATCGCTGACTTAGCAGCACTGCATAACAAGTCTAAATCACCTGCGATAGTTGCACTTATTGCACTTAAAGTTGCCCACTAACCAGAGTAGCTCTTCTTCTTCTTCACCTTTATCACCTTGGGTGCATAGGCCATTCAACAAACCCTCTGCAAGCAGACCCGGACTGTACTATTTTCTTTAGTTTTTTTATAGCTTCTCGCTGTTTTCCTTGTATGTGCCCCTGGGTCTCTTTGCCATGTGTACTTCTGTTTTCCTTTGCCTCTTTTTCCTTGTGAGGCCAATGACAGAGATTGCCTAGTGATACTGGTTTGGAACTTTTTAAGTTATGTGTGGTCTATCCAGCACTACCTTCTTCCCAAGATTACCTGTTCCACCTGACTATGTCCTGTCTCTTTCATTAGCTTTCAATTGTAACCTTGACAAACCACTGCAGCAGGTCAAAAATCTTTCTGAGGGATTTATTTTTAAAACCATGTAATCTCTTAATATTGAGTTTCCCCTCTATATAAAATGACCAACTCCACGTTAGAATTGAAGATCCTTAGCTTGGTATGTTTTCTGATGTAGTTCCATAAGACTTTCAACATGACAAAGGCTACTCTTGTCTTTTATATTCTGGCTATTACTTCCTCATATACACCGCCTGGTTATGATGCTTTCTTTGGCATGTGAAGCCTACCCACCTGAATAACCCTAAACTGTCGACCCGCTCATGTAGAACTATAAACAATCAAAATCATCTGTCAAACAATGAATGATTAAATATTTGCTAACATTGAAAGTGATGGTTATGCAGGCGATTGAATAATTGTTTCAAGTCCAAGACAATGAATTAGATGTGGATTCTGAATATTAACCAGATTTTAAAAGACGAAAGTGAATGTAGTCCTGATATTGGTAAGATAACAACGATATGACAAAAATTAATACAAAACAAAATTGCTTGAGAGGAGGATCCTTCCCTTCAAACAATTGCAAATTGCTGAATGACCTCCTAGTTTGGAGGCTAGCTGTGCAGACTTGATAAGCAGCCCTGGACAGAAAAACAAGCATAGAGACCCTGAGGAGGCAGCCCCTCCATCATGTAAAGACACAACAGGCAAATCACCCATTTGTCTTAAAAAATGGTTACAAAGAAAAACAGAAGCATCTTAAATACAACAAACTGGCCAGAACTGTGGATCACGATTTACAGAACATGGTATATGAGAAGCATAAATGGGAAGCAAGAGGAAGTGATGGAAGAGATCAGGAGATCAAAATTGGGCGTTCTGCTGCTAATGGAAACAAAGAAAAAGGGACAGGGCCTCCTGAACTATCATGGGAATATGCTCCTCTACAATGAAGTAAGTGCAACCGAAAGAGCTAGGGAGGTGAGGTGGGCTGTATAGTAGACAGGATTTTAGCAGGAAACCTCAAAGGATGGAGATTTATTTGAGAATGACTGATGGTGCCTACCCTACAAGAGGAGGCCAGTAAAATTGTATATGACAGTAAGATTGTCAGTATATGCACCAAAAGAAGATGAGAGAACTTATGTTAAAGAAGAATTCTTTGAGTTTCTCCAAAAAACTATTGACAATTGTCAAAACAAAATAAGTGAATAGGATTAATAGGAGAAAACAGAAAGACATGGAAGCAATACCTGAACGCTAGGAATACAGCAGGACAAATAATTAAATACAAAAAATATGTAACTTTAAGAACAGAAGTAATGAAAACAGTGCTAACAGCAAAACAAAAATCATGGAAGAACTTTTGGAGAAAGACTGAAAAAGAATCCAGGAGAAAACCAGAAGCTGTTCTACAGGACCCTTAAAAACATGAGGATGAAAGACAAACAAGGTGTTTTGCTTACCACTCCAAGGGAGATAATGGAAAGACTATTTCTCAGATCTCCTCTTTGCAGAGGAGGACCAAGTTTCAGGTGTGAGAGGCTCTAAAGCAGGGGAGGAAATCAATCATGGGGAAAAACAATGGAGGAGCTCAGGCAGCACTGGGAAAAAAGGTTGGTATAGACGCTGGACACGATGGTACAACACCACAAATGGTAAAGTCCAAAGGAGCTGCAAGGGAACTGTTATTCCTGAGGGTTCTGGCATCACAAGGTTATACCAAAGTACATCATTACAAGTAAATCATTTTTCAAAACTAGTGAAAATCAACAGTGCAAGAACCATAGAGACATATCCCTCCTTAGTGTCCATGGAAAGGCCTATTCTAGGATGCTGGAGCAGAGACTAAGACATCTGGCCGAGCCATACTGGGGCAGAGACTAAGACATCTGGCCAAGCCATACTGGAGCAGAGACTAAGACATCTGGCCAAGCCATACTAGAGCAGAGACTAAGACATCTGGACGAGCATTACTGGAGCAGAGACTAAGACATCTGGCCGAGCATTACTGGAGAGAGACTAAGACATCTGGCCATGCCATACTGTAGCAGAGACTAAGACATCTGGATGAACCGCATTTGGGCCACGCCAAATACGGTTTCAGAGCAAAATGAAGTACTGAAGACCTTATATTAACCCTCAGACATCTGAGTGATGATGATGATGAAATGCATCTGTTTCTTAGACCTGGAAAAGGCATTCAATAATGTTCCATGGAGCAGGATCTGGGACTACCTGGAAAGCCAGAACATTCTAGCACCATTGATCTGTGCTATACAGAGTTTTTATAAGACCTGCTGAAGATAATCCCAAATGTATTTATTCATTAGCTAATCATTCAAATTCCGTGTCTTCAACAAATACATCTAGCACTAAATGTTTTCCTGTCCTATGTCACCCATTCCAGTTCTTTGCATGCTTTGTTTTATTTTTTGTATATATGTCTCAGAAATGTCCACAGCCTGTCACAGATTATGTAATATAAGACTGACTTACCATCTTTGACATCCCTCCTTACATCCTCTTCACATAGATCAGGCTGTTCTACTTTCACCAGCCCTGTCTCATCAAACCTGTCAACTTTTTTTACCTTTATGTACAAATCTTCATTGGTGGTAATCTCTTCAGATTTCTGAAATAATTACAAGCATGTTTGTTCAGAAGCTTTGGTTAACTTAGGGCACAATAAAAATGACATTTATTTTTATATGTGTCTGTGGTGAATATTTATATTCACCATGGACCACCTTCCTTAGATATCTTATTTCTGATGCTTGGAGCTGGGTTGTCCTTGCCCATAATTTGCATTTATATGTCACACCTGGTACATTGGTGGAGTGGTGTACAGCCATCTTGCTTTTCTTACTGATTTCTCTTTTGCTGAGGAATCTTCTGTTTATTGCATGAATGAGTTAACCAGTTGCTGCCCTCGCGTAACCATCTTTTCTTTAATACCTCCCTTCTGGTTTATTACAGCTCCAATATATTTGAACTGCTTGACCTATTCCTGACACTGTTCATCTAGAGAAATGGGATGTCTCTGCTCTTCTCTTGTGATCACCATTTAAAAAATTGTTGAACTGCTAATGGTCATTCCTCTCTTTCCCAGCTTCTCTTTCTAGATTTGAAGGTTGATCTGTAGATGTGCCTCTGATTTAGTAATCAGGGCCACATCATTGACAAATGCTCGCTTCAACATATAGACTGGCCTCATCTTCCAGTACCCCACTGAGAACTTTTTGGTTCTCACCTAACAGACTTTGAGGACATCACCCATGAGTAGTTTGTAATTATCAAATTTCTAGGAATGATTTATTTGTATATTTTAAAATCAATGGCAACATAATGAATCTTTTAATGATACACTGGTTAAGTCTGAGCTTTTCATTTCATAACAACATCTACAAGAACAATTGATAGCTCTCCTGAACAATAGATACATCTTTGGGGCCGTCCTTGTAACACCTGGCTAAAACAGATCGCCACCTCCCCAACAGAATTGCAGGCTGCCTGGGAAGTGGTCATCAGACGTGGTTATGGACATGTTCATTCGGGCCCTGGTTGTCTAAGTGTACTATTGCATTGTTCATTGTCACTGCATACATCATACTGAGGTTCTGTCTGGGTACTGAATGGAGACTGTAACCTGCTTTAATTGTAGCTGTATAAACAGATTCATCAGTACAAGCAAGGACGGCCCCAAAGATGTCTCCAGGATGAGCGCAGTCTCTTCCTGTCTCTCACTCCCACAGCATACTGGATTATCTTGTGGGCTGGGACTTCCTGGGGGAGGCAGGCAATATGACAGAAGAGGGGAAGACGACGACAATCAATTGCTGAGGCAATGCCTGTAAGTTGATTGCGTCAAACTTCTTCACAGTTGAAATCAGGTCATGCCAGTGGATCTCGAGGATGCGACTCTGGTTGCGCAGGTAGAAGGTTTCAAGACGCTGCCGGTCCCGCTGTAGTGGCAACAAGGTCTTAAAGCTGTACAACAGGATGGGGATGATGCAGAAGTATATACGAAGCCTGGTCTCCAGGAACAGCCACATTGGGACCAGACTCTGTGGAGCAAGTGCATGGATAAAGCCTCCAGGCCCACCCTACGGCTGATGTCGCAACTGTTACGTGCATCAGAGGACTGCCTGCTGCCCAGGTAGACGTAGTCCTCATTAGCTGCAACAGGGTTGTCGCAGGGAGGTGTGCTCAAACTATAAAGTTTAAATCACTGCGCTGGAAGTAGTACAAGCTGAAGATCGCTTTTCTTCAAATGTCAACAAATTAAATTTCCTGAGAGGACCAAATGTCTGCCCTTCAAGTTCCAGAAGATTCTTAGGCATTGTAGATCTCAAATTAATCAAAAATTCCTATATGTCAACCACCTCTTCACTTCCATTGGCATCAAAATAATTATGTAGTGTGAACTGGCCCCTAACTTCTTCTTCTTCTTCTTCTTCGTACGCTGTCAGACGTCAACCTGAATTTTTTCGAAAAAAAGCAGCGGTCATCCTGAGGCTGTCGACACTGCCATAGAGCTTGTCTAGTGTTGCCACTGGTGATGGCCACATCTGCTTTCTCTGATCCTCGTATGTCGGGCGGTTTTGCATGGCGCCTAACAACAAAGCAGAGATTTGCAAAGAACAGTTCAAAAACAAGAACAATGATACACAATGATACATCTTTCCCCAGAACCAAACACTCACAAGGACACAAAACAAAGAAAACTGCATGAACAGATGACAACTGTCGGCATCAATTAAAACCTCAAATTGAAATTAGAAACTCTTTTTTCTTAAGAATCAACTTCACTGCACTCCAGGCCTACCTATAGGTGCTTGCTTAGTCTCTCTCAGTATATGGTGACATGTGTGGATACTGGCCGCCATTGTCAGACTTTAAAATGTATGCCCAATGTGCCCATAATGAGTGCTTGCTCAGCCAGGATGTCAGCTCTTTCGTTGGTCCTGAACACCAGCATAACCAGATTTGAGGCCTCTATAGCTACTGTCCACTCATGTCTTAGCTATATCTTTATATTTGGATGTCACAGATAGAAGTGCTAGCATGTATCTCATCTATCAAGAGGGCATAGCTACATATTAACTAAAGAGAGGTCCAGATTAGACATTAGGAAACATTTTCTTAGTCAGAGAGTGGTGAATGCTTGGAATGCATTGCCAAAGGAGGTAGTGGAGGCAGGAACAATTAATGCCTTTAAGAATAAATTGGATGCGCATAGCTTTTAGAGCAAGGTAATGTAAATGAAACTGGCTGTTTAGAAGACTCTGCAGAGTCTTCTAAACCAGTATAAAGACGTTAAGTTTATAATCGAGATATCTCAGTGCAATCCAGAACCAGTTGCAATCCTTCATTCTTGATAGGTTCCAATTTTTCACATTGTGATCTTGATGGTGTGAGCATGCCCAGTCCATAATCAATAACTGAGAGAGAGCCAGCTGTCAATAGATGATGAAAAGCAGTCACTGTTTCACTTTGCAGCTGCAATTGTCTTGAATACTCTCAGCCCTCACTTGCTTCTCTGTATGGTTTGGTCGACATGGTACTTATATGTCAGGCTGCAATGAAATGTTCTATTTATGTTCTTTGTGTGCCAAATATGGCGCACACGGCAGAAACAAATGGTCTCCAGTTGGAATGGTGTGACGCCACAGTTTTTAGATCTTGTTTGGTGCTGAGGCCCATAGTTGAGCCCTCTCGGATGATTGTTCTTCCGAGTGTTTCCTTGGGTCTCCCTCTTTTCTGCTGAACGCCCCTTGGTGTCCATTCGAGTGCTTGCAATGGAAGACAGTTGTTGTTCATTCTAAGGACATGTCCGATGTATGTCCATAGTTTTTTCCGAATGATGGTCGACTCATTTAGTTGGTTTGTCTCTGTTCTTATCGAGTCATTGGTTATAAACGTACATTCAATATTTTTTTAAACATTTATTTTCAAAGATATTTAGTTTGTTTGTTTTCCAGCGCTTTTGTTGCCTTCCAGCTTTCACATTCATAGGACTGATATTACAATTGAGTTGAATAATCTGAGCTTGGTATGTTTGGTCAGTGTCGCTGATTTCCAGATGTTGGTAAGCTGAGTAAAGGTGCATGAGGCCAAAGCAATTCTAGTGGAATTTTCTTTCGTGGCATCTCCATCTTGTGTCATTTTGCTTCCCAGGTATGTGTAGTTTTGGACATTTTGAAGAGATTTCCCCTGTAGCTTGATATCAACCGTTGTGTTTGTGGAAGCCATGCTTTTCACTTTTAAGGCATTTACTTGCAGTCCTATCTATTCTGACCATTGGCATAGTCTATCTATATTTTCTTGTGTTTTTTTATTAGTGGCACTTAGTAGCGCTAGGTTGTCTGCAAATTCAAGATCTTCTAAGGCTGTGTTATCTGTCCATTCACCCATTCTATGCTTAAATGCTTATCATCTGCATAGTGTTTCATAATCCAATCTATAGCTATGCCAAATAGTAGAGGTGATAAAATACATCCCTGTTTTACTCCTGTTTTTATGTTAAGCCATTCAATGTTGCCTTCGGTTGTTCGAACACATAAGACCTTGATAACATTTATGTATTTTGAGGGTAAGCCATAGTTCTTTAGAATTTTCCATAATGAAATGTTACTTCAAGGCATTTCAGCCTGTGACTACCAATGACACATCCATCAACGTAACTGCTGGGGAGGTCAGTCTTGTATATGGACATTTGATGGTGACATTCTCCTTCAAACTGGTCTCTTGTATCATTAGGATGTCAAAACCACACACTAATCTTTAGAGAGTGGCTTCACGCTGGGTGGTCTGCAACAATTCCAATAGCTCAATACACACATTTTATAACCAAGTCTATCCGATATCCTTCTATCTGTTCTCTTCTGAGCCTTTCTTTTTCACTCTATCCTCTTGTCTCCCCTGCTTTTCATTCTGCATCCACCTTTCTTGACACCACCTACTGGAGACAGTGATGTCTGAACATGATCGCTGCATCTCTCTCAATGACTCTTATTGGTGCTTTCATGATACAACTGATTGGAGGAAAGGCCACACGTAGTCTGTTGACGTTATTGTGATGTGGTACCAGAAAGCTAGCAGAGAAAACTGAACAAACCAGGTAGAGGAGACTTGTTAGTCTGGCAGACAGCTCTTTAAAATGAAAGAAAACTCCGATGACAAACTTGGAAACACAACAGCTCAATGATGATGTAGCATTGGGACCCTAAAACCGTCATCTTCTAACGATGTACTGACATAGGAAATTATACAACTTAGTAACTTCATACAAATTGTCATAAAAAATCAAGCTTACTATACAGATTTGTTCCTGTTTTATTTTTTCTGTCAGGAATGGAAGCTGTGATTGAATGTTGTGTTTAGTCTGAAAGTAAACAGTTAAGGAACATATCAATAAATAAAACATGATCGAATAATCACTATAACAAGTTAAATAAAATTTTAGCAGTAAATTATTAAAACTTTAGTTTGAATACTTCTTGCAACTTATGAATAAAGAATGTTTGAACAGATGGATGGATAGACGATAGTGAAATACTATCTGTGACATGCAATGAAACCTCAGCATCAAATTTCACATGCTTAAAAAACAAACTTAACTAATCCACTAACACATGAATTTGTTTGTTACAGAGTCATAATTGTGATATTTTCTGAATAATGTTTTAATGTTCTCCAAAGTTTTATCAAGCTTAGAAATATTGGACCTATTTGATATGTTGAGATATTCTGATTTCCATGTCCAGCACATGTTTGACTGAATATGTACATTTGTGATACTTATTGGGAAGGCTGTAAATTATATTCAGTGTTTGTCTGGCTACTTCTTCTTCTGTGTTTATCTTGAAAAGGACATTTTTTATGTGTGGTAGTTTACAGCGAACTACGACATCCACAATTTTCGGTCCAACACATTCAGTTTCAGTACATCATTTTTGGCACTGGTTTATCTTTCCTGGTTGATCCCTATTCTCTCAGCCAGGCTGCATGGCTATCGCCTATTTCCAGGGCTGCTACTGGGAGATGAAATAGGGTCTTGGCTAGCTCTGATTTGCTGGCCCTGATGCAGCTAGCTATGAGTCTATCTGCTGTCATCTAATTCACTGTGTCTTCAGTCTAACTTGGCATGCATTTACTCAAATGCATTTATTGTTAAATTCACTGCACCTAAATAGGTGAAGCTGTTAGAAATTTGTCCAAAACAGACTATGTCCATCGAGAAATCACAGTAACATTTGTCCAAAACAGACTATGTCCATCGAGAAGTCACAGTAACATTTGTCCAAAACAGACTATGTCCATTGAGAAGTCACAGTAACATTCATTGTTTAAATATATAGCAGAATAAATGAGTGTTACAAATTTTCTGTGTTTATTGATTTTAAAAAACAAATTGTCAATTCCCCTTTTCCAAACCCGGCGTGCCAGGTTTCAATTATGTCAAGCTCAGTTTGACAGACAAGGCATATTATGAAATTTTTTGATGAAATGACCACTTCTTCCAAAAAACCCAGCAGTAAATGGGTGTGTACAAAGTCAGAGAAAAATTTCAGAGCTTTTGTAGCAACTACGGAGTTTGTGCGTGTTCAGTACTTTCAGCAATGAAAGGAACTGAACGCATTTGAGGGCACCCACACGCAATGAAGTCTGTTCTATGAGCCATTTTCCATTTTTGCTCATACACATGTCTTCAAGACAAATGTCTTTATTGTCTTGCATTGTTATTTTGTGTATAACTTTACTAAACATAAACAAGTCTCTCACTTCATATTACAAAGGGTCATTTACATTGTCACAAGCTCGTCTACATCGAAAGGTTTCAGAAATTATAAAGTTAATTATTTCTAATTGCTTCTGGCTATAATTGAAACTATTTACTATTCAATGAGTGCATTATCTTGATATACACTTACCTCATTATCTAGCTCCTGTTTTATTTCAACAACTTCATGTGGGACGTTAGTATTCCATGCTGACTAGTGAAAGAAAAAGAGTGACAAAACACATCAGAATATATATATATATTTCTTCCTCTTTCTTCTGCGTTCGTTCTCAATCTTCGCCTACCAAGCCCTAAACAGGACTCTGCAAGTAGCAGGATGTAGTCCGGAGAACGGAATGCGATGTGTCGCTAGTTTACAGCTTGGCTGTGATATTTGCATTTTTCGGTCCAACACATCCGTCTTCGGCAGATATATATGTTGATTGGCATCCTGTTAGTCTCGAAAGACAATGGACTTCACGCTTGAGAGGGGACTTAGTTGTTGCTATTGCTTATGCAGCACACATTTTGAATCTGCATCATGACGCATCTTGTCTTCCTCTGTCTGCAGATCAATACACAAAGTCTGCCTCCAGCCGGGTCTGTCTCTGGCAAGTTCCTCTCAGTAGCACGTGTTCATATCCAAAACTTTCAGATCACGCTTGCAAACATCTTTGCAGCAGAGGAAGGGTTTACCTTTGCTACACCTGTCAGTGGTCAGCTCTCTGTATAGGATATCTTTTGGTATTTGCCCATCCTCCATTCTGCACTCGTGACCAAGCCACCGCAAGTAGCGCTGACGAAGGATCATAACTAAACTGGCAATTTTTGCCCGGTCCAACACATCGTCGCTTGTCACTCTTTGAAATTCCAAGAATGCACCTCAGGCAGCGCATATGAAAAGCTTTTAGCCTTTTTTTCTGTGAAGCATAGTGTCCACGTTTCGTTGCCATAGAGCAGAGTACTAATCATACAGGATCTGTACACAGCAACTTTTGTGGAGATGGTCAACATGTTGTTATTCTGCACTCTCTGTGCAAATGCTGTTTAGGCCATTCTTTAATCACTTTTGCAGCTCTGCGTCCAGTGAAAGGTTGTCAATGATGTTAGATCCAGCTCTGCGTCCAGTAAAAGGTTGTTGGTGATGATAGATCAAGCTCTGCGTCCAGTGAAAGGTTGTCGGTGATGATAGATCCAGCTCTGAGTCCAGTGAAAGGTTGTCGGTGATGATAGATCCAGCTCTGTGTCCAGTGAAAGGTTGTCGGTGATGATAGATCCAGCTCTGTGTCCAGTGAAAGGTTGTCGGTGATGATAGATCCAGCTCTGCGTCCAGTGAAAGGTTGTCGGTGATGATAGATCCAGCTCTGCGTCCAGGGAAAGGTTGTCGGTGATAATAGATCCAGCTCTGCGTCCAGTGAAAGGTTGTCGGTGATGATAGATCCAGTTCTGCGTCCAGTGAAAGGTTGTCAATGATGATAGATATAGCTCTGCGTCCAGTGAAAGGTTGTCAATGATGATAGATCCAAAGTAGTTAAAGTGATTCACTACCTCCAGATTTGTATTGTTTAATGTCTGGAGGATCTGCACCCTGAGTTTTCGTCTTTTGTACGCTGGTGGTGATTCCAAATAGATCACAGGATTTTGCCAACTCTATTAATTAATGAAGATCTATAATTCGGCTTCCTGGTGCGCGACCAGGGCAGCATCATCTGCAAAGGGCATATTCAGAATGACGGTCTCTAATATATATATATTCTTCTGCGTTCGTTCTCAATTACCTGCTACCAAGCCCTGAACAGGACTTTGCAAGTAGCAGGATGTAGTCTGGAGAACAGAATGCGTTGTATCACTAGTTTACAGCTTGACTGCGTAATTTGCACCTTTCAGTCCTACACGTCCATCTTCTGCAGGTATATATTTACATCACTGAAATAAAAATAATATGTAAAAAACCTAATAGAACATAGATGACTCTGAAATAAAACCTAACTACTGCAGACCCCACTTATTCATCAGGTTAGGTATAAGAAAGCTGGTGAATAGCAATGAATGACGAAAACAGTGAATGTGAATTTGGCTCCCAAATGCATTACAACCTCAGTAAAATGTAAACAATGGGCTGTACGTGACTTTTAAGTGCATGAAAAAGCTAAATATACAACAATAAACAAAAACTTCCTTTAAATTTACATAACTATAGCACTAGAAAGAACAAAAGTTTAAAAAAGTTATAAAATTTTTAAGAAATACACTAATGACTTTTTTCTAGTGGTTCGTCTGGGTCTTTGTGGATGACAAGACAAGAATAGCACCCCTTTCCCACAAAGAGTATGTCGTAAGTGGCAACTAACTGTGTGACATGGCATAACACCAGCCATTGTTAGGTGGTTTGTTAAGAGCAGCATAGATAGCACCTAACAGGCTGTGGGTCTACTTTGCTCTAGTGTTTGAGTGTATTAAGATGAACTCACACATCAGTTAACAACCCTCCATGGCACATCCCAACTCAGCGGAGTAATAAACTGCTCGAGCCTATCGTGTTAAGCTGAAAATCCTCCTCTCTGCTACATTCCGCTCACAAATAAGCTGGGACCTGCACAGGTGCATCTGTCTCCGTAGAAGTACAGGTCGACTAATACTAAAACAATAAGGACTTTAGAAAATACACTGATAGAAAAGATGGATCAGCATCAAAACATGGGGAAATAGAGCAGTAAGTGAATAGGGGATAGTTACAATTGAAAAACAGTGAAGGAATGAAGTGACGAAATACAAGTGACGAAACAGTGAGGTCTGCTTTATAACAAATAGTAATATAGAAATAAATTATAAGAAAAAGAAAATTGTACCACAATTGTCTTAATAACCATGTAGTCAAATAATAACTATGGCCACATATTTTTAAAATCTAACATTCAACTGTGAATCATTAAACAGCTCAAATATGGGACTTAATGACAGTAATTTAGTAGTTGGCCCAAACATCTTTTATCAAATACTGTATCTCCTGATACATTTAATCACATATCTCTGCCAACCCCTGTCTCTATAGCTGTATAGCAGGGCTGGTACTGACTTATTATCATGCCATGTTTAACTATCTAGCATGTTATTCATTTCTAATAGTCTTGCAGAATATTCCAGGCCTTAACGATGAATCAAAGGCGCTATACAAGAGTTACCAAGCACTATTTGAAAGTGATCCTCTCACTGATGAAACCATCCAGGATGGAGAAAACTTACTACATGCCATATCAGAGTCAAATGCAGAAAAATGGTTTCACTTGATGGAAAACCTTGATATGAAACAAAACAGTAGATGCGCCTGGAAACTTATTAAAAATGTAAGTAATGCTCCAACGAGCGCTCGTGCAGGCATAACACAGGTCACGCCCAATCAAATAGCCCACCAATTACTGCTGAATGGGAAAACCACTCAAAAAGCAGAGCAAATCAATATCCAGTGAGATTGTAAACAGGAGAATGACATATTGGCAATACCTTTCTTCTTGCGAGAACTTGCAATACATCAAATGACCTACTACAAATGACCTGAGGTCATCACAAAAAGCACTCTTGCTTTTTGTATCCTGTTTTTTTACATCCTTATCTGCTCCATTAAATATTAAAAAAGGTAAAGGTGGGTCCCATGGCAACAATTGTCGTTAGGGATGAAGATAATTCTTCATGGACTAAGCCGCAGCCAATGTCAGGTGGGGTTGCCAGTTCCCTTCCTTGCTGTTTCTACCTTCCCCGACTCATACATCAGGTACTCATTTATAACTGGGTTGACTGGAGGAGTGGTCGTACCAGGAACGAACAACTCCCTGATTTTGTCATATCCTATTGTGATTTCGAACCCTGGCATGGTGTAATCTCAGTCTAAGCAAGCCAGCTCAACTTTGACTATCTCCATGTTCCACATTAAATATTACACTGATCAAACTGTATGAAATCAAAGGTACCTAATTTACCTTAATGTTATTTTATAATATAACAAATATTCAATCTAAATGTGACATCACAAACTTCTACAAGTACCTGATTTAACTGCGTTGTTTCTACTTCTTGTTTCATCTTCACACTGTCTGCTTGAATATTGTCCATGGGAACCTGAATGGTTGTTTCCAGTTCATTCAATCTGCTGCATTAATAAAATCCACCAGAGGCTGAAGATGCAGCACAGTAAATGAGCTATAAGCAGTCAGCACCTCAAAGATGGCTGCTTGCATCAAGGATAATGAAGTAGAGCTGACAAGGACCCTATTCTGTCTCCAAGTGGTAGCTTTTGAAATGGGCTGCACTAGTGTAGTTCGGCTAAGAGAACAGGGATCACATTGAGAATACAAACCTTGTATGAAAAAACACCACTTCAAACAGGATGTGTTGGGGCGAAAAACACAGATATATCGCAGCCTCACTGTAAACTACGACACAGTATCACAATATCCTTTTCAGGACGAACGCCGAAGAAGAAGAAATCCACCATAAACTTATCATGACTTCTTTTATCATATTTTAACCAGCAAGTCTCATATATTGAAATTTAAATATATCTTCCACATGAACAAGAATATAGCAATTAACTTATATGATCAAATATTCCATTATGTTGAATTTGGCATATTCATACAGTAAACTTAAACTGAACTTTATTACACAGATCTATGAAAGAGATGAACCATGTGGCAATGAGAGAAGGCTGAGGTGAATCACCAGCTTCAGGCACGAAATAGATGTGATTATTTGAAAGCAGATAGAGAAGAGGAAAATTTACAAAAGATATGATGAGTCAGTGAGGAAGAGAAACACATGTGAAGTGATTATTGAGAAACATGAAAATCAAGATGTCAACAGATGCTTTAAATGTTGTGAAGAGAAATGATGGTAGGAATTAATTAACAAAAACAACCTTTTAATTCCCTGTTGAGTACATGTCTTCAACATATACAGGAAAAGTAATCCTGTCCTGTGGATATCATTCCAGTTCTCTTCATATCTTTGTTATCCTAATTATTTCTATCTCGAAACTTTTTCTGAATGCTTGTTTTGGTATACCTCTATGGGGGAGAAGGTGCAGCAGTGAATGAGCTGACAGCAGCCTGCGGCTCATAGTTGGCTGCTTGAATTAGTCTTAACAAACCAAAGATGAACAAGACCCTATACAGTCTCCAAGTGGCAGCCCTGAAAATAAGATGCACTGGTCATTAGTGTAGTGTGGCTATGAGATAGGGATCATAGAGGGAAGACAAACCCACCTCTCAAAGCTGTAAACTGAAATCAGATGTGCCGATATCGCTGCCTCACTGTCAACTACAACACATCTTTTTTTTCAGAACGGCCGCCAAAGCCGTCTACCTCTATGTCTCTTACCCAAGTGACTCTAGAATAAAGACTGCTATGTAATGCTATAAGTTAGTTTCCCTAATGTGTGTCCTATCCACTACCAGTATCTTTTCCTCACATTCCCATCCAAGTTTTTTGACGGATTCATTTCATACCAGTTCTACATCAGTGATCTTGTAATAATATTTTGAGTATTCTATTCAGCACAAGAACTCATTTATGAAAGTTTGTACAATTTGTGTGAGTGGTCATTCTCTACACTTCAGCTATACAACAGGACTGACTTTACATTGGAATTAAAGATGTATTTGCAGTTTTATAATGTGTAATTTCTGTTCCATTTTATTTTAGACAGAAACATCAGGATGTCCACAGAGTACATATCTGGAATGTCAGTACATGAGTACAAGCCTAAAACTTGTGATAATATGATCATAATGTTGACAGTGAATTTTAAAATGTATATAATAGCACATCAAACAGGACACCAAAATAAGAAAGAAAGAATAGATACATTGTTTAACGCTAAAAAAAATAATTGGATTTCAGAAAATAAAGAAAAAAACATGTCAATAATTATAAATCAAAGTAAAAAAATGAACAATAATTTTTGGAAGTATTAGCTTAAAAAGAACCAATAATTTAGATTACATAAGTGAAGCATTAACAAACAAAATTGAAATGGCAGACAAGATAGTTTTCTCTGTGTGTTACTACCCAACATGGTTTGGTTATACCAAAAAATGAACAGCTAAAGAAAGGGCAGACTTAAGAGTAGTAACTTCATGACAGACTCAAAGGAACTGACATGTATGGACCCAGGGCTATCACAATCATAACCAAGGCCCATATAGCCTCTCCGAGTTATGAGTATGCACACTCCCAGAGCTTTAAGAAAAAATAAAAGGGGTTCAACAAGAAAAAGGAGTGCAAACAGATGTGGAGAGAAGATGCATTACAGAAGAGTACATAGATGATAATTATTCAGCAGACAGGTTGACACATGCCTAAACAGATAGCTCAGTTACAAATCATCGCCAAATGCTCCCTGGGATGGAAGAGTGGAGATCAGACAAAAAATGGAGAAAGGGTAACCTGGTCCATAGTCACAGGCAAGTTCTCAAGCAACTTCACAGCTGAAATAGAAGCTCTTATTTTGTAACATGAAAATCATAAGTATAACGGCACTCAAATCCCACATGAACTGAATGAATTGACGACAGTAAAATAAAAAAGTAAAGTAAACCACAGCATTACTGCCATAGGAGTGAGGTGTTAGCGATCTCATATTTCAAAAGCTCGGCTATATGAGGGCGGTAGCCATCTCCTTTCCCTCGCCACTTTAACTTCCCAGGCTGAACCGGTATCCATTTAAGGCTGGGTCGACCGGGGGGTCGTTGCGGTCTGAAAAATATTTCCGCCTCAACTGGGGAATGAACCCAAGACCACTCAGATGCAAAGCCAGCTCGCTAACCACTGCACTATGCTAGGGTGAAAATGTCTCAAGGGTTCAAGAAAGTAGTGATCCAGTGGATATCATCACAAAGCAACGTCACGGAAAATGAGGCCGACATTCTAGCCAAAAAGGGATTGAAACTGATACAGGAAGAATACCTAGTCAACTACGGAGAAGTAAAGGCTATAATAAAACTCTAAAAGGGCAATAGTCTGATTAGTAGTCAATATTCAGTATTTGCAAAGTGGCAGGAAGAACACCACACACATGACAGATACCAATACTACTAACTGGCCAGAAAAGACCACCAGGTTATAAAACGTCGTCTCCGAACTGGCCACAACAGAATGAGACATCACTTCTAAATCAAATTCAAGATAGTTTTAGAATAGATAGGTATCGCCAGCCTATGGCTATGGATGGAGGCCTGGCAGACATGACAGCAGCACGCAGATCTGAGAAGGATTTGGTTGGTCCACGCCCACTCCCCTTGAGGAGAAACTGTACTGTACAGCGATATTGAGACACTGAACCAGATAGCAGACTTTATTAGAAAACCAGGAGTTCTATTCTAAATGAAATAATCAGTAGAATAAATCTAAAATGTCCACTAAATGAGCAATTTGTAATCAGTAATGACTGTAAAGTAGTGTAATGACTAGTAATGTATTTTGTAAATTCAAAAATTGTAATGAATAAATGACCACATAAGAAAATAATCACAAAGAATATGTTTTAGTCAAGTAAATGCATACAATGATTACCGAAAATGTGCTTAGAGAAGATAAGATACAGAGTACGCCTAGAAAAGGTATGGCACGCCCCACGAAACGTAATAACTTGTTTCGTTTAGAAGAAACTAAATCCCATCCACGGCTGTGCTTATCTCGTCAACAACAAAACCGCCATGTTTGGATAACACCGACTATTAAAATGGTCTACTGGTGGCAAACACTGTTTGACCGCGAAGACATGTATCTTTCTCAAATCTAACTATATATCACATTATTTATTATTTCTATTAATAATTATATAAAGAATACTAAGGTTATAGCAGCTGATAACTAACTGAATGCGGACTACACATTAAGATACCTTTCTTTATATTAACATACAGTATACAGTCAACAAGCAAAACATACTGATCAGACAATCATCACAATGTTACAATCTTGTTTGTTTTTAAAAATTTGAAACGTCAATTCTTATAATTGTTCGCTTCGGGCCAGCAGAAATGTGCCATCCGCATATCTGACGCTATTTATTGATCTTCGATTATAAGTCCTGACGTTTCCTCTAAATAGGAAAGCAGCACCATTCAAAACCATACTTGTCGAGAAAATAACTGACAAAAGAAAGCAGATGGAACGATAGGTCTAGCATTGTTCTGAACTCTACTGATGTGGCAATATCGTCACTGTCACAGCACTTGGCGCTGTCAAAAGCTATCTAAGTATGGACTTTGGACATCGAACCATCTCTAGTAAAGTCATTCACAGCTGGGTCCAAAGCAGAGCACCAGAGAGCGATGGGATCCCAAACGATGGTATGCCAGTGCCTGACAGAAGCAATTATACATTAAGATGTGAGAGATATACAGATTGTAACAGTACATAAAAAATTAAGGTGATATAAATGACTGTGATCAATATCGAGGTATCTCTCTGTTCAGTATTGTTGGTAACATCTTTGCCAGTCACCTTACTCGACTACACAAATTGACTGAGTGTGTTTATCTGGAGTCGTAGTATGGATACAGGTCTGAAAGATCAACGACGGACATGATTTTTTTCCTCTTCGGCATCTGGAGGAAAAGTCACTAGAGCAGAATTAGCCTTTTTAATACTTGTATATAATCAGAAAATGTTGGGTGCGGACAAAGAGTGAGGGTGACCTTGCGCAGGACTCCCTTATTATAAACCAGCAAGCGCGTAACTCACTACATCATCCGCAACCTACTAAATACACTTTGACCAGCGCACCGCGGCTGGAGGGGACCACAAACTACAGTGGCTGGAGAGGACCACAAACTCGCACGGCGACAGCAATCTGGAAGTGACCGCGGGGAAGACCTCCACTGTATTGGTCAGACTACCTTGCTGTACACAGCAACATCCAGGACTCATCTGGAGGATGGCTTATCATGTACTGGACTTATGTGGCCCAAGACAGGGTCCGCTAAAGACGAAGTTAGGACCCGCAGCTCCGCTGAGGAACGAGTCATCAAAATCATCAAGATCAAGATAAATTCATTTAGCTTTCATTAATACGAAGCAATATGCTGACTACTCTTAACATAACTTAAGTTAACGTCTTTATACTGGTTAGGAAGATTCTGCAGAGTCTGTATACAACCAGTTTCATTTACATTTCCTTGCTCTAAAAATTCGGCTCGTCCAATAAATTTTTGAATTCATTAATTGACCTTGCCTCCACTATTTCCTGTAGCAATGCATACCAAGCATTCACCCCTCTGACTAAAAAAATATTTTCTAATATATAATCTGGATCTTTCGTGATTAATTTTTATATATGCTCTCTTGTTATTGTAGGTGGATGCATTTTGAAAAAAAATGTGTTATAGTCTAATGTATCCTTTCCTTTGTGTATCTTATAAACCTTTATTATGTCACCTCGAATTCTTCTCTTATCTAGACACTGTTGCATGTTTTTTCAGAGTTTTTCATAACCGTAATTCTGGAATTCCACTATCAGCTTTATTGCCCTTCTTTGTATCCTTTCCGGCATGTTCATATCTCATCAAACCTCCACACCTGTACACTGTACTCCAATCTAGATCTAACTAATGCTTTATACAGTTTGACAATCACTTTTTTTGCTCCTATGTTTAATATTTATTTTTATCATACCTAACATTGGATTTCCCTTATTTGCTGCTACTTGAACTGGCTTACTCACCTTACCTGTATGATCTATTATAACCCCTAGGTCCCTTTCCTTATCTATCTTTCTAAAATTGTTCATTTCCATTCTGTAATTATGTTCCATATTGGATCTATCCATGCGGATGACCGTATATTTATCAACATTAAACTCCATTTACCAGCTCTCATACTATTCCCAAATTGCATCTAAATCTGACCTCAATATATCAACTTCTGCTTTAGATGAGACACTATTGCATAGGTATGTGTCATCCACGAATTTTGTAATCATGGATCAGATATCAATGTCCAAATCGTTTATATATATCGAGAACAAAATTGGTCCAAATACCGAGCCCTGTGGCACTCCACTTTTTACTTCACATCACTCAGAGTACTCCTTATTTATGCCCACCATTGGCCTTCTTCCCGTTAACCAATTTCCAATCCATTTAGCAACTCCCCCACATATTCCATGTGATTTTAACTTCCTAAATAATCTTTGATGAGCTACTCCTTCAAAGGTCTTTGCAAAATCTAGATAAAAAACATCCACTGGCTCCCCATTATCTATAATTTTAGAAACCTCCTCTATGAATCTAATAGATTTGTTAAGCACGATCTCCCTCTAGTAAACAAATGTTGACTATTTCATTCGTCCATTCGCACGACCAATAACTATCGCCACGGAAAAAGATGTGCGACAGGGCGACCCCGTCTCGCTTATTCCTTTTCTCTGCACGCGTGGAGTCGACGAGGAGACGTTGTGAAGGGGATGAATATGCCATCGACATAGGTGGCGATCATTCAATCATTTAAGATTTGTCGATGATATCACACTCATCACAGAAACAATCACCGAGACGACACAAATGCCAATATCGCTGGAAGCGGAGGGAAAGAAGCCGGCCACACGATCAACATAAGAAAAACCAAAGTTAGACGGGGCAGCTTTGGGGAGTCCAGCCACGTGCTCCTAAATTAAACTGCCTTAGAGAATGTTGAGGAATACATCTACATCGGCCATATCCCTAACATGGACAAAAACCTGAAGCCTGAAACTGCCAGGCGCCGGCGAACGTTCTGGGCGGCCCTCAACTCGATCAAGACGACAACAGACGCCATGAAAGAAACCAGATTGTGATAAGATCTATTCGAGCCAGTGGTCCTGCCAGCGCTATGCTTTGGAAATGAAACCTGATCTCTGACAAAAGCCATGGAGAACCAGCTAAGGACAACACATGCTCCGCTTGAGCACCGTTTCGTGGGTATATCACTTAGACAACAGCGCCAGATGGGCCTATACAACAGTGATATCCGGGTACATGTCCGACGTTAATAATGGTGTACTGTATGCCAACAACTATAAGCAACACTGGGCTGGCCATGTAGTTATAAGGAAAGACGGACGCAAGAGAATAGCAACCACTCTATGGCAGCCACACGACAAGAATGACACCCCGGAACATCCCCAACTAGGTGGCAAGATTATCTCAAGCGGAACAATACTCGCGATCCTAAAACAAACAAGTTAGCCATCCACTGGACAGCTCGTGCCAGTGACAGAACCGAATGGAAACTGAGCTGAGACCTGCAATAAAAACACAAAATTAAGCATTGCTAGAGCATAGCACGCTAAGCAAAGAAATGCACCCTCCAGCTACCAGCAACTCGCATAAGAGCTGATACCTGCACCAGGGCAACTAACTTTGAAGATATATAGGTAAGACAGCAACCACTCTGTGGAGCCTGCACGGCAAAAAGAGATCTCCTGGAAGACCTATCCATTCGGTGGTAAGATTCGCTGACCTTCGATGTCGAGATGGCACCTGAACTGTCCTGTTTGTGCTGTACTTCAAAGACTTCCAAATGCTGTTTCATCTGGTGAACTATATCTGGCTTTGTATATCCTGCTTTTGATGTTTTTGTCTGTTTCACAGACTTCCGTAACTGTGCTTACCAGGTATGTAAAAATGTCCGTCTTTGTTTGTACCTTATTTCCTGTTTTAATTGTTGTCGGATTAATTGCATCTGTGTTATTCCTAGAATCACCGAGGTGAAAATGGACCCACATGTGTACATATCGACATAGTACAGTTTGGTTTGATTGCTTGAATTATTCCGCTTTAGATTCAAAGCAAAGCATATGGTCATCACTATATCGGACTTTTGTACTGGAAACTTGTATTTTGGCATTTGCAGTGATGGCTTCATTAGCAATGGCTTTACATGAGCTTCCTAGCATTACGTATGTGCATTTCGTCATCATTATGACTTGTTTAGAAGGTTACAGTGGCCCTATTCATTTAAACTACAACTGTGGGGTGATCCTGTGATTTGAAAAATATGATTTATTTTAGCTCTTAATTATTGAGGACTTTTTCGATCATTAGTCATTTGTTTTTATAAAGGCTGCTTACGTATTGCTAGGGCCCGAAAAGAGCAAAGAGCAATCACACTGTAACCTGCCAGGAATGTTGTAAGAAGCAATTATGCATGGCAAGGCACTGGATACCAGATCATTGAGTGAACTTGTCTTAAGGAAACCTCTTTTTTTGTTTTCTCTCTGGGGTGCATCGCATGACAGCTCTGGTGAAAGTGCCAGGTTCTCATCCTAGGACATGACCGATCCAATCCAGCATCAACCTGTCATGGGAAGGCAAACACTAGAGCCAACAATCATCGGATGGCAGACACCAGAGCCAACAATCATGGGAAGGCAGACACCAGAGCACAACAATCATGGGAAGGCAGACACCAGAGCACAACAATCATAGGAAGGGAGAAACCAGAGATTCATCATCCCCAGAGTAGAACATAGCTGACAGAACAGTTCCATGTTCTCTCTGATAAACCTCTACGCCCCAGAGTAGAACATAGCTGACAGAACAGTTCCATGTTCTCTCTGATAAACCTCTACGCCCCAGAGTAGAACATAGCTGACAGAACAGTTCCATATTCTCTCTGACAAACCTCTACACCCGAGAGTAGATGAGGAGAGACTCAGGACGTAAGTACCTACAATAGTGTGTGCCAAGTCAGGGATACACAAATGAATCCAGACACTGTTGATGAGGGCACAAGCCAACTACAGTTCTATATCAGGTTTTGGTTTAGCCTTATCCCCGAAATGAAGTCTTTCTTTGTAGAAAGGCACATCCATTTTATGTAAGGTTTGTGGTTCGAATCCACATTTCCTATTCCTTTACTGCCTTTTCTATTGTCTGCTGTATGTTGTTTCGGAGTAGCTTGGCATTGTTCGTTCTCAATCTCCCGCTTCCAAATCCTGAAAGGGCTTAAGCAGCAGAATGTAGTCCAAAGAACGGAATGTGTTGTGTCGTAGTTTACAGCTTGACTGCGATATTTGCACCTTTCGGTCCAACACATCCGACTTCAGCAAGCATTTTTTGAGTACCGGGTTAGCATTCTCTCTTCGATCCTTTTCCTTAACCAGTCTGCCCTGCTGCAGTCTGTTATCCAGGATGACCGTGTGGAGGTGTAGAAGGGTCTTGGCAGCTCTGGTTCGCTGGCCCTGACGATAGCAGTCAGCTATGGGTCGCCGACCACTGCAGCTCATGCGCTGCTCAGCATCTTGATCCCGTTTTTCGGAGTTATTAAAGTATATTTGTTAGCAATTGGTAGCTTTTTTTGTTAACTTTAAAATCCATATTTTTCATAAATGCGGAGTACATTCTACTGTGATTTCTGCCTAATGGCCCAGTGAATCTGACTGCAGCCAATATTTTAAATGTTTACTTAGGGGACAGAGTGGGCTAGTGGTGAAGTACACGGCTCACAACCCGAAGGAAGGTGTTGAATTCGCTCTCCATCACAGCACCGGCCGTTACCCCAAGGGAAGTGAACCCTTAGAAAAACGCAGAAGAAAGCAAACCCTTGCATAAAATTAATACCGAAGTTAGATACACTGGGCCTATAACGCAGAACAAAATATAGTGCAACGCACATGGTCGTGGGAGAATAGAGAAATAAGGCTAACGCCAAAAATAAAAATGGGTTTACTTCCCTTATGGGCACATCTTTCTGTTTCCAGAATATCTTAACCCGGCAAGTTTGGATTGCGAGCCGTTCCACTAACGGCTAAGGGCACCTTCTCCAATAAGCAAAAGTCTTTCAGATGTTCATGTACATAGAATCATCCAACATTCCTTGTTGCCCTTTGCATGTAAATAAAACCACCCAACATTCCTTGTTGCCCTTTACGTGTAAATAAAACCACCCAACATTACTTGTTGCCCTTTACGTGTAAATAAAACCACCCAACATTCCTTGTTGCCCTTTACGTGTAAATAAAACCACCCAATATTACTTGTTGCCCTTTACGTGTAAATAAAACCACCCAACATTACTTGTTGCCCTTTGCGTGTAAATCAATTTATGCTGTCATAGATGACGGGACATTATAATATTACAAAACAGCACGAACATGCACCAGAAACAAAACCAAAACGACCTTAAATATATTATTAACATCTCCCCACCTCACACAGCACCACGAACTCTCTCTCTCTCTCTCTCTCTCTCTCTCTCTCTATCTATCTCTCTCACACACACACACTCTGTATTTAGCATCGGTATGGGAAAGTAATCGTGGGAGTAGGGGTAGATGGTAGATATATTTCTATAAGAGGAAAAAAATTAATGAAAAATAATGTTTAAAGTTCATTATGGTCAGTTACCACACGAGAAAATTTAAGGTGCGCAGCGCGTTAAGTATAAACCAGCCAGTGGCAATTCTGGGCTTGTAGCTGTTGTGGACGTTTTCATGTTTAAGAGTTTAGCGCGCTATTCTCAAACCAACTCGGCCTACACATTGGAAAAAAACTAAAATTGATGGGGACGCTGACGCGTCATTTTTTAAATGCTGGATACGTCATGTAAAAGTATTGTATATTAGATTACAAATTGATTTTGAACGATTTATCTTCTCCCGATTCTTTAAGAAAGACGAAGTAGGCTGTTGGGAAAGATTTTTATCGGGTAGACCTGTCTATTTTGTTTGTTTAGATAAAATTACTACGTTTGAATTGGAAACAGTTGTGTCGATATTATAAATACAGTATCGATACGTTGATGTGGTTTCCATGCATTTCAATCGGAGTGAGTCCAAATATTTGTTTTTCAATAAATGTTCACCTTCATCTTCTTGTATCTGAGAAACTATCTATCTATGGGTTAAACCTCAATGACGTTGAGTCTTCGACTAAACTAGGTAAAGGCCGCCGTCCATCGCAGACCATGATGGCATAATTTATTTGCTTGCGCTATTTTTAGTAAGGATTAAACTGCGCTACTTTTTATCCACACTCTTTCGTCTCCAGCAGCCCGACCCCAGTGGCAAGTCAAGGACAAGACGACTAGGGGGCGACTACGAGATGCGTCAAGCACCCGTGAAAAAGACGGCGTAGTCCGGAGTCGAACCCACACCACCTGATCACGAGGCCGACGGCTTAACCACTTCGCCACGGAATCATCACCCCGACTAAACTAAAATTGTTCAGTCTAGATAGGTTCTCTGTGACCTTATGTGAAACTCTTCTACAACATTCTCATTTATCATTTATCGCAAGAATTGTTCACTTAATGAAACACACGGAGTCAACAAGTAAACGTAACATGGTTTTCATTAACAGATATATCCAGTTTTCCGCTCACATTTAATGTCTTTTCTATGTCTTTATCAAGGTTACTTTGCTTTTTCAAACATTTAGATACAATGTGTTGGTCTATTATATCACATAATAGTGATGTGCTCAATTTGTCGGGCCACATGTTGGTACTTGACTGACCTTCTGCGGAGGGGGCCACGTGTTTGAGAGCCTCTTCCTACACTCTGTCTCTGAAAAAATGAGTGAGTTGCAGTTATCGAACCTGTGTTGCATACTAATTCCACAGCAAGCAGGCTTTAGACAGCACAGATCCACTGAGGATCAGGTCACCCTCATAGCCCAGGAAATAGAAGATGCCTACCAGGAGCAAAAACACACAGTAGCGATTTGGGTGGACCTAGAAAAGGCATTTGACAAAGTCTGGAAAGAGGGACTTAAAGTCAAACTACGAAGAAGTGAAGTTTGTGGTAAAATGTACAAATGGATCAGCCACTACCTCAAAAACAGAACAGTCAGAGTTCAAGTACAAGGGCAGATGAGCAAAAAGGTGACACTTGAGCAGGAAGTACCCCAAAGGGGAGTACTGTCACCCACACTCTTCCTGGTGTATATAAATGATATTACAGAGAATATACCAAGAAGAGTCCATAGCTCAATGTTTGCAGACGATCTGGCTATGTGGACCTCTGAAAAGAATCTCACCATAGCAAGTAATCGGATGCAGCAGGCCCTAACATCGCTGGAAGAGTGGGCGAACTCATGGCTGGTCAAAATAAATGAGGAAAAAACAACATGTACGATATTCTCGCTATCAAACAGACCCCAAAACAAGTCTAAATGGCAAATACCTGCAGCCAAACGACAACCCAAACTACCTGGGAGTCACATTTGATCGGCGCATGACATGGAAAAGTCAGATCGAGAGAAACCGAATGAGAGCCTGAGAAAGAATGGCAATCATGAGGAAACTTGCTGGCACAAGCTGGGGAGCAGACGAAAGTATACTAAAGAAACTGTACACTGGAGTACTGTACACTGGAAGAGTAAGACCAGTTCTCAAGTATGGCATTGCGGCATGGACAACAGCAGCAAAGGCGAACCGATAGAATTAGCAAACTTCAAAACCAAGCCATGAGAGTTATAACAGGAGGCATGAAGTCAACGCCAATTGTAGAACTTGTAAAGATTACAAAATTGCAACCCATGACCGACAGAAGAGACTCCAGAGCCCAGCAGCAAGCAGAGAAACTCAGAAGACTGACTAACCATCCAATGCACCAGAGACTAAACAATTTTGGAAATGGGAAACTAAAGCGGAGAAACTTTGCAACAAATAGCCAAAGCAAAGATACACGAAGACCCTATGAACGAACTAACAACACCAAAGCCCATCCCTACTGTACGCAAACCTACCTGGAGGCAGCATATATTTCCAGAGGTGGTAGAAAATATACCAGGTATTGGAAACAAAAACTGCCAGACTGAAAAAGAAAGAAGAGATACAACCCTGAGGTACATAACGAAAAACTACCCAAGCATGGACTGGACCCATGCATACACCGACGGTTCTGTAATAAACACAACACAGAACGGAGGGGCTGGGGCATTCCTGAGCCTACCAAATGGCAGAAAAATAACACTGTCAGTGGCAACTGGAAAATTCTCAAGCAATTTCAGAGCGGAGGCAGAGGCACTGAGGGCGGCAGTGGAAGAAATGGTGACAGGTAAAAGGAATGAAGGCCATATAGTCCTGCTTACAGGTGCCCTGGTCGTAGTCACGGCACTAAAAAGCCAGAAAAATACTGAGCTTAATGATTTAAGAGCAGTACTCTGTCAGCTATGCCAGCAATCCGCACCAAAAAGAGTAGGGGTACAGTGGGTTCCATCCCACTGTAACATCCAAGGCAACGAGGAGGCAGACAGACGGGCAAAAGAAGGGACAAGACTACCACAACCAGATACTAGTGTGACATACGAAGAGTCAAAACGGCTTATTAGAGCTAGATACATGACCAAATGGGAAACAGAACATACTGGTTACACCAAAAACGATGCCTATTACCAGTTGAACCGAAGAGAGCAGGTCGTTGTCTTCAGACTTCGCACTGGCCACAACAGACTGAGGTACCACCTATTCAACAAAATGAAGATAGGGTGTACCGACGAATGCCCGTGCGGTACTGGTAAAATGACCGCTGAACATCTGCTGCAGAACTGCCCGACATACGAGGATCAGAGAGAGCAGATGTGGCCATTACCAGTGGAACTGCAAGACAAGCTCTATGGCAGTGGCGAGAGCCTCAGGATGACCGCCGCTTTTTTCGAAAAAATAATGGTTACTGTCTGACTGCGTACGAAGAAGAAGAAGAAGAAGAGCTTGCAAAAACAAAAAAAGCCGTTTACTGATGGAGAGTTTGTGAAAAAGTGTGCAGTTAAAATGGCAGAAGCGTTCAATGAAGAAAAAGTAGTAACAGAATTATACTATACTACCTCTTTCAAAACAAACCGTAGCTAGAAGATCAGATATGAGTTTGCATTTGTCCCAGAACTTGAAATCTTTCATTGAAAATTGTCCATATTTTCGCTGACGATTGATGAAAGTACAGCCATCACAGACACTAGCCAGCGCCTTATATTTGTTAAAGTGATCAAGGAAGATTTTACTGTTTCTGAAGAATTACCGAAAGCTTTCCCTTTGCATGGTACAAATAAAGTGGATGACATATTTGCTGTAGTGTAAAATGTCATGGAAGATTAAGGTGGATTTAAAAAATTGTCTGCTGTGTGTACCGATGATTGCAAGGCTTTGGTTGGGAAAAAAGCTGGGTTTTCAAATGATGGGCTATGATGATGGCTTCAAAAAGAAACAGCATATTTAGTCTATCCTTGCAAAAGAATGACCTGTTTCATTTTTCTGCTTATACTTCGTCTCCATACCACAGTAGGTCCGTCACCCTTGTCTGTGTATATGTACCTACCGTGTGCTCTACACCTGAAGCCAAAGATAAGCTCTATGAGGATTTATTAGCAGTCATTATAGGTATCCATAGTCAAGAACAGCTTGTTCTGCTAGGTGACTTCAATGCTAGAATAGGTGCTCATGTCGACTCGCGGTCATCATGTCTTGGTAAGTTTGGAGTTGGTAACATTAATTTAAAAGGCCAGCGGCTTCTAGAGATTTGTGTCCACAATTAATTAGGTACCGTGCATGACCTGTGATCAAAGATCTGGCATCAGCTGGACCTAACAGTTTGGGTCCTTGTCACTATGGATCACATGGTGTTAGTTGGAGATCCTTGTCAGTAGG
This sequence comes from Ariolimax columbianus, assembly GCA_036924085.1. Taxonomy (NCBI): domain Eukaryota; kingdom Metazoa; phylum Mollusca; class Gastropoda; order Stylommatophora; family Arionidae; genus Ariolimax; species Ariolimax columbianus. Next base: position 102,530,862 of record JAVGWX010000005.1, read on the forward strand.
TATCACCTGGTGTTAGTTGGGGTCTTTGTCAGTATGTATTCCCTGGTGTTAGTTGGGGTCTTTGTCAGTATGTATCACAGGGTGTTAGTTGGGGTCTTTGTCAGTATGTATCACAGGGTGTTAGTTGGGGTCTTTGTCAGTATGTATCACAGGGTGTTAGTTGGGGTCTTTGTGATTATGTATTCCCTGGTGTTAGTTGGGGTCCTTGTCAGTATGTATTCCTTGGTGTTAGTTGGGGTCCTTGTCAGTATGTATTCCCTGGTGTTAGTTGGGGTCCTTGTCAGTATGTATCACCTGGTGTTAGTTGGGGTCCTTGTCAGTATGTATCCCTGGTGTTAGTTGGGGTCTTTGTCAGTATGTATTCCGTGGTGTTGGGGTCCTTGTCAGTATGTATCACCTGGTGTTAGTTGGGGTCCTTGTCAGTAGGTATCACCTGGTGTTAGTTGGGGTCCTTGTCACTATGTATCACATGGTGTTAGTTGGAGATCCTTGTCACTATGTATCGCAGGGTGCTAGTTGGGGTCCTTGTCACTATGTATCACAGGGTGTTAGTAGTGGTCCTTGTCAGTATGTATCACCTGGTGTTAGTTGGGGTCTTTGTCAGTATGTATCACATGGTGTTAGTTGGGGTCCTTGTCAGTATGTATCACAGGGTGTTAGTTGGGGTCTTTGTCAGTATGTATAACATGGTGTTAGTTGGGGTCCTTGTCAGTATGTATCACCTGATGTTAGTTGGGATTCTTATCACTATGTCTCCCATGGTGTTAATTGGGGTCCTTGTCACTATATATCACAGAGTGTTAGTTGGGGTTCTTGTCACTATGTATCATAGGGTGTTAGTTGGGGTCCTTGTCAGTATGTATCACATGGTGTTAGTTGGGGTCTTTGTCAGTATGTATCACAGGGTGTTAGTTGGGGTCCTTGTCAGTATGTATCACAGGGTGTTAGTTGGGGTCTTTGTCAGTATGTATCACAGGGTGTTAGTTGGGGTCCTTGTCAGTATGTATCACAGGGTGTTAGTTGGGGTCTTTGTCAGTATGTATCACAGAGTGTTAGTTGGGGTCTTTGTCAATATGTATTCCCTGGTGTTAGTTGAGATCCTTGTCAGTATGTATCCTCTGGTGTTAGTTGGGGTCCTTGTCAGTATGTATTCCCTGGTGTTAGTTGGGGTCCGTGTCAGTATGTATTCCCTGGTGTTAGTTGAGATCCGTGTCAGTATGTATCCCCTGGTGTTAATTGGGGTCCTTGTCAGTATGTATTCCCTGGTGTTAGTTGAGATCCTTGTCAGTATGTATTCCCTGGTGTTAGTTGGGGTCCTTGTCAGTATGTATCCCCTAGTGTTAGTTGAGATCCTTGTCAGTATGTATCCCCTGGTGTTAATTGGGGTCCTTGTCAGTATGTATTCCCTGGTGTTAGTTGAGATCCTTGTCAGTATGTATTCCCTGGTGTTAGTTGGGGTCCTTGTCAGTATGTATCACCTGGTGTTAGTTGGGGTCCTTGTCAGTATGTATCCCTGGTGTTAGTTGGGGTCTTTGTCAGTATGTATTCCGTGGTGTTGGGGTCCTTGTCAGTATGTATCACCTGGTGTTAGTTGGGGTCCTTGTCAGTAGGTATCACCTGGTGTTAGTTGGGGTCCTTGTCACTATGTATCACATGGTGTTAGTTGGAGATCCTTGTCACTATGTATCGCAGGGTGTTAGTTGGGGTCCTTGTCACTATGTATCACAGGGTGTTAGTTGGGGTCCTTGTCAGTATGTATCACAGGGTGTTAGTTGGGGTCTTTGTCAGTATGTATAACAGGGTGTTAGTTGGGGTCCTTGTCAGTATGTATCACCTGATGTTAGTTGGGATCCTTATCACTATGTCTCCCATGGTGTTAATTGGGGTCCTTGTCACTATATATCACAGAGTGTTAGTTGGGGTTCTTGTCACTATGTATCATAGGGTGTTAGTTGGGGTCCTTGTCAGTATGTATCACATGGTGTTAGTTGGGGTCTTTGTCAGTATGTATCACAGGGTGTTAGTTGGGGTCCTTGTCAGTATGTATCACAGGGTGTTAGTTGGGGTCTTTGTCAGTATGTATCACAGGGTGTTAGTTGGGGTCCTTGGCAGTATGTATCACAGGGTGTTAGTTGGGGTCTTTGTCAGTATGTATCACAGAGTGTTAGTTGGGGTCTTTGTCAATATGTATTCCCTGGTGTTAGTTGAGATCCTTGTCAGTATGTATTCCCTGGTGTTAGTTGGGGTCCTTGTCAGTATGTATCCCCTAGTGTTAGTTGAGATCCTTGTCAGTATGTATTCCCTGGTGTTAGTTGAGATACTTGTCAGTATGTATCCCTTGGTGTTAGTTGAGATACTTGTCAGTATGTATCCCTTGGTGTTAGTTGAGATCCTTGTCAGTATGTATTCCCTGGTGTTAGTTGGAGATCCTTGTCAGTATGTATTCCCTGGTGTTAGTTGGAGATCCTTGTCAGTATGTATTCCCTGGTGTTAGTTGAGATCCTTGTCAGTATGTATTCCCTGGTGTTAGTTGGAGATCCTTGTCAGTATGTATTCCCTGGTGTTAGTTGGAGATCCTTGTCAGTATGTATTCCCTGGTGTTAGTTGAGATCCTTGTCAGTATGTATTCCCTGGTGTTAGTTGGAGATCCTTGTCAGTATGTATTCCCTGGTGTTAGTTGGAGATCCTTGTCAGTATGTATTCCCTGGTGTTAGTTGGAGATCCTTGTCAGTATGTATTCCCTGGTGTTAGTTGGAGATCCTTGTCAGTATGTATTCCCTGGTGTTAGTTGGAGATCCTTGTCAGTATGTATTCCCTGGTGTTAGTTGAGATCCTTGTCAGTATGTATTCCCTGGTGTTAGTTGGAGATCCTTGTCAGTATGTATTCCCTGGTGTTAGTTGGAGATCCCTGTCAGAATGTATTCTCTGGTGTTAGTTGAGATCCTTGTCAGTATGTATTCCCTGGTGTTAGTTGGGGTCCTTGTCAGTATGTATTCCCTGGTGTTAGTTGGGGTCCTTGTCAGTATGTATTCTCTGGTGTTAGTTGAGATCCTTGTCAGTATGTATTCCCTGGTGTGAGGTGTATCTTGGTTAACGTATTTCACCTGTTGCAAGGAAAGAACTAGGTCAACGTGTTTCAACTGTTATGAAAGGGGATTTTGGCCAGTAGTTTTCGCCTGATGTAAGATTGGAAGAGAAGCATAACGTCTGGTCAAGCGAAATATAATGTGTTGAACATTATTTTCCGTCATTGTCTTCATAAATAACTCAAAACGAAACTGTTTCCTGAACACCATTACTATGTGATGTGGGTTCTATCTCAAATTGCTCCATATTATGAGGAACTAGTGAAGAAGATATGGTAGTTGTATTCTATTCATTGACGGGAACATGGGGAGTGAAATACTCACAGCGAATAACTGTAACAGATCCCTATGGAGCAGTAGAGATTGTGGCTGAGGACTTATTCTCTGAAAACCACAAATTGTCTGAGAAAGTATGTACCAAGACCAGGTCAAACTAAGGTCACAACACAACGCCAGTGGACAAGTCGGTGTATGAACTGGAAACCAGAGAGAGGTAGCATTGTTTACTGGTTGTCTGAGTTGGGGGGTAGAGCCTTTAAACTCCCCTTCATTATTTGAGCGACTGGAAATGGTACGCCAGGCTGTCAGATTTAGACAGGTAGAGAGGAGGCAATAGGATTTAAAGATGTGAGTAGCCTAGATGAGATTGACAGCTGACCAGCCGGCATGAAAAGGAATACTTGTTCGCCATCCTGGGTTAGTGGGACTAAAATGGGTTAAAAGAGAAAGTAGGTGGGATATTCGGCATTCGAGAGCAGATCTAGAAGACTGTTTCACTATGCTTCAGGTTCCATTGCAGTTGTGCCGTTTGGAGTGAAATTGTGACCATTCTGTGAGGACGAGAGATAAGTGAACGTACGCATGCGTAGATAACTGAACAAAGTGTTTCTGTAGTCTTCACAGTGATCGACTCTGTTGATCTGTGAGAACAAGAGATACGTGAATGTACATGTAACCTTCACAGTGATCGGTTCTTGTGATATGTGAGGACAAGAGATACGTGAATGTATATGTAACCTTCACAGTGATCGGCTCTTATGATATGTGAGGACAAGAGATACGTGAACGTATCTGTAACCTCCACAGTGATCGGCTCTGTTGATCTGTGAGGACAAGAGATACGTGAATGTACATGTAACCTTCACAGTGATCGGCTCTGTTGATCTGTGAGGACAAGAGATACGTGAATGTATATGTAACCTCCACAGTGATCGGCTCTGTTGATCTGTGAGGACAAGAGATACGTGAATGTATATGTAACCTCCACAGTGATCGGCTCTGTTGATCTGTGAGGACAAGAGATACGTGAATGTATATGTAACCTTCACAGTCGTCAGCACGCATGATTTGTTGAGGGTGAGAGATAAACTAAGGTTATAAACTCAATGGCAGTTCAGCAGACGACAGTTTTTTAGGTGCTACTGAGGTAGTAATCCAACCGATCGTACCCACGAGTCAGGTCAGATGAGTCTGCTATAGCTCTCTGAACCAAATGAGATGTACCTAAAGACTCATCAGGAAGCACACGCATGAACGTAACAAGAAGCTATCATTGCACAACGCAGAACCGGCGACCACCATAGATCAACATCAGCACCAACTACCAAAGGGGAACACAAGATTCCATACAAGATAGTAGTTAAGCAGTTAGGACAAGATTTGTATAGAGTTTCATGTATGTTAGGATAGACTTTCGAACTGGGTATTTATAGTTCCCGGGATTCCGTCTACATCATGCTAATATTAGTTAGAAAATAATTATTGATGTTCAGTTAGCTTAGTTTATTTATCGTGTTTTAACAAATACTTTATGTAATAAACGAATATCTTGTTTTATGCTTAAAGGAAGTTTTATTGTTCGCTATGTTGAAGTAATAACGTCAAGTAATAGATGGTGTAACTCTTACACATAGTCTTAAGATAAATTTTAGCTATTGCAAAAGTACACTTACAAATGTTATATGGGACCAGGATATTGTAGATCTGCTATATAACCACACAATTGTTCTTAGCTTCTAAACTGTTTAGAGATGTTTAAAATAAAGAGATTGCGTCAAGTAAATTGATTCCTGTTAGTTACCGATCTCTCTCCATTTGTCTTGTATGTGCTATGTACAGCTAGTGTTTTCACATTCATTGGCTCGGATTAGCAGTTTTGGGTAATCAACGAACAGGTTTAGGAAGCACTGGGTCGTAACAAGGTACCAAGTTCGTGACACCATTTCAGCATGCGCCAGTTTACACAACTGTGAAAACAAAACACGTGGCTGCTCCAATTAAAGGAAGGCAATGTAACTAGAAGGAACACTGTTTCCTGAAGGGTAAGACCCTTTACAATGGATCTCTAACACTTCGTCCCCGACTGCATTGTCTGCTATGGAGCCACCTTAATCTGTTCTGCACGCTCTAATAATATAATATATCAGAACATCACTAGCAAAAGTAGGTTCCAGGGAAATCAGAAACATACCAACAGATACAAGTAAATTCAGGGAGAGAGTGAGCATGCGTGAGTGGGGAATGGAGAGAAAAGTGAGTGAAAGGCAGTTGAGATAGAGAGGCTGTGTGATAAAGATAGATAAAGAGAGAGCAAAAAAGATAGAAAAAAATGGAGAGTGAAATAGCGAACTAGTACGTGAAATAGAGGTTATAGAATGGAGAGAAAGAACCAAAGGCCATCTCTCCATCTCATCGATGCATGTCCGAATGAACGATTAAAGTTGTAAGGCCAAATGCACGTCCATTTTCGTGCCAATCTGTTTTTTTAACATGCGCACCACATTCCTGACCTATCAGTATTTTCTTAATTCCTAGTTAAAGAACACAATATCTACGACGCCCGTTGAATGAGGTTAGGCGCCTGGTTTCTGTATTGTTTATCTGAGCAGATACGTTTAATATTGTCAGTTAATTAATTAGTTATACAAGACGCTTATGGTTCATGGTTAATGGCAAAATGAAGAATGCACATCCAAGTGTTTATTATTACGTTAATGGAGTCGTATGTGATGTTTGCTGTTCCCTTATATTCTTTTCAGAATCAACGTGATTGCACTTCGGACAGGCTCACAGATTCGCAGACACTCAGTAAATGGCGAAGAGTGTAGATACTGAATGAGCAAGTTCAGGTAGCAGTGAAAAAGACAAATGTAATGTTGATTACGATAAAAAAAAGACATTTTCAACATAGGAGCAAGGACGTGATTGTCAAATGTATAACGCATTAGTTAGACCTAGATTGGAGTACTGTGTATACGTGTGGAGTCCTTATCGTAGAGGGGATATAAACATCCTGGATTGGATACAAAGAAGAGCGACACAGCTGATAGTTGGATACAGGGAAACAAATGAAAAAAATGTAAAAGTTGATTAAGGGTGAGTTTAATCAACATTTAAAAAAGATACCGCAGCGAGACGAGAACACAAACAAAACATACGTTACGATCAATAGGCCTTCCTCAGGGACAACAATACTGAACTAACAAATCAACATATAAGGAGAAAATGGTCAACTTATCTGATAATATTCCCAGTCTGTCTAAGCGACCGGTTGGGCCAGATGCTTGACTGAATAGGAAAGGGAGCGGTCAAATCAGGTGACCAGGAGAGCTTAAGAAGTGAGGGGGAATGCGCCGGATAAGCCAGTGGTGGTCAAATATGGAAATGGCCAAATAGTGACCTAGGTGGGAGAAGAAAAAGAAGGTGATATAAGCCGGGGGGGGGGGGTGAGATTAATATAGGAGGGGGGTAAGGGCTGATAGAGGGGGGGGGGCAAATGAAGACAAATAGATGGGGGGGGGGAGGATGAGGTTTTAAGAAAGGGTATGGAAGATATTAATGCTATGCGGTTAGAGACAACCCATGCTGGAGATATGTCTATTCTCAAAGGGGAATTGACGACAATCGTCAGAGAAGCACGAAACTAGACCAGTGACACTGACGTCAGCCTTACCCCGGTGTCAGATAAGCACGAAACTAGACCAGTGACACTGACGTCAACCTTACCCCGGTGCTCATGACCATTGAAGTGGCTGGCAATTGGGGTCGAGTGCAGTTGCGGATATCGTTGAGGTATTGGCGGGAACGCTCCCGCATTTCCATACCAGTTTCCCCAATGTATGTCATACCACACTGGCGGCAGATGATAGAATAGATGAGGTTACGGGAATTGGATGTGAATCTTTGATAGAGAACTCTGCTTTAGGAAAGGTGATGATGCGAGAAAGGATGACATGAGGGCAGGTAACACAGCCACGTGCATTTTTGCATGGCCTGGTGCCTGGGAGGCTATGAGGGCTGGTGTGTAGGCGACTACAGACCAGCAAGTCCCTTAGGTTTCTATCCCGTTTGTAGGCGACAAGGGGAGGATCGGGAAAAACTATACGAGTGGCAGGATCAGAGTGAAGAGTAGGGAGATGGCGGAATAGGATATCCTGGGCAGAGACGCAATGAGGGTGATAAGTGAGGACGAGTTTCATACGGTCAGAGGGAGGACGGTGAGTGGGAGATAAGAAGAACCCGCTAGAAGGCGGAGGAGAGAGTGGTCTCAGGGTAGAATCGCTTGCAGAAGAAGTCAAGCATATCGTGGGCCCTGAGAAGGAAGTCGTTGTCATCCTTACAGAGACGTCGGAGGCGGTGGAGTTGGGAGTAAGAAAGCGAATCGCGGCAGAATTGAGGATGGGAGGAAGTATTGAGGAGGTAGCTGTGGGCGTCAGTGGGTTTGTAGAAGACAGGGGTGGAGAGGCCTGAAGGGCAGATAGAGACATTGATGGAGAGGCCTGAAGGGCAGATAGAGACAGTGGTGGAGAGGTCTGAAGGGCAGATAGAGACAGTGGTGGAGAGGCCTGAAAGGCAGATAGAGACAGGGGTGGAGAGGCCTGAAGGGCAGATAGAGACAGGGGTGGAGAGGCCTGAAGGGCAGATAGAGAAAGGGTGGAGAGGCCTGAAGGGCAGTTAGAGACAGGGGTGGAGAGGCCTGAAGGGTAGATAGAGACAGTATAGAAAGGGGTGGAGAGGCCTGAAAGGCAGATAGAGAGAGTGATGGAGAGGCCTGAAGGGCAGATAGAGACAGTTTTGGAAAGGCCTGAAGGGCAGATAGAGACAGTTGTGGAGAGGCCTGAAGGGCAGATAGAGACAGTGATGGAGAGGCCTGAAGGGCAGATAGAGACAGGGGTGGAGAGGCCTGAAGGGCAGATATAGACAGTGATGGAGAGGCCTGAAGGGCAGATAGACATTGATGGAGAAGCCTGAAGGGCAGATAGTGATGGAGAGGCCTGAAGGGCAGATAGAGACAGTGATGGAGAGGCCTGAAGGGCAGATAGAGACAGGGGTGCAGAGGCCTGAAGGGCAAATAGAGACAGTGGTGGAGAGGCCTGAAGGGCAGATAGAGACAAGGATGGAGAGGTCTGAAGGGCAGATAGAGACAGGGGTGGAGAGGCCTGAAGGGCAGATAAAGACAGTGGTGGAGAGGCCTGAAGGGCAGATAGAGACATTGATGGAGAGGCCTGAAGGGCAGATAGAGACAGTGGTGGAGAGGCCTGAAGGGCAGATAGAGACAGTGATGGAGAGGCCTGAAGGGCAGATAGAGACAGGGATAGAGAGGTCTGAAGGGGAGATAGAAACAGTGATTGAGAGGCCTGAAGGGCAGATAGAGACAAGGGTGAAGAGGCCTAAAGGGCAGATAGAGACAGTGATGGAGAGGCCTGAAGAGCAGATACAGACATTGATGGAGAGGCCTGAAAGGCAGATAGAGACATTGGTGGAGAGGCCTGAAGGGCAGATAGAGACATTGGTGGAGAGGCCTGAAGGGCAGATAGAGACAGTGGGGCAGAGGTCTGAAGGGCAGATAGAGACAGTGGTGGAGAGGCCTGAAGGGCAAATAGAGACACTGGTGAAGAGGCCTGAAGGGCAGATAGAGACAGTGATGGAGAGGCCTGAAGGGCAGATAGACAGTGGTGAAGAGGCCTGAAGGGCAGATAGAGACAGTTATGGAGAGGCCTGAAGGGCAGTAGAGACAGGGGTGGAGAGGCCTGAAGGGCAGATAGAGACAGTGATGGAGAGGCCTGAAGAGCAGATAGAGACATGTGTGGAGTGGCCTGAAGGGCAGATAGAGACAGTGGTGGAGAGGCCTAAAGGGCAGATAGAGACAGTAATGGAGAGGCCTGAAGGGCAGATAGAGACAGGGGTGGAGAGGCCTGAAGGGCAGATAGAGACATTGATGGATAGGCCTGAAGGGCAGATAGAGACATTGGTGGAGAGGCCTGAAGGGCAGATAGAGACAGTGGTGGAGAGGTCTGAAGGGCAGATAGAGACAGTGGTGGAGAGGCCTAAAGGGCAGATATAGACATGTGTGGAGAGGCCTGAAGGGCAGATAGAGACAGTGGTGGAGAGGCATGAAGGGCAGATAGAGACAGGGGTGGAGAGGCCTGAAGGGCAGATAGAGACAGTTTTGGAGAGGCCTGAAGGGCAGATAGAGACAGGGGTGGAGAGGCCTGAAGGGCAGATAGAGACAGTTGTGGAGAGGCCTGAAGGGCAGATAGAGACAGTGATGGAGAGGCCTCAAGGGCAGATAGAGACAGGGGTGGAGAGGCCTGAAGGGCAGATAGAGACAGTGATGGAGAGGCCTGAAGGGCAGATAGAGACAGTGATGGAAAGGCCTGAAGGGCAGATAGAGACAGTGGTGGAGAGGCCTGAAGGGCAGATAGAGACAGTGATGGAGATGCCTGAAGGGCAGATAGAGACACTGATGGAGAGGCCTGAAGGGCAGATAGAGACAGTGGTAGAGAGGCCTGAAGGGCAGATAGAGACAGTGATGGAGAGGCCTGAAGGGCAGATAGAGACAGTGATGGAGAGGCATGAAGGGCAGATAGAGACATTGATGGAGAGGCCTGAAGGGCAGATAGAGACAGGGATGGAGAGGCCTGAAGGGCAGATAGAGACAGTGATGAAGAGGCCTGAAGGGCAGATAGAGACATTGATGGAGAGGCCTGAAGGGCAGATAGAGACAGGGGTGGAGAGGCCTGAAGGGCAGATATAGAAAGGGGTGGAGAGGCCTTCAGGGCAGATAGAGACAGTGATGTCCAGAAAGTGAACAGATGGTAGGGACATGTCAGACGTGAAATTGATCGAGGGATGGAAGTCATTGAGAAGTCGATAAAATTTAGGAAATCCTTCTCCGACATGTCAGACGTAAACTTGATACAGGGATGGAAGTCATTGACAAAGTTGATAAAGTTTAGGAGATCCTTCTCAGACATGTCAGACGTAAACTTGATCCAGGGATGGAAGTCATTGACAAAGTCGATAAAGTTTAGGAGATCCTTCTCCGACATGTCAGACGTGAACTTGATCGAGGGATGGAACTCATTGACAAAGTCGATAAAGTTTAGGAGATCCTTCTCCGACATGTCAGACGTGAACTTGATCGAGGGATGGAAGTCATTGACAAAGTCGATAAAGTTTAGGAGATCCTTCTCCGACATGTCAGACGTGAACTTGATCGAGGGATGGAAGTCATTGACAAAGTCGATAAAGTTTAGGAGATCCTTCTCAGACATGTCAGACGTAAACTTGATCAAGGGATGAAAGTCATTGACAAAGTCGATAAAGTTTAGGAGATCCTTCTCAGACATGTCAGACGTAAACTTGATCCAGGGATGGAAGTCATTGACAAAGTCGATAAAGTTTAGGAGATCCTTCTCCGACATGTCAGACGTGAACTTGATAGAGGGACGGAAGTCATTGACAAAGTTGATAAAGTTTAGGAGATCCTTCTCAGACATGTCAGACGTAAACTTGATCCAGGGATGGAAGTCATCGACAAAGTCGATAAAGTTTAGGAGATCCTTCTCCGACATGTCAGACGTGAACTTGATCGAGGCATGGAACTCATTGACAAAGTCGATAAAGTTTAGGAGATCCTTCTCAGACATGTCGGTAATGCCAATCCCATCGTCGATGTATCGATAATACATCAAAGGAAAAGGGCACTGGAATTGAAGCTAGATCAAGTATTCCAGGTGACCCATGAACAGACAAGCGCAGCTGGTGCCCATTCTGGTGCCCATAGCTACGCCGCTGATCTGGTCAAAGAAGTGGCCATTGAACTCAAAGGTATTGAAAGTAAAGACGAGTTCTGCCAGACGGACGATCGTAGATGTAGAGATAGATGGGTCAAGGAAGAAACGGAGGGCCATTAAGATGTCGGAGTTGGGGGGGGGGGGGGGTGTACAGCTTGTAGCAGTAGTAATGGGTGCCAGTATCAACATAGTAATTAGGCGAGTGTGCGACGTTAGTAAGAATTAGAATGATGATGATAAAGACATGGACTGTAAGGTGTAGATCAAATACCGCGCCAGAACCAGAAATGAATATCAACGATTTTCGTCTTCAGATGTGTCAGGCTGAGGAAGCGCATCGGATCGTCAGCACATAGGCTGCTTTATATTTATAAGCGATGTTGGGTCCATCTGATGAGGATGGCAGCATCTGACCGTCGACGTCTGGTAGATTTAGGAATATGATGCCTCGTCAGATATATTCTCAGTTGTAAGTCTTGTTATGGCTCATTCTTATTTGTACATTCTTCTATCTCTCTACATTATTGAGAAATCTATTACTTGTGTTTCTCTCATCTCCTTCTGAATTCTCTTGTTGATGCATCTTTACCTTTGCGCCCCTTGGGCTATGGTCTTATGCTTTTATAATGATCGTTGTTCATCCCAAAGTGAAAGTTAATAAACTGTCATCCAGGGTTTAGTCTTTCTTTGTTATTTCACAGGTGTTGAGTTAGCATTTTTTATTTCTTCTTCTTTTTTGCGTTCGGTTTCTTATGCTTGTTTTATGCCACCAAATGGACCGCCTTCATGAAGTCGCATGTCTTTAATGGTTTCCCACAGTTTATCTTGTATGTTTCTTTCCTCAGGCCAGGTCTTCTCACGGGAGCCTTAGTACAGTGGACATATTTGCAGGGTGTGTTCTGGAGTCTGGGTTCCTCTATGACATGTGCATTGTGCAGTCTGTGCTGCTTTCATTTTATGCATGTAGGCATTTAGTCTCAAATGACCTGTTCTGAGGTGGAAAATTGTGATATATTGTTTCCTATTCAGTCTATTGATTGGGTCCTGTGGGTATTTGCTGTATTTTTGATTTAAGCTTCATTAAAACCATCTGACAATAGTTTCTATATCCAGGTCGACATTAGTAAAGAGAGAAAGCGTTGAGTGTAGAATGTCTCTGTAACTCGTTGCCGCTGCTGGATCTGACAACTTATCCACTTTCAGACGATGTTTAAACATTTCAGTGTGTTCACCTTGACTCGAAAGTGCAACATTACCAAACAATGGTCACTATCTACGTCAGCAATTCGAAACGTTCTTGATTTAGAAATGTGTATCCTGGATCGAAATTGATTCCATAACAGACTGTAGTCAATTTAACTGAAGTCATCCATTAGATGCGTGTCACGTATGGCGTTTCGAAGCTTTATGTACACTCTGAACGTGTTCGCGCGTGGCTCAATTGTTTATCGTATAGATTTATAAGGCCTATACGTACGATCATCTGCCACTTAGTTACACGAAGACTGACCTCTCATCAAACTGCACGTGCATCCTTAACTAACTTAGCTTTCCAATCGCTTTGAACAATTAACAATGTCTTGCATGTATTGATCTGGGTCACAGTGACATTCAGGTGAAGCTATCAAACATATCTAAATCAATCTGAGTTCCCTATACATTTTGTGCTTATCTTCACTTAATCTGCAGGTGTTGGTGTAGCTATGTGTTGGTGTGTCGATCTAGCTACTTGTCGATGTAGCTTCTTGTCGATTTAGCTACGTGTTGGTATAGATATGTGTTGGTGTGTCGATCTAGCTACTTGTCGATGAAGCTACGTGTTGGTGTAGATATGTGTTGGTGTGTCGATGTAGCTATTTGTCGATGTAGCTTCTTATCGATGTAGCTACGTGTTGGTGTAGCTATGTGTTGGTGTGTCGATCTAGCTACTTGTCGATATAGCTACGTGTTGGTGTAGCTATGTGTTGGTGTGTTGATGTAGCTACTTGTCGATGTAGCTATTTGTTGGTGTAGCTATGTGTTGGTGTGTCGATGTAGCTACTTGTCGATGTAGCTATTTGTTGGTGTAGCTATGTGTTGGTGTGTCGAAGTGTCAATGTAGCTGCTTTTCGATATAGCTATGTATTGGTGTAGCAATGTGTTGGTGTGTCAATGTAACTGTGTGTTGGTGTGACGACGTGTCGATGTAGCTACTTGTTGTGTCGCCGTGTCCATGTAGCTACTTGTTTATGTAGCTACGTGTTGGTGTAACGATGTGCCGACGTCTTTATAGCAATATGTCGATGTGCCGACGTGTAGATAGGCCAACGTCTTGACGTGTCATTTTGCTGACGTGTGGATGGGACGTGTCAGTGTGTCGACATACTAATGTGCAGTCGTGTCGATGTGTCCAGGAGTTAGTGTGCCATTGTGCGGAAGTCTTGTTGAGTCGATGTACCAACTTGTTATTGTGTCTACGTGTCATTATGACGGCGTGCCATTGTGTCAATGTGCCAACATGTATCTACCGACGAGTCGATGACCTGACGTATAATTATGCCGACGTGGCGATGTATCGAAGGTGGCTCTTGTTCATTTAAAATATTACACATATCAGAGGAATATAATTGTGATTTGTTTACGTGCATGTTAAGAGAAGATTACAGTAGTTGAATTTTGCAACAATGAGTATAACTGGTGAGAACAGAATAACAGAGGACAATAAACAGCCAAGAGTCTACTAAATTTAACATCATGGTATGAAGGAAAGTGTCCACACTGCGGGCTGAACTTTGGTGTAATCGCTCCTCAGCGCAAGCATAGGCATCTTCTTATAGCTGTCCATGCAGCAGGCCCGCCTTCTCGTAGCTAATACCAGGGGAACAGCAACAGGCAAAACAACCTGGAAACATCCACGTTGCAGGAGGTGTCAACATAGCGATGAAGCAAGCATTCAATTGCCTTAGAAACTGTAGCTCAGGACTTTTATAAGAGTTTACTCCCGCTGGCGTAAGAGTCAATGTCAGAATATATGAACTTCACTTGGGATATAGGAAGACAAGGAGAGAAGAAACTTGATAGTTGGTCATCATGGTGTGGGAGAGTAGAAACTTGATAGTTGGTCAACGTGGTATGGAAGAGTAGAAACTTGATAGTTGGTCATGATGGTATGGGAGAGTAGAAACTTGATAGTTGGTCATCATGGTGTGGGAGAGTAGAAACTTGATAGTTGGTCATCATGGTATGGGAGAGTAGAAACTTGATAGTTGGTCATCTTGGTATGGGAGAGTAGAAACTTGATAGTTGGTGATCATGGTGTGGGAGAGTAGAAACTTGATAGTTGGTCATCATGGTATGGGAGAGTAGGAACTTGATAGTTGGTCATCATGGTATGGGAGAGTAGAAACGTGATAGTTGGTCATCATGGTGTGTGAGATTAGAAACTTGATAGTTGGTCATCTTGGTGTGGGAGAGTAGAAACTTGATAGTTGGTCATCATGGTATGGAAGAGTAGAAACTTGATAGTTGGTCATCATGGTGTGGCAGAGTAGAAACTTGATAGTTGGTCATCATGGTATGGGAGAGTAGAAACTTGATAGTTTGTCATCACAGACTATATGGCACAAAAACTAGACGATTTTTATCAAGGCCTTTGTCAGTGCTAGTGTTATCAAGGACCCATTTCAGTGCTAGTTGTTACCTAGGACCCTTGTCAGTGCTTGTGTTACACTAGGGTCCTTGTCAGCGCTAATGTTATTTAGTACTCTTGTCAGTGCTAGTGTTACCTAGTACCCTTGTCAGCGCTAGTATTACCTAGTACCCTTGTCAGTGATAGTGTTACCTAGTATCCGTGTCAGTGCTAGTGTTACTTAGTACCCTTGTCAGTGCTAGTGTTACCTAGTACCCTTGTCAGTGATAGTGTTACCTAGTACTCTTGTCAGCGCTCGTGTAACTTAGTACCCTTGTCAGTGCTAGTGTTACCTAGTACCCTTGTCAGCGCTAGTGTTATTTAGTACCCTTGTCAGTGATAGTGTTATTTAGTACCCTTGTCAGTGATAGTGTTATTTAGTACCCTTGTCAGTGATAGTGTTACCTAGTACCCTTGTCAGTGATAGTGTTACCTAGTACCCTTATCAGTGATAGTGTTACCTAGTACCCTTGTCAGTGATAGTGTTACTTAGGACCCTTGTCAGTGCTAGTTGTTACATAGGACCCTTGTCAGTGATAGTGTTACCTAGGACCCTTGTCAGTGCTAGTTGTTACATAGGACCCTTGTCAGTGTAAATTTTATTCTGTTCTCACTGAAATACTACACCATGAGGGCTGGCTGTTTATGTCATATTGGATTGACATACGATTGAATAGCATCATTCAAAGAAGACAATGAACGTCACGTATACTGCCCTTAAATGACAATATTACCGAACTTGTGCTCAATGTACCTCTCAGTACGTATCCAGATAAGCTAACATTTCTCGCGACATTCATTTTTAGACCGCACTAAACAAACAAATAAAAAATTCAAACTGCACTGTTGATAATATAAGTACAGGTACACCGTTCCTTCGTAAACAGAGAAATTATGGATATAATTGGTGAACACGCGAAATACGTTAGGGGTGTTCACACTTGTTACGACTGCCCTCCTGTAGGAGTTGAGGCAGTTTCATAGCAGACACTGTCTTCTTTATCTTTCTATAGCAAATAATTACATGTTTCCCTCATACACTTGTGCCCCATGAAGGACTATTGATCGTAACGTAGGTTTTGTTTATGTTCTCGTCTCGGTGCGTTATCTGACCATACCCATTTTAAAATTATGATTAAATTCAACCTTAATCAACTTTTACACTTTTTCATGTTTTTTTCCCTCATACACTTGGGGGTTTGTCTCCGACCTCTCTCGCCATGATGCTATTTTCCCTCAAATAACTACATCTATTTCACTCATAAACTTGATACTTATGTATCAAGTTTCTCTCGTTACCATACACATTATGTCTGAAATAATCACAACAATTTTCATCATAGACTTGACAGTTTGTGTCAAGTTTCTCGTCACCATACAGTTTGTGCTCAATAAACAAGTTCTATTTCTTACATAAACTTGGTGATCTGTCTCATTAATGTCTCGTCACTACACATTCTGTCCATAGCTAGGCGTAGAGGGCTTTGCTGTCTCTCTCTGCTCTTCTCTTGTAGTTGACAGGCTAACAACATGTTCTATTGTGTGTCAGTCTTCACTACACCGGCATGTAACCTCTCGACATTTAACACATAGTAAACAACGAAGACATTTGTTGGTGAATGTCAACAGTACGACTGTGATAATCTTAGTTCCATGTTTATGTTTCCTTACTATATTTACTTATTTTCCATGTGGTGGATAGTCTGAACTTATTTGCATGATACAATACTGGTAAGTCCCACACTGAACAAAGAGAGTTGATAGGAAACATAACTTTCTTAGTACTAGTTTGTTGCTCGATCATTGTCCCATCACAAATAGTTCAAACAGTTACTTTCTTCAGCTAGAAGACATTAACCCTTTTAGTCTTATCATTATGTCATGTTAAATCATGCTATTCATAGCGATATCAATGCACTCCAGGCAGATACATAGATGTTCAGTCTGTTTAAGTAGATAGTGAAAGGTAATGATTATGATGGTCCTTGCAGATCGCTGGTTGTACACACTCCCGATATTGATGACAAGCACCTCTCGCTACTCGAACCATGTCTTTATCACGATCAAAGATATCTGTGCTATCAGTTTTAGTACGTCAGATCTCTTTATGTCATTAACCCCACCATGACCAGAATACCAGCACGCCCTTGAAGGTTTCAAGTACTACATCTTCTTCCAGTTCTTGCATTTCCGTGATCGTAAGCATCCCCTGCATAGTAGATCTAAACACGCCCATGAAAGTTTCAGACTTCTATTTCTGGTATCAGCTATTTGTTTGTCATCAGGAGAACAGCTAATCCACAAGTCCCCGCAGGTCTGATGTCATTATATCTGTTACCAGGTCTTGTATTTTCATGAATCCCATCATGGCCAGGACAGTAGATCCACACAAGCCTTTGCAGGTTTGATGTCATTATATCTGCTACCAGGTCTTGTATTTTCATGAATCCCATCATGGCCAGGACAGTAGATCCACACAAGCCTTTGCAGGTTTGATGTCATTATATCTGCTACCAGGTCTTGTATTTTCATGAATCCCATCATGGCCAGGACAGTAGATCCACACAAGCCTTTGCAGGTCTAGTGTCATTGCTGCTGTCTTGATCTTGATCTTGGTCTTGATGACCCATTCCTCAGCGTAGTTGCGGGTCCCAACTTCGTCTTCAGTAGACCCTTTCTTAGGCTACTGAAGTCCAGTGCGTACAAACAGTCCACGAGAGGCATCTCGTATGTTGTTATGTACAGCAAGGGAGTCTAACCAACGCATTGGAGGTTTTCCCTGCAGTCTCTTTTTGTCCAGTCGGTACCAGACTGCGGGCGCCGTCCTCCATCGACCATTGTGTCCTCGCAACATGTGACCTGCCAAAGTTCTGCTTTGACGTCATAGATTACCGCATCATTCACCAAAGACAATCATCGTATGTCAGAATTGTGGAGATTTGGCATACATTGGTTGCGGAGAGTGATCCGACCAAGCGTCTATCAAAAGAAGTCTGGTTCACTCTCAATTTGTCCTCCAGGGATTTTGTAACTGTTCATGTCTCTGCACTGTGTCTGCTATCAGCCCTTGTGTTTCCATGAATTGCAGCGTGACCAGGACAGTTAGATCCACACGTCCACGAAGGCTGGGGGCTTCTTTCTCTGCTATTAACTCTTGTACTGACAACGACTTCATCCATTATTAGGACAGTTGTTCAAAGTTACTAGTCGATTCTTTCTGGTTGCGAGCTGAAATTACTGTCATTCTCCCTCCCTCTCTCTCTCTCTCTCTCTTTCTCTCTCTCGTTCTTTCCATATATATATATATACACACACACGTATACATGGTATATTAAATAGAGTGAGTCTTCCTACACCCTCTCTGGTTGAAGTTACCCAGAGGGCGGGCTATCACGGGAACACTGCACCGATGCTCACTTCTTTGGCCAGGGTGCTGTAACACTGCTGTAAAACTGACCATGACCCATATCTCACATCTGGGTCAGGTAAAACCTACTGACCGAGACACCTCACGCCCATCCCGTGCACTGGAAACACGCTGTGTTAACTTAACATCTTTATACTAAACCAGTATAACGTTAAGTTAACACAGCGCACAGCGTTTCCAGTGCACGGGGTGGGCGTGAGGTGTCTCGGTCAGTAGGTTTTACCTGACCCAGATGTGAGCTATGGGTCATGGTCAGTTTATTTCACCCATGAGGTGTGGTCTTGGTCAGTATGTTTCACCTGACCCTGACGTGAGGTGGGGTCAGTTCAATATATTTCACCTGCACCTGATGTGAGGTTGGGCTTGGTCAGCACACTTTATCTGTCCCTGATGGGAGGTGGGATCTTTGTCAGTTTGTTTCACCTGAACCTGATGCGAGGCGGGGTCCTGGTCAGTATGTTTCAACTGAACTTGATGTGTGGTTGGATCTTGATCGGTATGTTTCACCTGACACTGACGTAAGGTTGGGTTTTGATCAGTATGTTTCACCTAACACCGATATGAGGTGGGATCTGATTCAGTATGTTTCACCTGACACTGACTTGAAGTGATGTCTGGTTCAGTATGTTTCACGTGACACTGACGTGAGGTGGGGATTTTGATCGATATTGTTCCTCTAACACTGACGTGAGGTGGGGGTCTGGTTCAGTATGTTTCACCTGACACTGACTTGAGGTGGGGACTTGGTCAGTATATTTCACCTGAACATTATTTATCGGTCATAGCACCCGACCAAAAAAGTAGATAAACACAAGGTCTCATGAAGTTTTAGGTCATCTTGTCAGCCAGCCAGCCAGCCAGCCAGCCCGCCAGCCACCCACCCACCCACGCACGCACGCACACGCACACACACACAAACACACAATTTAATCTATCTAATAAGCTAGAATGTGTGTCTGTATCTGGAAAGTACAAGTATGTTGCTCGCGCATGCCAGCATCTCGTTTCCAAGCTTCACAATGTTTGACATGGGGATGCCGTTTGATCCATGTTAGGTTTTAGTGCACGTTGGAGCCAAAATATGACAAATGAAAATGTGTACGCCATTTTGGAAAATATTTATTTTATAAAGTAAATTGTGACGTCATCTTATTGATCACTTTCAACAATCACATTGGCAAATAGCTTTTGACAGTGTAGTGACGTCTATAGGCTTGGTGAGCTTTTGGCAGTGTAGTGACGTCTATAGGCTTGGTGAGCTTTTGACAGCGTAGTGACGGCTCTAGGCTTGGGGAGCTTTTGACAGTGTAGTGAGGTCTATAGTCTTGGTGAGCTTTTGACAGTGTAGTGACGTCTATAGACTTGGTGAGCTTTTGACAGCGTAGTGACGTCTTTAGGCTTGGTGAGCTTTTGACAGCGCAGTGACGTCTATAGGCTTGGTGAGCTTTTGACAGTGTAGTGACGTCTCTAGGCTTGGTGAGTAATCGGGACTGCTTTTGACAGTGTAGTGACGTCTATAGGCGTGGTGAGCTTTTGACAGTGTAGTGACGTCTATAGGCTTGGTGAGCTTTTGGCACTGTAGTGACGTCTCTAGGCTTGGTGAGTAATCGGGACTGCTTTTGACAGTGTAGTGACGTCTCTAGGTTTGGTGAGCTTTTGACAGTGTAGTGATGTCTATAAGCTTGGTGAGCTTTTGACAGTGTAGTGACGTCTATAGACTTGGTGAGCTTTTGACAGTGTAGTGACATCTCTAGGCTTGGTGAGTAATCGGGACTACGCAATCCAGTGTGCTCAACAACTTTGAAAATCGTTTTAAAATGTCATGTCATATCTTAAATGTGTGTCGTTTGAGATTAAAATGGCATGTCTTAAATGTTTGTTGTGTGAGATTAGAATGCCATGTCATGTCTTAAATGTGTGTCGTGTGAGATTAAAATGTCATGTTATGTCGTAAATGTGTGTCGCGTGAGATTAAAATGTCATGTTATGTCGTAAATGTGTGTCGCGTGAGATTACAATGTCATGTTATGCCGTAAATGTGTGTCGTGTGAGATTAAAATGTCATGTTATGTCTTAAATGTGTGTCGTGTGAGATTAAAATGTTATGTTATGTCGTAAATGTGTGTCGTGTGAGATTAACATGTCATGTTATGTCGTAAATGTGTGTCGTGTAAGATTAAAATGTTATGTTATGTCGTAAATGTGTGTCGTGTGAGATTAAAATGTTATGTTATGTCGTAAATGTGTATCGTGTGAGATTAAAATGTTATGTTATGTCGTAAATGTGTGTCGTGTGAGATTGATAGTACAGTTGACATGTTTACAGAAAACATGTTTTCTTCAAGTTAAACACAATAACTAGGAGTAAGAGTCGTGTTTGGTCTGCATAAGTAGAGCTGTTCTACAAGATATGTTCTGGTGTTTGCTTGGTTGGCAGAGGTCTAAGGTTATATTATTTTGTGAAATTGACGATCAGGTGTGAAAGTCATTTAGAAAAACAGGATGTACCTGTGTGTATATAAGACGGAGGTATAATTAGGTTCAAGTTACAAATTAGAATTCGTTTATTGTAACCTTTATGGGTGTCTGAGACTCCTAAGTTTATATTTAGACAAGCCGTCCTACAGGCCGAGTCGGCTGCCCAATCAGACCACAGGTAGATCGAACCAGAGACCACATCACAGACAGACTACAAACAGAGTACAATTTCTTCTTCACATTTTTCACGATGAACGTCGCATTCAGTGCAGCCTTTTTGGTTCTGTTGACCACCTGTGGCTCCGGTAAGTGTGTTCTTCAGAAAGTAACTTGTTATTTGTTTTGGATACTGTTTTCAGTAAGGGTTAACAATAACAGCTGTTCCAGACCATACAATGCCGGGAAAAGGGGGGGGGGGAGATCACGTGCAGAGACTTATGTGGTAAAGGTCTCAGCTTTCTGTAACGTGAAGTCACTAGTTGATTTCCTACCTGCCTTGCTTTGCATAACAGGAAGTCATATACCCATCTACAGTTGGGTAGATTGGAGCATGTGTGCAACTGTGAGTAAACACAGTCCCATTGCAGGGAAACAGCTAAAATAGAACAGATTTCATTATGAGTTGATCCCTGTGTTCCGTACTGGGGAAGATAGAACAGATTTCATCCTTCCCTGCGTGGATCCTAGAAATAATAGGTTTCATACTTCCCTGCGTGGATCCCAGAAATAATAGGTTTCATACTTCCCTGCGTGGATCCCAGAAATAATAGGTTTCATTCTTCTCTGTGTTGATCCCATGATGCATTACAGGTGAAGATAAACGAGGTTCAATGAACATCCATACATGTCGTAAATGGCGACTAGAGTCGACTAGAGTTGTACATGGGACTAGCAACCTCATCACGAAATCCGTTTCTACAGAAACCACCACTGCAAAGGAATACAATGTGATTTGACACTGGCTTCCTGCAGGTCAACTGTAGTGGTAACCCTATGCTCCTGCTGGAGTGAAAGAGGACAAGAAATTCCTCCAAAACCTTGAGCAATGAATTCTTGCTTTGCCTTGTTCATTCTTAAATAATCACACGTGACTGACTATTATGAATCTAAGAAAGTTTTCTAATTGATTTGAACGTGAGTTACGTACTGTGTACCACATTTTACAGCTCAACCCGAACGGTGCACGGGGAGGAAAGAACAGGACCAATGTGACCTTGTAATCATGCTATTGTTGTTGCTAATGTTGCTAATACCACTCGTGCTAGAGTTATGTACCCTTGACAACTTTCTTGGTGGCGGGTTACAGTGGTTTTCTCAACATCCCGAGACGTACTTAAAAAGGTGGGCCAGGGTCCTCCTGGATATAGTGCAATGCGAGGCTTCTCAGTAAGCTCAGCACTATTGGGATGACAGTGCCGATCCCACTCTCGTTAGTCAGACTGCCATGATCAGTGTGTCTCCCCTGACCCTGACTTAGCATAGTCTGTTCAGTATGTTTTGTCTATCTTGATGTAAAAGGCGACTAATGATGATTGTACATGGGGCTAGTAACCTCATCATGTAAAACAAGTTGCCACATAAGTCACACAAGAGAACAAGAGCGCGTACGCGTGCTCTGATACAAGCTTCTCGCAAGAAGATAGCTGCTTTAGTGGTTCTATAGTAGCTCCCAGGCACACACGTCTCTGAACGTTTCTTCTTCTTTGTTCGTTCTCAAACTCTCGATACCAAACTCTAAAAAAGGCTTTACACGTAGCAGGATGTAGTCCGGAGAACTGAATGCGTTGTGCCGTAGCTCTCGGCTTGACTGTGATAACTGAATGCGTTGTGCCGTAGCTCTCGGCTTGACTGTGATAACTGAATGCGTTGTGCCGTAGCTCTCAGCTTGACTGTGATAATTGAATGCGTTGTGCCGTAGCTCTCAGCTTGACTGTGATAATTGAATGCGTTGTGCCGTAGCTCTCAGCTTGACTTTGATAACTGAATGCGTTGTGCCGTAGCTCTCAGCTTGACTGTGAGAACTGAATGCGTTGTGCCGTAGCTCTCAGCTTGACTGTGAGAACTGAATGCGTTGTGCCGTAGCTCTCAGCTTGACTGTGAGAACTGAATGCGTTGTGCCGTAGCTCTCGGCTTGACTGTGATAATTGAATGCGTTGTGCCGTAGCTCTCAGCTTGACTGTGAGAACTGAATGCGTTGTGCCGTAGCTCTCGGCTTGACTGTGATAACTGAATGCGTTGTGCCGTAGCTCTCAGCTTGACTGTGAGAACTGAATGCGTTGTGCCGTAGCTCTCAGCTTGACTGTGATAATTGAATGCGTTGTGCTTTTGACAAAGTCTGGATGAAAGGACTAATGCTAAAATTAGCGGGCTGCGGAACAAGGGGGGAAATGCTTGACTGGATCAAAGACTACCTCCACTCACGATGTGCGAGAGTCAGGCTGGAGGAACACAGGAGCAAAATGGTCAAACTGCATGAGGGGGTTCCTCAGGGAGGAGCACTATCCCTTACCTTGTTTATCCTCTTCATTAATGATCTGCCAAAACAGTTCAGACCACACATCCACAAGGCACTCCGTGCGGATGACCTGGACAAATGGACCTAGGCAGAAAACATTGGAACCGCAAAAGCAAGAATGCATGAACCAATTAATGCAGTAAAGAAATGGGCAGACTCGTGGGGTGTCACAATAAACAAAAGCAAGACCCTCTCAACACTCTTCTCGCTCTCTACAAAGCCAGAGCAGGTCGACCTATATTTATAAAATAGCCTACTTCCCATAGAAAACAATCCTACATACCTAGGAATGAGATATGACAAAAGATTAACATGGGGCCCACACCTAGAGGATATTCAAAAGAAGGCCACACTCAGACTGAGGCTGATGAAAAAACTGGTAGGGACAAATTGGGGCGCAGACGCAAACACAGTCAGACAGGTCTACACTGGATACGTACGGCCAACACTGGAATATGGCATGGGTGCCTATGCAACAGCGGCAAGGACCAACCTACAGAAACTAGACAAGGCACAGAATACCGGACTCAGAATTATTACCGGAGGTCTGAGAAGCACCCCAATCAGAGAACTCGAAGCGGTAGCAGGCCTCCAGAGCCTCGGTTAGCGCAGAGAAGGAAAAATACTAAACCTGACAGAAAAATGCAAGCGTATGAATAAACATCCAATGCAGGGAAAAGTCAATGAATTAACAAAAAACCGCACAAAAAGAACAAGCTTCAATCACCTATTAAAAAACCTTACAGCCAGGTATAGTGACATCATATCAAAATGTCCAACGACATGGGACATGATACAAGTATATGAAAATACAGACCAACAGCCCAACTTCACGGTGGAAGCGAAAATACCAGATATCGATAGAAAGGTGGAAGAATCAGACCATGCATTGAGAGAAAAAACCCTAAAGCATATTGGAGACGCCTATCCTCAACCCATGTGGACGCTCGTCTACACAGATGGATCATCAGAGGAAGCATTGAGGAAAGGAGGGGCGGGACTCGTCATATTTCTACAGGATGGAACCGTTAAAGAAAAAGCAAGTGCTACCGGAGAGCCCTCGACAAAACTAGGAACAGAGCAACAGGCAATAATTGAAGCAGTCAAACTATTGGATGAAAAGGGGTTAAAGGATAACCGAACAGTGTTTTTGTGCGACTGCATGGACATTTTGCAGGCCACACAAAGAGAACCACGAAATAGTATGGAAAGGGAACTGATATGCCAGCTAAACAAACTCTCAGACCACAATAAAATCACCCTCTAGTGGATTCCAGCTCACTGCGGCATACCTGGGAATGAATGGGCGGACAGGCTAGCCAGGGAGGGAAGTTAAAGAGAACAATTCACCCACATAGTGTCACTGCCAGAAGTCAAGGCAAACATCAAAAAAAAAAATAAACAACAGTGGAAAGAGAGAACAAACAGTAAATATCCACAGGACCCAATCAATAGACTGAATAGGAAATAGTATACCACAATTTCCCGCCTCAGAACAGGTCATTGCAGACTAAATGCACACATGCATGAAATGAAAGCAGTACAGACTGCACAGTGTACATGTTAGAGAGGACCCCCAGACTCCAGAACACATCCTGCAAACATGTCCACTGCACCAAGACTCCCGTGAGAAGACCTGATCCGAGGAGAGAAACATACAAGACAAACTGTGGGGAACAATTGAGGACCTGCGACTGACGTATCACTTCATGGAGGCGGCCCATTTAGTGGCATAAAACGAGCATACGAAACCGAACGCAAAGAAGAAGAAGAAGAAGAAGAATGCGTTGTGTTGTAGCTCTCAGCTTGACTGTGATAATTGAATGCGTTGTGTCGTAGTTTACAGCTTGGCTGTGATAACTGAATGCGTTGTGCCGTAGCTCTCAGCTTGACTGTGATAACTTAATGCGTTGTGCCGTAGCTCTCAGCTTGACTGTGATAACTTAATGCGTTGTGCCGTAGCTCTCAGCTTGACTGTGATAACTTAATGCGTTGTGCCGTAGCTCTCGGCTTGACTGTGATAACTGAATGCGTTGTGTCATAGCTCTCAGATTGACTGTGATAATTGAATGCGTTGTGTCGTAGTTTACAGCTTGGCTGTGATAACTGAATGCATTGTGTCGTAGTTTACAGCTTGGCTGTGATAATTCCACATTTCGGTCCTACTTCAGCATGGTATTTTTGGGTACCAGATTAGCCTTCCCTCTTCGAGCCCTTCTCATTAGCCAGTATGTCCTGTTGCAGCCTGTTATCCAGTATCACCCCGTGGAGGTGGAGAAGGGTCTTGGCAGCGCTTGGTCGCTGGACCTGACGCTAGTAGTAAGCTTTGTGTCGCTGATCTCTACAGCTCAATGACTGCTCAGTCCTTGATCCTGTTGAAGGATTGAGACCTACATGTCTGCTAAGCACTCAGGCCACAGCCATCCATTATGTACATTCTGAAGTAGGGATTGAAACTTGAGGGTATACGTGCAGAGTTGCCATGGTCTGTCTACACGTAATCGTTAGTCTTATTATCATCTACCTACACATAAACGTTAGTCTGATTATCATCTGTCTACACCTAAACGTTAGTCTGATTATCATCTGTCTACACCTAAACGTTAGTCTTATCATGATCTGTCTGCCTGCACGTAATCGTTAGTCTTACCATGATCTGCCTACACGTAATTGTTAGTCTTATCATGGCCTACATGTAATAGTTAATCTTACCTTTGGTTAGTTAGATTTCTTGCTTATTACGGAAAAGGTACTAAGTTCGCTTCTCTGAGGTGATATACTTCAGTCAAAACAGCTGAAAATGGGTTCAGTGGCAGTAGAAAATATAATCCCACAGCAAACACTGGTGTCAAAAATAATGGGACCTATTGTTCTATGTTAAAGTTTTGATGAGGTGTGGCGGTCAGTTTCCTTCCTCTGTGCCTTTGCTTCCCTAATAGTAAATCAGGTATTAATTTGGATCGACTCAAGGGTGTCGATGTTGCTATTCGAAGTTATTCGTGCTGAGTTTAGTTAACTCTTTACGTTTATTTGAAAGTAGATTACAGTAGCTCTGCTTACATCCTGAGATGTACTTGAGAAGGTAAACATGGGTCCTCCTGGCTGTACTATAGTGCAGTACGAGGCTCCTCAGTAAGCTTCCCACTATGGGTGCTACAGTGTCGATCCCCACCTCTTTGACCAGACTGCTGTAGCCAAGCACGTATCCAGGAGGAGCACGAACGAGGACGTGACGGTGACAATGGAATGGTCATCCCATCTAAAACGATGCAGAGAGCCATTTCAACCAAATCACTAGCACATCATCCTTGACTGCAGTCTGCTGTGCTGGGACTATATTAACCATGGCGGAAAGGGGGGGTTAGCTTTAGTCGAGAGGAAAGGCACTTGCCTCCCAAAGAGATGAACGGGGGGCGATCGAATCTCGCAAGTTTCAAGTTACCCATGGTCTCAAAGGGAGGTAAGACCAAAGTGTCTGCATCCTGAGTTACCTCCAGTAGTCTCGAATTATGTCTTAGCCACTGGTTCAAGGTAGCTCGGGACAAGAGAGTGAGGTTGATGACCAGCGCAGTTTTTACCTATCTATAATCCAAATACAGCACACGTTACATTATAAGACAAAACCGTCTGGTGATGTCAGAATCATCGCTTGCGATAGACAACTAACCTAAACAATTTCTTATCTGATACTGACAGACGCGGAGAACAAGTGCATCGTGCAGTCCATCAGCAGCAACGACTATCAGTTCAGGATATTCAAAATAGCAGAGGCCATCTCAGTCAGCTCCATCACCGTCTTGTCGCAGCAGTCAAAAAGTCCCTGCAGCCAGGATGCATCCTTTGGTATCATTGGCTCTGATGTGTACGTTGACAAGGGTTGCCGAGCAACGTTCACAATCTGCTACGAAGCAGGTGATGTCTTGCTGAAATAATGTTTAGTTCATTGTGGTTGTCAAGTTTAGCAGGTAATGTCTCGATGAAATAAGATTAGTTCTTTGTGGTTGTCAAGTTTAGCAGGTAATGTCTCGATGAAATCAGATTAGTTCATTGTGGTTGTCAAGTTTAGCAGGTAATGTCTCGATGAAATAAGATTAGTTCATTGTGGTTGTCAAGTTTAGCAGGTAATGTCTCGATGAAATAAGATTAGTTCATTGTGGTTGTCAAGTTTAGCAGGTAATGTCTCGATGAAATAAGATTAGTTCATTGTGGTTGTCAAGTTTTGTACAGAAATGTGCTTACTGTTTGTTTCTTCTAACCAATGTCAAATTATGTGACAATAAGATGTACAGTGTGATTACTTGCATCTTTCGTTTCATCTGGATTGATCATCGTCGGTGCTTAGACACTGATCAGGGTCGCAATTTGGGTTTCTTTCCAGTGGGATCTGCAGAATCATTATTCGATTATTTATACCTTTTGGAAGCCTTTCGAGCTGGTGTACAAGGGCAGATTGGATGTTGATACCGTCTCCAAAATCGAAACATTCATTACTTGCTTGTTCACTGCACCAGAGGAATATGTATCCTTCACTTTTCCGACTTGGGCTATGTGCAGCCTACGACCTAACAATCACGAATACAAAGTTTCGCGTGCCGACCCAGAACACACAACAACAACAAAACACAGCATGGATGCATCCCAGATCATGTAATGGCAATGAATTGATTATGTTATCACCAGGTAGACTGACAGGCGTCATGTAAGAATGACTAAAGCTGTGCGTGGCGCAAAGTGCTGGACTGATCACAGACTAAGTATGTCCAAACTTGACACATATTAAGCCCAGGAGGTGGCATCAGAATGGAAGGCACAGGAAAAAGAAGTTAGACACCACAAAACTGTTATGCTCGCTGATAACTGAAGGACTTGTAAAGGGCCTAGGTAAGAAGTTAAAGAATTTGCATCTTGATCAGACCAACGTGGATGAAGATTGGGCCGCCATCAGAGACTATACTCGTCCGCATCTGGGCAGTTTGGAAACACGAAACGTAAGTAGGAAAACTGGTTTGATGAGAACGACGAAGAAATTATGTCCTTCATCAAGGAACAAGATTAGCTATAAACAACTCATCAATGAAACATGTGGTATGCAGTCAAAAAGATGGCTTTCATTACTATCCGAAAAGTGGTCCAAGAAAAGCTCAGGAAAATGAAGGACACAAGGCAGATGAAAACCAACTCTTGCAATTGTTTTAGTAAAAAAAACATGTCAACCACACTCCAGGTACACCCTTTCGGCGAGTTTTCGCAGCCTGGAGTGTACTATAGTCCGTCTTTTCATTCATAAACAAGGTCCCAAGAAATTTTCTACAAAACCACATGACATATAAAAATGATTTTTCGCATGTTGCCTTGGAATGTCCATGGCGTTGAGTAAATATTTTCCCTCTCTAAGAAATTGGATGTATTTTGACAAATTTATTCATTAGGCTATATTAAAAACATCTTCATAGAATTCAACATAATTTTAAGCACATACACACACCCATACACACACATACACAGGCCCATACACCCACACACATACACACACACACACATGAGTGATGTCAATGTTGCTAAAATATGCCGATTATAACATTCCCGACCGTTTCATAAGAGCATGAGTCATAGTTTCGATTCTCGTTTACCTGTGCGCTCCAGTCAACCCAGCTATCAATGGGTACCTGTCTTACTATTAGGGAGGGATTTTACAGCGAGAAAGGGAAACTGATCCTGCACCAGTTGTGGCCTCAAACAATGGGTCACTAACACTTCATCCCGAACAGCAGCATCTGCGTTAAGACTACATTTACCTTTTGCCTTCCAAACAATATGTAAAAGGTGACTGCAGAGGTTGTACATGGAGCTAGCAATGTCATCAGGTAAAACCATTGCTATTGAGACGACCACTTGAAATGCTCGAACACAGGTTTCCTATAGAGAGACCAGCTGTAGTTGTGACCCTATGCTTCAATTGGAGTAAACAAGAATCATCATCATGTGTTATAATTGCTAACTGTAACCATTAGCTTTAAATGGATATGTTGATCATAAACAACTCCTGCCTTGCAGATAGGCTGGGGACAGCCAAAGGCTAAGGAGGGCATCCCTACAGAAACGCCTGTTGAAATCGGATGCACGGGGCCGCAAGCCTAACAAAACAGTGCAACGTAAATCACAGTATGATGGCAGTACAACCTATTCGAAAAACGCATGGCGCTCATCCTGCGGAGTCCCGCCAGGCAGCGATAGTGCCGGGCCCCACGCCTCGAAGGGGCCCACCCTTGACTACTGGTGGTCACCCACCCATGTGTCGTGGAGTCAAGGCACATGGCTATGGGGAAACCTCTATTGGCCAAAACCTCAAGACCCTCAAAATACTACAGTGGAATGCGGAGGGAGTCATAAACAAAAAACTTTCCCTAACACACCACCTGCATAAAGGTAAGATTGACGTGGCATGTATCCAGGAAACGCACCTCAACAATAACCATAAATTCTCAATCAGAGGATATCAGACCTTCCGTCTAGATAGAGAAGGCCACAAAGGAGGGGTCCTGATACTGACCAGAAACTGCATACCGAGTAGCGCGGTATCTGTCAATCACACCGGACAAGCAGAAATTGTAGGAGTTGACATAATGGCCCAAGAGACGAAGCTCCGCATTTTCAATCTGTGCGGACCACCAAATAGAGACCTATCGCTCTCGAGTATGGAGGTCAGAGACTCCAACTGCATAGTAGTTGGAGATTTCAACAGCCACTCGGAGAGATGGGGATACTCTGACACAGACAGCAGAGGTGACGAAGTGGAAGATTGGGAGATAGATGCAAATCTCTCCCTAATCAATAGGCCGGAGGATAGCCCTAGCTTCTACTCAAGAACATGGCATACCACCTCGACTCCAGACTTGGCCTTCTCCACACAGGACATACACCATAAAATAGACCGCCAGGTGCTAAACATCCTGGCAGGTAGCGACCACAGGCCGATCAGGCTAACCATTGACATGGAAGTAGGCCCACAGGAAACAAAACCGCTCCCACGTTGGAATTACAAACGAGCCGACTGGGACAGATTTGCAATCCTGACAGATGGGCTGTGTGAAACCATCAACACACGAAACACCAAAATGAAGCCCATGGTAGAGAGCCTAAGCAAGGCAATAATGCAAGCCGCCACTGAAACCATCCCAAGAGGAGCTAGGAAAAACTATAAGCCCTACTGGAATGATGAGTTGCAGAAAGTGGAAGATGCAGTAACAAATGCTAGGAACATGGCAGAGCGAGAAAAATCCATGGAGGCAAACATCGCCCTCAAAGCCGCAGCGGCGAAATACAAACACACGCTCAGGCAAACAGCAAGAGAAAGCTGGAAAAATAAAACGGAAAGTCTAAACCTGGACAAAGACGGGAACAAGCTATGGAAGCTAGTCAGAGCCATGAACGACGAAACCCCGTCAAATAAACAAATTACTATCAAGCTGGGCGAGGACTTGATCACAGGTAAGAAAGCCGCAAACGCCTTTGTCGATCACTATGCCAGAGCAAACCACATCGAGGTCCCTGCAGATAAGCATACAGACATTAGCGAAGAGCTAAAGGGACACGAAAACATAAATACGGCTCCCGAAGAGCACATGATGGCCAAACTAACAATGCGCGAAATGGAAGAGGCTATGAGAACGCTAAAGAAAAGGAAATCTCCCGGAAAAGACGGGATAACAAACGAAATGCTGATGGGGCTGGGCCAAACAGCGAAGAGGAAACTACTATCAGTCCTGAACCAAAGCTGGAAAAGGGGTATTGTACCCCAGGCGGGGAAAGACGCAATACTGGTACCAGTACCAAAAACAGGAAAGGATAAAACAGATCCAAATGGATACAGGCCCATCAGCCTACTGAGCTGTGTCGGCAAGCTGATGGAACGGATGATAAACACAGAACTGATGTGGCATCTGGAAGAAAAACGAATACTAATTCCACAGCAAGCCGGCTTTAGACAGCACAGATCCACTGAGGACCAGGTCATCCTCATAGCCCAGGAGATAGAAGATGCCTACCAGGCACAGAAACACACAGTAGCTGTTTGGGTGGATCTGGAAAAGGCATTTGACAAAGTCTGGAAGGACGGACTTAGAGTCAAGCTAAGAAGAAGTGATGTCTGTGGGAAGATGTACAAGTGGATCAACCACTACCTCAAACAAAGAACGGCCAGAGTCCAAGTACAAGGGCATATGAGCAAAAAGGTGACACTCGAGCAGGGAGTACCCCAAGGGGGAGTATTGTCACCCACACTCTTCCTGGTATATATAAACGATATTACAGAGAATATACCAAGAAGAGTCCATAGCTCAATGTTTGCAGACGATCTGGCTATGTGGACCTCTGAAAAGAATCTCACCATAGCAAGAAATCGGATGCAGACGGCCCTAACATCGCTGGAAGAGTGGGCGAACTCATGGCTGGTCAAAATAAACGAGGAGAAAACCACGTGCACAATATTCTCGCTTTCATTAAAACCCCAAAGTACCAAATTAAGTCTAAATGGCAAAATCCTGCAGCCAAACGACAACCCAACCTATCTGGGAGTCACATTTGATCGGCGCATGACATGGAAAAGTCAGATTGGGAGAAACCGAATGAAAGCCAGAGAAAGAATGGCAATCATGAGGAAACTTGCTGGCACAAGCTGGGGAGCAGACGAAGGCATACTAAAGAAACTGTACACTGGAAGAGTGAGACCAGTTCTAGAGTATGGCATTGCGGCATGGACAACAGCAGCGAAGGCGAACTTCGATAAAGTTAACAAACTTCAAAACCAAGCCATGAGAATTATAACAGGTGGCATGAAGTCAACGCCAATTGTAGAACTTGAAAAGATTACAAAACTGCAATCCATGACCGATAGAAGAGACTGCAGAGCCCAGCTGCAGTCAGAGAAACTCCGAAGACTGACGGACCACCCAATGTACCAGAGACTAAACAATTTGGGAAATGGGAAACTAAAGCGGAGACACTTTGCAGAAATAGCCAAAGCAAAGATGCACGAAGATCCCATAAACGCACTAACAACACCAAAACCCATCACTTCTGTACGAAAACCTACCTGGAGGCAGGATATATTTCCAGAGGTGGTAGAAAATATACCAGGTATTGCAAACAAAAACTGCCAGACTGAAAAAGAAAGGAGAGACATTACCCTAAGCTTCATAACGAAAAGCTACCCAAGCATGGACTGGACCCATGCATACACCGACGGTTCTGTAACAAACACTACACAGAACGGAGGGGCAGGAGCATTCCTGAACCTACCAAATGGCAGAAAAATAACACTGTCATTCGCTACTGGTAAGTACACAAGCAATTTCAGAGCGGAGGCAGAGGCACTGAGGGCGGCAGTGGAAGAAATGGTGACACACAGTGAAAATGAGAGCCATATAGTCCTGCTGACAGATGCTCTCGCCGTAGTCACAGCGCTAAAAAGCCAGAAAAACACTGAGCTTAATGACTTAAGAGCAGCACTCTGCAAACTGTGCCAGCAGTCCGCACCAAAAAGGGTAGTGGTACAGTGGGTACCGTCACACTGCAACATCCAAGGCAACGAGGAGGCAGATAGACTGGCAAAAGAAGGTGCAAGACTACCACAAACAGATACCAGTATGACGTACGAAGAGTCAAAACGGCTTATCAAAGCCAGATACATGACCAAATGGGAAACCGAACATACTGGTTACACCAAAAACGATGCCTATTACCAGTTGAACCGAAGAGAGCAGGTAGTTGTCTTCAGACTTCGCACTGGCCACAACAGACTGATGTACCACCTATTCAACAAATTGAAGATAGGGTGTACCGACGAATGCCCGTGCGGTACTGGTAAAATGACCACTGAACATCTGCTGCAGAACTGCCCGACATACGAGGATCAGAGAGAGCAGATGTGGCCATTACCAGTGGAACTGCAAGACAAGCTCTATGGCAGTGGCGAGAGCCTCAGGATGATCGCCGCTTTTCTCGAAAAAATAATGGTTACTGTCTGACTGTGTACGCAGAAGAAGAAGAAGAAATGGATATGTCCCACCGCTCTCACTCTAGCATGTCTGCGTGCCCTGTTCTGAAGAAGGCTGCCGATCTATTGTATATTATTTATTTGTGTTTATTCGATTATGTGCTCTGTAATGTATAGATTAATTCATTTATTTGAGTACCATCTATCGTTTTTGAAGGTCGAGTCGTCACCATTGGATGTGACAGCGACAACTACAGAGAGAGGTACTGTAACGTCGGAGGTCGAATTAAAAAATTGACCCTCATCAAGCAAAAGTCCAAGTCTGCTTGCCTGGAGAACACCACATTCAATATAAAGGACAACTTTATTTATGTTAACGGCGGTTGCAGGGGAGATTTCGTTGCTGTGTTATAAGGCCATACACGATATTTCAACTATGGACTCTTGCGGGCCGTTGAGTTCATTCTGTGTATAATGCTTAATAAATGATT
Source organism: Ariolimax columbianus (assembly GCA_036924085.1). Lineage (NCBI taxonomy): Eukaryota > Metazoa > Mollusca > Gastropoda > Stylommatophora > Arionidae > Ariolimax > Ariolimax columbianus. The sequence goes on from JAVGWX010000005.1 coordinate 102,564,598, forward strand.
TCATTATCTGTTAGTTTCATCTCTGAATTGAAGGTTCACGGTGATGGATCTCCAGCTGTCTCTGTCCGTGTCAGGTTGGTACACTTAGTCAAACGGTGTCCCGACAACATCTTGATGTTGTCTGTCCATCTGTACACTTAGTCAAACTGTGTCCCGACTACATCTTGATGTTGTCTGTCCATCTGTACACTTAGTCAAACTGTGTCCCGATCACATCTTGATGTTGTCTGTCCATCTGTACACTCCGTCAAACTGTGTCCCGACAACATCTTGATGTTGTCTGTCCATCCGTACACTCAGTCAAACTGTGTCCCGACAACATCTTGATGTTGTCTGTCCATCCGTACACTTAGTCAAACTGGGGCCCTGATCACATCTTGATGTTGTCTGTCCATCCGTACACTTAGTTAAACTGGGGCCCTGATCACATCTTGATGTTGTCTGTCCATCTGTACACTCCGTCAAACTGTGTCCCGACAACATCTTGATGTTGTCTGTCCATCCGTACACTCAGTCAAACTGTGTCCCGACAACATCTTGATGTTGTCTGTCCATCCGTACACTCAGTCAAACTGTGTCCCGACAACATCTTGATGTTGTCTGTCCATCTGTACACTCAGTCAAACTGTGTCCCGATCACATCTTGATGTTGTCTGTCCATCTGTACACTTAGTCAAACTGGGGCCCTGATCACATCTTGATGTTGTCTGTCCATCCGTACACTCAGTCAAACTGTGTCCCGACAACATCTTGATGTTGTCTGTCCATCCGTACACTCAGTCAAACTGTGTCCCGACCACATCTTGATGTTGTCTGTCCATCCGTACACTCAGTCAAACTGTGTCCCGACCACATCTTGATGTTGTCTGTCCATCCGTACACTCAGTCAAACTGTGTCCCGGTCACATCTTGATGTTGTCTGTCCATCCGTACACTCAGTCAAACTGTGTCCCGGTCACATCTTGATGTTGTCTGTCCATCCGTACACTCAGTCAAACTGTGTCCCGGTCACATCTTGATGTTGTCTGTCCATCCGTACACTCAGTCAAACTGTGTCCCGACCACATCTTGATGTTGTCTGTCCATCCGTACACTCAGTCAAACTGTGTCCCGGTCACATCTTGATGTTGTCTGTCCATCCGTACACTCAGTCAAACTGTGTCCCGGTCACATCTTGATGTTGTCTGTCCATCCGTACACTCAGTCAAACTGTGTCCCGGTCACATCTTGATGTTGTCTGTCCATCCGTACACTCAGTCAAACTGTGTCCCGGTCACATCTTGATGTTGTCTGTCCATCCGTACACTCAGTCAAACTGTGTCCCGGTCACATCTGTACCTATGCTGCCCTCTTGCCCTCCACTATTCTCTCCAATATAACTTTCAGCAGACTGTCATGTCGCTTAACTTAACCAAAATATTTTATTTTTCTGCTTTTTATCTTCTTCATAAATATCTTCTCCGCCTTAATTTGCTCCAGAACCTCACTACATGTTCATATCTTTCCAAGAATCTCGTCCAAGTCTTATGAATGCCCACATTTTAAAAAAAACTTCTCAATTTTCTTGGTCAGGGTCCATGTGTTTACTCCATTCAATAAAATTGAATGCACATAGCATTTAATTATTCTCATTTTTAAGTTCTGAAATATCTGCTTAAACAGAAGTGTATGTTTCATACTGTTAAATATATTTAATAATTTTATAATTATGAGTTAAATTATGATTAACGAAAACCAAAACTTATGTCATTATTATTCTCATTTTTATTTTTCTTATGTTACTACAGCTGGCTATTTATAGAACCCTGCGCCGAAGCATCTCGCTTGCTCTTGCAACGTATGCTTTCGTTGCAGACTGCCTTGCACTAGACATGCACGGGTAAGGGGTTTTCCGTTTTCGACGGAATACGAATAGAGGCCATTAACTGTTGGGCCAGATACGAGTACGAGTTGAGGCCATTTTCTGTTGGTCCAGATTTTTAGTACGAGTAGAGGCCATTAGCTGTTGGGCCAGATACGAGTACGAGTGGAAGCCATTAGCTGTTGGGCCAGATACGAGTACGAGTTGAGGCCATTTTCTGTTGGTCCAGATTTTTAGTACGAGTAGAGGCCATTAGCTGTTGGGCCAGATACGAGTACGAGTGGAAGCCATTAGCTGTTGGGCCAGATACGAGTACGAGTGGAAGCCATTAGCTGTTGGGCCAGATACGAGTACGAGTGGAGGCCATTAGCTGTTGGGCCAGATACGAGTACGAATAGTGAGTGAACATTTGGCCCAATCAGTTGTATTGTGTGAGTCTATCCCCGGCTTTCATTATCGGATAACCACTAAAGCATGTAACATTTCAAAGTGTTACAAGTAGGACAAACATGTTGCAATTATTTAATATAACTAACTAATCAATTATCAGTTTTGTTTGTTTAAAATAATTAATTAAAAAGTACAAGGAATTAGCACTGAAATGATTCCAACTTTTTGGGTCAAAAATGATTACGTCACTTACCCGTGTTCAACTGCATGATACTCTTCAACAGAATAACGAATACTTTGAGTTCACTATTCGTCAACGAATCTAATATTCAGTTCGTTACTATTTTCCAGAATGAGAATGCTAGTCTCATGCACAACTCTCTGTAGTCGTCTTTTACGACTTGCTTGGAGGTGCAGTGACCATCTTCTTTGCCCACCAGAACGAGACTGCTAATCCCCGTTACCCAAACGGACATCTATACATATTAAAGGTCTTTATGTTATTGTATTCGGCTCTCAATTTTGAATAGTTTGATTTCATCTGAAGCAAAATCAGAAACCACTACAATGAACGAGCTCCTTTTTCAGATGATCAGAGTCTCTTTCATTCCGTTGAACAAAACCTCCTAGAACATCTGAATACTCTTGACAATATGTGCGATAGATATAATATGAGGATTACTACAACAAAGACCTAGGCAATGAAAATCAGTAGAATAGAGAAAACACTAAATATACAGATAAAAAGTACAGAACTTAAACAAGTCAGTGAATTCAAATACTTGGGCAGCGTGTTTACACAAAATGGAAGGCTAGATAGAGAGGTGGAATCAAAAACACAGAAAGCTAATGCGGATTCCTATCACCTCTGACCTTTTTCTAAGACACAAACACATCCCAATGAAGACAAAGAGACAGATGATAAATAGTATTTTTATACCAACTCTCTGCTACCAGATTCAGACATAGACTCACTTAGGCACGAGAAAGATCAATCGTGGTATGCGAAATGAGGTGTTTGAAAAAGGCTGTTGGGGGTCACAAGGCTGGACAGATTGAGAAATGAAATAATCAGACAGACGGTGGGTGCAACACCGCGCATGGAGATCATAGAAAGGCAAATAATAAAATGGTTCGGACACCTGACAAGAATGCAACCAAAGTTACCAGCTGCTCGTATCTACAATACCAGAACCAGACATCAGGATTGCAGAACAAGAGACAGACCTCGTAAAAGATGGATAGATGGTGCCAGTGAGACACTGAAGTAACACGGAATGACAACATCGGCGACAAAGATGGCACAGGACAGAAAACTACACCACCCCACGACGTCTAACAACACAAGTGGATAGACGATGATGATATTACATTGGTGAAAAGTAACTTAAAACAAATACGTCTCATGTACAGGCATCACCCACTAGCGCAGGGAAACATTCCACAAACCTACCTAGCATGTCGGATCACACAAAACACTAGGGGTGCACTCAGTAACACCGCCAGTTACGCTGAAGGAGAATCATCACTGTGATTTGAAGTTCTGTACATATTGGAACGTTTAACATGAAGGTATGGAAGAGAGTCAAAGAACATAATTGATTTGAAGTTCTGTACATATTGGAACGTTAAATATGAAGGTATGGAAGAAAGTCAAACAACGGAATTGATTTGAAGTTGTGAATATCCACACTGACAATCTCGTGTAGCAGTCGGCATGGCACGTGCTGATGATCATATATTTGATTTAATGAACTAGAGACTAACCGCTTATAGCCAGCTTTCTGGTTGACATCGCTAGAAGTTAACACCAGTGATTGCTCACTTATAAACATGCTTATAGATTAACGTGTTTTATTTTCAAATAAACGGCCATAAAAGTCGTTTAATTAACAAGTGCCTGAAGGACCCATCAAAGCACGCTCGGGGTGTGAGGAAAGCTACAACAACCAGCCACTAAACTTGCCTTTTCTGACGCACATCAGAGTGAACATACTCATTGTGGGCATTCACAACAACAACAAGTGTGATTGCTCCTTTATAGACATGATTATAGATTGCCGTGTTTCATCCAATAAACAGCCATTCACAAATTGAAGTAGTTTAACAAGTGTGATTGCTCCTTTATATACATGCTTATAGATTACTGTGTTGTATCCAATAAACGGCCATAACTCCCAAAAATGTGTCATCTAATTTGTCATGTCTTTATCGTTATTTGTCCTATTTTCTGTAACCTTTTACACTTTGTCTTGTCCACTTTAATTGGACTCTAGGACACTGTCTTCGTCTGTTTGTCTGTCTCTCTGTGATATATGTCATCACTGACGATTGTCTGAATCTGTGCGGCAGAGTCCATGTTTTCACTGGGGCTTTTCTATCTGTAATGTTACCACATGCATCCACATCATTCACGACGACACAGCAAATAACATAGCAAATATCAGGTGGCATATTTATTAATTTAACATTCAAACAAAATTATTGAAGTGAGTGAAATGAGATAACAAACAACACAAGAAATACATCTTAACTGAATAATTATAATCTATCTATAAATATTATTAATTACGGAGGTTGTAAGCATTAGCTTTTGAATATTGCCCCCAACTAATCTAACCCAGTTCTAGCAGCTACTCTCTCCTCCCCTTATCTGCACACTCACCACACTCTCACAAACTCGTCTTCACGATCATATTATGGGCATTCACTCACACTCAGATCCTCCCAGGCAGATGATCTTTACATTATACATTCAGATCCCTTCAGGCAAGTGATCTTGACTGTTCACCTTCAATAAATTCAGCGTATACTCACATGTGATCACACATTCAATCGATCTGCGTATTTACACACTCCGGAACATACATCGCTCCCTAGGTATCCCGCACACACCACACACACATCCAAATCTCTTCTAGTCACAGGGTGCCCATCACACCTTATAGAGCGATTGGCGAAGACTCAAAAGCGTATGCTCGTTCAGTCACCCTGCAATTGATTCCAACTCTCTAACATTCGTAAAACAGCCTGCTAAACTATTAGCAGGCAAACAATCACTCTTCTGTGAAGCCGGTGAGCTAAACAGTCTCGTAGCTAAATTCTCAGTTTCTCTCTCTCCAGGACCAGTCTGCTTGTTAAACGTTGCCTAGTATTATATAGTCTCAAGCAGTATCAGAGCTGTCTAATGGACTTCTGGGGATTGTCTGACTCGGCAAAACTCTTGTCTGGATCTACCTCCAATTAGTTGTTATTGGAATGAATCACTCCGAATTACTGTCAATCAAAATATCACAGCAAGGCCTGATGGTCTCTTGTCTGTCACTAACCCCCACTACACCAAAATCGGAACGCCAGAGTGGTCAGCTCCTAACCCCTACCTGTATCATACACATTCTTCCTCTCGGGATGTAAGGATAACTGCTGTGATCTGTCACCAAAGAAAATAGCAAGAGTACCTGACTCAAGTACGAGTCACATTGGCAACAGCGTTTCTCTCTGTTGTGCCTGTTTGTTTGTCTGTGTTTATGTCGGATCAGTCTTTCTATATATCTGTATGTGTGTCTGACTCTGCTCGTCTCTCTACCTGTCTACCTGTCTGTCGCTCGGCCTGTCTAACTGTGTCCCTGTCTATCGCTCTGCCTATCTGTCTACCTATTTGTCTGTATGTGTCAATATTTGTTCCTCTTCCTGCATGTCTCCTTACATATATGTCTATCTGTCTGTCTATGTCCATGCCTGTTTTCTCTATCTGTTTATGCTTGTGTATATATATATATATATATGTCTCTCTATTTGTCTTTGCCCATGTCTATCTCTCTACATGTCTACACAGAAGCACATCAATTACACAAAATGGAAACACGAAACGGGAGGTAATAGACAATCCCAGTTGTGTGCATTGTTGCGTCAGATTTTCGTGATTACTTACCTGTTCAATACGGCTTAGTTCAGGGAATGCAGTAATGTATCACAGCGGGTAGCCAAACAGCTGACAAGTAATAACGCTCGAGCTAATGATATTGTCTTAATAAGATGGATATTTGCTATGTAGGAAGATATGTTTAGTATTTCTTGCTAGGCTGAGGGGCAAGATCGTTGTTGTAGAATGATAACAACATGCAGAATGGGAGTCCGAAAGTCTATTACCTGAGGATAGAGCTAACTACAGGGTCAAGTGAAGCATACTGACCAAGACTCCCACCTCACATCATGGCCAGGTGACGCATACTGACCAAGATCACACCTGACGTCATGGCCAGGTGAAGCATGCTGCCCAAGACAACAGCTCACGTCATGGACATGTAAAACTTACTGACCAAAACCCCCATATCATTTTATGGCAAGATGAAACTTACTGATCAAGAGCACACCTCACGTCATGGACAGGTGAAACATACTGACCAAGAACACACCTCACGTCATGGACAGGTGAAACATACTGACCAAGAACACACCTCACTTCATGGACAGGTGAAACATACTGACCAAGAACACACATCACTTCATGGCCAGGTGAAACATACTGACCAAGACCACACCTCACGTCATGGACAGGTGAAACATACTGACCAAGAACACACATCACGTCATTGACAGGTGAAACATACTGACCAAGAACACACCTCACGTCATGGACAGGTGAAACATACTGACCAAGAACACACATCACTTCATGGCCATGATACATACTGACCAAGACCACACCTCACGTCATGGCCAGGTGAAACATACTGACCAAGACCACACCTCACGTCATGGACAGGTGAAACATACTGACCAAGAACACACATCACTTCATGGCCATGATACATACTGACCAAGACCACGCCTCACGTCATGGCCAGGTGAAACATACTGACCAAGACCACACCTTACGTCATGGACAGGTGAAACATACTGACCAAGAACACACCTCACTTCATGGACAGGTGAAACATACTGACCAAGAACACACATCACTTCATGGCCATGATACATACTGACCAAGACCACGCCTCACGTCATGGCCAGGTGAAACATACTGACCAAGACCACACCTCACGTCATGGACAGGTGAAACATACTGACCAAGAACACACCTCACTTCATGGACAAGTGAAACATACTGACCAAGAACACACACCACGTCATGGCCAGGTGAAACATACTGACCAAGAACACACCTCACTTCATGGATAGGTGAAACATACTGACCAAGAACACACCCCACGTCATGGCCAGGTGAAACATACTGACCAAGAACACACCTCACTTCATGGATAGGTGAAACATACTGACCAAGAACACACCTCACTTCATAGCCAGATGAAACTTACTGATCAAGAACACACCTCACTTCATGGACAGGTGAAACATACTGACTAAGAATACACCTCACGTCATGGACAGGTGAAACATACTGACCAAGAACACACCTCACTTCATGGACAGGTGAAACATACTGATCAAGAACACACCTCACTTCATGGCCAGGTGAAACATACTGACCAAGACCTCACCTCACATCAGGGTCAGGTAAAACATACTGACCAAGACCTCACCTCACATCAGGGTCAGGTAAAACATACTGACCAAGACCTCCACCTCACATCAGGGCCAGGTGAAACATACTGACCAAGACCTCCACCTCACATCAGGGTCAGGTAAAACATACTGACCAAGACCTCCACCTCACATCAGGGCCAGGTGAAAAATACTGACCAAGACCTCCACCTCACATCAGGGCCAGGTAAAACATACTGACCAAGAACAAGAATGATATGTAAAATGAAAAGAGATAGAGAGAGAGGGGGGGGGGATATGTAACATGAAGAGGGAGAGAGGGATATGTAAAATGAAGAGGGAGAGAGGGATATGTACAATAAAGAGGGAGAGAGGGATATGTAACATGAAGAGGGAGAGAGGGATATGTAAAATGAAGAGGGAGAGAGGGATATGTAAAATGAAGAGGGAGAGAGGGATATGTACAATAAAGAGGGAGAGAGGGATATGTAAAATAAAGAGGGAGAGAGGGATATGTACAATAAAGAGGGAGAGCGGGACATGTAAAATGTGGAGCACTGTGCAGATGAAAGTGAGGGAGTGTGTTGAAAGTGGACATCCAGTTTACACAACCACCTGGCAACTCTCACTTAACATACACATCTCTTTAGAGTAACAAACTCTTTTTGTATATGAAAGCTTCTAATTGCCCAGACCAACCAAAATAAACCTTCGGATTGTGTCCGTTTCTCAAGTCTCTCAGCCCTGACAGATTCAAATCTCTGATACAAAGATACTATTTACTAACTCGTGGTTCACATAATTCAGTTGTTATTTCTATACAAATGATGGATTGTTTAGAACTAAACTGTAAGTAAGTATTAGATAATATATGTAGGTGACCATAACACGTAAGCTTACGGGTTTTTTCAAGTCCATATACAGTGAACGTACATAGCTTGGGGAGCGGGAGGGGGGGGGGGGGGGGAGTCAGCTAAAAAGGAACCGATGTCGGCGCGGGGCAGTTGAGGGTTAATACATATCCAAATGTTGTTAAACATTTTTTATGAATAGCCTATAGGTTGGTAGATAAACCTGTCTAAATGGGCCAGCCAATCAGAGAGCAGACATAACCTTTTAGGTACCAGAATGTTATCTTAGTCTGTACACGAAAACATTAGCGTACTCCTGCTAGCGTGAAACCCTAGACAACTCCTACTAACGTAAAACCCTAGCAAGCTCCTACTAACGTAAAACCCTAGCCAACTCCTACTAACGTAAAACCCTAGCAAGCTCCTACTAACGTAAAATCCTAGCCAACTCCTACTAACGTAAAACCCTAGCCAGCTCCTACTGACGTGAAACCTTAGCCAACTCCTACTGACGTAAAACCCTAGCCAACTCCTGGTAGCGTGAAACCCTAGCCAGCTCCTGGTAACGTGAAACCCTAGCCAACTCCTGGTAGCGTGAAACCCTAGCCAACTCCTGGTAGCATGAAACGCTAAACAACACCCGGTAGCGGAATTCAGCCTATGCTGGTAGAGTAGTTGGGAGTCAGATTATAAGCACTTTGTTGGACCACAATCTGGCCCCCGATCCGCAGGTTGGACACCCCTGCTCTCGCTGCATTCGTCAGTGGCGCACAATCAGGCTTGCTATCTCCAGTGTTAAACAGATACGATAGTCTGGAGTAACCAGTTAGTAGAACTTTAGTCGTGTTGTTATGTGGGCCAGAGAACGTTTCTGATTGATTGTACAAGTACTTGTTTAGCATTGTTGAACAAGATGATCATAATTTTGATACTAGTATAAAATTTACAAACCATCAACATATATTTTATTCTTACGGTTATAGTTACTGGAAACTACTCAACGAAGATGTCTACTGTATCAGGCTCCAAAGAATAAAGAGTATGTACAATTTTAACAATGCATATTTACCTACATTGTGGAGATTTGATTTGTGTTATCTTTTCTTTCCATACAGAAAAATTACATTTATGCTGGGATGTTTTCTTATTATTATTATTATTATTATTATTAACTTAACTTAACTTGTTTATACTTGTTTAGAAGACTCTACAGATTCTGCATACAACCAGTCTTAGAGGGTGGTTTTCTTTAAAACCCGATTTGCGAGTCCATCTTAATAGACCCAAAAGCTAAGTATTTGCCGCAGCCAGTTAACGACATCTACAGCTGCTCTTGACAAACCATCTGGAGAAAGGTATAAACAACTTGGGAAGGTTCTTCTTGTTCTTCTTCTTGTCACATCGTCTTTTATATTTACACCGTCAGACGAGATCGCGGGATGAACTCTACTCTTTTCTGGAATTCCTCTTCAGCCACGAACGGTTTTGAATCCATTGTTGAATCGCTTGTCCAGTGTAAAGAACCGTTTCTAGGTCAGTCTAGGTGTTTTGCCGCCCTATGTGAGAATTGAAAAATGCCGCCCCTTCCCTTTAATACCATCACTCTCTTCCCCTGTCATCCTGGCTAAAATAATTAATTTAGTAGATATAAAAGAACTTGTATTCAACATTAATATAACAATAATAATAACTTTTCTCTTTTATATGAAACATGAATTGCACTTATCTTTCAGATATGTTGAAAGAGAAGTACAAAACTTAGCTCTTGATCGATTATAAAAAAACCAATAATTAATAGTAACACTAAATACATCAACAAAGCCACCATTTTTCCTCAGTTTCATATTTTGTTTCTCCTATTTCAATTTTTTCGAGTTTGATTTCAAATTAAAATTTGTTCCGCCTTTTTGCCGCCCCTAAAATGTTGTCGCCCTAGGCGGCACCCTAGTCTTGCCTAATGGCCCTGCCAGTGCAGCTGTCCTAAAACATGCTCGTCAGTTTGTTCGTTTAGTCCAAATGTGCACAGTGGTGTAGCAGTTAGAGTGTGTACATGTGTTTGTTCAGTCTGCTGTGTCCTGTCCTGAGGTGAAGGGAGCATGATGTAAATTCTGCTCTTGTGAAATGTAAACAAAAAAACAATGCACATTAATAACACGTTAATCATATCCATACAAACAAATTGTTTACTGTAAATAATTTCCTTGATTAATTTGTATGTCTTCCTGATCTGGAGGTCCTGGCGAACTAGTTCGTCATTCGTTTGTTCATGTATCTCTTCTTACGACATGCTCTCAGTGTGGCAGGGAACCTATTCTCGTCACACACCAAGAGATCATTCTACCTTTGAGATGTTAGACCGCACTGTTATTCTCTTCTTACGACATGCTCTCAGTGTGGATGTTGTTCTTGTTGTTCGAAGCAACGCGTGCTGAGTTAATTCATAATGACGTTTCTTTGCTAGCAGTTTACAGTGGCTCCTCTTGCACACCGAAACTTATTTGACAAGGTAGATTGCGACCCTTCTGTTGGGCAATGCTAGGTTCCTCAGTAAACACTCTACTACTGGAATTACATTCACAGTCCCCACCACGTTAGCCAGACTGCTGTGACACATACTATTTCCAGGTTCTCGAACGGGGACGTGAGGTGGGGTCTTGATCAGTATATCTGACCTGACACTGATTAATCGTCGCTCCTCTCAGTCGGAAAGAGGACCTAATTTATGTTGCACACAGCGAAGCTTTTATCCTAGAGAGATTTAGAACCCAATAAGGGCACCCCCTTACGTCTAGCCCTCAGTGTGGCAGTGATCATTCACTCGTCTCTGTCACACACGACGAAGCTTTTATCCAAGATGGGCTCCACAATGTGGGCACCCTGTACGTCACGCCCTCAGTGTGGCAGTGATCATACTCTCGTCTCTGTCGCACAGATCCCTTTCGGAAACGGCAGAGGTAACAGATTAAACTAAGAAGTGAGGTGTGTCCAAATATTTGTCCCAAAGTTCTGTATGACAGTACACGGGCGCGGTGTTGGGACAAATACCAACTGGATTACTGTACAATGTTCACTTTGAAAATAAATCGGTGCGCTGCGCATTTATTTGTTGTTTCCGGCAAACACTTTCTTGTTCGCTCATACTCTAGGATATTATACGTGTGTCAAACGAGCTGGTGATTAGCAGCATTGATGTCACAGACACTACAATAACACGGATTTACGCAACTAACACACCATACGTGGTCCAGGATCGCCATCTTCCAACTCTTCACGTTTCGCTGTAGCAGTAAGGAACGAGGGACAAATAAGTAAATAGACATTGTGTTGATCAGGAGAAGATGTTTCGATCATAAGGTAAACTATTTGTTGTCTATTTTTTCTTGGGATATTAATTAATTCCTTTTGCTGTGTTTTTAGTGCAACACGCAATATTATGTTTACAAGTAGATTTTATTAACAGCACGACTTACTATAGAGTAGTAAAGTAAAGTAACCCATAGCATTACTGCCGTAGGGGTGTGAGGTGTTAGCGATCTCATATTTCAAAGGCTCGGCTATTTGAGGGCGGTAGCCATCTCCTCTCCCTCGCCGCTTTTACTTCCCGGACTGAACCGGTACCCATTTAAGGCTGGGTCGACGCGGGAGCCATTGTGGTCTGAAAAAAAATTACCGCCTCAACTGGAGAATGAACCCAGGACCACTCAGATGCGAAGCCAGTGCGCTAACCACTGCGCTACGCGGTTTCACTATAGAGTAGATGTGGAGCATTTTCGTTCAACCACAAAACATGGGGTTAGACTCCCACTACCAGCATGCTTCAGTTCATCCATCTGTAAATGGACACCTGGCTTACTGTTAGCTAGAAAGGGAACTTCACACCCCACCTCATAAATTAGCTGTGATCTAGTACAATGAAGTCTCTAACACTTCATCCCCGACAACAGTGTTTTTTATGGAGCAGCCTGTATCTTTACTGCCTTAAATTAACTCGTAATCTGGAGAGCAATCACCTGTTGATGTTTGCCAGACAGACCACTAGTTCCCATTCTACCTTGGGGTGTTGAGGTTTGCACAAATAGAACAATAGTTCCCCTTCTGCCCGGGTGTGTTAAGGTTTGCCTTACAGAACACTAGTATACTACCCGTACGTGGAAGGTTTGCCAGACAGAACACTAGTACGATACTCGGAAGTGGAAGATTTGGAAGAGGGAAAGCTAGATTGTTTATGTGCTGCATCTCTCTTCACGTGCGTCCGGTCTTGTTCTCAGTCTGTCAGAGACTGCTAAATATTGTGAACCCAATGGACGTTTAGTCGTCCTGGAGCTCAGAACCCTGGCTACCTCACTCTAATGCCTGTCGGGGTAACCTGTAATTCTCTCATTCTATAGACATGCCCACACTACCGTAATTGAAATTGCTCCACTATGGTCTGAAAAGGCTAGGTTTCAAGATTATGTGTCGCATTTCCATATTTTTTTATCTTACTGAAATATCCCTTTTTTTATTTGGACCATTCTACGTAATTAAGGACCTCATATCTTAATGTCCAGCTGACTTTAGAGGGTCATGGTCATTGCGACTGGCCAACTGGTTTAGATGTCAGTCTTCTGAACATGAACTCCAGTACAGGAGATAGTGTTTTCCCTTTAATTAGCCATACAATAAAAACATAACCTATACAGGCCGCTGCGGGGGCAAGAGCAAACGATCTTTTTCCTCAGCCCTTTATATCATCCTGTGGAACTTGGCTATGGAAATAAACGCGGTGGTGATTTGTGTGGGGATATTGCCCAAGACTCAAATCAGTAAGTCAAGGACAGGTACATAGGTGGAGTCAGTGTACACCCATCTTTGTTTTGCTGTTTATTTCTCTTAACATTTACCTCGTCTGTTCTGCTACACGTTCTATTTGTTTCTTAATCATTCAACATCAAAGAGTTATGATACATCTACATGCACGTTAATATTACACTTAAATGTCGAATCTGTATCCTTGGAGCTTCTGTCTGAGTTCTGTTTTCCCTGACCTGGATCATTATGGCCTGGACAGTTCTTGTAGATTCTGAGTTGTACCAAGGTTAACAAGAATAGAACCCCCGTAGCCTTCTAAGTAAAGAAAAGTCGACTGATGAGGGATGTGAATAGGACTAGCAGTCCCTATACTTACAAACATTGCTATGAAACCCTCACAGTAAATGCACCCAGAGGTTTTCTGTGAAGGGGCCAGATGTAGTGGTGGTCTTAGCTTCACTTGTAGCTAATGGGCGAATTGGTCATCCAATCAACCGATTATTTAATCTACCAATCGAACAATCCAATAATGGATCAGTTAGTCAATCCACCAATGAAAATATAAATCAATCTGCCAATTAAAGAGAAATCGCTACTTTCATAAATCAGTCAAGCAATCCATTCATCTTAAAAAAATCATGCATTAATCACGCAATCAATCATCCGAATTAATCTTGATATCAGTAAATTAATTCAGAAATCAATCAACCAATTCATCAATCAATTACGTAACCGATAATCTGCCGCGATGCACGGCGTAAGTAAGGTGGTTTTTTTTTGTCAATATGTTTCACCTGGACTAGAAGACAGGTAGTGTCTTGATCAATATGTTTCACCTGGACTAGAAGTAAGGTGGGGTCTTGATCAATATGTTTCTCCTGGACTAGAAGTAAGGTGGGGTTTTGATCAATATGTTTCATCTGGACGAGAAGTGGGGTGGGATCTTGATCAATATGTTTCACCTGGACTAGAAGTGAGGTGGGGGTCATGATCACTATGTTTCACCTGGCCTAGAAGTAAGGTGGGGTTTTGATCAATATGTTTCCCCTGGACTAGAAGTAAGGTCTGCCTGGACTAGAAGTGAGGTGGAGTCTTGATCAATATGTTTTACCTGGCCTAGAAGTGAGGTGGAATCTTGATCAATATGTTTCACCTGCACTAGAAGTGAGGTGGGGTCTTGATCAATATGTTTCACCTGGACTAGAAGTGAGGTGGAGTCTTGATCAATATGTTTTACCTGGACTAGAAGTAACGTGGGGTTTTGATCATTATGTTTCACCTGGACCAAAAGTAAGGTGGGGTCTTGCTTGATCAATATGTTTCACCTGGACTAGAAGTGAGGTGGGGGTCTTGATTAATATGTTTCACCTGGACTGAAAGTGAGGGGTCATGATCAATATGTTTCACCTGGACTGAAAGTGAGGTGGGGTCTTGATCAATATGTTTTACCTTGCCTAGACGTGAGGTGGGGATCTTGATCAGTATTTGACCTGGCCTAGATTTAAGGTGGAGTCTTAATCAATATTTTTTACCTGGTCTAGACGTGAGGTGGGTCTTGTTCAGTATGTTTCACCTTACCCTGACACTAGTCTTGTCTCTCGACCCAGACCGTTAGCCTTGGTACCCGTATACAATGCAACGCGTACCTGACCTCGGTTGTAGAAACGTTGTTTCGTATACAATGCCACGCGTACCTGGCCTCGGTGGTAGAAACGTTGTTTTGTCAATCTTGAACTTTTATCGAAGCAGCTCGACAATTTTGCTGTCGTCTGTTCGAGCGTGATAACTTTACTCGTTCGACGAGTGGGTTCGGATCGTATCAGATAATTACTGGAAGTAGGTCAAAGTTCAGTTTATGTTCAAGTAGGCAACTGTCTGTAGGTTCACAGTGACACACCAAAGACATGAGCCACATAAATGATTTAAAGACGGGCTTAATGGTGAGATCTCAAACTATCCAAAGTGAGGGCCTTGAAGAGATGTAGGAAATATAGCTCGGTGATATGTGACCTGTAAGGAGGCATCTTCAATGAACGAAGATCCTCATCCCTCGCCGACTAACTGAGAGGGAAAGAATATGACTACTGCGCCGTTGAATGATTGTCGAAAAAGAGGGTTGTCAACGGGACTAGTACTCTCATGAAATACAAATTACTGCAGAAACTAGCACCGTAAGAGTACACAGTGCTTAGCGCAGACTTTCTGTAAGGAGCCAATTGCAGTAGAAGTAGAAAATGTCTCATGATGGCAAGTTTGTTGAACCATGTGCCTCACGAAAACAAGTTTGATGGACTGTTCCTCATGAAAACAACTTTGATGGACTAAGTTCCTCATGAAAACAACTTTGATGGACTAAGTTCCTCATGAAAACAACTTTGATGGACTAAGTTCCTCATGAAAACAACTTTGATGGACTAAGTTCCTCATGAAAACAACTTTGATGGACTGTTCCTCATGAAAACAACTTTGATGGACTAAGTTCCTCATGAAAACACCTTTGATGGACTAAGTTCCTCATGAAAACACCTTTGATGGACTAAGTTCCTTATGAAAACAAGTTTGATGGACTAAGTTCCCCATGAAGACAATTTTGATGGACTAAGTTCTTCATGAAGACAACTTTGATGGACTAAGTTCTTCACGAAAACTTTTTTTCTTCTTCATCGTACGCAGTCAGATATCAACCTTAATTTTTTCGAAAAAAGCGGCGGTCATCCTGAGGCTGTCGACACTGCCATAGAGCTTGTCTAGTGTTGCCGCTGGTGATGGCCCCATCTGCCTTCTCTGATCCTCGTATGTCGGGCAGTTTTGCAGCAAATGCTCAGTGGTCATTTTACCGGTACCACACGGGCATTCGTCGGTGCCACCTATCTTCAATTTGTTGAATAGGTGGTACCTCAGTCTATTGTGCCCAGTGCGAAGTCTGAAGACCACGACCTGCTCTTTTCTGTTCAACTGGTAATAGGCATCGTTTTTTGTGTCATGTATCTAGCTCTAATAAGCCGTTTTGACTCTTCGTATGTCATACTAGTATCTGGTTGTGGTAGTTTTGCACCTTCTTTTGCCAGTCTGTCTGCCTCCTCGTTGCCTTGGATGTTGCAGTGAGATGGAACCCACTGCACCCCTACCCTTTTTGGTGCAGACCGCTGGCATAGTTGACAGAGTACTGCTCTTAAATCATTGTTCAGTATTTTTCTGGCTTTTTAGTGCTGTGACTACGGCCAGAGCATGTGTAAGCAGGACTATGTGGCTTTCATTCCTTTTACCTGTCACCATTTCTTCCACTGCCGCCCTCAGTGCCTCTGCCTCCGCTCTGAAATTGCTTGTGTATTTTCCAGTAGCGAATGACAGTGTTATTTTTCTGCTATTTGGTAGGTTCAGAAATGCTCCTGCCCCTCCGTTCTGTGTTGTGTTTGTTACGGAACCGTCGGTGTATGCATGGGTCCAGTCCATGCTTGGGTAGTTTTCCGTTATGTAACTCAGGGTAGTATCTCTTCTTTCTTTTTCAGATTGGCAGTTTTTGTTTCCAATACCTGGTATATTTTCTACCACCTCTGGAAATATATGCTGCCTCCAGGTAGGTTTTCGTACAGTAGGGATGAGCTTTGGTGTTGTTAGTGCGTTCATTGGGTTTTCGTGCATCTTTGCTTTGGCTATTTCTGCAAAGTTTCTCCGCTTTAGTTTCCTATTTCCGAAATTGTTTAGTCTCTTGTGCATTGGATGGTCAGTCAGTCTTCTGAGTTTCTCTGATTGCTGCTGGGCTCTGCAGTCTCTTCTGTCGGTCATGGATTGCAGTTTTGTAATATTTTCAAGTTCTACAATTGGCGTTGACTTCATGCCTCCTGTTATAACTCTCATGGCTTGGTTTTGGAGTTTGCTAATTTTATCGAAGTTCGCCTTTGCTGCTGTTGTCCATGCCGCAATGCCATACTCGAGAACTGGTCTCACTCTTCCAGTGTACAGTTTCTTTAATATACTTTCGTCTGCTCCCCAGCTTGTGCCAGCAAGTTTCCTCATGATTGCCATTCTTTGTCTGGCTCTCATTCGGTTTCTCTCGATCTGACTTTTCCATGTCATGCGCCGATCAAATGTGACTCCCAGATATTTTGGGTTGTCGTTTGGCTGCAGGTATTTGCCGTTTAGACTTAATTTGGTGTTTTGGGGTTTGATTGATAGCGAGAATATTGTACATGTCGTTTTTTCCTCGTTTATTTTGACCAGCCATGAGTTCGCCCACTCTTCCAGTGATGTTAGGGCCTGCTGTATCCGATTTCTTGCTATGGTGAGATTCTTTTCAGAGGTCCACATAGCCAGATCGTCTGCAAACATTGAGCTATGGACTCTTCTTGGTATATTCTCTGTAATATCATTTTCTATATACCAGGAAGAGTGTGGGTGACAGTACTCCCCCTTGGGGTATTCCCTGCTGAAGTGTCACCTTTTTGCTCATCTGCCCTTGTACTTTAACTCTGGCGGTTCTGTTTTTGAGGTAGTGACTTATCCATTTGTACATTTTCCCACAAACTTCACTTCTCCGTAGCTTGACTCTAAGTCCCTCTTTCCAGACTTTGTCAAATGCCTTTTCCAGGTCCACCCAAACCGCTACTGTGTGTTTCTGCTCCTGGTAGGCATATTCTATTGCCTGGGTTATGAGGATGACCTAGTCCTCAGTGGATCTGTGCTGTCTAAAGCCTGCTTGCTGTGGAATTAGTATGCGTATTTCTTCCAGATGCCACATCAGTCCGGTGTTTATCATACGTTCCATCAGTTTGCCGACACAGCTCAGTAGGCTGATAGACCTATATCCATTTGGATCTGTTTTGTCTTTTCCTTTCTTTGGTACTGGTACCAGTACTGCGTCTTTCCATGCCTGGGGTACAATACCCCTTTTCCAGCTTTAGTTCAGGACTGATAGCAGTTTCCTCTTCGCTGTTTGGCCCAGCCCTATCAGCATTTCGTTTGTTATCCCGTCTTTTCCGGGAGATTTCCTTTTCTTTAATGTTCTCATGGCCTCTTCCATTTCGTTCATTGTTAATTTTGCCATCATATGCTCTTCTGGTGCCATATTTATGTTGTCGTGCCCCTTTTGCTCTTCACTAATGTCTGTATGCCTGTCTGCAGGGACATCTATGTGGTTTGCTCTGGCATAGTGTTCCACAAAGGCGTTTGCGGCTTTTTTTCCAGTGAGCAAGTTTTCGCCCTGCTTGATGGTAATTTGTTTGTTTGATGGAGTTTCGTCATTCATGGCTCTGACTAGCTTCCATAGTTTGTTCGCTTCTTTGTCTAAGTTGAGGCTTTCTGTTTTGTTTTTCCAGCTTTCTCTTGCTGTTTGGTTAAGAGTGTATTTGTATTTCGCCGTGGCAGCTTTGAGGGCGATATTTGCCTCCATTGATTGTTCTCGCTCTGCCATGTTCCTAGCATTTGTGACAGCGTCTTCCGCCTTCTGCAACTCATCATTCCAATAGGGCTTATAATTTTTCCTTGCCCCTCTTGGGATGGTTTCAGTGGCAGCTTGCATTATTGCTTTGCTTATGCTTTCCACCATTGGCTTCATTTTATTATTCCGTGTGTTGATGGTTTCACACAGCCCATATGTCAGGCTTGCAAATCTGACCCAGTCGGCTCGTTTGTAATTCCAACGTGGGAGCGGTTTTGTTTCCTGTGGGCCTACTTCCATATCAATTTCTAGCCTAATAGGCCTGTGGTCGCTACCTGCCAATTGGTTTAGCACCTGGCGGCCTATTTTATTGTGAATGTCCACTGTGGAAAAGGCCAAGTCTGGAGTCGAGGTGGTATGCCATGTTCTAGAATAGAAGCTAGGGCTATCCTCCAGCCTATTGATTAGATAGAGATTTGTGTCTATCTCTCAATCTTCCACTTCGTCACCTCTGCTGTCTGTGTCCGAGTATCCCCATCTCTCCGAGTGGCTGTTAAAGTCCCCAACTACTATGCAGTTGGAGTCTTTGACTTCCATACTCGAGAGCGATAGGTCTTTATTTGGTGGTCCATACAGGTTGAATATGCGGATCTTCGTTTCTTGAGCCATTATGTCAACTCCTACAATTTCTGCTTGTCCGGTGTGATTGACAGATACCGCGCTACTCGGTATGCAGTTTCGGGTCAGTATCAGAACCCCTCCTTTGTGACCTTCTCTATCCAGACAGAAAGTCTGGTATCCTCTGATTGAGAATTTATAGTTGTTGTTGAGGTGCGTTTCCTGGATACATGCCACGTCAATCTTACCTTCATGCAAGTGATGTGTTAGAGAAAGCTTTTTGTTAATGACTCCCTCCGCATTCCACTCTAGTATTTTGAGGGTCTTGTGTGTTTGGTCAAAAGAAATTGCCCCATAGCCATGTGCCTTGACTCCACAACACATGGGTGGGTGACCACCAGTAGTCAAGGGTGGGCCCTTTCGAGGCGTGGGGCAAGGCACTCTCGCTGCCTGGCAGGACTCCGCAGAATGAGCACCATACTTTTTTCTAATAGGTTGTGCTGCCATCATACTGCGATTTACGTTGCACTGTTTCGTTAAGCCTGTGGCCCCGTGCATCCGATTTCAACAGGTGTTTCTGTAGGGATGCCCTCCTTAGCCTTTGGCTGTCCCCAGCCTATCTGCAAGGCAGCAGTTGTTTGTGATCAGAGTTGTCTCTCTTATTGAGGTTGTCTTACAGGACTGATGAGTCTCACTACTCGCTTCACGAAAACAACTTTGATGGACTAAGTTCCTTATGAAAACAAGTTTGATGGACTAAGTTCCCCATGAACACAATTATGATGGACTAAGTTCCCCATGAAGACAACTTTGATGGACTAAGTTTCTCGTGAAAACAATTTTGATGGAATGTTCTTCATGAAAACAACTTTTTTTGGAATGTTCCTCGTGAAGACAAGTTTGATGGACTAGGGTTCCTCATAAAGACAAGTTTGATGGACTAAGTTCTTCATGAAGACAAGTTTGATGGTCTAAGTTCTTCATGAAGACAAGTTTGATGAAAGAAGATTGTACCGTGTAGATAGAATAGTTTGCGTTCTCTCTGAATGACGTTTACATGTCAGGGAAGAAGCTAGCAGATATTATAGTCCTATGGTCCTTTTAGCCAACCTTTGCTTCTCAGGGTAGAAGAGGAGTACCTAAAACAAGTAGATAAACCCAGACCTACTACCGTGATTCCTATATGCTCTTACTGGACTGAAATGGAGAGAGGAGATGACGTCTCATTTATGCATTTTTGACAATGGGCTTTATTTATAAATATTCCATCTGTCTTTTATTTTCTGGCACGGTCGGAGGGAAGCCACCGATGACGCTCAAATTACAGACGGGATGTCATGATTTGCAAGTCAGCGATGAAATTAAGGGAGCAGCATATTCATGAATTACAGTTTAAATCTGGCTATCCGGAGAGCCGTGCCGACTCGAGATGTGTCTGCTACAGATCTCCGTTTTATTGGTTGGAGAGGGGGTTGGGGGGGGGGGGGTGCCAGGAGGGACTGTACGAGTAAAGCACAATAAGGTTGCTACAACAGACCATTGATTATATATCTGTCTCTCTGTTTGCCTGCCTGCCTGTCTGTCTGTCTGCCTGCCTGCCTGGCTTACTATCTGGCACTCTATGCTCTCTCTCTCTCTATATATATATATCAGGTCTTAAATTATTCTTTCCATTCCACATTTTTTACGCCTTGCAAGTGTCGCTGTACACAACTGTCATTCGTCTGCTGCAAAATGGCGCTCGCTGAAGAAGAAAAATACAGTGATCAAGTAACTTGGTCAATTCAAACATGACGCGAAACGACGGCCTAATGAGTTTTCGGGCTTAGAATGAACTTAAGGCGGGCTGACCTACATTTGTTACCAAAGATAGACCAAACCTATACCTTTGAACGTTGTAAAGGCACTATTCGAACATGCATTACGGTTACAGATAACAATATCAATGCTGTCAACCAGCTTGCGTAAAGTCATGGACATCTGAAAAAACGTCCTTCTCAAAGCCAAGTTGCAATTCCGATAGTCGCTTCTCAAAGATCAGTTCACAAAATCATAGAAAATGAGCTTCAGTTAAATGTTATGAGATACATCGGGCGACAGAGTTGACTTAACGCAATAAAGCGTTCTGGCTTTTTCTTCATCTTTTGCATCGTTTCCCAGAGATTAAAGCGAGTTTCTACCAATGTATAGAAGCACCAGGTCAGACCTACCAATAGGTAGAAGGAACGGGTCAGATCTACCAATAGGTTGAAGGATCGGGTCAGATCTACCAATAGGTAGAAGGATCGGGTCAGATCTACCAATAGGTAGAAGGATCGGGTCAGATCTACCAATAGGTAGAAGGATCGGGTCAGATCTACCAATAGGTAGAAGGATCGAGTCAGATCTACCAATAGGTAGAAGGATCGGGTCAGATCTACCAATAGGTAGAAGGATCGGGTCAGATCTACCAATAGGTACAAGGATCGGGTCAGATCTACCAATAGGTAGAAGGATCGGGTCAGATCTACCAATAGGTAGAAGGATCGGGTCAGATCTACTAATAGGTAGAAGGATCTCACCCAACCTACCAATCGGTAAAAGGATCGTGGCCTACCAACCAATAGGTAAACGGATCGTGCCCTACCAACCAATAGGTAGAAAGGTCGTGCCCTACCAACCAATAGGTAAAAGGATCGTGCCAGATCAACCAATAGGTAGAAAGGTCGTGCCCTACCAACCAATAGGTAGAAAGGTCGTGCCCTACCAACCAATAGGTAGAAAGGTCGTGCCCTACCAACCAATAGGTAAAAGGATCGTGCCCTACCAACCAATAGGTAGAAGGATCGTGCCCTACCAACCAATAGGTAGAAAGGTCGTGCCCTACCAACCAATAGGTAAAAGTATCGTGCCCTACCAACCAATAGGTAGAAAGGTCGTGCCCTACCAACCAATAGGTAAAAGGATCGTGCCCTACCAACAAATAGGTAGAAAGGTCGTGCCCTACCAACCAATAGGTAGAAGGATCGTGCCAGATCAACCAATAGGTAGAAAGGTCGTGCCCTACCAACCAATAGGTAGAAGGATCGTGCCCTACCAACCAATAGGTAGAAAGGTCGTGCCCTACCAACCAATAGGTAAAAGGATCGTGCCAGATCAACCAATAGGTAGAAAGGTCGTGCCCTACCAACCAATAGGTAGAAAGGTCGTGCCCTACCAACCAATAGGTAGAAAGGTCGTGCCCTACCAACCAATAGGTAAAAGGATCGTGCCCTACCAACCAATAGGTAGAAGGATCGTGCCCTACCAACCAATAGGTAGAAAGGTCGTGCCCTACCAACCAATAGGTAAAAGTATCGTGCCCTACCAACCAATAGGTAGAAAGGTCGTGCCCTACCAACCAATAGGTAAAAGGATCGTGCCCTACCAACAAATAGGTAGAAAGGTCGTGCCCTACCAACCAATAGGTAGAAGGATCGTGCCAGATCAACCAATAGGTAGAAAGGTCGTGCCCTACCAACCAATAGGTAGAAGGATCGTGCCCTACCAACCAATAGGTAGAAAGGTCGTGCCCTACCAACCAATAGGTAAAAGGATCGTGCCAGATCAACCAATAGGTAGAAGGATGAAAGTATTCGTCGGATGTCGGCAGAAGAAGAAACATATCTGCTGATCGATTGCCGCGAACAAAACCAAAGTTCAACAAATTAGGGATGGTTTTTGTTGATGTCTCATGACTGGACCCAACTGTAATTCATTTGGTTCGAACTCGTACAGATCGGTGGTAATGAATACCACAACATATTATTGATGAAATGCCTACTTCCTGTCATGAGGGAAAGGTCGGAACTCTTCATCTTCCAGCAAGACTGATCGCCTACTTACCGTTCTGTGGAAACGCTTGCGCTGTACATTCAAGAGACACCTGAATTCATTGATCCGATTATGTGGTCCCTAAATAATCGAGATCCTAACACCGTGGACTATGGGAGTTGTAGCCTTTTACAAGAGGATGTCTACTGAAATAAAATTGGCAATATGGATGCATTAATAAAGCAAGTATTGGGTGATCTAGGACAACACAAAAATGGCCCGCCAATACGAAAGTGGCCCACCCGACTTCGCGCATGGGTTTTAGTTGGCGGCGAACGTTTTGAGCAAATAGGCAATCTGTCGCTGAACGTTTTCTCACCAGTGTCACAAAATGTAAAAACAATCGGGTTTTTTTTGCACCGAGTTTTAAAAAGATATATTTGAAGGTACATACATTTCTCGGCAATACCTTGTGTGTGTGTGTGTGTGCGTGTGTGCGTGCATATGCACACGTGCGTAGTGCATATCTGTCCTTCTCTCTTTCTCGCTCTCTCTCTCTCTCTCTATATATATATATATATATATATATATATATATATATAACTAGATGATATATTAGAATCGGAAAGGAGCTATTTTGAAAGAAATGTAGTGTAAATAATTGTAATGTTACTTATTTCTATACAATACACAACCAATCTCGTAAATATAGATTGTAGCAGAGCTGATTGATTTGCTGGAGCTCTGTAGTTGACCGTAAATGGGTTTGCTCAATTCTATCTCCATCTACCAATGCAGTTTCTATCGTTATAGCTATCCTAAGTGACAGCACTATCTAGTGTATTAATGACAGCTTCTAACGTTATTCTACCACCACTTATTACTAACGTTGTTCCTTATCACTATCACTCCTTAACTCACACTTCAGTTATACCACTAACGTTCTCCCTTATCACTATCACTCCTTAACTCACACTTCAGTTATACCACTAACGTTCTCCCTTATCACTATCACTCCTTAACTCACACTTCAGTTATACCACTAACGTTCTCCCTTATCACTATCACTCCTTAACTCACACTTCAGTTATACCACTAACGTTCTCCCTTATCACTATCACTCCTTAACTCACACTTCAGTTATACCACTAACGTTCTCCCTTATCACTATCACTCCTTAACTCACACTTCAGTTATACCACTAACGTTCTCCCTTATCACTATCACTCCTTAACTCACACTTCAGTTATACCACTAACGTTCTCCCTTATCACTATCACTCCTTAACTCACACTTCAGTTATACCACTAACGTTCTCCCTTATCACTATCACTCCTTAACTCACACTTCAGTTATACCACTAACGTTCTCCCTTATCACTATCACTCCTTAACTCACACTTCAGTTATACCACTAACGTTCTCCCTTATCACTATCACTCCTTAACTCACACTTCAGTTATACCACTAACGTTCTCCCTTATCACTATCACTCCTTAACTCACACTTCAGTTATACCACTAACGTTCTCCCTTATCACTATCACTCCTTAACTCACACTTCAGTTATACCACTAACGTTCTCCCTTATCACTATCACTCCTTAACTCGCACTTTATTTAAACCACTAACAATTCTTTTAAAAATAGCAAAACAATTAATGTTTATTCGTTGAACATAATAGACATTACAATTGTAATAATAAGCATGACAATGGTTAAGAGTTTCGTTATCAATACTTCTCTTTCTAACTAGAATGACTTTCAAGAGTTGCGTGCAATTAGCACAGGTCGTTCTCTTGCACTAAAATTACCAAGAGTTCAATCATGTGGTCGTATCTAGCCATTGTTCTATACACCGTCTATCTCCTTGTGGGTTTGTATAATGCTGCGTAGCACTTGTTCTCAGTTCTAATCTCTCTGTCCTCGCCCGTCTTGTAGCCTTATGGCCCACATCTCAGCTTACACAACGCAGATGTCTTCTGGGCCTCTTGTCTCGTCTCAACCTCAGGAAGATGTCTACTGAGCCTCATGTCTCGTTGCAAGGTCAGGAAGATGTCTACTGAGCCTCATGTCTCGTTGCAAGAACAGGAAGATGTCTACTGAGCCTCATGTCTCGTTGCAAGGTCAGGAAGATGTATTCTGAGCCTTCTGTCTCGTTGCAAGGTCAGGAACTCGGTGACTGCAGCTGTGCTCATGTCTATGACATAGGCCAGTGGTTCTGTTACTGTGATTGTCATGCCAAGGTAACACATGTGTCAAACATGTGTTGTCCAGGACGACAGCTTCGTGTTGAAGCAACGTCTCCGTCTGACGAGAATGCTGACGAATGCTACTCGGGAACTTGGAAGTCAGTGTCACGTGTGACACTCAAACAGAACACAGACAGATTCTTACACGTGCGTGGCCTCTCCTTGCCTCTCAGGGGTGATCTGCTTCGGTGGCTTCTAATTCTAATTGAATCTAATTATATCTCTCTATTCTTGTCACTCACTGACTATGTTGTGTAGTCTATCTAGCTACTGCTCTGGTCTATCTCCTACCTACTAACTGTACGGTAGTCTTCTTCTCTCTGCTCTTTCTGGTCTGCTCTTCCCTAGCACACTCACCCGCCAGCTTATATGCTAAGCTGCCCGCGTTGGTCAATGACTTCTATTTTCTTCAGTTAAATTTCCTCAAACTTTATTTGAATTGGCGTGTCGCCAAAGAAAGGATACCTTGTTTTCAACCTACTATGTGACCTAGAAGGTCGTGGAATTCCCAGTAGAAATGGTGGGAAGGTTACTATTTTAGCTGGACAGTCTTACACTGTACTGTTTTAAAATTAAAGACAATGCCCCGTTCAATGAACTCAACCTCTCGTGCAGGGTTTTCAATTTATGTGCAGGTACAACAAACGGTATTTTCTGGGCTACACTGGCGTTGGCTCGTTGCACTCTTGTAACTCTGTTATACTACACTTACCCTAAACAAAATTTAAGCAACACTTTTTAAATAAAAACACACTACTACCAGCTTCTTTATTTCTATACTATATAAATCTCTCCTAACTCAATTCTCTCACACGACTTGCTATTCTATAACACAAGCTAAAACTAAACTTATTCTTATTAAGACTGTTATCGCCAGAGCCTCGTTTTTTTCCTAAACTGTCTTGATGTCGATAAGTATGAGCAGAAAAGATACAATAATATAGACGAACTTTGGGGCGGATTGCCGGTGATGGTAAGTTCGTATATCTCAACCCAGGTGTTCGTCCGTGGGCCTGTTCCTTCTTCTGGTCGGCGGTAGATCAATGTGATATTGACGTGATGAATGTAATCAATTGAATACTGAATCTAGATCTACTGACGACTTGTATTGACGTCCAATAAATAACACGTGGGTGATTATCTTGCTTACTGCTAATATTGGAAGATGTCCTACCTCGGCTGTTCTTCCTCGTTCAATTCTCTCAACTGATGTGTCCATCAACTGAATGTCTCTTCTGTGTCGAGCTCAATTTCACTGTATTCCAAATCTCTGTGTCGAGCTCAATCCCGTTCTGATATGTCTCTGATCTGAATGTCTCTCCCATCAGCTGCGTGTTTATCTCAATTGCCTCACTCCGTTGATTGCCTCACTCCATTTCTCTTTGTTCTCTATCATCTATAATTACACACACATATATATTTATATATTACTTGAGTATTTGCCTCACTAGTTTCTATTGGCGAAGGTGCGCCTATTCCACCCCGGACGGTAGTCAATTGAGCGATGTTAAGACACATAAACCAGTGCTTGGATGCATGTGTGCATCGGCATGTACCTAACCTAGTGTTTCAGTGATGCAAAAGTGTTTCGTGTCATTTGTTGATCCGCTCGTTGTTCCTCGTAGATAGGTGGTTTCTATTTTTTTTCGATCCTTTCTAACTGTCCTACCCGGGACATGTTTGCTCTGCATCCCAAGATCACATGACGACACGCGCTCTGTCTGAGCCGCGTGAGTGAGATTACCTCAGGTTACCTATGTAACAGTTCCAGTTGGAGCATGTGCGTTAAGGGTATGTGTGATTTGGCCGGCGACTCTGGGAACAAATGTTACATGGATGTGTGCCAAGATCACTCACCGTCTCGACACTAGGTCGACAAAAGAAATGAGAAGTTAGATGGAAGAATGTGTTTGGCACAGGTGGGGGGTGTTCGGAGCTGAGGTAGGGGCTGACCACTCTGGCGTTCCGATTTAGCGTAGTGCGGGTTAGTGACAGTTAAATTCCGCCACAACCGGCTACGACATTTAGAGTGACAGGAATTCGGGGATAATCATCCAATAGTAGCTAGTTGGAGGTAATTCCAAACTAGAGTGATGGCTAAGTCAGACAACCAACATAAGTCATTGGAAAGTCATGAAGTTGCTTGAGACTATAAAATACTCCGCAAAAACAGACAGGAGGAGAGAGATTGATAGGCTGTTAGTAGTCTAGCAGACTGAGAGATAGAGTGAGTTTACAGGGTGACTGAACCAGCATACACGTTCTAGTTTTAGCCAGTCCCTCTATTAGTGTGTGTGTTGGACACTCCGTGAACAGTAAGAGGCCCGAATGTATGTTGTGCGTGCAGGACACCTAGTGAACGATGCGGGATCTAGTTACATATGAACGTAAGAATACGTAAAGAGATCTGAGGTATGGGAATATACAGATCGCCTAAGTAAAATATCGGAATGTCTGTGGTATTGTGCAGGACACTTTGGGAACGATGTGTGTTCTGTGGTATGTGTAGGCACAGATTGAATGAGTGTATGACCACAAGTGAGTACGTGATCCGATTATAAGTGATGTGATCTAATTACAGATCACCTGAGCATACGTGAACCGGTGGAATATGGACGTACAGATCATCTGTCTTAAGGTGATCTGATTGTGTGTGAATGCACAGAACGACAGAGTACGCAATACGAACTGAGGACGAGTTTGCTGAGTGTGCAAATAAGGGGAGTGTAGCGGCGAGAAACTCAGATATTAGTTGGAGGAAATATTTAAAAAACTAGTGCTTAAAACCTCCGTTGCAGTAGTTTTTTTAAATATTATGATTATTTAGTTCAGATGTATTTTGTTCCTTTTGCTAATATTGTTTCTTTTGATTCTTTTGTTAATAAATCATGTTATGTTATGACAGAAGAGCGTTTACTGCGTTTTCATGTGTGTAGTCGTGTCGGGGTGGATACACTTAAGATAAGGAACTACTCAGCGAAACCTAGACTCTGCCACACATCTCAATGTTGTCCAAGTGACGCGGATATCTTTGATAGGATAAGCTAACTACACTGTGGAAACGCCTTTCGCTGCCACCTAAGACCCAACCTGCGTTCTTTGAAACAAAGCGTACACTCTACGTGTTACCTTCTTAAATTCTGGCGGAACTGAGTTCAGCAGCATTGACTTGGTCCGTTTAGTTCGATACCAAGAGAGATAACGAAAAATGGTTGTCTACACATTTTCTACCTTCCTCCAAACCCTGTTAAATGTAAAACAAGGTCTTATTCCTTCTATGTAAAATCTGTCTATACATCTAAGATCTGTTACAATATAAATATATACAATTATTCACACTACATTTTCTTCAAAATAGCTGCCTTCTGATTGCATCTCCTAGATGACGGAAGATATCAACGCACATTTCCGCGTTAATCGTCCGGCCTCTAAGAATGAATTCATTGTATACAATACTTTGGTAATAAAAAAAGTAAACATGATAACATAACGTTTCCTTTGCAAAATGTCTGTGTCCATGACAATGATGGTGATTTTCATTGAGAGGACTAACGTTTTGTCTGATGATATAATAAAAAACACCACGTTTCGTATACTTTTATTAAGTTATTGAGAAAATTGCTGCCTTGATCAGCCTCCATAAATAGGTGACTGCTAGTGTCAGTCGTGTTTCTTTCTGTTCAGGAGATAACATTTTGCGAGCCATGTAATGACAAACACGGTGCATGTGCAGTTCATTGTGAAGAATACTGCGGTTTCTTCCAACAGATATTCAAACTTCCGGGACTACTTTCTCTACACTAAGTCATTTGTCAAAAAGAACAACGTTCTGAGCACTCTCAATGCTTTCATTGTTTATCGATCTAGGCAGTCCTCTGCTACGTCATCTCGACACTAACACGGCCTTCACGGAAACGGTCATGCCACTCAAAAACTTGAGCAGTTTAGTACCACCAAACACTTTATTAAGCACGGTTACTGTCTCTAAGAGTAACCCCTCAAGCATAACACAAATGTCACTTGTGTACATTGCTCAAACAATGACATTTTCAACACAAACGATACTACGTGCACAAAGCAGACTTCTGTGGCTTCTGGTCGAGAAACCATGTGAAGGTTATAACAGCCATGTTGTTTATCCAAGGTCACTACCAAACTTTAAAACTGTGATCTTCATTGCAGAATTATCTATCTATCTATCTATCTATCTATCTATCTATCTATCTATCTATCTATCTATCTATCTATCTATCTATCTATCTATCTATCTATCTATCTATCTATCTATCTATCTATCTATCTATCTATCTATCTATCTATCTATCTATCTATCTATATATCTATCTGTCTGTCTATCTATCTATCTATCTATCTATCTATCTATCTATCTATCTATCTATCTATCTGTCTGTCTGTCTGTCTGTCTGTCTGTCTGTCTGTCTGTCTGTCTGTCTGTTCGTCCGCCCGTCCGTCTGTCTTTCTGTCTATCTGGCTGGCTGGCTTGGCTTCGTTCGTTCTCAATCTCCCGCTACCAAGCCCTAAAAGGGCTTAAGTAGCAGAATGCAGTCCAGAGAACGGAATGCGTTGTGTCGTAGTTTACAGCTTGACTCCAATATTTGCACCTTTCGGTCCAACACATCCGACTTCAGCAAGCATTTTTTGAGTACCGGGTTAGCATTCCCTCTTCGATCCCTTCTCCTTAGCCAGTCTGCCCTGCTACAGCCTGTTATCCAGGATCACCTCGTAGAGGTGTAGAAGGGTCTTGGCAGCTCTGGTTCGCTGGCCTTGACGCTAGCAGTCAGCTATGGGTCGCTGTCCACTGCAGCTCATGCGCTGCTGAGCATCTTCATCCCGTCTGTCTATCTATCTATCTATCTATCTATCTATCTATCTATCTATCTATCTATCTATCTATCTATCTATCTATCTATCTATCTATCTATCTATCTATCTATCTATCTATCTATCTATCTATCTATCTATCTATATGTATATATATCTGTCTATTGTTTGTCTGTCTGTATGTCTGTCTATCTAGCTGTTTGTATGTGTGTGTATATATATATATATATATATATATATATATATATCTGTCATCTCTACGTCAATCTATCTATTCATTCAAACACCATCCATTCATATGACCATCCATCTAATCATCTGCGCATTCATCTATTCTATCCATCTATAAGTATTGTTATTTCTTCCCTAATAAGGGACACAGCAAGCGCAAGATCGAGAAATGTATCTCTTGTTTGTAGCTTTTATATGTCATTAGAACATATCACCCCAACTAATCACACTTAACCCATCTCTTTATATTTGTCACACTCTACCTATCACACTCCCTCATACCACACTCCACATATCAAACTCTACCTATCACACTTCACATATAACAATCAACTGATGTAAACGTTTCAACAGTCCTCTTCAACTCCGACCGTAAAACTTGATCTCCTCGCCCACTGATCACCATCCCACGTCAAGTGGTCCTCTAAATCGCCTCTCTCCCTGTGGGTTCTAGTTCCCATTGTTTTGGTTGCTGTTGTTCTTGATTGGAAATATGTTTATTAATTCAGATGATGAACAGTTGACGTGGAGATAATGTTTTGCGGTCGAAGTTGAAGAGGACTATTGAAACGTTTACATCAGTTGATTGTTATATGTGAAGTGTGATAGGTATAGTTTGATATGTGGAGTGTGGTATGTGAAGTGTGATAGGTATAGTTTGATATGTGGAGTGTGGTATGTGAAGTGTGATAGGTAGAGTTTGATATGTGGAGTGTGGTATGGGGAGTGTAATACGTAGATTTTGATATGTGGAGTGTGGTATGGGGAGTGTGATAGATAGATTTTGATATGTGGAGTGTGGTATAGGGAGTGTGCTAGGTAGATTTTGATATGTGGAGTGTGGTATAGGGAGTGTGCTAGGTAGAGTGTGATAATTAGAAAGTGATGGGTGAAGTGTGATTGGTTGAGGTGATATGTTCTAATGACATATAAAAGCTACAAACAAGAGATACATTTCTCGATCTTGCGCTTGCTGTGTCCCTTATTAGGGAAGAAATAACAGTACTTATAGATGGATAAATTAATGCGCAGATGATTAGATGGATGGTCAGATGAATGGATGGTTTAGTATGAATAGATAGATGGCCGTAGAGATGACACATACAAACAGCTAGACAGATGGCGGCATCTGATGGTGATTCAGGCCTGCAGTCTGAATGTGTTACTTATAGCTACTCCCCATGTATCCCGCCAATCAGGGCATGGGATGGGGAGCAGGGAGGAGTAAATTATCTAAAAGAGGACATGTGCAACGAAGTATTAACTGTAACCTACATTTTACGTAATTGCATAGGTTCATAGTTTATCTATAGAACTTGTGTGGCCTAATGAGAATAATAATGATCGTCAGCTTGGCTAAGCCAATTTAAAAGATCAGGCATAATCTATTGTACGTTCTAGATAACCCAATGATTTTATGCTACAAAGAAAACTAAGTAGATATGTCATGTGTACGTGAATCTTGAAACGGTCAATTGTATATTAACAACCCAATATTTAAAATGGGAATAGCTCTTATCGTTGACAAGCGGATGCCATTGTTTGGACTTAGCTGTTGTAGCATGCTCTATACAATGGCATTGGACGTCACGCTAATAAGTTATCACTGCTACCACTATTCCTACTGCTGCTGCTACTACTACTACTACTACTACTACTACTACTACAACTACTACTACTATTACTACTACTACTACTACTACTGCTGCTGCTATTAATATCACTACTTCTATTATTACTGCTGCTGCTAATACTACTTCTACTGCTACTACTACCACCATTACCACTACTACTATTAATACTAGTTTGCTGCCACCTCTGGGGTCTATGCGGCAGTGAAGCGTAATACAGGACTCATATGTCTCATATTATCTTTTGCCCAAATCTACCTCGCCTACACGTGGTGGACCCTGTTATGCCCAGCAATCTTGCCAAAGGTTGGGCTTTAACAATACATTACAAAAACGTGTAGTAACAGGTGGAAAATCACGCATTGGTTGGCTAAAGCATATATTTCTTCTTATTATTATTATTATTATTCTTCGTACGCTGTCAGACGTCAACCTGTATTTTTTCGAAAAAAGCAGCGGTTATCCTGAGGCTGTCAACACTGCCATAGAGCTTGTCTAGTGTTGCCACTAGTGATGGCCACATCTGCTTTCTCTGATCCTCGTATGTCGGGCAGTTTTGCAGCAGATGTTCAGCGGTCATATTCCCAGTACAGCACGAGCATTCGTCAGTGCCACCTATCTTCAATTTATTGAATAGGTGGTACCTCAGTCTATTGTGGCCAGTGCGAAGTCTGAAGATCACGACCTGCTCTCTTCTGTTCAACTGGTAATAGGCATCGTTTTTTGTGTAGCCAGTATGTTCTGTTTCCCATTTGGTCATGTATCTAGTTCTAATTAGCCTTTTTGATTCTAATATGTCACACTAGTATCTGGTTGTGGTAGTCTTGCACCTTCTTTTTCCAGTCTGTCTGCCTCCTCGTTGCCTTGGATGTTACAGTGAGATGGAACCCACTGTACCACTACTCTTTTTGGTGCGGACTGCTGGCATAGTTGACAGAGTACTGCTCTTAAATCATTAAGTTCAGTATTTTTCTGGCTTTTTAGTGCTGTGACTACGGCCAGAGCATCTGTAAGCAGGACTATATGTAAAGCATACATTTGAGGCGGAGAGAAAGCTAGGCGGACAATTATAATGAAATGGCTTAAATATTGGTTATTTTCATCATGGTATGCACTGGCGGCCGGTGCCTGTGTACACATTACACAGGTGGCCACAATTCTGTTGTTTTTACTAGATGTATTTGAAACGTTCATAAGCAAAAATACTTATGAAAGTATATGAAACTAATACATTTAATAGACGCCCAATTAATGACAAATCCAAAAACCAGACAGACTTCTGCAGTGCCTTTTCCTGCATTATAGACTGGCGAGGTATCATTTCATACTTGCCCTCACATTGAGTAGGTTATCATGACAACGAAGGCCATGCAACCCCGGCTGAACCTCTTGGCGTCATAGCCACGCTGGACTCACTTACAAGAGCTCTGGCATGTTGCTTTATCGGTTTGAAATGCGTGTTCGTAAATTAAAACAATGTGCCTTCAGAAATCTGAGCTTACCAGAGAAAATTAAATTAAAAGACATTGTTCGTCCAAAACGACATGCCCCAAAAACAACAAAAACAACACGCACCTAATAGTTTACGTGCATTTACACACAGTGAAAGTATTTTGATACGAGTTAAATGGAATAATCTACGAGTGATATTGGGGATTTTGTAATGCAGAAACCCATAATGCACAGGGTTTATCAGAATGCATTTTGAGATAGTCCCGAAAAGTTATGGCTCAAATCTGCAATTGGGCGGCAGTTTTCAGATGGCTTTAAGGAGAGGTTAATGTTATTGTTCAAGATGGTTATAATAATTGACATTATATTTACTGCTACGCACACTAACTTATGAAACTGATGGAAAGTTTAATCTCACTTTTTCAGTGTAAAGTTGAAAAAAAATTAATTAATTTAATAAAGATTTCATTATTTGTTTCTTCAAATCTCATAATAGGGCAGCTGCATTAGCCGGAATATGCAATGTTATAATGCCAAGGCTGTGCGAAATAAGATGAAATTCTCATTCAAGATTATTACAAATAATTTGCCATAATAAAGATTCAATTTTGAAATGTTTTGAAAATATTCAATCTGCGGTGCCAGAAACCTACAACGCAGAAACAAGGTGTCAGTTCTGGTTGAATTTCTTCAACAATGTCATGTCACGTGTTGACATCTTACATGCTCAGCTTCAACAATGTCATGTCTAATATTGACATCTTGCATGCTCAGCTTCAACAATGTCATGTCACACGTTAACATCTTACATGCTCAGCTTCAACAATGTCATGTCTAACATTGACATCTTACATGCTCAGATACAGAAGATCGAAACAAATATAGTAAAAATACAACAAGTACTTCGTTATTTTGAGGCTGCAGTATTGGATATGAGGGAAGATTGTTGTCGTCTTCATTAGATGAGACAGAAGAAGAACCAGCTGAAGAAGACGCCGTGTAAGCTACGCACTAGAATTTTTAAACAACAATAAAGATCTGTGACTGCATTGTAACTCCAGCAAGAGATAGTTTTGGATTCCAAAGTCATACCTCCAGAGCGTAATTGTTTCAGATTCAAAACTAACAACACCACAAGAAAAGAATGTCTGTTGAAGAGAGATAATTTTTGTGATACTTTTCTATGATTGGCAAAGAAACGTTCAAGATTAAATTATGTGTTTTCAACTCAAGACTGGAATTCTCTCAAAAATACAAAGTGTTATCTGTCTATTTAACTGAACTTAACTTAACGTCTTTATAATTGTTTAGAAGACTGCAGAGTCTGTATACAACCAGTTACATTTACAATTCATTGCTCTAAAAGCTATGCGCCTCCACATCTATTTTTTTTTTTTTTTTTTTTTTTTTTTTTTTTTTTTTTTTGCGTTCGCCTTATTTCTCTAATCCCCAAGGCGGTGTGCGTTGCACTGTGGTTTTTATTTTGCGCCTGTCGGCCCAATGCATCCGACTTCAGCATGCATTTTTATGTAAGGGTCTGCTTCCTCCTGCATTTTCTAAGGGTTTGCTTCCCCGGGGTAACGGCCGGTGCTGTGATGGGGATCGAACCCAGCACCTTCGGAATGTGAGCCGTGCCACTTATCCACTAGGCCACGCCGTCCCCTCACATCTATTTTGAAATGCATTAATTGTTCTTGCCTTTACTATTTCCTTTGGCAATGCATTCCAAACATTCACCACTCTCTGACTAAAATTGTATTTCCTAATATCTAATCTGGACCGTTCTTTAGTTAATTTGTAACTATGCCCTTTTGTTCTTGTAGATGATTGTATTTTGAAAAAAAACTTGTTGCAGTCTACTTTATCATTTCCTTTGAGTATCTTATAAACCTGTATTAAGTCACCTTGAATTATTCTCTTAAAACACTCTCTTATTCTCTTAAAACACTCTCTTATTCTCTTAAAACACTCTCTTATTCTCTTAAAACACTCTCTTATTCTCTTAAAACACTCTCTTATTCTCTTAAAACACTCTCTTATTATTAAAAAACACTTAATATTCTTCTTTTATTTGGCCACCTGCTTCTATAAAAAACAACAAAAGCACGGAAAATATTAGTGACGTTACCGATGACAAGTTGTGATACCGAAAGATGTTTTTATCTTTGAAGTTGATCAAATCATATTTAAGAAATTACATGGAGATGGACAGAATAACACAAATTAGGGATGTTATACATTGAGAAGGGTGGGGTGACACCAATTAGGGATGTTCGACATTGAGAAGGGCGGGGTAACACCAATTAGGGATGTTATACATTGAGAAGGGCAGGGTAACACCAATTATGGATGTTATACATTGAGAAGGGCAGGGTAACACCAATTAGGGATGTTCTACATTGAGAAGGGTAGGGTAACACCAATTAGGGATGTTATACATTGAGAAGGACAGGATAACACCAATTAGGGATGTTCTACATTGAGAAGGGTAGGGTAACACCAATTAGGGATGTTATACATTGAGAAGGACAGGATAACACCAATTAGGGATGTTCTACATTGAGAAGGACACGGTGAAAGAAATTCTTGATTTCTACAGAGAGGGACTGGGAAGTTTGCAAGTATCTAGCACCAAAGGATAAGTTCCACTACACATGAGTACCAAGATGATTAACATACGTTGTTGTATACACATTTCTCCGTGCTGTTTGTTTTCATTTCTCTGGCTGAGCCCTTCCAGAATAAGATGCACGAGCGTCTTCTGATTGTATATCTTAAACAAGATGACAAGATCGTGTCTAATGTGTCATTCCGTTTTAGCTCACATGTCCATCACGTAGCATGTCCTTTATAGAACGTCGCTCCCATCACAGTCTGTCTGAAAGAAACTCGTTCCCTTGCAAAAACTCTAGCCTCTGCCACAGTCATACTCAGGCATTCCTGGATATCTTGGTGCCATCGTCTTCTTGGTCTACCCCTTCCTCTTTTGCCTGGCACCATACCTTCCATCACCGTTCTCTCGAGACCATTGTGTCTCCCAATGTGACCAAAGTATTTCCATTTTCTAGCCAAAATGGAATTGATAAACCAGTTCCCCTCTATGCTCAACTCTTGCCGAATGTCTACATTTGTTTTTTTTCTCTGTCCATGGTATTCTGAGGATCTTTCTGTAACATTTTGACTCGAAGGATTCGATTCTATGTCTAGAAGTTTTGGTAATCGTCCATGATTCGCAGACATAAGCTGCCACGGGAAAAACACAGACTCTCAAGACTTTTACTTTTATTATTTTGTTGATGCTCTGCTATAATTTCTTCAGCTCACATGTATGGATTGCATTTGCAGTCGAAGATCTCTTTAAAAAATTTGATGTGGAAAAATTAACTTGATGGAGTTTTATTTCATATCGCATCTTATACCCTTGAGGTAATGTCAGCTGTGGGGTAATGTCAGCCGTGGGGTAATGTCAGCTATGAGGTAATGTCAGCTGTAGGGTAATGTCAGCTGTGGGGTAATGTCAGCTGTAAGGTAATGTCAGCTGTAAGGTAATGTCAGCTGTGGGGTAATGTCAGCTGTAAGGTAATGTCAGCTGTAAGGTAATGTCAGCTGTCAAGTAATGTCAGCTGTGTGATAATGTAAACTGTGTGATAATATCAACTGTGGGATAATGTCAGTATCCCATACATGATTCAGGAATGAAAAACAGCTCTAGAAACAATACCTCATATTTTGATACCGAAAGGAAAGAAAGCTATGGAAAAAAATAAAATCACATTCTGATTCAGGAAGAAAAGAAAGCTCTAGAAATAATACCTAATATTTTTATACAGGAATGAAAGAAAGCTCTAGAAAAAATATCTCATTTCTTGATACAGAAGTGATAGAAATCTCTAGAAACAATACCTCATATCTGATTAAGGAATAGGAGAATGAATAACTTGTTTCTCCCAGATTAAAATAGCCACATACAGACACATCAATTGGCCTTTTCACGCATGTTTACACGCAACACAGACGACGGAGCGTGTCCGTGTTACCTTCTAGAGCAACTGCATACTGATCACTGGCCCACGGAAACAAACCTCCACCCTCCACACAAAACTAGTAAAGTGTATGGAAGAACTCTCCACCATATCAACATTATCCACAGAGCTGAATTTAACATGTAGACATAATGGAAATAAACGGGAAGAAGGAGGAGAGAAGAAGACTTATTTTACCGGGGATTTTGACAAAAAGATTGTCACATGTCTTTACTTGAGCCAAGCATATATCTGTCATGCCTACGTAGCTCGCTGCATGTTGTATCAAATTGGTAAAGTGAGGCTCCTAAAATTATCCAGATTACAGGCATTATGTGTTGTTTCATTAATCGTATGACAAGCTGGCACATATAACATAACATAAGTTCACTTAAGGAAAGGTTACAGAAATTATGGTTGAGAACACACAGAGGAAAACAGAGACGAGAATGAATGTAAGTAACGGCAATCAGGTCAAGATGGGAGAACACTCCTACAAGATGTTGAATCATCAACTTACACGAGTATCTTGGTAGCAACACAGACAAAGTATGAGGTACAGGTAAAGTTATCAAAATGGGAATTCGCAAGAAGAGAAATCACAACTTTCATTACATTTAGAAAGTTATTAAGAAATCACAGCTTTCGTTGCATTGAGAAATTTATTGGGAAATCAAGCGAAACTAAATCCAACCTAAAAATAAAAGTCTTCAATTACAATGTAAAGTTTGTTCTCTTGTATGACCCTGAAACGTTGACAAGAACAGCGAAAAGGGCTACAGAATGTCATAAATTGGTACATGCACAGAATTGATGAACTGAAATTATACGATCACTAATGTGGAATTATTTGGAAGAACCAGACATACACCAGGGAAACATGACAGGAGGAGAAAGTGTTGGTGTTAGATAGGGTAAACATTAAGGCAACCAATAGATAATATTACAAGATATTTTCTGTTCTAGAATCCCCAAGGCAAGAGAGGTTGAGGCAGGCCAAAACACACACACCGAGAAAAGAGTTGAGACAAACATAAAGGAAACACTGGAACTGTTGGCTCAGGAGAGGAGTACTTGACGTGCACTTGTTGAAAACCTGTGCTCCTCAGGGAATGGAACGGTTTTGATATATTTATCAGTTGAAGCCAATATTCCACGTCATTTTTATATCTCTGTCAATTCTGTCATCTTCTGTGAACTTGCTTGCCAGATATCTGACATTCCATGTCGAGGTCAGAAACACAGACTTCGAGTAGTCAGATAATTCAGATTTCTGATTTGCTTGTTCATGGACAACAGCAAAAAAAATATACTGATCAAGAACACATCCGACCCCCACCCCACACACACTCACTTCTCATCCTCTTCACGCTTCTGGAAACGAACTGTATCACAGCAGTCTTTCCAACATGGTGGGAATCGACACTGTAATTCTGAGTTTACTGATGTGCTCCGAATTGCGCTCCATCCATGAGATTATCCATCCACCTTCACAAGTTCGCTTTGGAATGTCAGAAAAACCACTGTCATATGTCTCCAAAAAAAGTGTTAGTGTGAAATTAACTCAATTTGAGTGGTTCCAACAAGTACAACAGCAAAAGGATGGTCAAGAAAGCGATGATTCGACAGTTTTAAAGAAATTAAATGGAAGCATAGATTGAAGATAACGGTACATGAAAGAAGATTGCACCTCCACGCGTTGTCTAATGCCATACGTGAGCCAATCAGATGGGACGACACCCATTTATCACACAAGTGCCTCTGACATCTCTATACATGAGATTGGAAATACGTAAACAATTATAAAAGTACACCCCCCCCCCCTCCCCCTAAACTGTATATCAGTATTCCTCGCTGCTGTGTTTTGTTGGTGTTTTTCATTCGCTTTTATGTGTCCCTGACGACGGTTTCGTAGTCGTGACGTAGGGTTTTCTCATGCGTCTGTTCCGGCTCGGTGTCGGAGCCATGCTTGTCAACGTGGTTATCGCCATTGTATTCGAGGATGTTGTCACGTAAGCTCCGCGTCGCTAAGCAACTAGCTTACCTCTCTAACATCATAATCTTCCAGTGTTAATATTGTGTCCTGATTGGTTGACGTCAGCCATTAACAATCACTAGCGGTATCTCTTGTCTAATAGCTGTTCATGACATCCATTGTGGGGGGCAGTCACTCTGTTCGTGCTTCTCCTGATATGACGGTTAGAATCGATGTAAACAATGAATCTTCACCGTGTGCCAGAATGCTTGGAACACAAGCACTCATTCGAGAACAAACGCGCCTTAATATAACCAAATAATTTGTGTGCGATAGCAATCGCAAAAATAAGCATATTATAATCAATGTGAAAAGATATACACAAGACAACAGAAAAAACAGCGAAGTTATAGGTAATCCGGATTCGAAACTCGGACTTCTAGGTGACGGATATGTTTTCCTCTTCTTGTCCTTTTTAAAACTCAGCTGTAGTATAGGGCCACTGTCACAGTTGGCGTCTTCTAGGAAGCCTGGGTCATAGCACTTTGCCTGCCTGTGCAATGAGCTTTCTGTAGCCATATGTTTAATACGATAAAGCTACTAGCCCTATGTACAACGCTCTTTAGTTACCTTTTACGACATGTATTGAGATATAGTGGCCCTTTTCTTTCCTCCCTAGTAAATGGGTCCCAATCTGCTAGAGAAGAATGAGCCGTGCTGCAAAGTAAGGTATCCTGGACATTTGGTGTATTAAACTAACTTGACATGTGGTGTATTAAACTAACTGGACATTTGGTGTATTAAACTAACTGGACATTTGGTGTATCCAACTAACTGGACATTTGGTGTATTAAACTAACTGGACATTTGGTGTCTCCAACTAACTGGACATTTGGTGTATTAAACTAACTGGACATTTGGTGTATTAAACTAACTGGACATTTGGTGTATTCAACTAACTGGACATTTGGTGTATTAAACTAACTGGACATTTGGTGTCTCCAACTAACTGGACATTTGGTGTATTAAACTAACTGGACATTTGGTGTATTAAACTAACTGGACATTTGGTGTATTCAACTAACTGGACATTTGGTGTATTAAACTAACTGGACATTTGATGTATTCAACTAACTGGACATTTGGTGTATTCAACTAACTGGATATTTGATGTATTAAACTAACCGGACATTTGGTGTATTCAACTTGCTTGACATTTGGTGTATTCAACTAACCGGACTTTTAGTGTATTCAACTAACTGAACATTTGATGTATTCAACTAACCAGATATTTGATGTACCCAACTAACTGGACATCTGATGTATTCAACTAACTGGACATTTGGTGTATTCAACTTGCTTGACATTTGGTGTATTCAACTAACCGGACTTTTAGTGTATTCAACTAACTGAACATTTGATGTATTCAACTAACCAGACATTTGATGTATTCAACTAACTGGACATTTTGTGTATTCAGCTAACTGGACATTTGATGTACCCAACTAACTGGACATTTGATGTATTCAACTAACTGGACATTTGGTGTATTCAACTAACCGGACTTTTAGTGTATTCAACTAACTGAACATTTGATATATTCAACTAACCAGATATTTGATGATGTATTCAACTAACTGGACATTATGTGTATTCAACTAACTGGACATGTGATGTATCCAACTAACTGGACATTTGACGTATTCAACTAACTGGACATTTGGTGAATTCAACTAATAGAACATTATATGTACTCAACTGGACATTTGATTAGGCCCTTGACATATTCAGCTAACTTGATACGTGACATAGCCAGCTAACTAGGTACTTGTGGTATTTAGCTAACTATACACTTTGTTTATTCAAAAACTAGACAATTTACATATCTAGCTAACTTGACACTCGGCATTTTCAACTAACAAGACGCTATAAAATGTGTTTATAGACTGGCACTCGAGTCTCTGCGTGTTTCGTTACTTTTGCCAAGTTCTGTTAAAAATTGACCTCAATGTTTTCCGGGGTGCTCAGTAGTAAAGATAATAATGTTCGCTTAGGCGTCTGAGGCCCGTTGCGTCGGTCGGTCACATCCATGACCCACTGCTGCGGTGTGGTTCCAGGCCTCGTCCAGGGCGCGGGTGGAGGTTGATACGTGCTGGAGGCTTACTGTCCAGGAACGGCCTCTTTGGCGCCTCTAGCCGGTCGGGGGAAG
Source organism: Ariolimax columbianus (assembly GCA_036924085.1). NCBI lineage: Eukaryota > Metazoa > Mollusca > Gastropoda > Stylommatophora > Arionidae > Ariolimax > Ariolimax columbianus. The sequence goes on from JAVGWX010000005.1 coordinate 102,606,394, forward strand.
ACTTTTGGCGCTGAGAAACGACTTGTGTAGCATCATGTGGACCGGGTATCCTGGTCCAGCCGTACAACATGACCGAACAAAGAAATTAGGTCAAGTGTTTCCTGGTCCAGCCGTACAACATGACCGAACAAAGAAACTCGGTCAAGTGTTTCTGAGATTGGGAGAAGGCCTGTTTTGGCTGAGACCTCCACGTTGCGGATGTAGTCATGCCATCGGATGCCCAGGTTACGTCACTGATTGTACATGTGGAAGGCCTCCAGTCTTGACCTGTCATGTTTCAGCAATGTCCCGATCCCTCTCACTAAATGGCGAAGGGTGTAGATAAAAAATGGTTTCCGTAGTTCGATGACTGTAGACAGTCCTGCTACGTCATCACAGGTGTCTCTGCTGGGCACATTATTTATTTTAAACCATTGATTTTCATGCGCTGCCAGTTCATCTCTTGTGGCGTCATCATCCTAGAGGCTATTGTTGACTAACTTCAAAATGGAATCTGTTATGAATGTTCTTCTTCTTTTTCTTCGTTTGTTCCAATCTCCCGCTACCAAACACTGAAAGGGCTTAAGTAGCAGAATGTAGTCCAGAGAACGGAATGCGTTGTGTCGTAGTTTACAGCTTGGCTGCGATATTTGCACCTTTCGGTCCAACACATCCGACTTCAGCAATCATTTTTTGAGTACAGGGTTAGCATTCCCTCTTCGATCCCTTCTCCTTAGCCAGTCTGCCCTGATGCAGCCTGTTATCCAGGATCACCGCGTGGAGGTGTAGAAGGGTCTTGGCAGCTATGGGTCGCTGACCACTTGCGCTGCTCAGCATCTTGATCCCTTACCATGTTCAAATCCCAACATCATGTGCCTTTGAGAATTTGAGACCAGGGTGGCAGCTTTTTCGTTTCAGGAAACCCAGAATGACCATGACAGTAGATTCACATGAGATTCATAAGAATAGAGGTCTGTGTGTTCGCTGTCAATCCAACCAATGGCCATCTATTTTATAGTTTTCGAAGCAGGGACAGAGAGGCAAAAGCGATGATGGTCCTCATTAAAGGTATCTAAGATATCCACACCAGAGCCGAAGTTATCGCTTCAATATCGATTGCCAGACTGTTGTTAAATATAACCAAAACTTTGACTAGCTACGATTGATCGAACAGGCTGTGGTTTCTCTAAAAACAAAGGGACCATAATAAACAAAACAACATTTATCAAATGCACAGCAGCAAATGGCAAATTAGGTCTGTACAGTTGTAAATAATTGTTTCAGTGATTGATTGCGGCAAGGTTTTAAGGGAATCAGCCAATGATTCGGGCCGCTTTACGCTGTAACGTATTGTACAATAGCATGGTGTGTCCTTGCATGTTGGATAAAAAAAAACATAATGTGTTGGGATGGTAGGTATATGGGTAACGTTAGTATTAGTTCGGGTTTTTTGCCTTGAAGTTTGACAATGATAAGCTTTATTTGACGTTTGGATTGCGTTATCTTCGTCTGTCAGTCTTGCGTATTCATTTTCCATCTGGCACAACACGTTTCCCGGCACATCAAGTTTCCCGGCACATCAAGTTTTCCGGCACATCAAGTTTCCCGGCACATCCTGTCTCCGACAGACACAAAATCATCTTCTGCCCGGCATACCCAATCTCAGCAAATCCTTTTCTTCGTGTTAACTAACCATATCCTTTGAACGTCTGATTGGCGTAATAGTAGAGCTCTCGCTTTTCACGGCAAAGTTGCGCAGTTCAACTTCCTTCGTCGGTACATTTCAGTCAGCCCAGCCGTAAATTGATATCTGGCTTACTGTTTGGAAAGGAAATACAGCGAGGAAAGGACACCATATGAAATAATGACCCCACACCACATACACAAGCTGTGATCTCGTACAATGAAGTCTCTAACACTTCATCCGGGACAGCAATGTCTGCTATTGAACTATCCTGACCTTACTCTTAACTACCCCAGATTACCTGCACAGTAGCATATGGTTTCAAGTGGTATGATCTTGTATTCTTTTTAGGATGAACTTCCGCTTATCCTGTGTTTGTGTTTTCGCTTCATATCTTCATTGGACATTGCTGATACAGCAACAGACTGTTGGATGATGTAACGTGTAACATGGGGGGGGGGGGGGGGGGGGGGACCACACACACAATAGCACACACCCACACACACACACACATACACACAGACATACACAGACACATACACACACATAAATACCCACATAGACACACATACATACACACATACATACACACATACATACACACATACATACATATTATTGTCCATCGCCAAGCGATGATGGTCACAACATCAGACGGTTTTGTCTTAAAATGTGATGTGCGCTGTATGAGGATTATAGTGAGGAAGAACATGCGCTGGTCATCAACCTCACTCTTATCTTAATAATGTGTTGTGTCCTGTATGAGGATTATAGTGAGGAAGAACATGCGCTGGTCATCAACCTCACTCTTATCTTAATAATGTGTTGTGTCCTGTATGAGGATTATAGTGAGGAAGAACATGCGCTGGTCATCAACCTCACTCTTATCTTAATAATGGGATGTGCGCTGTATGAGGATTATAGTGAGGAAGAACATGCGCTGGTCATCAACCTCACTCTTATCTTAATAATGGGATGTGCGCTGTATGAGGATTATAGTGAGGAAGAACATGCGCTGGTCATCAACCTCACTCTTATCTTAATAATGGGATGTGCGCTGTATGAGGATTATAGTGAGGAAGAACATGCGCTGGTCATCAACCTCACTCTTATCTTAATAATGTGATGTGCGCTGTATGAGGATTATAGTGAGGAAGAACATGCGCTGGTCATCAACCTCACTCTTATCTTAATAATGTGATGTGCGCTGTATGAGGATTATAGTGAGGAAGAACATGCGCTGGTCATCAACCTCACTCTTATCTTAATAATGTGATGTGCGCTGTATGAGGATTATAGTGAGGAAGAACATGCGCTGGTCATCAACCTCACTCTTATCTTAATAATGGGATGTGCGCTGTATGAGGATTATAGTGAGGAAGAATATGCGCTGGTCATCAATCTCACTCTTATCTTAATAATGGGATGTGCGCTGTATGAGGATTATAGTGAGGAAGAACATGCGCTGGTCATCAATCTCACTCTTATCTTAATAATGGGATGTGCGCTGTATGAGGATTATAGTGAGGAAGAACATGCGCTGGTCATCAATCTCACTCTTATCTTAATAATGGGATGTGGCCTGTATGAGGATTATAGTGAGGAAGAACATGCGCTGGTCATCAATCTCACTCTTATCTTAATAATGGGATGTGGCCTGTATGAGGATTATAGTGAGGAAGAACATGCGCTGGTCATCAATCTCACTCTTATCTTAATAATGGGATGTGCCCTGTATGAGGATTATAGTGAGAAAGAACATGCGCTGGTCATCAATCTCACTCTTATCTTAATAATGGGATGTGCCCTGTATGAGGATTATAGTGAGGAAGAACATGCGCTGGTCATCAATCTCACTCTTATCTTAATAATGGGATGTGCCCTGTATGAGGATTATAGTGAGAAAGAACATGCGCTGGTCATCAATCTCACTCTTATCTTAATAATGGGATGTGCCCTGTATGAGGATTATAGTGAGGAAAGAACATGCGCTGGTCATCAATCTCACTCTTATCTTAATAATGGGATGTGCCCTGTATGAGGATTATAGTGAGGAAAGAACATGCGCTGGTCATCAATCTCACTCTTATCTTAATAATGTGATGTGCGCTGTATGAGGATTATAGTGAGGAAGAACATGCGCTGGTCATCAATCTCACTCTTATCTTAATAATGTGATGTGCGCTGTATGAGGATTATAGTGAGGAAGAAGCTGCGCTGGTCATCAATCTCACTCTTATCTTAATAATGTGATGTGCGCTGTATGAGGATTATAGTGAGGAAGAAGCTGCGCTGGTCATCAATCTCACTCTTATCTTAATAATGTGATGTGCGCTGTATGAGGATTATAGTGAGGAAGAAGCTGCGCTGGTCATCAATCTCACTCTTATCTTAATAATGTGATGTGCGCTGTATGAGGATTATAGTGAGGAAGAACATGCGCTGGTCATCAATCTCACTCTTATCTTAATAATGTGATGTGCGCTGTATGAGGATTATAGTGAGGAAGAACATGCGCTGGTCATCAATCTCACTCTTATCTTAATAATGGGATGTGCCCTGTATGAGGATTATAGTGAGGAAGAACATGCGCTGGTCATCAATCTCACTCTTATCTTAATAATGGGATGTGCCCTGTATGAGGATTATAGTGAGAAAGAACATGCGCTGGTCATCAATCTCACTCTTATCTTAATAATGGGATGTGCCCTGTATGAGGATTATAGTGAGGAAGAACATGCGCTGGTCATCAATCTCACTCTTATCCGGAGTTACCTTGGATCAGTGGCAAGATTATTGGTCTAGACGACTGGAGGTAACTCGGAATGCAGGTACTCTGGTCCATTTTGGTATCTTACCTGCGCGTGTGCATGTGACACTTAGTGTATGTCACCTACAGTAGTCACAAAGCTTGATGTATGCCACCTCATGACCCCTTTAGAAGCAACCAACTACATTTTACAGCTATCCCATATTAGTTTGTGACCTAGTTATTGACTTACCATTGTAACGTTCCAGTACCTCTATTCTTCGCAGGCATCCATTGATGAAAGTCTGCACCTTTACTGCTGTCATTTTGTTTTGTTGTTGTTCTCCATATTTCAGAGCCATTCAACAGAACAGACTTTACATTTGAGTTGAAATTAATATTTTCTTGCAGGATTTAATTTCTTGTTATTCCCATAACGTGACCAACCCAATGTTATACCGGTATTCTGACATATGTACCTGTTCCTCCTCCCGTTTTGTTAAATTTGCTACGAAGATACATGAAGGACCTTACATCTTGTAGGATGGTGTCACCCAACACAATCTGCAGGTTGGTTGTTGCATTGATTCTCAAATCCTGAGTTTAGGCCCTATGTATTTTAGGACCCAAAGTCTAGAACCGATCATTAAGCATACTTATGTTATTTTGGTATCTGGCGTTGGAACAGGAAAGAAGATCATAGTAACCGGCATGTGACCAGATAAGGCAAGCTGTTTTGCCAAATTCTAGATAATTACAACAATGATGGATATATATAAAGAACAGGATGTCCGGTTAAAGCAGGTATACAGCGCGTACATGCAAGCAGGGGTCAAATTGAAAGGTCGCCGGAACGGCCTCTTTGTTGTGCACTTTTAAAGCCAGTGACATTAGACAGAAAGCTTTTGCGGTTAGAATTGAAAATATTGACAATTCTGATTTTGCAGTTTGATAATTATTTCTTGGGTATTTATCCAGTTTCAGACACTCCGTGGAAAAGATTATGTAACTCTCTTCTAGGTGAACTAAAAGATTATGTAACTCTCTTCTAGGTGAACTAACAGATTATGTAACTCTCTTCTAGGTGAACTAACAGATTATGTAACTCTCTTCTAAGTGAACTAACAGATTATGTTACTCTCTTCTAAGTGAACTAACAGATTATGTTATTCTCTTCTAAGTGAATTAACAGATTGTGTAACTCTCTTCTAAGTCAACTAACAGATTATGTTACTCTCTTCTAAGTGAATTAACAGATTGTGTAACTCTCTTCTAAGTGGGCTAACAGATTATGTTACTCTCTTCTAAGTGAATTAACAGATTATTTTACTCTCTTCTAAGTGAATTAACAGATTGTGTTACTCTCTTCTAAGTGAATTAACAGATTATGTAACTCTCTTCCAAGTGAACTAATAGATTATGTTACTCTCTTCTAAGTGAACTAACAGATTGTGAACACGATATTCAAGATCTCCGGGAACAAGCGTATGATAAATGTGCAGGGTATGTGATCAGCTGTTTCTTGTGGGCGTATAGTTGACCCTTACATTTGTGGGGCTCTCGTGTGATTATGGGTTATCGTGCTGTTAAGGAGTAGGTATATTACTTTCACGTGCTTTTATATTTGTTTGTTTTTCATTCATCCATCAGGTGTATTGAAGACTGTCCATCATCCATTTTTCGGAATGCATGATGTTGGTTATTGATACGAAGATAGCGGACAAGCCCGATACGAGTCTTAAAAGATTGAGGATATTGTGGACATGGAATGTTAGTTTCATGCAAAAGGTTTTATTTTACGGCTTTTCTAGCTTGTTCAAGTGCTATTTTTATGATTCGCATGACGCTGCCCTTTTACGTAGAAATGGGCGCCAAGCGGTTCGTCTTGTACAGCTGTTTTCCAAATTCTGGGTATGATGCTAAACCACATTAAAAGTCTAAAACGGTGTCTATGAAGCGCTTCCTTCTGATACAGACTGTGTGGAAAGGGCGGAGCTTCTTTATGTGGCTTTTGCAAACTGTTCATGTTTCATATAGGTATAATAATAATAGCTGTCCATCGTTGTCGATGAGGACCGCCGACATCATCCTTGTCACAGATTTTCCTGTTGGGTGTGGGTGCGCATGTGGCTGAACAGGCCAATGCGAGCACGAAAACATCTGCTACATAACGGGCACACGAGGTTTGTAGAAGGAGATGGTGTTCCCGCTGCTCGGGATTTCCGCGTCTCGCGTCTGCTCTGGGCTTTCACAACACGGTCGTCTTCTCCGGAAGCTACACCCGATTTGACTGCGCTTTTCCAGTCAGATCTGTTTTTCGCAAGACATTCCCAGGTGTCGATGTCTTTCTGGCAACTTTTTAGTGAGTCTTTCAGACCGTCTTTAAAACGTTTCTTTGGGTACTAGAATCCCTACAGCTCTGCACACCTTCGACTTTGTCTGTACACTAATGCAACTTCAATGTCAAACATTAGTGTATAGTCTGCAGGCTTTTAGAGGTCATAGCGTTTCTGCTGTTAGGGTACTATGAGTGGTGTGCAGGTTTGTGAGAGTGCCAGCGTAGTCTCTTCTGTAGTTTTGTATCCTGTTACGCCAAACTAAATGTTTGCAGATTTGATTTGTTTTATGCTGCACAGCTCCTGCAATTGGATTCCAGAACTAATATATGCAGATGACACAGTTCCGCTCTTAAACAGCATTGAGGGCGTGGCACATTTGCTTTCGTCCGTTCAGAATTACAGGGAAGATCAGAATCCTTTCCTGAATATAACAAAACAGAGAAAATGTCTATTGGCACACGCAAACCACAACCCAAGATCGCCATTGATAATGAAGAAATTGAACACGTAGATTACAGTGAATACCTTGGCTCTATGATAACAAACGATGGGGACAGTGAAGAGGAAATAAGAAGACGATTGTCCACAGTGATGCAGAAACTGAATAGTATGCAAAATGTGTGGCGCAATACTAACAAAGAATTAAAATTGAAGATTCTCAGAACATGTGTATTCCCGGTGGCAATGTACGGATGCGAGACGTGGACAATCACACACATTTTAAGAAAGAAGATCGGGGCTTTCGAGACAAAATGCAACAGACGAATCCTCAAATACCTTGGGTAAAGAGAATAACAAATAAAGCCATCCTACAAGATACGAGTGTTGGAAAGAACGGTCTTATAAACTACTTATAAACTGTCTCGGAAAGTGAGGTTTTTCTGCCACATCAAGCGCCATTACGGACTGGAAAAAGCAGTTCTGGAGGGCATTGTTCCAGAAAGACGAGACAGAGGTCGACCAAGGCGTAGATAGACGAAAGGCATCAATGACATCCTGGACATGAACATGGAGCAGGCGAGTAGACTGACTGCTGGTCGAGATTCATATCTAGTGGGTGCGCAGAGAGCGACGTTCTGCCAAGGACTTGCTACATGATGATAATGATGATGATGATGATGATGATGATGAGGATGATGAGGATGATGATAATGATGATGATGATGATGATGATGATGATGAGGATGATGATGATGATGATGATGATGATGAGTTCGTGTCCGAGAATGGCGTTTTTGTAAGAGTATGACTGGCACAAAAAAGGTGACCAAAAGTAGTGTGATGCTACTTTCTTTGTCGGTCTTATTGTGCATATCATAAGACCCGTGTAGTAGTGTGTTAGTGCATGGCCATAACTAGTGTGTGTTATTATGGGTGTGTTATGTTCCGGTCCACATGACATATCTTCAGTGTTTTGTGTTTTTATCTGTATATCCTGGAGTCATTCATAAAAATGTCCCTTGTTTTGCGATAGTGTGTGTTGTTGTGCGCTGTAGGTTTTGTTTCCAAATATGAATCATCTAATGTGTGTACGTGTTGGTGTCTCAGATTGTCTACTGTGGCTATGTAAATGAGACTAGGGATGATGTATGTTGTTCGTCCATCGTAATCGATGAGGACCACTTTGTAAACTGTTCTCATCAGCTCGATGGTGGCTAAATAAGCCAATCTGAGCCTTGAATTGTCTGTTGCACTTTGTACAAGAAAATAAGACACCTCCTTCCTCCGGGGTTGAAGAAGGACTGATGTGAGTTGAGTTGTGGAGCAATCGTGTCTGGATGGCCTTATCTATTCTTGATGCCTCATCTCTCTGAACACCCTCAGCAATAGTGCTGCACCAGTCATGGTCGAAAACTGTGGCTTTGTAAATTAGACGTGGGACGATCTATGTGTTCACTATTATACTTCTACCAAAACGTGTGGTTGTTGTACAGCTGTATCTGTGTAGCGTGTCTCATATTTGTGTGACTAAGAGCTGCCATGTGATATCATATGTGATTATTGTGTATTTGTATATGAGCAAAATCTCTCATAATTGTGTGACTAAGTTATGCCATGAGAAACCACGTGTGTAGTTAGGGTGTCATGCAGTTCCGGATATAGACGGATATATATTCAATACACGTAATATTTCATAATATCTCCCTCCCTCCTCTCCCCCCAACAACATCACCAACTCCTGCCCTAAACAATTTTTTCAATTATTTAGACCACTGCAGATTGTGAGGCCCCAACGTGGGCCTAAATCGGGCTCTGCTGAGATGGGGAAGTTATATCGTATAACGTTCTGACGTCTCTTGTGTTTGGGCCAAAAGGAAGTTTTTCTTCCGGTTGGCAATGACCGTTAATGTTTATTTTTTTTCATAATTATTTTATCACCTCTGCCTTTACTGAAGTGCGTGAAAGTGCTTAGAAGGTTTTCTATTGATGTGTTGTCTGAGGAAGGAAGAACAAGTGTAGCATGCATAGAGAAGCAACCTTTTCTTCCCCCCGTCCCATTTGTGCAGGTGTATTCTACGAGTATGGAGCTGTCCTGTCTCGTTTTTTCTCTAGATGGAACTCTAGGACACGGACGCATATAAGTGGGCGGTGAATCATTCCTATCTCACTGTTGGTTAGTTTCACTTGAAGGCTTCTATATATAATTTTAGAAAATGAAGTCTTAGGATAGGGACATTTTGGTATAATTCAGGTGTGATCCCTTTAGGTCCGGGTGATTTGTTCTTCTACATGTTATTGATTGTGTTTGCTATGTCTGCTGGCGGTATTTCTGCATTTAGATTTTGTTTGTCCTCAATGGTGGGTTTCTTTGTTATTGTGTCAATCTGTTCTGTTTCTAAGAATCGATGTCACTTTAGTCCGGGCATAACAATAGGTGCTCAGTCTTTCTCATCAAATGGCGTAGGGTGTGGATGCTGATTGTCCCTGTAGCTGGCTGGTTGTACACTCTCCTGCTCCCTCCTCTCATGCGCCCTTCTCCGTTCAAACCTTGTTTAATGTCGAAACTTTGCAGCTCGTGGATTGGTGCTTCATCTATTCTTGTGTTCTCATCTAACAGGCGATCATTGATTGATTCCAAAATGTCACTTCTATCCATCACTAATGTGCCCATGATGGGAACTTGTGAAGCCATGATGTCAGCTCTTTCATTGCACTGAACCCCAGCATGAGCAGGACAGTAGATCCATGTCCCTGGAGGTTTGAGGTCTTAACAGCAGCTATTCACTCGTACCTAAGCCATCCCTTCTGTATCTTCTGAAGTACGGCTTGCGGGTCTGTCACGATGACTACCTTTGTTATAGAAGTCTCAGATATCCATTTCAGTGCTGAGGTCACTGCTTCCGTCTCCATTCTCAAACTGGAGGTTGTTGACATGTATGCCCTACTGCGCTCAGCACCGACCTCTCCTCTTACTCTAGCCGAGAAACCCCAGCCTGATGTCCCACTGCGCAGCACTGATCCGTCGGTGTATATGACAGCGTCACTCTTCTGCGTGTTCTCAGTTATCAGCTGATTCATATCGTGCTCTGCTCTTCCATTGCTCCGTTCTCTGCATTCCTTGCCGAAGGTTATGATGACTCCTTGGTACAATATCATTCTATCACCAGTGTGGACCCATTCTTCACCTTTGGCTATCGTCTCAGCTGGGGTGACGTGTCCGATTCTTGGATCTGCCTGTGCCATCCACGACGCCCCTCACTTGATTCTTGATCCCTTGATGTCTGAGGTACTACTGTACAGAGGGTGCTGCGTGTATGTGATGATACGCATATAGGCTTTGACTTGTGCCAGTTTATGTCTGTATGTCATCGATAACAATTCCAACATGTACCTCATTATCACAATCGGGGTATCTCTAGTGCAGCCCAGAAGCAGTCGCATACCTTCATTATGGATGCGGTTCAACCTTTCACGCTGTGTTCTTGAAAGGGTGAGGATGCCTAGTCTTTAATCGATGACAACACGACCTGACGAAATAGGATGAACAGAAGGCGTTGTTTCAAGTTGGCAGCAGCCATGGTCTTGAGTGCTCCTAACCCTCGCTTACATTTGTGTACGATATGTTCAACTAGGCAATTATAGGAGAGACTGCCATCAAATGTCACTCCGAGGTATTTCAACCTGTCACACCTGTCAATGGTGCAACCATCAAATGTGATGCCCGGGAGTTCGACCTTTACTATGGAATTATTCAAAGAGCACCACATCATACAGGCCTTGTTCAGATTGATCTTGGAGCTTGAGTCGCCGCACCACTGTGAGATTGGTTGCACGGTTTCCTGGATGTCTTTGACTAACTCTTGCCTGTCTGAGCCAGTAATAAACGTTAGGATGTCATCGGCAAATGTCAACGTTCGCCCTGTCCTTGTGGGTTGTCTTCTTCTTCTTCTGCGTACGCAGTCAGACAGTAACCATTATTTTTTCCAAAAAAGCGGCACTCATCCTGAGGCTGTCGACACTGCCATAGAGCTTGTCTTGCAGTTCCACTGGTGATGGCCACATCTGCTCTCTCTGATCCTCGTATGTCGGGCAGTTCTGGAGCAGATATTCAGCGGTCATTTTACCAGTACCGCACGGGCATTCGTCGGTACACCCTATCTTCAATTTGTTGAATAGGTGGTACCTCAGTCTATTGTGGCCAGTGCGAAGTCTGAAGACAACGACCTGCTCTCTTCGGTTCAACTGGTAATAGGCATCGTTTTTGGTGTAACCAGTATGTTCGGTTTCCCATTTGGTCATGTATCTGGCTTTGATAAGCCGTTTTGACTCTTCGTACGTCATACTGGTATCTGTTTGTGGTAGTCTTGCACCTTCTTTTGCCAGTCTGTCTGCCTTCTCGTTGCCTTGGATGTTGCAGTGTGATGGGACCCACTGTACCACTACCCTTTTTGGTGCGGACTGCTGACACAGTTTGCAGAGTGCTGCTCTTAAGTCATTAAGCTCAGTGTTTTTCTGGCTTTTTAGCGCTGTGACTACGGCGAGAGCATCTGTCAGCAGGACTATATGGCTCTCATTTTCACTGTGTGTCACCATTTCTTCCACTGCCGCCCTCAGTGCCTCTGCCTCCGCTCTGAAATTGCTTGTGTACTTACCAGTAGCGAATGACAGTGTTATTTTTCTGCCATTTGGTAGGTTCAGGAATGCTCCTGCCCCTCCGTTCTGTGTAGTGTCTGTTACAGGACCGTCGGTGTATGCATGGGTCCAGACCATGCTTGGGTAGCTTTTCGTTATGAAGCTTAGGGTAGTATCTCTCCTTTCTTTTTCAGTCTGGCAGTTTTTGTTTGCAATACCTGGTATATTTTCTACCACCTCTGGAAATGTATCCTGCCTCCAGGTAGGTTTTCGTACAGTAGTGATTGGTTTTGGTGTTGTTAGTGCGTTTATGGGATCTTCGTGCATCTTTGCTTTGGCTATTTCTGCAAAGTTTCTCCGCTTTAGTTTCCCATTTCCCAAATTGTTTAGTCTCTGGTGCATTGGATGGTCCGTCAGTCTTCGGAGTTTCTCTGACTGCAGCTGGGCTCTGCAGTCTCTTCTATCGGTCATGGATTGCAGTTTTGTAATCTTTTCAAGTTCTACAATTGGCGTTGACTTCATGCCACCTGTTATAATTCTCATGGCTTGGTTTTGAAGTTTGTTAACTTTATCGAAGTTCGCCTTCGCTGCTGTTGTCCATGCCGCAATGCCATACTCGAGAACTGGTCTAACTCTTCCAGTGTACAGTTTCTTAAGTATGCCTTCGTCTGCTCCCCAGCTTGTGCCAGCAAGTTTCCTCATGATAGCCATTCTTTCTCTGGCTTTCATTCGGTTTCTCTCAATCTGACTTCTCCATGTCATGCGCCGATCAAATGTGACTCCCAGATAGGTTGGGTTGTCGTTTGGCTGCAGGAATTTGCCATTTAGACTTAATTTGGTACTTTGGGGTTTTAATGAAAGCGAGAATATTGTGCATGTGGTTTTCTCCTCGTTTATTTTGACCAGCCATGAGTTCGCCCACTCTTCCAGCGATGTTAGGGCCGTCTGCATCCGATTTCTTGCTATGGTGAGATTCTTTTCAGAGGTCCACATAGCCAGATCGTCTGCAAACATTGAGCTGTGGACTCTTCTTGGTATATTCTCTGTAATATCGTTTATATATACAATGAAGAGTGTGGGTGACAGTACTCCCCCTTGGGGTACTCCCTGCTCGAGTGTCACCTTTTTGCTCATCTGCCCTTGTACTTGGACTCTGGCCGTTCTTTGTTTGAGGTAGTGGTTGATCCACTTGTACATCTTCCCACAAACATCACTTCTTCTTAGCTTGACTCTAAGTCCATCTTTGCAGACTTTGTCAAATGCTTTTTCCAGATCCACCCAAACAGCTACTGTGTGTTTCTGTGCCTGGTAGGCATCTTCTATCTCCTGGGCTATGAGGATGACCTGGTCCTCAGTGGATCTGTGCTGTCTAAAGCCGGCTTGCTGTGGAATTAGTATTCGTTTTTCTTCCAGATGCCACATCAGTCTGGTGTTTATCATCCGTTCCATCAGCTTGCCGACACAGCTCAGTAGGCTTATGGGCCTGTATCCATTTGGATCTGTTTTGTCCTTTCCTGTTTTTGGTACGGGTACCAGTATTGCGTCTTTCCATGCCTGTGGTACAATTCCCCTTTTCCAGCTTTGGTTCAGGACCGATAGCAGTTTCCTCTTCGCTGTTTGGCCCAGCCCCATCAGCATTTCGTTTGTTATCCCGTCTTTTCCGGGAGATTTCCTTTTCTTTAGTGTTCTCATAGCCTCTTCCATTTCGCGCATTGTTAGTTTGGCCATCATGTGCTCTTCAGGTGCCGTATTCATGTTTTCGTGTCCCTTTAGCTCTTCGCTAATGTCTGTATGCTTATCTGCAGGGACCTCGATGTGGTTTGCTCTGGCATAGTGATCGACAAAGGCGTTTGCGGCTTTCTTACCTGTGATCAAGTTCTCGCCCTGCTTGATAGTAATTTGTTTATTTGACGGGGTTTCGTCGTTCATGGCTCTGACTAGCTTCCATAGCTTGTTCCCGTCTTTGTCCAGGTTTAGACTTTCCGTTTTATTTTTCCAGCTTTCTCTTGCTGTTTGCTTGAGAGTGTGTTTGTACTTCGCCGCGGCGGCTTTGAGGGCGATATTTGCCTCCATGGATTTTTCTCGCTCTGCCATGTTCCTAGCATTTGTTACTGCATCTTCCACTTTCTGCAACTCATCATTCCAGTAGGGCTTATAGTTTTTCCTAGCTACTCTTGGGATGGTTTCAGTGGCGGCTTGCATTATTGCCTTGCTTAGGCTCTCTACCATGGGCTTCATTTTGGTGTTTCGTGTGTTTATGGTTTCACACAGCCCATCTGTCAGGATTGCAAATCTGTCCCAGTCGGCTCGTTTGTAATTCCAACGTGGGAGCGGTTTTGTTTCCTGTGGGCCTACTTCCATGTCAATGGTTAGCCTGATCGGCCTGTGGTCGCTACCTGCCAGTTGGTTTAGCACCTGGCGGTCTATTTTATGGTGTATGTCCTGTGTGGAGAAGGCCAAATCTGGAGTCGAGGTGGTATGCCATGTTCTTGAATAGAAGCTAGGGCTATCCTCCGGCCTATTGATTAGGGAGAGATTTGCATCTATCTCCCAATCTTCCACTTCGTCACCTCTGCTGTCTGTGTCAGAGTATCCCCATCTCTTCGAGTGGCTGTTGAAATCTCCAACTACTATGCAGTTGGAGTCTTTGACCTCCATACTCGAGAGCGATAGGTCTCTATTTGGTGGTCCGTACAGATTGAAAATGCGGAGCTTCGTCTCTTGGGCCATTATGTCAACTCCTACAATTTCTGCTTGTCCGGTGTGATTGACAGATACCGCGCTACTCGGTATGCAGTTTCTGGTCAGTATCAGGACCCCTCCTTTGTGGCCTTCTCTATCTAGACGGAAGGTCTGGTATCCTCTGATTGAGAATTTATGATTATTGTTGAGGTGCGTTTCCTGGATTAATGCCACGTCAATCTTACCTTCATGCAGGTGGTGTGTTAGGGAAAGTTTTTTGTTAATGACTCCCTCCGCATTCCACTGTAGTATTTTGAGGGTCTTGAGGTTTTGGTCAATAGAAGTTGCCCCATAGCCATGTGCCTTGACTCCACGACACATGGGTGGGTGACCACCAGTAGTCAAGGGTGGGCCCCTTCGAGGCGTGAGGCCCGGCACTATCGCTGCCTGGCGGGACTCCGCAGGATGAGCGCCATGCGTTTTTCTAATAGGTTGTACTGCCATCATACTGTGATTTACGTTGCACTGTTTTGTTAGGCTTGCGGCCCCGTGCATCCGATTTCAACAGGCGTTTCTGTAGGAATGCCCTCCTTAGCCTTTGGCTGTCCCCAGCCTATCTGCAAGGCAGCAGTTGTTTATGATCAGAGTTGTCTCTCTTATGGAAGTTGTCTTACCAGACTATCGAGTCTTCACTACTCGTGTCTATAGGGTGCAATGATGATATGTGAGATGATATATGAGATGGACTGGTTTTCCCGGAAGAGAGGCAGTCCAGTGTGTCTGTATCCCAGGATCGTCACGTCCTGCCAGAAACGTAGCATTTGCATGTGAGTGGGGTATCTCTTTCTCCCTTTATTTTCTTGGCTTCTATGCAGAGATGGTACGCCTAGCATTCCCCGCCACCTGGGGTGTTGACACAGTGGGGCAGGTGTGCAATGTCCGCTGGTCTGCATCTCTTCTGCGTCCAGCATGATAGTTATATGGCTGATAACGTACAGAGGTAGATATCGTAGCCGAAGTGCATTTAGCCAGAGGACAAGCCTGGTAATGTCACAGAGATGTTGTTCGCCTGGTGTGCGGACAGCTCTCATGGTCATTGGTTGAGTCTCGACAGTTCACAGTGAGGTGGCTGCTCTACTGTTTTCGACACCCCGACCAGGTACTAAGTCTTTGGTTGGTGGTTTCGCACCCCATCGCCGTATAAGGTGAGTATCAAGCAGTTGTCCGCCCGCTTTGATCGGCGGACGGCAAGGACCTCTTACTGCGGCTCTACCGGATAGGGCTGGGGCGCAAACCCCAGGTCCCGAGCATGTAGGAGCCTCCCATTGCAGTGGTGCTGAGATTTTGGGCGGGATTGCGGCTTACAAGGGTTCGGCCGTAATCCCCCACATGGTAGCCTCGCGCCATTGGCTTATCAGCCTGGTACGTGAACCAAAGTGTCTGCGGCTCCTCTCGATATGAGCTGGTTTTCCGTAGCAACGCCCTGTCATTAGTAGGGTAAAACTGACCTGTCTTCAGATGGTCTATTTCCAGCACCCGTTCACTATTTGGTCAGACGAATTTATTGATGGCTTTTGTTTGTCAATGACCAGGTATTTGAAATCTGCGGTTTCTGCGGAGTCAAACACGATTTCCGTAGCGTTCTTTCATTAGAGTGTTTGAGAGCTGACTTGTCTTCCGTGAGTCTAATACCAGCGTACGTTCATTATTAGACCCAAACGGTAGTGATCTCGATTTGTCCGTCGTTCTACAGTATTGGCGTGTTCAGTCAAATTGAGCCGCAGGTTCCACTCCTGGTGGTGCCCTTCCGTCAATTCCTTTAGCGAGACAATCAAGTTACTTAGAGGGTAGCCCCAGATTTTCGAGGGTCTAATTCTAGCACATGTTCACTATTAGACCCCACGAAGGTGCTCTCTTTTTGACAGTCATTCTACACCTTGTGGGTTGAATATTGACCACTTTTATTGTGTAAATATTGAACAGCATCGATGAGAGCGGAGACCCTTGAGGCAGTCCTGGACATATTCGCCTCGGTTCTGATGTCCACGATCCCACGCTTAGCGCAACTGTTCTTTCCTTCAGGGCAGCTGATATCCAACTAACCAGCTACGGGTTTAAACCACATTGCTTCAGACATGTAATTAATGTCGCAAAATTGACACGGTTGTATACGTCTTCCAGGTCGAGTGCCACGGCGACTGTTTCATGCTTTGACTGAAACCCCTCGTACACATCATACGCAAAAGTTCCAGCGTTACCCCAGGTCTCCTTCGCTGTTCTGTAGTTGCCCAGCGTATCGGGTAGAATCTGCTCCCATTCTAGGTAGGTCATTATTTTTCTGACCACTATCTTCTCGAGCAATTTATCATTTACATTCTGAATGGTGATTTTTCTATATCTGCCGAAAAGCGCAGAGTCCTTACCAGGTTTAGGCAGTGGGCATAGATAGCTATGAAGCCAATCCTCAGGCACAGATGACTTCTCTATAGCGTGGTTGAACTCCTTCACCATATTTCTACTCTATGTCTCATCCAACTGCTTCATGTGGCAATAGTGTACTCCATCAGGACCTGGCGCAGTATTGCTGGTACGTAGGTTATTTGCTATTTGCGACCTCTGTCTCGGTGATAAAGTCTACATTGTGTCAATCTGTCTTGGACATGTGCTTGTGTGTATTCCTTCGTGCAGTTGTTGTTGTTTTTGTGTGTCTGTTTTTGCAGCAGGCTTCAAAGACCTGTGCTATATCCAATGTATATGTACGTGTGTTCCAATCATAATCTACTATCTCGCCTGTCCGTCTGCTCTTCCGTAGTTGTATTGTATTGTTAGGTATTGTTTGCTTTGTGTTTCCTGTTTGATGTTTTAACCTTGTTCTCGAGCGGGCTGACTGGGGCTTGCATTGTTTGCATTGTTCTAGTTCGTGTTGTAATGTCTCTTTGTCTATTTGTCTCTTTGTTTGCGTTATCGGATGGCTTCTTCTAATTTTCTCTTTGAACCTCATTTGGTCACTCTGGTTTCCATTAGTTTTGTTCTCTCTGTTCTATGTGTTTGTTAATATATCCCAGTGGTGAATGTTTCATGTGAGTGCGCCATTTGTGTATGATCGGAGGAGATGCATAAAGTATTTTACTATAGTCTTTGTTTTGTTGCAGTTCGAGATATGGTCGAAAAGTGTTGCACTTTAGTAGGAAGGAGTCAAGGCAATTGCCTGGAAGTTGAGGCACTTGCCTGAAAGTTGGTGTGAGCTTTAGTAGGAATGCGTCAAGGCACTTGCCTGTAAGTTCGTGTGAGCTTTAGTAGGAAGGAGTCAAGGCACTGCCTAGAAGTTGATGTGAGCTTTAGTAGGAAGGAGTCAAGGCACTTGCCTGGAAGTTGGTGTGAGCTTTAGTAGGAAGGAGTCAAGGCACTTTCCTGGAAGTTGATATGAGCTTTAGTAGGAAGGAGTCAAGGCAATTGCCTGGAAGTTGATGTGAGCTTTAGTAGGAAGGAGTCAAGGCACTTGCCTGGAAGTTGGTGTGAGCTTTAGTAGGAAGGAGTCAAGGCACTTTCCTGGAAGTTGATATGAGCTTTAGTAGGAAGGAGTCAAGGCACTTTCCTGGAAGTTGATATGAGCTTTAGTAGGAAGGAGTCAAGGCAATTGCCTGGAAGTTGATGTGAGCTTTAGTAGGAAGGAGTCAAGGCACTTGCCTGGAAGTTGGTGTGAGCTTTAGTAGGAAGGAGTCAAGGCACTTTCCTGGAAGTTGATATGAGCTTTAGTAGGAAGGAGTCAAGGCACTTTCCTGGAAGTTGATATGAGCTTTAGTAGGAAGGAGTCAAGGCACTTTCCTGGAAGTTGATATGAGCTTTAGTAGGAAGGAGTCAAGGCAATTGCCTGGAAGTTGATGTGAGCTTTAGTAGGAAGGAGTCAAGGCCCTTGCCTGGAAGTTGGTGTGAGCTTTAGTAGGAAGGAGTCAAGGCACTTTCCTGGAAGTTGGTATGAGCTTTAATAGGAAGGAGTCAAGGCACTTTCCTGGAAGTTGATATGAGCTTTAGTAGGAAGGAGTCAAGACACTGCCTAGAAGTTGATATGAGCTTTAGTAGGAAGGAGTCAAGACACTGCCTAGAAGTTGATATGAGCTTTAGTAGGAAGGAGTCAAGACACTGCCTAGAAGTTGATATGAGCTTTAGTAGGAAGGAGTCAAGACACTGCCTAGAAGTTAAGGCACTTGCCTGGAAGTTAAGGCGCTTGCCTGGACGTTGGTGTGAACTTTAGTTCTTCTCTGTGTATTCATCCTGCAAGGTGATACACTTCTCCCTCACCCTGCAAGGTGATACACTTCTCCCTCACCCTGCAAGGTGATACACGTATACCTCACCCTGCAAGGTGATACACTTCTCCCATCTATTATTTACCTTATGATGCCAAAATTGTAGAACTTCTCCTTCTGGACCCGGAACCACGATCCATTTAAGTAAGTCCTGGTCATCAGAAAAACGTACCGAAATGAAATCATACCTCATCCACCATACTCACCGGACTTGACACTTATGGACTTATGTCTGTTACCAAACATGAAGAATGCGCTTTGTGGACGTAGTTTTTCTAAGACTGGAAATGGATATAGAGGACATTTTGAAGTTGATCATCGGCTGTCTCGTTGAGGATGGCACAAAATGACAGATTTAGATAGTCAGGATCTAAATTATGTAGGGCTTAGACGCCCCATGTTAAAACATTGCACCAGAAGGTCTCACAATACGTGAAATCATGTATGCTCTTTAATTATTTAATAGCAAGGCATTTACAGGGACACATACAGACTATTTTCAAATGAATGCGTTAACTTATTTTTATATATATATATGAGGTGTGTTCAAATGACACCGGACAGAACTGCAACAAGTGAACATACGTACGATACGCATGATGTTGTCACTTCTGGTGTAAACAGCACATACCAACCGTCAAGTTTGCAAAATTGCATTTTTCTCTGACTTATATTTTCCTCAGCAGACCGTTGAAACCATGGGGACTATGATCCGGAATCCGTCCAGAGTTGATCAGTGAGCGGTGATTCAGATTCTACCAGCTGAAGGATGTCGACCAGTTGACAGTCATCGCAGAATGCAGGTAGTGTATGGTGACAAAAGTATGTCGAAGACAATAGTGAATAACTGGACAACGATGTTTAAAGAAGGACGTGAGTTAAGGAAAGATCTTCCGAGTTCAGGTCAGCCGCATATTGTTTCGACAGAAGATATCATTGCCAAAATTGATGCAGCAATTCGGATGGACCATCGCTGGGGCTTACGTTCAGAGGAATTCGCTGTGTCGCCAGGGAAAGTTCAAATGGTGGTTAGCAAGAAACTGAAGAATCGGAAGGTGTGTTCACAATGGGTACCTCGATGGCTGACCAATCACCATAAGGAGGAACACTGGGGTGGAGTTTGAACCAATTGCTGCGATTCGAATAGGAGGCCGATTCGTTTCTTCTGCGCATAGTGGCAGGTGATGAATCGGGGTCCCACCACTTTGAACCGAGCAGCAGAACTGTTAGCATGCAATGGAAACAGCCAGGATCACCGAAACCAAAACACTCAAGTCACACATTTCTGCTGGTAAGGTTATGCTGACAGTGGGAGAGTTTTAAAACAGTTCTAGAAAAGCTAAAAGAGGAATGTGTTCTATGTATGGAGGTAAACCCCAAGCATAAAAAGTGGATAAATAGATTTGTAGTGAAATGTAGAAGAGCTAAAAATCAGCATTGAAAAAATATATAGAGGCAAGTAAATCAAAAGAAACATATTTAAAATACTTGGACAACCAGAACATATCTCAGAAAGCGAATAAAACAGCAACAATAGACTACGAAAAAAAACTTGCTCAGTGGATCAAGACTGATAGTAAAAGCGTTTTTCTTATGTCAGAAATAAATGAAGAACGAAAGACAAAGTAGGCCCTCTCATAGACAGTACAGGGAAAATAATAAGTGAGAATAGGGAGGCAGCTAATCTACTCAATCAGTACTTTGGCACAGTCTACACAAAAGAGGACTGCTACAAGATCCCCGAACCTTTAGATATTTTTCAAAGATATATGGAAACAGTTGGATTAAGATCAATCTGTATTAAAGAGGAAATAGTTGTGTTTTTTTAAATTAAAGGGGTTGAAAGTGGATAAATGTCCAGGCCAAGATGGAATTCATCCAAAATTTATGTTTGAAATTAGAGATCAACTAGCAAAACTATTGGCTATATTATGTTCTCAATCACTTGCAAAAGGGATTGTTCCACGGGATTGAAAAGATGCAGAAGTGATTCCCTTATTCAAAAACGGCAACAAATCAGATTCAGCAAATTATAGACCGGTGAGTTTAACTAGCATAGTCTGTAAAATGGTCAATAATCAAAGTAAACATTGAAATGCATTTAGAAAAGTTTAATCTAATCAGAAATAGTCAGCATGGGTTTAGTAGAGGGAGATGGTGCTAAACAAATCTACTAGAATTCATGGAGGAGGTTACCAAAGTGATAGATAAAGGGGAGCATGTAGATGTTATTTATCTAGATTTTACAAATAGCCTTTGACAGAGTACCTCATCAAAGATTATTTCGAAAGTTAAAAGCACATGGAATAGGTGGGGAAGTTGCCAAATTGATTGAAAATTGTTTAACGTGAAGAAGACAAAGAGTGGGCATAAATAAGCAGTACTCTGAGTGGTGGGAAGTAAAAAGTGGAGTCCCACAAGGCTCGGTTTTAGGACCAATTTTGTTTCTTGATATATATAAGCGATTTGGACATTGATATGGGATCCATGATTGCAAAATTAGCTTATGACATAAAGCTATGCAGTAGTGTCTCATTAGATGAGCAGAAGTGGATATATTGAGGTCGGATTTAGAAAAAATTCTAGAATGGTCTGTAAGCTGGCAAATGGGGTTTAAGGTAGATAAATGTACTGTATTCCACATGGGTAGATACAATATTGAACATAATTACAGAATGGGAATGAACAATATTAGAAAGATAGAAAAGGAAAGGGACCTAGAGGTTATAATAGATCATACAGGTAAGGTGAGTGAGCAAGTCCAGGTAGCAGTGAAAAAGGCAAATGCAATGTTAAATATGATAAAAAGAAATATTAAACATAGGAGCAAGGAAGTGATAGTCAAACTGTATAAAGCATTAGTTAGACGGTTCACATTAATCTCAACAATTTTGATTGATTGAATTTACAAAGTTCTGGATCTTGGTTCTGCCAACGTATCGGCCCGTACTGTACAGAGCCATCTTCCATCTTTTCCTCGGCTATCAAACCATTACTGAGACTTCCTTTTCACACACCCGAGCAATGAGATGTCTCAGATAAGACTAAGGTCCAGGTTGTTTTTGCAGATTCACTGTGCAATGTTATATAATAGTCATAAGATAGCGACAACATAACTTGTGTTGTGATTTGATATCACATATGGTCGTAGAGTCCTATTTTAGCTGGACAGACGTTACCCCAAATGGATCACACATTAATAGATTCGGTAGTTGGGCTGTTGCTCATTCTGTGATTTCAGGCATCGCACTTTATCTGAGCTTCATTAATTATATTCCACTCAGCGGTGTGAGCACCTTATTTCATGGTAGTGCACCATGCAGAGCGATCTTGCGCAAACATCTCCCAGAAGGTGAAATCAAAGTTGAAACTGTTAGTAGATACTTTCAATGAAATTCGTTGGCGTTTCTTTTGTCCCACCGATGACCGCTTGTCTGTTCTGAGCTCACTCAATGATGGGCATTAAATATGCTACACCACAGGACTTGTCGCAATAGTACAGCCACTGAATCCCTGATGGTTAGACTATTTCAGGGATTGTAGCTTGCTGTTTCCAGAAAACATTATTTCCATGTGATTAGTGGGCTTGTTCTTGATAACCTTTGAATTTCGTGTTTTCTTGTGCATCACTGTTTTGTATCGTGTGCTTGTTGAAACTTCTAATAGAGTTTAGAGTCGATACTACATCTAGCCTCCTTTAGTAAGTTTGCGCCAAAGTTTGCGCACTTTTGCAGTGTTGGTTTATGTTGCAATGTATTTTAGTCGATGAGATTGCTAGCCACATGCACGTCTGTCGTTAGTTACCTTCCACGACATGAACTGCTCTGGAAGTGTAGTGGGGTTATTGTTACCGCCCAAATAAGATGGTCTGTGATCCATTCGGGGAATGCCTGGTATGGTTCAGTGCAACTATTCCTTCCAGGCTCAAGTAGCATACAAGGTATCTCTATCCCCTTTGATTTATATATATATATATAATGTTATTTTATTTTTTCAAAGGAGTGGGAGAATATATTATTTCCTTTCCCGGAGCTTTTTGTGTCGTTCTGTGTTGTGTGCTCCTAAATAGCTACTGTATCCTATTTCAGCACGTATTGTTGAAATATTTAATTTCCATTTCGTATTAACCTTGCCATTTCTCGTATCAAAACCAAAAGCTAATAACCACCTTGCCACCATTTCCTCCTATATTTAATTTAACGTTTTCTTTTTTCTTTAATGTTCACAGAAAGGCTAACATCAAGTATGGAACTCTCTAAAGTGAAAACACAGCGACAACAAGCGGCCATTTTTAAGAAGGCTGCTTAACGAACATTGACATCATGTTGAAGGCCACGGGTCTCGTTCCTTTTAGTCAAATCGAACAATCCACAGTTTCCACCCACACCTCTCTCACACAAAACACCAGCCAACTCCAAGCCTTAAACGAAGACATGTTCAAGCGCCTGGCGCCCACTGTAGCTGTTCTGGTTGCAGTAATGGCTGTGGGTGCCATAGGAAACATTCTCATTTGCTACATCTTTACGAGAAAGTTGCAAAAAAGTAGCCAGAATGCACTACTGTTAGGTCTTGGCATATTCGACCTCCTCAGCAGTTGTGTGGGAGTTCCGTCAGAGATATTTGACATCAGACACTACTATTTGTACGAATCTGTGCCGCTTTGCAAAGCTATGAGGTACGTAACGTCATACATCGCTTGCTGCTCTTTTACTTGATGTGTTATTTTTAAACTCTTGAATGTTTCAGGAGCTCGAAATGGGAGTAAAATAGTAACACCGTAACCTGCCAGTCATATCTTAAAAGACGACTAAGGAGAGTTTGGCATGGCGCTGGCTAACCCATCCTGTAGAAACTTGGAGTCACAAAAATTTCCAAAGATATGGGCAGATCAACATTGGGTGACTTGACATATATTCGTTGAACTCGTAATGCTCCGCAGGGAGCTGGAAAGGCTCTGATCGACTGATTGAATGATTGCTGGATTGATGTGTAATGCTGAAGAGGAATTGAAAATAAATAGCGTACTGTGGGCAGAGCTGGAGAATACGGCTCAAGTATATACATTGGTGCAAAGCAACTGATTGCAGCCTTATGATCCAATGGTAACTGCAGGGAATCATTCAAAAGACGTCACAATTATGTGGATGTGAGGGGGTTGTGTGCATGTGAGTTGTAGTATGTGTGTATATATATGCGTGTGTGTCTGTATGTATGTTTGTATAAATGGATGCATGTTTTACAGGTATTTATGAATGGATGGATGTAAGTGAATGGATTGTGGGTAGGTGTTTTTGTGTACGTGTGTACGAACGAACGCACGACGAATGAATGTAAATATGTATGTATAAATGTAATTATATATATATATATATACATATATATATATATATATATATATATATATATATATATATATATATGTGTGTGCGCGTGTGTGTGTTTGTGATGTGGTTTGGTGTGATGTGTGTGTGTGTGTGTGTTTGGGATGTGGTGTGGTGTGGGGTGATGTTATGTGATGTGATGTAATGTAATGTACACATACGATTATGTTGCTATCCCCCAAAATGGCGATCACAGTTGTCTCTTCAATCGCTTCTAGCCTACGACACCGTGATCCATTTGGAGGTAATAATGTCATCTGATAACAGACAACACCCTCAGTAAAACAGTGCTAGAGACAGCCTAGTATTAGCTGTCCATTTCTTGTCGGAGGTGGGGTCGCCAATTGTCGTTGCCACGCCATTCCAAACTGTAAGTGAGGTAACAATCAATAATTGAGCAATCTGAAACGAAGAGTAATCAGTGCCAGATGAAACATACTGATCAAGACTTCCACCTCACGTCCTCATTCGTGGTGAAGGCTGTATCACAGCAGCCTGGTCAGCGAGGTCAGGATCGATACTGTATCCCCTTTTTGATGAGCTTGCTGGGGACTCTTGCATTGCACTACAGCCAGTAGAACTTTGGTTCACCTTCTCAATTACACATCGGGATGTAAAAAGGACCACTGCAAAACACTACCAAAGAAACGTGGACAAGTGTTAACTAAACACAACACGAGAACCTTCGAAAAAAAACTTTCCAAATGTAAGCGAAGTACTAATTTATAACTGAGTAGACTGGATCGTACTGTCACTAGAAATGGAACCAAGTCTTTTTGTGACTATATACTAGTGCTCTAACCACTCCATCCACTCACACAATCTTTGTTTCTGAGGCCACGAATGACGAGAATTAGTATTGTGTATATTATTATCATTGAGATAGACCAGGGACTAGTATAACCGTTTTGTAACCAAAATACAGTTTCGAACCCGTGTGTGTGTGTGGGTGTGGGTGTCTATGTGTGTGTGTGTGTGTGTGTGTGTATGTATGGAGGGGGGACGGGGGTGATTAGTGACACGGCACACAGCCCTTACTTACCAGGATAGGAATCTCAAAAAGGGAGATCGTACACTTGAGGGAAAGTAACTCCATTAAAAATGACTGCTGAAGTCGGATGTACTGGACGGACCATTTGGTGCAAAACATTAATTACCAAATTATAGGGTTCAAATCGTTAATCTCGGGTACGGATCTTGGTGGTAGCAACAAATGCTTAGAGATTTAAGATTTGGGGACACAGAAGATCAACAAATTCTTAGAGATTTGAGATTTGGGGACACAGAAGATCAACAAATGCTTAGAGATTTGGGAACACAGAAGATCAACAAATGCTTAGAGATTTGGGAACACAGAAGATCAACAAATGCTTAGAGATTTGAGATTTGAGGACACAGAAGATCAACAAATGCTTAGAGATTTGAGATTTGGGGACACAGAAGATCAACAAATGCTTAGAAATTTGAGATTTGGGGACACAGAAGATCAACAAATGCTTAGAGATTTGAGATTTGGGGACACAGAAGATCAACAAATGCTTAGAAATTTGAGATTTGAGGACACAGAAGATCAACAAATGCTTAGAGATTTGAGATTTGGGGACACAGAAGATCAACAAATGCTTAGAGATTTGAGATTTGGGGACACAGAAGATCAACAAATGCTTAGAGATTTGGGGACACAGAAGATCAACAAATGCTTAGAGATTTGAGATTTCGGGACACAGAAAATCAACAAATTTACAGATCACACTTTTCAACAGACTCGCCTTGGCATCGGGAAATAATAGAGCTATCGCACACTTTCGTGACAAGTGCCTGGAGAGGTTTGTGCATGGGACTAGCAACATCACTATATAAAAACAATTTCTACTGAAAAAGCACTGGGGACAAACGGAGTCTAAAAACTTGTTATGGTAAACCAAATGCTATACTCGGCCATCTAACTTGTTATGGTAAACCAAATGCTATACTCGGCCATCTGGAGTGACGAAGAAATGATGACGACAAAGATGATGATAATGGACGATATTGCGATCTAAAAAAAAATATGTGTCAAAGTCTCGAAAAACCAGAACAACACGGACTAAAAACTATGAACTGTGAACGTGCATCAGCATCTGGTGTAGTCAATTATGAACAAATTATTATGCTTCGTGCCAGCAATGACATGATTTTTTTTATAGTAACCTCTTCTCCGTCTTCGTTCATCATACAAGATGCGTTTTGTTCGGTTGTGTTTCTAGTTTACAGCGAGGGTACAACATCTGTATATTTCGACTCGACGAATCCGGTTTCTGGTCGACACATATTTGGGACCGAAATTGGCCTCTTGTATTTCTATTCTCTCAACCAGGTTGCACGATGGAGCCTGTTTCTAGAGCCGCCACTTGGAGGCGGATTAGGGACTAGAACATCTCTTAGCAGCTGACACCGACGTATGCAGTCAACTATGAGTCGCTGACTGCTGTCATCTCACCCACTACGTGTTTAACGCCCCAAATATTAGTATATGTCAAGAGATATGGTGTAAGATGTCTGTGATCCTTTTAAATATAAAGTAAGGTGTGTCTTTAAGGCCATCATCTTCGTATCCTTGTTCTCTGTCACTCCAGTAGGTTTCCTAAATGAAAAACCCGTGTTAAAGCACTCTGCGTGCTCATGCATTAGTGGATTCCGGAGTTTCTTCTTCTCTGTTGTCAATCGTTTTCAAACTCCCGCTACCAAACTGTGGACAAGGTGTTGCAAGAACAGGAAGTAGTAAGGAGAACGAAAGGCGTTGTGTGGTAGTTTACAGTGTGACTGTGATATTGTAACCTTTCAGGCCGACTTCAGCATATTTTTGGGTACCGGGTTAGCCTTCCCTCTTCGATCCCTTCTCCTTAGCCAGTCTGCCCTTTTGCAGCCTGTTATTCAGGATCACCACGTGGAGGGGGAGAAGGATCTTGGCAGCTCTGAGTCAATGACCCTGACGCTAGAAGTCAGCTCTGAGTCACTGACCCTGACGCTAGTAGTTAGCTCTGAGTCACTGACCCTGACGCTAGTAGTCAGCTCTGGGTCATTGACCTCTACATCTCAGGCATTGCTCGACACCTTGATCCCAGCTTAAGTAGCAATTTATTTGACACGATGAGGTTGCTAGCCATATGTACAGCTCTCTTTAGCTACCAATTATAAAATGCACGAAGGGGAATTGGTCCTATTCCTTCCACCAAAGTACGGGACTCCACGGTCATCTCATGGAAAGCCGTTTAAACCTTATTCAAAATACCCTTTTACTTGATATAACAAAAATGTGTTTCTTCCACTAGGTTTTTCACCACATTCCCGTCCTTGGCTTCCATTCTAGTCCTACTGGTGATTGCTGTTGACAGGTACCGGAAAATCTGCAAACCCCTTCAGCATCAGATCCGCCTCTGCCAAACCAGGATCGTTCTAGTTGTTATCGTGGTTATTGCTTTGACACTCTCTGTCCCCGCTATCTACATCTACGGACACAGGACATTTGCGACGCCGGTCCCTGGCCTGTTTGGCTATGATTGTTCAGTTGATGATGCATTTAAGAACAGACCGTACCCTCTTGTGTATGAAGGATTATTTCTTGCTGCTTTCTCAGTTATTACTGTCGTGCTTGTGTCTATCTACTTACGAATATGGTTAGAGACCAGGAGACATATAAAATACTTAAAGACACATGCCACATTTGGAAGTTGTATTATGGATGAAACCACCACTACAACTTCTTCTTACAATTATGAAGATTCCTCTCTAGAGAACAACGTGGACGATCATATACGAACAGGATCCAAGAGAGCATCATTAAAATCCCTGAGGAAAATGCTGAGATATAGACACTCGCGCGGGAAGAACACGTCGAATTCTGCGAAGCTGAGTAACTTTGAAGGCTCGAAGAGACCACTAGTGAATCCAGTTACATCAGATTCTACAAAATTACGTCATTCTGAAAACTTGAAGCGACCACCTGTGAATGCAGCTGTAGCAGATTCTTCAAACGTGCGTAATTCTAGAGTCTCAGTCGTCGGTGCTGCAGACAGCTATAATGAGGAGATACCACAAGACACAGAAGATAGTGTCAAATATACTATTTCACACAATCGTAAACGTTCATGGCAGGGAGATTGTGAAATCAGTATCAATCCAAACAAAGATGTCTATGGAGATCAAAGGGACAAATTTAGACTTGAAATTATGGAGAAATCACCACAAGTTTTCCGAAAATCTTTAACCTTCATTAATGACGGCAGAAACGTGGCTAGCAACCATTCTAGTGACTGCTCCATCCGAACGGCGTCTGGTGATTCTCTTGATGAGAAATATGTTCCTATAGATGTAGCAGGCTATACTCTTTCTCAAAACGGTGGAGACATTTATTTTTCTAGTGTTGTTGACAAGGATAATTTAGTTTCACTCTCATCTTATTCGAACAAACCCAAACCACGACAAGACAACGGTCAAATAGCTTCACTCTCGGCCACCCCAAGAACAGATACTACAGCTTCCTGCGACCACAGCACACAACCTACCCTTATTGAGGACCCTTCTACCGAATACCCTCAGCATACCCATTCTGAGAAAATCTTTTCTCCAGTGACATCTGACAGTGTCAATCAAATTGAGCTTGAAGAAAATAATGGAAAGGCTACAAATTGTCTGGAAGACATTTCACTACCTCCGACATTTTCTGAGAAAAATTTAAATGATAAAAATAAAGAACTACTAACGAAATTTAACGACACTTCCGGCTCTAAATACGCCGTGGAAAGATCACGTGAAGAAAGTGAGTGTTTAATACATTCCGATGATCAGCGGACGGGACGTCGATACCAAGAAAACGACTCGGCATTTGCAGGTAAAGCTCAGATATCTGACGCGCTCAAATCAAACAAGATTTCATTTGTAGGTCCCCTTAACGATAAGTGGGAATCAGACGACAGCAAGGTAGTTTTCCAGCCCCTAGGGTTGCCATTGAGAAATCCATCGCGAACAAGTCAGCACAGCAGATCTAAACAACCTATGAGTTCCAAGCGCGTGAGGAAAGCACTACAGGCCACACGAACAACCATTATCGCCTTCGCCATCACGTCTGGCTTCATTATCAGCTACCTGCCTCACCTCATCCTCATGATTTTACGCTCGGTCAGGACTGACTTTGAGCACCAAATGGACGATGTGTCTCTCATCTTCTATAATATCTTCCTACGGTCATATTTTGCCAATAACGTTATCAACATTTTTGTTTATGGTACCATGAATTTGGAGTTTCGAACTCACATTGTCAATCTCGGGAAGAAGATCAAATGTTCCAAAAAATAACACGTCACAAAGACTCAAATGTTATGTTATGTCATGTTGTGCCATATTGTATTATAGTACGTTGTAGTTTGTTATGCCAAGTTGTATAATGTTATGTTATATCGTGTCATGCCAAGTCATGTTGTGCCATATTATATTATAGTACGTTGTAGTATAACATGTTATATTATGTTATGTCATGTTGGGCCATATTATATTATAGTACGTTGTAGTATGTTATGTTATATTATGTCATGTCATGTTAGGCCATATTATATTATAGTACGGTGTAGTATGTTATGTTATATTATGTCATGTCATGTTGGGCCATATTATATTATAGTACGTTGTAGTATGTTATGTTATATTATGTCATGTCATGTTGGGCCATATTATATTATAGTACGTTTTAGTATGATATGTCATGTTAAGTTGTATTATGTTATGTTATATTGTGTTATGTCATGTCATATTGTGCCATATTATATTTTAGTGTGTTGTAGTATGTTATATTATGTTGTATTATGTTATATTATATCATGCTATTATGTGCCATAATATAGTATAGTACGTTGTAGTATGTTATGTTAAGTCATGTTGAATTATGCTATGGTAAGTCACAATATGGTGGTGTGCTATGTTATGTAATGCTATAATGATATGTTCCAATAACTACAATGTCTCAAAGAATAGATTGTATGTTGTGTTGTATTATGCTATGGCACGAAATTTCCAAACATATAATTCTGTGTTACTTTAAAGGTCATCTCTTGTGATGGTATGTTATACCAAGCCATATAATGTTGCGTTATTGCATTTCATGTAAAATTGTATAATCTTATGTTATTTCATCCTTTGATGTTATGGTATGTTATGTTATTTCTTGTTTTGTTATGTCAAGTTATATCATGTTATGTATGTTATGTTTTACCATTTAGAAAACTACCCATCACGCTTGCAACATGGAATGTCCGCACGCTACTGGACAACACCAAAGCAAACAGACCCGAACGACGGACAGCACTGATCGCCAGGGAACTGACTAGATACAACATCTGCATAGCTGCCCTGAGCGAGACACGACTGGCAGAGGAAGGGCAGATCACAGAAGAAGGCGCTGGTTATTCTTTCTTCTGGAGCGGCCGCAGCAAAGAAGAACGCCGTGAAGCTGGAGTTGGCTTTGCCATCAAGACCAACATGGTCGACAAGCTCACAAGCATGCCCAGAGGAATTAATGACCGCCTGATTACACTGCGTCTCCCCCTTATAGGAGGGCGCCATGCAACACTCATCAGTGCATACGCACCCACAATGACAAATCCTCAGGAAACAAAAGATAAGTTTTATGAGGACCTTGAGGCGCTCATCGCTAAAGTCCCCAAATCTGACAAACTGGTCATCCTTGGTGATTTTAACGTTAGGGTTGGCACAGACCATACAGCCTGGGAGGGGGCCATTGGCAGACATGGTATCGGAAAGTGCAATAGTAACGGACTGCTCCTTCTGAGGACATGTGCCGCAAATGAACTACTCATTACAAACACAGCTTTCCAACGTCCTGTCCGAAATAGAACCACATTGATGCACCGAAGGTCCCGCCACTGGCACCTCATTGACTATATTATCATCAGACGTAGGGATCGAGCGGATGCTATGGTAACGAAGAGCATGTGTGGTGCAGAATGTTGGACCGACCATCGACTTGTCATTGCCAAGCTAAACTTCAAGATCCAGCCCAAAATGCGCCCCCAAGGAAAGAAACCACCGAGAAGGCGAAATGTCTCTCAGCTGAAATACGAACCCACGAGAGGAGGCTTCCAGGAAGAGCTTGAGGGTAGACTGTCTGAGCTTCGTTTTGAAAAGAACGACATCGAAAAGAACTGGGCATCATTGAGAAACACACTCTACGATACAGCTGTTAAACACATTGGCCCACTCACGCGCAAGCATAAGGACTGGTTTGATGAGAACGATCTAGAAATACAGGGCCTTCTCGATGCAAAACATGCAGCGCACAGGGAATACCAGAGGGACACACCATCTCCGGCAGCAAAAGCTGCCTTCAATACTGCTCGCAAAGCTGTCCAGACCAGGCTTAGAGAGATGCAAAACTCCTGGCTCAGCAAAAGAGCTGACGAAATTGAGATGTTCGCCGAGCGTCATGACACCAAACGGTTTTACGAGGCACTGAAAGCTCTCTACGGCCCGCAGCCCTATAGTAATACTCCAGTTCGCAGTGCGGATGGGGTACTGCTAACAGATAAGGTCAGATTCTAGACAGATGGGCAGACCACTTCTGCAAAATACTAAACCACCCATCGTCCATAAATGAAAAGGCCATCCGGCGAATGCCGCAGGTGGAACTGAACCTGGCGTTGGATGAAGTAATTACTGAGGAGGAATTCGACAGGGCAATCAGTTCACTATCTATAGGAAAAGCTCCAGGAGCTGATGCAATACCAGCAGAGGTATTTAAGACAGCTGGCCCATCCCTCACCAGAAGGATCACTGAACTCTTCTGTCACATGTGGGCTGAAGGTAAAATTCCGCAGGAGCTAAAGGACGCCTCAATCGTTCACCTATACAAAAGAAAAGGCAATCGTCAGGGATGCGACAATCATCGTGGAATATCGCTACTCTCCGTAGCAGGCAAGATCCTAGCGCGCTTACTGCTAAACAGGCTCAACAAACACCTTGAACAAAGCCACCACCTCCCAGAAAGCCAATGTGGATTCAGAGCCGGAAGAGGAACAGTGGACATGATTTTTGCCGCTCGCCAAGTACAAGAGAAGTGTCGAGAGCAAAATCAGGCCTTGTTCACCACATTTATTGATTTGACAAAGGCATTTGATACAGTAAACAGAGGAGGGCTGTGGATGATAATGTCTAAGTTTGGCTGCCCCAACAAGTTCATAACAATGGTGAAACAGCTACACGAAGGCATGTGTGCTCGTGTACTGGACAGCGGTGCAATCTCTAAAACGTTTCTAGTATCAAACGGAGTAAAACAATGATGTGTACTCGCCCCGACTTTGTTCAGCATGATGTTCGCTGCCACGATGACAGACGCCTTCAGATCATTGGAGCTTGGAATACCCATAAAGTACCGCACAGATGGCAAGTTACTCAATTCCAGAAGAATGAAGGCCAAAACCAAAGTGGCTGGCGACATAATCAGGGAACTTGTATTTGCTGACGACTGCGCTCTAATGAGCAGCTCAGAACTGAACATGCAGGTTGGAATGGACCAGTTCTCTGCCGCATGCGAAAATTTTGGTCTGACCATAAATGCCAAAAAAACAGAGGTCATGTACCAACCAGCACCAGGCATGCCGTACACAAAACCAGAGACTACAGTGAGCGGGCAGACGTTGAATGCCGTAGACAAATTCACATATCTGGGCAGCACGCTGTCGAGATCTGTCAGCCTAGACGATGAGGTGGCAAGCAGAATAGCAAAGGCCAGCACAGCCTTTGGTAGAATGCGCTCGATGGTCTGGGCACGTCGTGGCATCAGCGTCAAGACCAAACTCAAAGTCTACCGTGCAACCATCATTCTAACCCTACTATACGCTTGCGAAAGCTGGACTGTATACTCGGGACATGCAAGGAGGTTAAACCACTTCCACACAGGTTGCCTGAGGCGAATATTCCACATCCGATGGCAAGATCGTGTCACTGACATTGAGGTTCTCTCGAGGGCTAACATGCCCAGCATCCATGCACTGCTAGAAAAAGCACGACTAGGATGGGCCGGACACCTCGTCCGTATGTCAGACGAGCGGCTCCCAAAGACGCTTCTTTACGGCAAGCTGAGAGAGGGATGGCGCGAGAGAGGGCGCCCAAAGAAACGTTTTAAAGACGGTCTGAAGGACTCACTAAAAAGTTGCCAGATAGACATCGACACCTGGGAATGTCTTGCGAAAAACAGATCTGACTGGCGAAGCGCAGTCAAATCGGGTGTAGCTGCTGGTGAAGATGACCGTGTTGTGAAAGCCCAGAACAGACGCGAGACGCGAAAATCCCGAGCAGCGGGAACACCATCCCCTTCTACAAACCTCGTGTGCCCGATATGTAGCAGATGTTTTCGTGCTCGCATTGGCCTGTTCAGCCACATGCGCACCCACACCCAACAGGGAAATCTCTGACAAGGATGATGTCGGCGGTCCTCATCGACAACGATGGACAGATATTATTATATTGCATAAATACATGTCATGTAATGTTGCATAATGTCATGTTATTTCGTGTTATATTGCATCATGTTATGTCATTTTATGTTATGTCCTTTCATGTTATATCATTTCATGCTATATTATGTCATTTTATGTCATGTCAGTTCATGTTGTATTGTGTCTTGTTGTGATATATCATGTCAATATATACTATTTTATGCCATGTTGTATCATGTCATGTTGTGGCATGTGTTATGTTGTGTCTTGTCAGGTTATATCATGATATATCATTTTATAATTAATTTTTCAATGTTATGTCAAGTTTTGTTATTTTAAGTTATGTCATGTTATGTTATGTAATCTTACGTTATGTCAAGTTAAGTTTTTTACGCTATGTCATATTATGTTTTTTACGCTATGTCGAATTATGTTATGTAATCTTATATTCTGTCAAGCTGTGTAATGTCAAGTTATGTTATTTTACGTTACGTCACATTACGACACATTATGTTACGTTACGTCACATTATGTTATGTAATCGTATGTTATGTCCTATTATGTTACGTAATCTTATGATATGTCATATTATGTTATGTAAATTTATGGTATACCATATTATGTAATCTTACGTTATGTCAGATTATGTAAGTGATCTTATATGTCATATTATTTTATGTCATCTTATGTTATGTCATATTTTGTTATGCCGTGCTGTTTTAAATTATATTAGCAATACCCGTGTGCAAGATATGCCCATCAATCGATCTGTAAAAGTTGATTGAAAAAAAACAGCAGTTAAGTAATCAAAGAGTGTTCCCATTCCTGTACCACTCACCTGCCTCATATCACCTGCCTATTCCTACTCCTCTTTCAACCCATGCCTCTATAATAGTAAGTTTAATTTAGTCTTGAAAATACGATCAAACGCTTATACTGCAGATGCAATCAACAACTTACATTTTTATTTTAATGGCTCATGGATAACGGCTCAAAGAAGAATATATGTTTATATTTTGAACTTGAAAGAGCGCTGGGTTCTCTAATTATTAAAAGTACAGTACAATCAGCTGAGCTGATTTGCAAGTGATCTTTCGAATGTCGTATGAAGACTGCTCATTACTAAGTGACGTCAGTGCTGTGCAAATGTGACAATTCGTGACAGTTAGTTGTGAGAGTAATTCTCAATAATTAAAAACTATGTTTGGCATTTGTCAGTCTACAAAGATATGGGTTCCCATTAGAACAAACCTAGAAAACTCTTTTATTGAAACGTGTTATGTCATGTTGTGTTGTGTCATGCTATGTCATGCCGTATCTGGTCATTCTATGTCATGTCATGCTATGTATGTCATATTATATGGCATGTCATGTTATACAGTCAAAAGTTGATAAAACAAGAAATTAGGGCTCAGTAGGAGAGCTATTTTTTTAAAATCTATACGAGTCAGTATTACTTAAATTCAGACAGACTTCCGCTTTTTAGTCCTTATGCTTTTACAGCAAATGGCTAAGTTTATGGATAGTGATGGTTCTTGTAGTTCGTTGACTATACACACTCTTCTTCTGTCATCTCACACATCCATCTCTGCTGATACAGCTTTTGATTTTTCAGACTGAGATATCTTTTAAAAACCTGAAAAGTTTTTTAAAGCTGAGATATTCTCAATACTCAGATTTTCCCAAAAAGGAAATGTCTCCAAAACTAAGAGGTTCTCAACACTGCAATGTGCCCCAAACTAACAGATCCTGAACATTGAGATGTCCCTAACAACTTGGATGTCCCAAAACTGAAGCTCGCTTCACTTCATGATTTATTGCAGCCCTCGGGACTGTCATGCAACTGTTGACCCATTAGCTTGACTTCATGTTGTCCTGAAAGTGAATTAAATTTAAAGCCCTCGATGTATAGGCCCACCATATGTGTGTTATCTTATTATACCTGGGGAGACGTGTATATATCTCAGTGTTGATGTTCCAATCCAGTCGTCTCGATGAATGTCTTGCCACTGGCAAAAGGTAGCTTAGGCTCTGTGAGTGAGGTTGACAAAAGGCGCAGTTTCTTCCTCACTTTAATCCAAATCTCCGCGCAAGTCACCCATTTCAGCGGACACAGCAAGAGATACGACTGTCCACACGGCTGAACAAAGAGAGTGGTCTTCATCACTTGTGATGGATAAAACTATCGATGTGCCAAAACTTGAACATATGTACAATTGAACATCATGCAAAATCTTCCTATCATCTTCTGACTTGTTACCGTAGCATGTCTCTTTTTACCATTTTTCTTTCCGTTGGTTAAAGAAAGGCTGGATTATGAAGAAGACAACGTCATTTACCAACAAAAGTGGAATTCAGGGGATTTTGACAAAACTGCTTGGTGATCAGGACTTTGCCGATGACTTGGCTCTGCTGTTACATAACCACAATGCGATGCAAAATAAAATAAGTATACCGAATGAGAAGTCACAAAAGTTGGGACTGAGAATACGGAGAAAAAACAAAAGTTTATGAGAATAGATGAAGCTAACGACAATCATATTGTGTTGGGAGACACACTTCTACAAGATGTAGAATTATTCTTATATCTTTGTAACAATTTAGACAAAGTAGAAGGTACATATAGAAATATTGAAATAAGAAAACAGAAGGCCAGAAGAGCTTTCCTTGCAATGAACATTTTATGTAAATCAACAGAAATGAAATTCGAAACAAGAATTAAAATCTTCAACCGAAATGTAAAACTCGTTCTACTGTATTTCTAAAACACGGAGAGCAACAAAAACAGTAATAGATACAGACTTTAAAAAACATGTGCCGGTCATGGACGCTCAGATTTTATTAATCTTTTTTTGCGTTTCCCAATGCGGTGTCCGTTGCAAAATGTTTTTATTGTGGATCTATCGGCCCAGTGCATCCGACTTTGGTATGCATATTATATAAGGGTATGCTTGTTCCTATTTTTTTTGGTTTTTTTTTGCGTTCGCCTTATTTATCTATTCCTCAAGGCGTGTGTGCGTTACACTGTGGTTTTTATTTTGCGCCTGTCGGCCCAGTGCATCCGACTTCAGCATGCATTTTATGTAAGGGTCTGCTTCCTCCTGCATTTTCTAAGGGTTTTCTTCCCCGGGGTAACGGCCGGTGCTGTGATGGGGATCGAACCCAGCACCTTCTGGTTGTGAGCTTGCCACAACCACTAGACCACGCCGTCCCCGCTTCTTCTTCCTGTATTTTCTAAGGGTTTGCTTCCCCGGGGTAACGGCCGGTGCTGTGATGGGGAAGCGAACCCAGCACTCAGTCACGCCGTCCCCATAATATGATTTATGTATGTATTTATTATGACTACTTTTCAAATTTTTCAGCGACAAAAATTAATTAAACTTTTGAATTGTTTCAATACTGTATCTGTTCTTTAAAGTCTAGATATCGGCAAAAATAATATTTTCTTATTTGATGACATAGAAATTTAGCGACTTTTCTCTGCTGCTTAACAACTATTTCACAAAATTGGTTGGCAACATATGGATGCTGTAATAATAAGATTTGGCCTCCAGTCTTCGAGACGAGGGCAGATCGTCTTTCAAGAATGAGCTGGTAGTTTTACATTCAAAATATAAGAAGAAATAAGTTATGTTCATTGAAACATTAATAAGTTATGTTCATTGAAACATTAATAAGTTATGTTCATTGAAACATTAATAAGTTATGTTCATTGAAACATTAATAAGTTATGTTCATTGAAACATTAATAAGTTATGTTCATTGAAACATTAATAAGTTATGTTCATTGAAACATTAATAAGTTATGTTCATTGAAACATTAATAAGTTATGTTCATTGAAACATTAATAAGTTATGTTCATTGAAACATTAATAAGTTATGTTCATTGAAACATTAATAAGTTATGTTCATTGAAACATTAATAAGTTATGTTCATTGAAACATTAATAAGTTATGTTCATTGAAACATTAATAAGTTATGTTCATTGAAACATTAATAAGTTATGTTCATTGAAACATTAATAAGTTATGTTCATTGAAACATTAATAAGTTATGTTCATTGAAACATTAATAAGTTATGTTCATTGAAACAGTAATAAGTTATGTTCATTGAAACATTAATAAGTTACGACAACACCCCCCCCCCCCCCTCCCACCGAAAATAGAATATGCGGACGTCTTTTGTGCTGGCACAAAATAGAGAGATTGAAATGATATGATAAGACACTAATGTGGAATTGTTGGAAAGAATCAGACATGCATTAGTGGAACATAATGTGAAGATAAGATGATGGATTTGGATAGAACACACATTAAGGTAACCAGATCACAGCATTACAAGACAGTCTCTATTCTAGAACTCCCAAAACAAGAGAAGTAGCGCCAGACCAAAACACGCACGGAGAAGAGAACATGAAACAAACATAAAGGACACTTAACATGTGGACAAATCTGGAACGTATGACCCAAGACAGTAGGACGTGTATATGTTGAGGACATGTGCTCCACGTGAAGCTGTGACGATGTTGGTGATGATGATAAGATGATGATGGTGATGATGATGAGATGATGATGAGATGATGATGGTGATGATGATGGAGATGATGATGAGATGATGATGGTGATGATGATGAGATAATGATGGTGATGATGATGAGATGATGATGGTGATGATGATGAGATGATGATGGCGATGATGATGAGATAATGATGGTGATGATGATGAGATGATGATGGTGATGATGATGAGATGATGATGGCGATGATGATGAGATAATGATGGTGATGATGATGAGATGATGATGGTGATGATGATGAGATGATGATGGCGATGATGATGAGATGATGATGATGATGGTGATGGTGATGATGATGAGGTGATGATGATGAGATGATGTTGGTGATGATGATGGTGATGATGATGATGATGATGATGATGATAACGTGATTTTGCAGGAGCAACTGGCGTAGTGGCTTGGATTTGGTCTTCTGACGACGAGGACACGCGTTCAAAATATTTTAAAAAAAACCAAAAACAACCTGTACAGTTTATGCCGACTACCAGGGCAAGAACTTTTCTTCCTCTTCCCTATAAATTCTTCTAGTGGACCCCAACGATTGGAATAAACAGCGCATTGATAGTTATCTCTCTAGATGTTATAACTGTAGTTCTCACGTCGCTTTATGGCATATAGTAAAGGCTAAGTAGAGGCTGACAGAACACTTGTAACAGAGTTGCAAGGGTTCAACGAGCCAACACCAGGAAAGCCCTGAAAATACCGTTCGTGGTACCCACACATAACTTGAGAACCCTGCCGAGAGGTTCAGTTCATTGAACTGGGCATTGTGCTTAACTCTCAAACAATGAAGTTTGGGACTGTCCAGCCAAAATGGTTCTCGTTCCGACGATTTGAACTGGGAATCCCTTGACCTATAGGTCATTCAGTAGTTTGAAAAGCAAGGCAGCCTTCTCTGGGACACGCCAGTTCAAATAAAGTTTGAGGGAAATGAACTCAAGAAAGTAGAAGTCATTGACCAAAGCAGGGAGCTTAGCATATAAGCTGGGGGAGAGATCAGAAGCAACAGAGAAGGGTATTCTGCCGTGCCGTTTAGTAGGTAGCATATTAGACAAGAACTAGTAGATAAATAAAACTACAGAACTTAGCCAGTGAGTGACCAGAATAGAGAGATAGAATTAGAATCCACCGAAGTAGACCAACACTGAAAGGCAACGAGAGACCACACACGTGTAAGATTATGTCTGTGTGTGATGTTCTGTTCGAGTCGTCGTCGCTAACACCTTGCTCTCGTAACCCGACTTCATTCTCGTCAGACGTAGACGTGTTGTTTCAACACGAAGCCATCGTCCTGGACGATCCGTCGTGACTTGTGTGTTTACCACAGTAACACAACCACTGTCGTCTGTCATTGACACGAGCACAACTGCAGTCGGATCACAGCTTCAGTCGGAGCACAGATGCAGTCGCCGACTTCCTGATGTTGAGACGAGACAAGAGGTTCAGTAGACATCTGCCTTACGTTGAGACGAGACACGTCTCGATAGACATCCCTGTTGCATAAGCTGAAACATAAGGACATCAGACGCATGAGGACAGAGATGAGAACTAAGAACTTTTAGATAGACAGCATTATATCAACGCACACAGATAGACGGTGAATAGAACAATTGCTAGATTCCGACCACGTGATTAGAACCCTGGGTAAAGTTTAGTGCTAGAGTAAGTCCTGTGCTAATTGCACGAACTTCTAGAAGTAATCAGTCAGTTAGGGAAGTAATGATAACAAACTTCTTGAGAGACATTGGAATTAATAAATAATTGATGAACGATATAATGCGATCTATGAGCCTAGTGTATTGATATGATGCGTATGATGTTGGTGAAATAAACATTCTTTGTTTTACTTGTGTTAAAAGAATTGTTAATGTTTAAATTAAAGTGGGAGTTAAGGGGTGATAGTGATAAGGAAGATAAGATATAAATAACGTTAGACCTGTCACACACTGTCCGCCATGAAACGGAGTGCCATCGGCAACTGTTTACAAGATTCAATATCAGAGTCTGTATGCAGTCGTATTCAGTTTAAAGAGGTTATAATATCCCCAAGAGCTATCTTCGTTGGGCTGATAAACACAGTCATAGGTCTGACCCCTTTACTGCGCCGTGACAGAAACAAAACGAAGTCCACCATGCGCAAGGCCTTCGCTAGAGACAACAAAATAAATAAAAATGCTTAACAAATCTCATGTCTCGGAAACTGAGGTTTTTCGGCCACATCCAGCGCAATGACGGACTGGAAAAAGCAGATCTGGAAAGCATTGTTCCAGGAAGATGAGGCAGAGGCCGACCAAAGCGTACATGGACACAGCACATCATGGACACACTAAACATGAACATTGAGCAGGCGGGTAGACTGACTGCTGATTGAGATTCCTATCGAATGGGTGTGATGAGAGCAGCGTTCTGCCAAGGACATGATACATGATGATGATGACTTAACAACTACCATCAACAATTAGAGCACTTGCGTTTCACAGCAAATCCAGTGCTGGCTTAACACGTAGTAGAATAAGTACGTTTAGTGAGTCACCAGATAAACAGGGGCTTCAAGAAATGCCAAATGTGTTTTCTTCTTCTTCTTCTTCTTTACGTTCGCCTTATTTATCTATTCCCCAAGGCGTGTGTGCGTTACACTGTGGTTTTTATTTTGCGCCTGTCGGCCCAGTGCATCCGACTTCAGCATTTTTTTATGTAAGGGTCTGCTTCCTCCTGCATTTTCTAAGGGTTTGCTTCCCCGGGGTAACGGCCGGTGCTGTGATGGGGATCGAACCCAGCACCTTCTGGTTGTGAGCCGTGTCACTTAACCACTAGGCCACGCCGTCCCCAAATGTGTTTTGAATGTATTTCTTCCTCGCCAGTAAGCCCAGAGTTCGTAGTAGAAACGAGACCAGAAACGAGCAGGTGATCGACTTGCTACTGTCTGTGCCGCTACTCGTTTATTTAACTGCAACATCTTCTTCAAGAGATACACACACGTTAGACGCAATGGGACACATCGTCATGAAATTCATCACATCTTTGTCAAATCCTAGGTCAGCAACGGACATCTTAGTTATCGGTTCTTTCTGAACTGGGAGCAACCATCGCCTTCTCCCCGCCCATCTCCTCGTCGAGATCAAATTTGCTAATCTCCAGCGTCCACGTTCATATCATAATCCAGCAACACTTATCAACCCTATAATTGATTATACCGTCACTGCTAGACAGCAACTCGGGGAAAAAAACATGGAAAAATGATGTAAAAGTTGATTAAGGTTGAGTTTAATCAAAATTTGTTAATGGGTTTGGTCAGATACCGCACCGAGACGAGAACACAAAAAAAACCTGCGTTACGACCAATAGGCCTTCATCAGGCACAACAATACTGAACTAAAAAATCAACATATAAGGAAAAAATGGTCAACTTATCTGATAGTAGACCCAGTCTGTCTAAGCGAACGGTTGTGCCAGTTGCTTGACTGAATATGTCATATATATAGCTATATATATATAGCTATATATGAAGAATTTTGAAGCTATATATATATAGCTATATATGAAGAATTATGAAGCTATATATAGATAGCTATATTTGAAGAATTTTGAAGCTATATATAGATAGCTATATATGAAGAATTTTGAAGCTATATATAGATAGCTATATATGAAGAATTTTGAAGCTATATATAGATAGCAACTCAAAGCGCTCACCGACATTGATGCAGACCATGCCAACCTGATTGTAACGGTTACGTGTATCTCAAAATCGGCCAGACTCCCAGCACCAACTCACATCATAAATTCAATAGCACCTGACATTAGAGCGTTGTCATAGAGATGGGGCAAGATGACTCGTTCGCCGGCGACAAATGTAGCTTTCACCACCTTACGCAAAATCTGCCATCATAAACTTAAAGAAGTTCGCGCTGATTTCAGGCAAACGTCTCCGAATAACTTCAGATTCTCGACACAGATTCAAATTGATATCTGGATTCCTCGCCGAACACCATTCAGTCATCTAAAAGTTCCAGATGGATCCCGCACAACATCGAGGCGGGGGCATGAAGTCAAATCATGAAAGATTGTTCTAAGACGATACTCTTAAATAAGAAGGGAAACAAAGAAAACCTTGGACATTATCAACCGCTTACTTTTCTCAGTCTTTTGTAAAGCGTTTATTAAATGCATTTTTTAAAGAGTTAGTTCCATCCTCGATTGGGTGCAAGAGACCCAAGAATATCAGAATTCCTTACAGTATTGCCAGATAATTCTTTAAAAAAACGTCCAATAACATCTCGAAAACCGACCAAAACTAGCCCAATAATAAATTTCCCAAACTGAGTGAAACTTTATTAAAATATTATGAACATAATTATACTCAGATTTATATATGGACATAATTATACTCAGATTTATATGTGGACATAACTATACTCATATTTATATGTGGACATAATTATACTCAGATTTATAAATGAACATAATTATACTCAGATTTATATATGGTCATAATTATACTCAGATTTATATTTTTAAGGAAAAAGTGAGGAGCGCGTGGCCGAATGGTTTCGAGGCCTGCCTGTCGACAAGGAGGGCAGCGGTTCGAATCCCCGGTATGGCATATGTTGTTTTTCTGTTGGGGGTGAAATAAACAAACATAGCCAGCACACGACGTGGCGACAGCAGTAGCGACGCGACCTGTAGTCCTCAGCCTTCAAAACCCCTCGACTACCCCAGCAATGGGAAAAATATCCTAAGACAGTTTTTTTAGAAACGGAACTTATTCTGGCCACACACAATAACTGGTAAATTTATTATCAGTTCATCTGTGCACTGTTGATGAAAATAGATATAAACAATAAATATCAATAACAATGTTATAAAATGGAAAATATCCGCTATAAAAAATGACACATCAACATGCAATGAATGAGTTGAATCATCATAGTGGTACGTTTCTGTCACGTAAAAAAAACAACTAGAAATCCTAATTTTCAGGAATATTTTCTGTTTCTCTGTGTTCATATGATACATAGCGGATGTAAACATGGACAGCATTGTGCTGGTTGGCTGGACATTATTGCAACAAATGTTATTACGAGCCTTGTAGCCACGAATATGCAGTAGATTTTCAGGCAGACTTTGTTGCATCTTGTTCCTCAGTTTTGTTTGAATGAGATTCATTTGCGAAAATGCTCTCTTAACAGCTGCATTGCTGAATGGTTAGATCAAAAGAGACAAAGCAAAATTCCCTAGATCATGGAAGTCACGTTTGCTAAATGCATTTGTATGGTTAGCAATGTCCTCCCAAAAACCGTTCAACATCAGCCTCGTCCGTATTTTGTCAAGAAATTAAGCGGAGCCAATTTCACTGTTGTTCCAGTTGTCTAGGATTTCCTTGAAATAAAGTTAGAAATGATAGAATTGCAGATGTGGCTTCTGTTTACCCAAAATAAAGTTAGAAACGATAGAATTTCTAGATGTGGCTTCTGTTTACCCAAAATAAAGTTAGAAACGATAGAATTGCTAGATGTGGCTTCTGTTTACCCAAAATAAAGTTAGAAACGATAGAATTTCTAGATGTGGCTTCTGTTTACCCAAAATAAAGTTAGAAACGATATAATTTCTAGATGTGGCTTCTGTTTACCTGCTAGGGGGCTAAGATAAGATAACGATTCAAGTCATTTCTCGTTTGTTGGCAATCGATGTCTCATTTCGTTTAAAACGTAAATCAAATAATTTCGACAATGAATCTTAAATCTTTTGCCAGCTAGGTGTGACCAATGTTAGAGTCCAAAAGAATAATTTGAAATTGTATTCCAAAATTAACTTCTGCAACGGGAAGATGATTTATTTGAGTGGTCGTCAATGTCATACTTCAAAGTCGAAGCCCATGTATCGAA
The DNA here is from genome assembly GCA_036924085.1 of Ariolimax columbianus. Taxonomy (NCBI): domain Eukaryota; kingdom Metazoa; phylum Mollusca; class Gastropoda; order Stylommatophora; family Arionidae; genus Ariolimax; species Ariolimax columbianus. Next base: position 102,650,537 of record JAVGWX010000005.1, read on the forward strand.
TGTTGTTGGTCTCATGACGCGCTGCAGAATATTGAGAAATAACGTCATCAATTCATTCAACAGTGACAGGACTTGTTCTATCTAACTCGAAGAGTTTGTTAACTCTGACAGGATTTGTTATATCTAACTCGAAGAGTTTGTTAACTCTAACAGGACTTGTTCTATCTAACTAGAAGAGTTTGTTAACTCTGACAGGATTTGTTATATCTAACTCGAAGAGTTTGTTAACTCTAACAGGACTTGTTCTATCTAACTAGAAGAGTTTGTTAACTCTGACAGGACTTGTTCTATCTAACTAAAAGAGTTTGTTAACTCTGACAGGACTTGTTCTATCTAACTAGAAGAGTTTGTTAACTCTGACAGGACTTGTTATATCTAACTAGAAGAGTTTGTTAACTCTAACAGGACTTGTTCTATCTAACTAGAAGAGTTTGTTAACTCTGACAGGACTTGTTCTATCTAACTAGAAGAGTTTGTTAACTCTGACAGGCCTTGCTCTGTGTAACTCGGAGAGTTTGTTAACTCTGACAGGACTTGTTCTATCTAACTAGAAGAGTTTGTTAACTCTGACAGGCCTTGCTCTGTGTAACTCGGAGAGTTTATTAACTCTGACAGGACTTGTTCTATCTAACTAGAAGAGTTTGTTAACTCTGACAGGACTTGTTCTATCTAACTAAAAGAGTTTGTTAACTCTGACAGGACTTGTTCTATCTAACTCGAAGAGTTTGTTAACTCTGACAGGACTTGTTATATCTAACTAGAAGAGTTTGTTAACTCTGACAGGACTTGTTATATCTAACTAGAAGAGTTTGTTAACTCTAACAGGACTTGTTCTATCTAACTAGAAGAGTTTGTTAACTCTGACAGGACTTGTTCTATCTAACTAGAAGAGTTTGTTAACTCTGACAGGCCTTGCTCTGTGTAACTCGGAGAGTTTGTTAACTCTGACAGGACTTGTTCTATCTAACTAGAAGAGTTTGTTAACTCTGACAGGCCTTGCTCTGTGTAACTCGGAGAGTTTATTAACTCTGACAGGCCTTGCTCTGTGTAACTCGGAGAGTTTATTAACTCTGACAGGACTTCCTTTATCAAACTCGAAGTTTGTTAACTCTGACAGAACTTGCTCTATCTAAATCTAAGAGTTTGTTAACTCTGCTGAGTTCTTGCAGGATGGGTTACAAGAAAACAAGATACAATTTATTTTAATCTGCAGTGTACATATTGTACAAAAGCTATGCAGTGTAATTCCGCTCCACGTGAAGTTTTCAAGCAGGCACATTTGTAACATTGTGAATACACAACATGTCTATGCCAGGTAGCCAAAACAATAGCGGGCAAAAATGAAAGTAGCCCAAAATACCGCAACTGACCTAAATTTTCCACAACTCTCTGAAAAAAGAAGCTTAATTGGACAGAAAACCCGCGGAACCCTGATCCCTTGATTCAACTTTAATCGACTACAAAAAAAAACCCATTCGATTCTATTCAACAATTTATCTGACATTCCCTAATTGAACACGGTGTCGATTATTTACTTTCAATCTTCCAGTCTCTTGGTATCCTCTTCTGACGCCAAACGTCTTGACAATCTTCATGAACAGTATCTTTCCTGCCGTTCTCATGTATTTAACCATTTCTGGTGTTATACCATCATGTCCTGCTGCTTTACCTATCTGAATTCTCCATTATTTTCCTGTTCCTTTTCAAATTCCTCCCAGGATTTCTGTTTGGCCATGAGCAGTTTTCTTTGCTTCTGTTATAAAGATTACATATTCTTTACATTTCTTTGTTTCTTCTTCTTAATTCATAGCCCGTAGGTATTGCTTCCACGCCTTTTTTCTTTTCTCGTATTATTCTTTTCACTTCTTCTATCCACCTTGGTGTACTCTTTCTCTTCCATCATTCCCTGGTTTGATTGCATGCCTCTACTGCACCCTATTTGAGGATGTCTTTGAATTTTACCCAGAGCATTTCCATATCTTCTTCAGATTCCTCTATCCTTCATATTGCTGTTGTTATGATCCCTTGATATCTCCTCTTAACATCTGGTTCTCTTAGTTTGTATGCCTTCATTTTATGTTCTCTGTGTGTGTTATTGTGTTTCTTGCTTGTTGATGGGTGTTGCCTGGCTGGATAACTTTTTCCGATGTCTCTCTTTATTTTAACTAGGTAGTGGTCGCTTCCTATCTCTGGTCCTCTGGACACTCTAGCATCCTTCACATGCTTGAAATCAGTTTTCCTCAATATTGCATAGTCAATTATGGATCTTTCATTTCTTGCTGGATCGCATCTTGTGTAGGCATGAATACGCTTGTGAGGAAACCTTGTATTTGTAATAACAAAGTTTTGTTCTCTGCAGAATCTCAGCAGTCGTTTGACATTGTCGTTTAAGGCATCTTCTCCATATCTACTGATCACTCCATCCCATCTAGAATAGTCGTTTCCAACTCTTGCGTTGAAGTCTCCAAAGAGAAGTATTTCATTTTGGCAATCGTCAATGGTCCTTTGAAGGAGCTCTTAAAATCCATCTTTTATGTCAGTTCTCTCATCTTCGTTTGGTGTATACACAGTGATGATATCCATTTGACTATCCTCATCTTGAAGACTTAGAACCATCAGTCGTTCTGAAATTAACTTCCATCCTTGAATGTTTCCTATTTTATTACTATCCACTACACAGCCCACCTCTGCCCTGGCTCTTTCATTCGTGGAAACTCCGCTGTAAAGGAACAAATTGCCGTCATGGTCCAGAACGCCCTGTCCCATTTTCTTTGTTTCTGTAAGTGCAAGGACTGTCCATGTTGCTCTCTTCATCTTCTCTATTAGTTCATTTTCTTTCCCGTTTATACTTCTTACATTCCATGTTCCGTAAATCGTGGTAATTATTTCCCGCCTGTTCGTCGCCATTATGACCAGTCCGGTTTTCTCTATGGTTTAACTTGTAATCGTTTGTTAAGACAAACAGGTGAGTAGCCTGTAGTGTCTTTGCATGGTGAAGGGGCTGCCTCCTTATAGCCTCTATGCCTGCTGACCTGATTTTTTAATCATCGACTGCTTATGTATTCGCAGCTAACCTTCAAATTAGGAGGCCTTTCAGCAATCCGTAACCCTGCTGACGCGCCTGGTAGGAGGTAGGTTCCTAACCCAGGTGTGTCGATCCTGACTACATAAAAGTTCTTGTCAACTGCTACACAAATTGCACTACCAAATTCCATCCCTTCCCCCTTCCAGTTGTGGTTCCAATACAAAAAGGGGTCCGTCACGAGGATCTTGTCTCGCCGAACCAGAACTAACAAGGCGACGCCGTGCAGGCTAGACAGCCTTCTTGTTCACCCAGACAGCCGTTTAGGTTGCCGAGATCGGACCCCACGCGCTTCTCTATTCAGATCCACAGTGCTCATTGTAATGTGCTATGCTGCTTAAACATGGACAATTACTTAAGCAATTGAGTGACCCAGACTTTTCTTGAGAGACGTATGATCGGACTTACTCTCCGCAACCAGCGCATACAGAATTTCCAATATTCTGACCTATGACACATCATTCGCTAGTGATGTGGTTCGTGTAAACAGGCAAAACATAATTGAGCAGGCCACATACTCAGAAAAAATGATGAACGTCGGAGCACGTCGCCACACCACAACATCCATGATACATTAAAATGAAAGCGTATTACCTAATTACCAATTACCATAGCCCAGGATAGAAATCGTTGGAGACGAAGTTGTGACTCCCAACGGTAGGAATGGATCATCAAATAATCAAGTCAAGTAAAAGTATACACATTAAAATCTGAAAATATCCAAAGAAGAAGAAGAAAATAACGAAGGAGAAAAAAGACAAAGAAAAAAAAGATTAAAAAGGAGGAGAGGGAGGAGGCGAAGAAGAAGAGGAAGAGGAGCTGCTGTTAGACGAAGCTGTGATAAACATTTATTTCTGGTCGAGATATTCCAATCTGTGTATAAACTTCCATTAACACCGTCACTTCCGGTTTAGGCCAGCTCTGCTACTTGAAGACAATTTGTGGGACCTGCTTCAAAACTTCTAGGACTCCGAAATTAGGGACAAGATATCTGTCGTCATGAGTCAGGTTTCCTACCTTTGAGCTGACTGAAGCTTGTAGCCAGAGGAGTCCTTCAGAAGTTTTGGCAGGTAAAAATATGAATTTTGACAAAGATGCAGTTGTCTACAACTACACAAGACAAGACAACATTGACAAAAAGACAAAACTTTGACTTGAGTAGTCTTTGAGTGTTGAAATGAAGCATTAATACTAAATAATTGAATATTAGTACTAGCTAGAGGAGACAAAGCAAAGAGGATGAGAACTGGCTGCTTTATCTCACAAAAGCGGATTCAGCTATTCATGAGTGGTCTCTTACACCATCCCCAATCAATAGTTAGCATTCCCTCTTTGATCCCTTCTCCTTAGCCAGGTTGCCCTGATGCAGCCTGTTATCCAGGATCACCGCGTGGAGGTGTAGAAGGGTCTTGGCAGCTATGGTTCGCTGGCCCTTACGCTAGCAGTTAGCTATGGGTCGCTGACCACTGCAGCTCTTGCGCTGCTCAGCATCTTGATCCCACAAAGACATTTAAACAGGAACATGCCTTTGCATGCCATAGGCTGCATTGCACATTCTTCTTGTGCATTCTCTTTTCCCCTTTTCTCTTTTACATTCTCTTTCATTATATAGCTCTCTTATTATTATCATATTTGTGCATTCCATTTTTGTATCATTTTATATGTGTGTGTATATATATATATATTCGTTCTCAATCTCCTGCTACCAAGCCCTGAACAGGGCTTCGCAAGTAGCAGGATGTAGTCCGGAGAATGAAATGCGTTGTGTTGCTAGTTTACAGCTTGACTGCGATATTTGCACATCCGTCTTTGGCAGCATATAGAGGTATGTTAGTGCGTATACTCGTGCATATATAATACATATTTTTATTATGCTTATGTGTGAAGATACATACTTATTCATTTGTACACATTTTATATTATTTATGTAATTATACTGAACATTTCTTGTTTGGCCTACTCTGTCCTAATAGACATACCCTACCCTGATTCACACATTCTCTAGCACACTCTGACTAACGGATGCCACCATATGTATTGTATTGGTCTGATTCCATTGTCTTTTTGTTTATTTTTGTGATTTGTTAAATGTTATTTTTGTGATTTGTTAAATGTTATTTTTGTCCATGACAACGACCTTGTGGTCGTAATATGGGTTTTGTTTTGTTTCTATACCAGTGCAGTAATTGAGGCTTACATATACATGCTTTTATGACAGTTTACTAATTCAAGACATGGAGGAAGAGATCTGGTCAGCATATCTCATAAAAACTGAGAGAGCTTGTGTATAAAACCTCAAACACTTCATATTTGGGGACTAGTATCTACACTAAATTGACTACCATAACTTGCTTCGAATATTGACATGTTCATCAGCTGTTTCTTTATCTCTGTGGGTGTCTCCCAAGAAGAGAGATTCAAACTGATACTGTATACAGTAAAGCTGTCAGGTGATTCACTTAAAACTTATCTCACTTGATATCTTGCTAATTTATTTAAGGAAGCCAGGGAGGTGTATACATTACAATCAGTTTCAGGTGAGGCATAAAGGCAGAAGATTTAACAATCCCTGATCCTCAGTAATTTAAAGGCACCCACATTCCTGTACAGAGGCTATGACAACACATTCACAAACTATCACTGCAAATCTTATTCTACACAATAAATTACACACAGGGACCATCCGGAAAATGTCACACATCAAGGATGACCTATAACACATCAGCCATTCAAAACTTCAAAACACTGCTAGGCAGGGCATATAGCTAGGAGACAAGATGAAAGATGGAGTACCATAACCACCATGTGGTACCGTGCAACAAAATAAGACCTCGGGGATGGCCCCCAACACGCTGGCAAGATTCACTAGAAAAGCACATCACACATGACCCAACAACAGACAGACTACTATCCCACTGGACGACACGCGCTCGCGACAGAAACAACTGGATCCTGAGTTGAAACTCGCTCAAGGGTGACCACCGCTTGGCGAATAACGGGTCGAACTAAGAGTTTTATTCTAAGATTAGGCAATCCAACATAAATGTAAAATCAACCCACTGTATGGTTGGGAAACATGTAACTAAGAGTGTCATATCCAGATGGTAGACCTTCAACACTCCCAGAGTAGATTGCTTACAAGAGAGGAAAAAATAAATTCACTGCACTTCAATGCATGTCATAAAAGGTGACTAAAGAGACTTGTGTGTGGGAGCTAGTGATCTCATTGTGTAAAACAAATTGCTACAAGAACCACCACAGCAACGACATTGCACACAAAGTGGCTTGGTGCAGGCTTCCTAATGTAAACCAACTGTTGTGGTGGCCATACTCTGGCTGATGTGAAAGCGAACAAGAAATAGAAAGAAGAGACCTTCAACACTAATGTAAATCAGTCCTACTATATGGCTGTGAAAAATGGACGTTATTATGCGTATCACATCCAGAACAAAGACCTACGATATGTTTTTTTAAACTTTGCATGTAACTAAGAGTATCACATCCAGACTGTAGACCTTTACTGATAGATGTCTGCATGACAAACTTTCTGTTCAGTGACCAGATTTAATAACATGCACATCAGTTGAACACAACAACAAATACAGCTGGAGATTAGTGAGCGAAAGTGCAGCAAAGAGTAATCATACTCACTGATCAAGACCCCCCACCTCATGTCCTCATATGTGCTCCTGGAAACAGGCTATGTCATGGCAGTCTGGCCAGAGAGTTTGAGATCAACACTGTGGTCCCCAAAGTGATAAGCTGACTTAGGAGCCTTACATTGCACTGCAGCAAGGAGGACTATGGCCTATCTTCTCAAGAGAGTCTCGAAATGTAAGAACAGCCACGGTGACCTGCCATCAAAGAAAAGTCATCAAGAGAACTCAGCATGAGGTGCTTCCAACAACAAAACACAGGGAGATAAAATGGAGGTTGATAGAGTGCACCTTCATAAGGAAACATAATATAACCAGGCATGTGCTATAATGGAACCCACAAAAGGTAAATAGAGCAGTGACTTGGCCATGGAGCATCAGGTGAACAATGATGGAAGAAAAGACCAGGGCAAATGAAGTGTCATGTACAGCACTTAAGAAGTTAGCATTAAATAGGAATTTGTCCCAAGCATCCATTCAATCAATCAAAGGTCTTTTCACCTCCACATAAAGCCAAGTCATCAAATATTGATCTGTCCATATCTATTTACATTGTTGTGGCAAAAGGTTTCTATAGAATGAAGTAGCCAGCCTCATGTCAAACCCTCCTTAGCCTAGCCACCTTTTATAACATGCATGACATGTTAAAGTTATAATTCTTTTCTTCCCAGTCAGGTTCTTTTAACACTCAGGTGAGCATCTATAGCATGCCTATATTCCAATAGGAACATGAAAGATTTAGTCAAGTTGTCTTACTCTGTATTCCTTTCCTTGTAATTGTCTTATGCATTTTCATGTTTCATTATTGTCGTTTTTTTAAAGCTACCCATATCATCAGTTCTTCACTCTTTACCAATTTTCTCTTTTATCCTGGGGGTTCTCATCGAGTCAGGAATCCTCCCTCTTTCTCTGCACCCTGACATTGTAGAGGACACACATTAAGGAAACAACGATACCTACGCTTTTCGGCCGGACTCACCCTGTTTTAACACAACATTTTTTAGATCAGGCTTGGCTTCCCTCTGTGACTCCTCTTCTCAAGTTCAGTCTGTTTCCAGAACCACCACTTGGCGGCAGAATAGGGTCTTGGTATGCTATGGTTTGCTGACAATGATGCAAGCAGCCAGCTATGAGTCGGTGGTTGTTGTCACTCGTGCATTGCTGTGTCTTCGGCCCAAAAATATATGTACTAAAATAGAGAAAATAAAACATTTTCAATATTGTGTGCATATTACATGGAATGCACTAATTGAGACAGACAATCTTGGAAAGTGGGGAAATGATATTCTGACATGGGGAAAAAAAAAAAAAAAAGATTGAAAACTCCAATGTTGGTTGGTGTGCAGTTGCTCTCCATACATCCTGGGGCATACTGAAGAAGGTGGACCTGCATCCCACTCATTGTAGTGCACAGCAAGACTTCTAAGCAGGCTCACCACTGGTGGGTGTTACCTTATTGACCATGCTGCTGTAACACACAGATGTTTTATAATTACTCATTAATAATATCAAATAATTTATATTTCAGCTCGTTCTTGCCCAGCAGCAGTCATCATCATCATCATCACAAACAACAAATGTGAAGTTAATGAAACATCTTCCAATAGAAGAAAGGAGCTCAGCCAGAGAGATTTCCAACTCACCATTTGAAGGCAATCAATCGCCTTTTTGCTCCTGTGGAGCACATGCCCTCTATATAAAATACATGTCAAGTCCTCCTGTCCTGAGCCACCCGTTCCATTCTATACACATACCACTACCTAAACTGGAGGTTTTCCTAGAAGACAAAAGGCAAGTCAACAATGAAGATTCATTGAGCCTTTCTTATAGAGCATAATTTGCACTCTTGACAGAGGATCTGTTTCAGTCTTTGATAGCTGAATTTTTCTTCCTAGTTAACTTGTCCATATTTGTTGAAGTTTTTGTGGTTTAGAGTTTCTACAGGATGATGTTGTTTACCCTATGCCTACCCCTCCTTAGTCACCTCTTACGACATGTTAGACATGTTAGTTGTTTTTTTTTTAGTCAGAGAGTGGTGAATGCTTGGAATGCATTGCCACGGGAGTTAGTGGAGACAGGGACAGTTAATGCATATAAGAATAAATTGGATGCGCATAGCTTTTAGAGCAAGGTGATGTAAATAAAACTGGTTGTATAAGACTCTGCAGAGTCTTCTAAACCAGTATAAAGACGTTGAGTTAGGCAGGTTCACAGTGTTACTATTCTTTGCCCGCAGCACTCTTGACAATTTGAAAACAAACCAGCACATAAATCTGCCCAACACAAACAGGTTTCCGAGCATTATTTCATCAAAGTAGTCTTCTTCTTTTGATATGTTTATTAAGTTAAATACCATTGCTCTCCCTGTTTCAATCAGTCAGTAGTCATGTGCATGCAATTCCATATGGATTCTGTGTCCGGATCACCTTCTGTAGCTTTGGTTGTCCCTTCTACCTATGTAAACGTAGGAGAGCTTGCGTGCTCCAATAAACCCAGACGCTATACTAACAGGAGTTCTATTCCTGGCAGGGTCATCCAAGCTGGACTTGTTCTTGTTAAGGACCAGACAAAAGGGTGATTGACAAGTGGAGCCTTGTAGGTGGAGTCCTATAGATGTAGTTGCAGAAGCCACTGGCAAGTGGTGTATGCTCTAGTGTGTACTAATCTCTCCCCCACTTCATGCATAAATGCATTTGTGTTCATTCTGTACTGTTTGTTCTCTGTCAGTTATCCTCTTGAATGATAATAGATGCAGACCAGCGGACATTACACATCTGTTTCTTTGTGACAATTTCCCAGGTAGGAATACCACTACAAAAGGGCTGGCAAATCTGACTGAAGAATGATGAGACAGCCTAACCAGATGTAAATGATATGCTTCTGGCAGGATGTTATGATCCTAGGACACTAATACACTGGACAGCCTACTTTTGGGGATACTCTGAAGATGCTTCCATACCCCACCTTCAAAATGTGTGATGCCTCTAGGACAACAATGCAAGCACTATGTGTCCTTTAGCTCAGTTTCCACTGCAATTGAGGAAGATGTGTACTTTTGTCCAGGAGGCATTGGGCTGTCAATAGCTAGCAGCTCACAGCTAAAGGGATTATATCATCATCCCCTACAGTTGAGCAGCTTTCTGTCTCACTCATTTTTGTCAATATCCTTCAATCTGTCCAGCTACAGCGACTCTGCCAATAGTTATACTACTGATAGTTCTTGTAACATTTAAGTTCCTCTCCCATCACAAAGTAGAGGCACAACTTGAAATAATTGGAATCCTGGTATTCGAATAGGCATGTTCTAGGTAGCCAAAGGCTTTGGCTATGCGTAGTAGGTATGTTAGATCTACATGCGGCTTACTAGGCCTGGGGGAAGGTACAACTAATTTTGGTAGATTTTTAACTTGAATTTTTTAATTTTGTTCAGACAGCGGCTGTTAAGCCTAGTCTTTTCGATTTCTATCTGCCAAGAGATTTTTAACGTGCTTGACCCTGAACACGGGCATTCAATCTCACTATCCAGAGATGAGGGGAATTTTTACCTGAAAGATTCGTGTGAAAATAATCCCGGTCTCCACCGTGATTCGAACCCGCTACCACCAGTACCCGAAGCGGACACCTTACCTTGAAACCACTGAGCCCCCAAAGAGGCACAAGAGAAGAAATTAATTTTTTCAATACAGCAATATTTAACAAAAACCTCTGTTTTGGACAACATCATCAAAATGTTGCAGCTCCTTGTGGAGCACATGACTTCTCATATCTACCAAGCCATCCTGTTTTGGGCCATCTGTCCACGTCTTCCCTGTTTCTTTTATGTTTGTCATGAGCTCTCTTTTCCATGTCTGCCTTGTCTTGGGGATTCCTGAACATAGACTGTCTTGTAAGTCCTAAAAGCTAGTATTTTTAATGTATGTCCTATCCTATGCCAGTGCATTCACATCACATGTACCAGATATGTCTGGTTCTTTCCAATAGTTCCACATTAGTCGTCTTATACCATTTCAATCTCTCTATACCCACTTATGAATGTGTTTAGCTTTTTTGTTAATGTTTGCCATGTACCTCCTACTTTATCTATATTACTACCAAAACATATGAATGATTCTGTATCTTCCAGGAGTGTATCTTCCAACACAATATGATTGTCACTTCACTTAGTCACTCCTCGTCTACCATTGTGAGTGCGTAAACATACTTTTTTTTAAATTGTGTGTGCAGACAAACAGATGATTGGTCTGGTGTGTCTTTGCATGATGAAGGACTCCTCCTTTTTGTTTTCATGCAGGCCACCATTGGGTAGGACGTTTGTTATCTTTAGAGTTTTTTTTCCAACAGCGGCTAACAGCCTGTGTTTTTAGATTTTCTTCTGCCAAGGGTACTTTTACATGCACAATGTCTACAAGAAACAATCAAGTTTCTCATCCATCTTCAATAGGACTAGATACATCTCACTTGATTTGAATTCAGAACATGCTTGAAGATGAATATTTCACTACTGTTGAGAGGGGATGCTTGAAACTTTCAGGATTCAAACCACTTTGTGTAACAATAAACCAACTATAGTCAATCAGACATCCATGGTTGTTAGCTTTCTATAACAACTGTAACCAGTCACTCAGCTATGACTTATCTTTCTATAACAACTGACCAACTGTAACAATCACTCAGCCATGACTGTTAGCTTTCTATAACAACTGACTATATCTAGCCATTTGACATCTAATTGGTCACTTACATAAGTTGTCAACCTTGTATAACCTGTTATTAAGATTTAGGTAAGCCACGCCTTATGTAATCGGTTATCTTAAGTTTCTAGTCATATTTTGCTAGCAAACCTCATGTAATTGGATGCCCAGATTTACCAGAAAAGACAAAAAGAAATTGACCAGATTTATCATTCAAGTCTCTCAGAACTGGTTACCCAGAATTAACATCCATGCTGCATATAGAAAGTTAACCAGATTTAGTTGACAAGACAATATAATCATTTGCCAAGATCTAGCAGCCAAATCTCTTATAGAAAGACCAGATTTAGTATAGCCCAGATTTTGTGACAGATCATCTATAATTAGTTACCCAGATTCAGAACATTCATCATAAACAACCAGTTGTCCGGATTTGGTAGTAAATCCTTGTAAAACCACTTTCACAATTTGTTAGCTAAGCCATCTGTTACATGTTGCCACAATTAGCTGCCATCCATACGCAATTGTCTAGATCTAACAGCCAAGTCATCTACACTCATTTGTTCATATTTATCACACATCTATAACCAGTTGCCCAGAATTAACAGCCAAACCATTTATGCATATTTATCACCAATCTATAACCAGTTGTCAAGATTTAGCAGCCAAGCCATCAGTACCCAGTTGCCCAGATTTATCAGTCCAGTTGTACATCTTGTATACGCTTTCACCTAAATCTGACATCACTCATCAGCCATCATGCCACCAAAAGGAAAAGGAAAAGGAAAAAAAACTGAGCTTCAGATGGGTCCAGGATCAACAATCCGAGCCCTTAATGAGATTCTGAAAAAAATGCTGAAAATCACTGGTGAAGGAAAAAGGAGACAGCTCCTTGTGGAATTTAGTTCAGTCGGGTTTAAGTACCTCCCCCTTGAAATCTGTAAGAATGAAGAGGTTTGTGAGATCGCTACCGTCCTAATGATGTCTTGTAACAAGCTCAAGAAGCTGCCTGGCAATATTAATGCCTTGCAGAACCTGCGATACCTCGACATGAGAAAGAATGTCATGAAGTCGATTCCAAGCACATTGTTCAGAATTCTGACCCTCGAATACGTAAGTTACTTTATGTTACTTTGTAGTTGTTCTCAGGGCAGACTTGTAGTGTGTCGACGGATGCTGTTGTTGTAGTAGTGTGTCAATGGATGTTGTTGTTGTAGTAATGTGTTGATGGATGCTGTTGTTGTAGTAATGTGTCAATGGATGCTGTTGTTTTAGTAGTGTGTCAAGGGATGCTGTTGTTGTAGTAGTGTGTTGATGGATTCTGTTGTTGTAGTAGTGTGTCAATGGATGCTGTTGTTGTAGTAGTGTGTCAATGGATGCTGTTGTTGTAGTAGTGTGTCAATGGATGATGTTGTTGTAGTAGTGTGTCAATGGATACTGTTGTTGTAGTAGTGTGTCGACGGATGCTGTTGTTGTAGTAGTGTGTTGATGGATGCTGTTGTTGTAGTAATGTGTCGATGGATGCTGTTGTTGTAGAAGTGTGTCGACGGATGCTGTTGTTGTAGTAATGTGTCGACGGATGCTGTTGTTGTAGTAATGTGTCGATGGATGCTGTTGTTGTAGTAGTGCGTCGACGGATGCTGTTGTTGTAGTAGTGTGTTGATGGATGCTGTTGTAGTAATGTGTCGATGGATGCTATTGTAGTAATATGTCGATTTTAGGATGTTGTTATAGTAGTGTGTTGATGGATGCTCTTGTTGTAGTAATGTGTCGATGGATGCTGTTGTTGTAGTAGTGTGTTTCTGGATGCTGTTGTTGTAGTAGTGTGTCTATGGATGATGTTGTAGTAATGTTTTAATGGATTTTGTTATTGTAGTAGTGTATTCATCATGGTGTTGTTGTGGTAGTGTATTGATCATGCTGTTGTTATGGTAGTGTATTGATCATGCTATTGTTGTTGTAATAGTGTATTGATCATGCTGTTGTTGTGGTAGTGTATTGATCATTCTGTTGTTGTAATTGTGTATTGATCATATTGTTGTTGTGGTAGTGTATTCATCATGCTGTTGTTGTGGTATTGTATTCATCATGCTGTTGTTGTGGTAGTGTATTCATCATGTTGTTGTTGTGGTAGTGTATTCATCATGCTGTTGTTGTGGTAGTGTATTGATCATGTTGTTGGGGTAGTGTATTCATCATGCTGTTGTTGTGGTAGTGTATTCATCATGCTGTTGTTGTGATAGTGTATTGATCATGCTGTTGTTGTGATAGTGTATTGATCATGTTGTTGTTGTAGCAGTGTATTCATTATGCTGTTGTTGTGGTAGTGTATTCATCATGCTGTTGTTGTAGTAGTGTATTGATCATGTTGTTGTTGTGAAAGTATATTGATCATGTTGTTGTTGTGAAAGTGTATTGATCATGTTGTTGTTATGGTAGTGTATTGATCATGCTGTTGTTATGGTAGTGTATTCATCATGCTGTTGTGATAATATGTATAGTCGTGTCCAACGGTGAGAGAGGATGTGTTCACTGATAGCTCCTGTCAAATGCACCTGTTTTTTTTGCTTGTATGTTTGCCTCACTAGTTTCTACTGGCCGAGGCGCGCCATTTTCCACCCCAGACCGTAGTCCATTGGGCGATATCAGGACGCATAAACCAGTGCACCTTGCCTCTGTGATTTTCTGAATTCATGTAATGCTATGGACAACTGTGGTTATGGAAATTCATTTTTTTGGATTATAAAGGATATGGGACAGTTTATGCACTGGATAAAGAAATGAAGTCTGTGTGCATACAGTATGCATTCTAAATGGGTATACATAATCTATTTCCTAAAACTTTGAGATGCACTCAGACTTAGAGAGCGCTGGCCATTTGGAAATGTGTTAACAATCTTCAAGATGGTGCCCCCCAACACAAACTGATTGTCGTTAGTTGCATATATTCTCATAATCTAATATTTTTTTTGTGCATTTTCATTCCCAATTTCATATGATTTGTTATCAGATATACTTATTTTATTTTGTATCTGGTTGTGGTTATGGGACAGAACAGTCAAGTGATCAGCAAAGTTCTGGTTGTCAAGTTGTTTTCTTAATTTCCATGCCATCAATTGTATATTATTGTAAATAAGAAAATAAACAAGTATTTATCAGTTTGGCTTGGGCAAAAACACAGGCAACCTATGTCATGACAAACAGATGAAACTAACAACGATTAAGATGGTAACGGTTACAGAAATATCATTATGTTAAACATAACAAATAAAAGGGTTGGATCTAACTAGATAGTGTGATGTGGAGCAAAGGAAGTGAGAGAGTTGTTGAATTATAGATTAGGACGTTATGTTAATCGTAAACTAATTTTGGGGTGGGTGGAAGTGGAAAGGTGAGACAAAGAAGAAAGACAATCAGAGAGAGAGAGAGAGAGAGAGAGAGAGAACCTAGAGAATTGGTATGGAATGTGTGTGTTCAAGCCACTTTGCATGAGTCACCACATGAAGTTAAATTGTTTTTCTCTAAAATAACTGACATCTATCATTTGAGGAGCAGGTCATGAACCAAACCAAATGCATATTGTTTCTTGGTGATCAGGAGAGTTGAAATACTAGATTGGATGCACATAACTTTCAGAGATAGGAAATGTAAAAGAAACTGGTTGTTTACAGACTCTGCAGAGTCTTCTAACCCAGTATAAAAATATTAAGTTCAGTTAAGAAATTAGTTTGATCTCAAAGATAGCTGTATTTAGGTACTCTCAAAATACTTGTCTTAATGATTATTTTTCACTTACAAACATGCTATGTTTACAGCTCAATGCCCCAAAGTTTCCCACGTTTTCTTAAAATGGGTAGCAACAGGACAATAAAAAACCTGGGAGACATGTGTTCATTGAAGCATTTGCAGAGTCGTCTAACAATCTTACTGATACAAATTTAGTATGATACCTCTGGCAAATGTTTAAGTTGCAGCAGGACTCGCATAAGAATCTTTGTTTGATCTTAATATTGTTCGTTTTATGTTATCACATCTTTCATGATCACAGGTTAATTGTAGTGATAACCAGATCAAGTCGATACCGTCCAGCATCAAGAACTGTCAGTTCTTACACACCTTCATCGCCCAGCGCAACAAGCTGAAGGCCTTGCCCAAACCTATCAACAAATGCAAAGCGTTGCGACTCCTCGATGTTCAAAATAATGAGGTCAGTGGGTCATTTCTTCATCATTATTTTTCCATCTTCTCTCCACCAGGAGCATAGGGTCACCACTGTAGCTGGTTTCCCGCATGTCTCCCTGGAAGATGCAACTGATCAACCCCTTCATCTGATTCCTATTTTGCACCATCTTCTTTAGTGGCTGGCAAACTGGCTTTCTCTTCCAGTGATCTTTGATCACCAAACTCTCGCTGTTGGTTTCATTCCAGTTCATTTCTGGCTATATTGTTAGGTTTCTTTCTAATTCTTATTACTTGGCCATCAGGGTGATTAGAGAGCTTACCTCTTACAACAGAATTTACTGGCCACATAATCTAATTACATCATGTGTAGCAGACGGAATGGGATCTTGCTCTCCCGGCTCTCTGAGGCCGCACACTGACTATCCACTTATGCAGTCTAAAAATCTATCACAACTAACTAACACTTCAATAACTAAGGACACTATTTCAAAACAATAAAAAACAAATTCTTTATTTCTACGTTACAACTCTTGCACTCTTCTACCATACACAACTTCCTACACGCTCCGAGCTAATGGTTACCTAACTTGAATCACTCTCTACCGTACACAACTTCCTACACGCTCCGAGCTAATGGTTACCTAACTTAAATCACTCACTACCATACACAACTTCCTACACGCTCCGAGCTAATGGTTACCTAACTTGAATCACTCTCTACCATACACAACTTCCTACACGCTCCGAGCTAATGGTTACCTAACTTGAATCACTCTTCTACCGTACACAACTTCCTACACGCTCCTATCTAATGGTTACCTAACTTAAATCACTCACTACCGTACACAACTTCCTACACGCTCCTATCTAATGGTTACCTAACTTAAATCACTCACTACCGTACACAACTTCCTACACGCTCCTATCTAATGGTTACCTAACTTAAATCACTCACTACCGTACACAACTTCCTACACGCTCCTATCTAATGGTTACCTAACTTAAATCACTCACTACCGTACACAACTTCCTACACTCTCCTATCTAATGGTTACCTAACTTAAATCACTCACTACCGTACACAACTTCCTACACGCTCCTATCTAATGGTTACCTAACTTAAATCACTCACTACCGTACACAACTTCCTACACGCTCCTATCTAATGGTTACCTAACTTAAATCACTCACTACCGTACACAACTTCCTACACGCTCCTATCTAATGGTTACCTAACTTAAATCACTCACTACCGTTAAACCTAAAACTATTGTCCACAGTCTACTTTCCGTACTTGGCCTGCCATAACGTAAATCCGAATTATGGCGTATTGACGCTGATGGTTAATTTGTGGTTTAAACCCAACCCAGGTAAAACGTCCTTGGTTCTGTTCCGTGGATGTTGAAAACCTAGGCTACTGCTATGAATTTACGATGAATACAAACTTGGCAAGGCAGCCACGTGTTTAAACTGCAGCGTGTTTTGACCACGCGTGTCAAACAAAGGCCGGCTGACTACGTGGTAACCTGTTGCGGGTCGACACACGTGTCAAATGGTAAAGTTTTCTCTCAGCTGATCTAGATCTAGGAAGCCTGTTCTTTCCTATAACAGGTAGCTACAACTGACCTAGGCTGCTTCTGTGAGATCTCTGTGATGACTATAAACTTGAATTGTCGTCCACGTGGCTGACACTGGTTAAACTTTAACCTGATGAAATTCTTTCTAATCACAAATGAATACTTTACTTCTGCAAACTGGAACTCCCTCAATGCGACGTTCACTTTTCTCTGACTGTCTCTCTGAATTCATCTCTCTACATCTGAATGAGTCTGAATGACTCTCTGATAAATGTGTCGGCTCTGGAAATGTGTCGTTCAATCTAATGTCTCTGAAATGCTGAGTCTCTTTTGAAATGTCTCGTAATGTGTCGAGCTCTGAATCGCTCTGAAAATCTCGTTCAATCTGTTGAGCTCTGAATCGCTCTGAATATCTTGTTCAAATGTATGTGTCGAGCTCCCGGCCTGCCATTGGCTTTTATAGTCCAGAACTATTTTCTCTGCTGGTCTTATATTCAAAATGACGTCCTGGGCGCCGATATTAATCCGCGACACTGTCGTGGATTTCGCTGACGTGAGTTGTCAGGTCCAGTGGAAAGTCCACCTCTAAATTAATATAATTATATAATTAAGCTTAAATCTAGACAAAATAAGCTGTCAATAGGGAGACAAGATTTGTCTGCCAAGACTAAATCTGTCACACATGTTCCAGTTTCAATCAATCAATCACAATCTTTTCAGCTCCATGTCATGCATAGGCTTTCAGAATGTGCATGCCAAGTCATCAAATGTCAACTTGTCTTTATCTGTTGAAGCTTTTGTGGCTTAAAAGTTTCTGCCAGCCTCCTGTTTAACCCTCTTTAGACGCCTGAGAGGTTACAGTGCTATTATTCCAGTTTGTTTTCTGTAAGAGCAAGGTAAGACAGGGTAATAGAAGCTCAGTCTTCCGACATTGAAGTCTTTATCACTTCACGTCCAATTATTGTCTTGTTAGCACTTCATTTCTAATGGCAGAATCTGTTGTTCCATGTAGGGAGGTAAACCCCAAGCGTAAAAAGTGGATAACTAGATTTGTAGTGAAATGTAGAAGAGTAAAAAATGTAGTATGGAAAAAATATATAGAGGCAGGTAAATCAAAAGAAACATATTTAAAATATTTGGACAAGCAGAACATATCTCAGAAAACGAATAAAACAGCAAAAATAGACTTTAAAAAAAACTTGCTCTGAGGATCAAGACTGATAGTAAAAGCTTCTTTTCTTATGTTAGAAATAATCAAAGAACGAAAGACAAAGTAGGCCCTATCATAGACAGTACAGGGAAAATAATAAGTGAGAATAGGGAGGATGCTAATCTACTCAATCAGTACTTTGGTACAGTCTACACAAAAGAGGACTACTCCAAGATCCCAGAGCCTATAGATATTCTTCAAAGAGACACGGATACAGCGGGATTAAGATCAATCTGTATTACAGAGGAGATGGTTTTTAAAAAATTGGAGGGGTTGAAAGTGGATAAATGTCCAGGTCAAGATGGTATTCATCCAAAATTACTGTATGAAATTAGAGACCAACTAGCAAAACCATTGGCTATATTATGTTCTCAATCACTTGCAAAAGGGATTGTTCCACTGGATTGGAAAGATGCAGGAGTGATCCCCTTATTCAAAAAGGGAAAAAATCAGATCCAGCGAATTATAGACCGGTGAGTTTAACGAGCATAGTCTGTAAATTGTTAGAGTCAATAATAAAAGACAACATTGGAATGCATTTAGACAAATTTAATCTAATTAGAAATACTCAGCAAGGGTTTACTAGAGTGAGATCGTGTTTAACAAATCTATTAGAATTCATGAAGGAGGTTACCAAAATGATAGATAAGGGGAGCCAGTGGACGTTATTTATCTAGATTTTGTAAAAGCCTTTGATAGAGTACCTCATCAAAGATTATTTCGAAAGCTAAAATCACATTGAATAGGTGGGGAAGTTGCCAAATGGATTGAAAATTGGTTAACGGGAAAAAGGCAGAGGTTGGGCATAAATAAGGAGTACTCTTAGTGGTGTGAAGTGAAAAGTGCTGTGCCACAGGGCTCGGTTTTGGGACCAATTTTATTCTTGATATATATAAATGATTTGGATATTGATGTGGGATCCATGATTGCAAAATTTGCTGATGACACAAAACTATGCAGTAGTGTCTCATCTAAAGCAGAAGTGGACATATTGAGGTCGGATTTATATAAAATTCAAGAATGGTCTGTAAGCTTGCAAATGGAGTTTAATGTAGATAAATGCACAGTCATTCACATGGGTAGATCCAATATGGAACATAATTACAGAATGGGAGAGAACAATATTAGAAAGATAGGTAAGGAAAGGGACCTAGGGGTTATAATAGATCATACAGGAACGGTGAGTGAGCAAGTTCAGGTAGCAGTGAAAAAGGCAAATGCAATGTTAGGTATGATAAAAAGAAATATTAAACATAGGAGCAAGGAAGTGATTGTCAAACTGTATAAAGCTTTAGTTAGACCTAGATTGGAGTACTGTGTACAGATGTGGAGTCCTTATCATAGAGGGGATATAAACATGCTGGAAAGAATACAAAAAAGAGCGACAAAGATGATTGTGGGATTCCAGAATTACAGTTATGAGGAAAGACTCAGAAAAACCGGCCTACAGTATCTAGAAGAGAGAAGAATTCGTGGTGACTTAATACAGGTTTATAAGATGATCAGAAGAGCGGATAAATTAGACTATAAAAAAGTTTTTTTTAAATACAGCCACCCACAATAACAAGAGGGCATAGCTACAAGCTGACTAAAGAGAGGTCCAGATTAGATAATAGGAAATATATTTTTTTAGTCAGAGAGTGGTGACTGCTTAGAATGCATTGCCAGGGAAGGTAGTGGAAGCAGGGACAGTTAATGCATTTAAGAATAAATTGGATGCGCATAGCTTTTAGAGCAAGGGGATGTAAATGTAACTTGTTGAATACAGACTCTGCAGGGTCTTCTAAACCAGTATAAAGACGTTAAGTTAAGTTAACTGTTAGGTATAAGGATTAGGTTAGGAGTATAAAAACATGTATGAGAATGGTTCACATACAAACGGTGCTGAAACAAAAACATGAATGAAACATGTGTTACTACCAAAAGGTCTTCATCAAGAACATATTGAATACAATACATATAATAACAACTAACACATAGTAAAGATAGACACATAAAAATGAGTTATGAAAAACAAGGATACAAAGCTCAGGATTGGTTTTATCTTATTTATGTGTTTATATCTCTTTTGTATCTCTTGATACCAGTTCTCTATACCAGCAGTTCTTAACCTTTTCGTTATCGCAAACTTGATTTAAATATCTTCAGTTGTCCCTGACCACCAAAATATTTCATGTATGACAATGTTAGTGAATGAATTATCTATGCACTTACAATAGTAAACAATATCTGCAATTGTAATTGTTAATTTAATGTGTTTGTTAATAAACAAGAAATCAAAATAAAATTAAAATACAATGTTCTCTTAATGTCCAATTTGAATGAATCCTCCCCATCTACAATTCACACTACTTATTTATATTCATTACATATCCATATTTCTGTAATCTATGAAAGAACCATCAGTTGCTAAGCAGAAATAACATTTTAATAAAAGTTTATGGTGTTCACAGTGTGAGGGCGAGAGATGATGCCCACTAATGTTCTCTTTAAATTAAATTATATTTATCGAATATATATTTTTCTAACCTAACTTAACGTCTTTATACTGGTTTAGAAGACTCTGCAGAGTCTGTATACAACCAGTTTAATTTACATTTCCTTGCTCTAAAAGCTGTGCGCATCCAATCTATTCTTAAATGCATTAATTGTCCCTCTCTCCACTACCTCCTGTGGAATTCCAAGCATTCACCACTCTCAAACTAAAAAAGATATTCCCTAATTTCTAATCGGGACCTCTCTTTAGTTAATTTTCAGCTATGTCCTCTTGTTCTTGTGGGTGGTTGTATTTTGAAAAACTTGTTATAGTCTAATTTTTCCGCTCCTCTGATCAATTATAAACCTGTATTAAGTCAGTTGAATTCTTCACTTTTCTAGACACTGTAGGCCGATTTTTCTAAGTCTTTTCTCATAACTGTAATTCTGGAATCCCACTATCAGTTTTATCGCTCTTCTTTGTATCCTTTCCAACATCTTTATATCCCATCCAGCATCTTTATATCCCCTCTATGATAACGATACCACACCTGTACACAGTACTCCAATCTAGGTCTAACTAATGCTTTATACAGTTTGACTATCACTTCCTTGCTCCTATGTTTAATATTTCTTTTTATCATACCTGACATTGCATTTGCCTTTTTCACTGCTACCTGAACTTGCTCACTCATCTTACCTGTATGATCTATTATAACCCCTAAGTCCCTTTCCTTATCTATCTTTCTAATATTGTTCTCTCCCATTTTGTAATTATGTTCAATATTGGATCTACCCATGTGGATGACTACATTTATCTACATTAACTGATTAGCTACTGAATTGAAAAACAGGCTGTGGCAGAATTAAATTTAGGTCGCATTTTCCCATTTGCAGGTGTATGTACAAATTTAGCTGCAGTTTTCTTAATTATTAACATATTTTTATGAATGATATACCATTTTGTAGGTAAATGAATGTTCTCTAAGGTAGATCTAAAACAATTGTGTGTTATTTTTTAGTAGGAAATTTGTAAATGGTAAATCATTATTTACAACAGAAAAGCATTACAAAATTATAAAAAAAGTGCCAACTCACCTTAAATTTTTGAATGTCCAAAACATTTAATGTCTTTTACTTGGTGGTTATCACAAAGTATATCCAACAATAAGAAAAACAAATCCAAGACCACAGAAATTGGATAATATTTACACTTCTAATAGCTAATGTAACCACATGTAGGCCAGATCAGAAAAAATTAAACAGTTTTTGAAAAATAAACATTTGAAGAAAAAAAAATATATCTTTGGAAAAATTAACATTTAAAAAAAATATATATATCTCCAATTTATTTACAGTACATCAATGTCTTTAGTGAGCACCATCTGCAGGATCATGTGTATGGTACACTCTAAAACAGTTCTTCGGATGGAGATGTGGCTTTTCTGGGCAACCAATGCAATAAAAATTTGTGCGGGCTCTCTTTGCAGGAGTTGAGCATACAATGCAGTTCCTGTCTTTGTCTGAGTGATCCACAAGATGCACAGCACACTCATATCTTTTAATTTTGTTTCCTTCTTTGAATTTTCTCCCAACTTTATTGCTGTTTGTGGTTACTACCTCTTGCGGGATGATGGATGCAGCCTTCTCAGCTGATGGATCAAATTTTCTTTGAAGACTTTCAAGGGCATAGGCTTCTCATCAGCATGACAGAGCGTGTATAATATATGAGCATTTACCTGTGAAACCTCAATGATCCAATAAAATATTTTTTTCCACCATTTTCTTGTTTTTCTTTGGAAACTGCCATAGTATGATACCATCTGGTCGCTATGGTCACATCCATTCATACACATGTTGTATCGCTGCACTACTTTGGGTTTTTCAACTGTGTTGCCTCATCTAGTTGTAACCTGCTCCATCTGAACTGTAGTCTTGGTGGAGACAACAATACACGGCTTTTTGGCTTTCTTATCTCGCCAAGCAACACATATCTGGGATCCATCATTATTTCTGTACCACCTAGCTTCTCTGAGCTGTAGAGAAATGGTCTTCAACTGAAGCGGAAAATTTTTCCTGTTGATGTTGAGTGTGCCAGTGTAATCAATACCCCTACTCAACAGATATGTAATCACGGTGTCTACAGTGTAGTACCTATCCGCAAATACATGGTGGCCTTTTCCAATTCCTTGCAGCAGGTAATCAAACACCTTCACGGCCTGACTTGTACGGTCATTGGCAAGGAGATATGATGTGTTTTTTCCGAAGTATGTCAATACAGAGTAGACATACCCTGTAGTAGAATCACACAAGCCAAAAGTCTTGATGTGATACTTGCTTGGCTTGGAGGCATTGTACTGCTTGTGCTTCCAGCGTCCGTTATAGCCTATTACCATTTCATCAATGGCCAAATCCTGAAATGGATAAAATGCATCCTGGAACTTTGCTATAAATGAATTCAAGAATGGCTCTATTTTGTCCTTGCCTACAGATTCAGCATCTCCAACATGCATCATGGTGTGGTAAATGATTTCAAATCTCAATCTGGGAAACATCTGACTGTACCATGGGTTGTAGTTGTGCGGTTTGTGTGCCCAATAATCCTTCACCGATGCTTTTTTACCTAAACCTATTGCAATAATCACGGCCAAAAATTTTAACAGCTCATATTCAGTGATAGGCTTCCAACTTGCAAGTGTAGACTTTTGTAAAGAAACTTGTTTGGATTTCTTCAATTCTGCATATTCATTGATCATTGATACCAATGAATCTAACACATCTGGTGTTATCAAGGCAAACTAACAATCTAGTTCA
Organism: Ariolimax columbianus; assembly: GCA_036924085.1. Lineage (NCBI taxonomy): Eukaryota > Metazoa > Mollusca > Gastropoda > Stylommatophora > Arionidae > Ariolimax > Ariolimax columbianus. The sequence continues at coordinate 102,674,224 of JAVGWX010000005.1, forward strand.
GAGGAAGATGCATCTAGTTTTGCATGCATACCTGGTTCACGAGTTGGAACAAAGGGAATACTGCCTGTTGTTTCACCTTCAGTTACTTGGTGCCACTGTTCTCTTTCTTGAGCTCCATTTTTTACTGAACTATTTGTAAATCTAGCACCCATCTTAGCCTTTTTAGGGACTTTTGATGGTCCAGGACGTGCACCATCTTCGCTATCACTACTTGCGCTGTCAGTACTATTTTTTTCGTATTCATCAAAATCAATTGAATCATTATTATCAACATCTGTTTCACTTACCTCGTCTTCACTAGATGTATTATTTATCTGTTGAAACAAGTTTCTAGCCTGTTCAATAGTTAGACGAGCCGTACAAGTGCTTTTGGGGACCTTATCGCTTGTTGCCATGGTAAACAATTTTTTACAGTCGGTAACTAGCTTGAAAATATGATAATTATGACAAGAATACAATTTTTAACATCCGATTTGGTCCATATGTGATTCAAAAATCAACTTCCCTTCGGTAAATTAAAATCTCGAACCGAAACGGAAAGGAAAACTATAAATTTATAACTTGTTTTACTATGAAACAAACATTGTCGCTCACAGCGGCTTATGGCCGCGGCTAAATAAGTGTTCTGGCGCTGGGAGCGGCTTGTGGTAGTTAACCAGTTAAACTCCATTTGCCAGCTTATAGACGATTCTTGAATTTTATCTAAATCCGACCTCAATATGTCCACTTCTGCTTTAGATGAGACACTACTGCATAGTTTTGTGTCATCAGCAAATTTTGCAATCATGGATTCTATATCAATGTCCAAATCGTTTATATATATCAAGAACAAAGTTGGTCCCAAAACTTAGCCCTGTCGCACTCCACTTTTCACTTCACTCCACTCAGAGTACCCCTTATTTATGCCCACCCTCTGCTTGCTTCCCGTTAACCAATTTTCAATCCATTTGGCAACTTCCCCACCTATCCCATGTGCTTTTAACTTTTGAAATAATCTTTGATGAGGTACTCTATCAAAGGCCTTTGCAAAATCTAGATAAATAACATCTACAGGCTCCCCTTTATCTATCATTTTAGTAACCTCCTCCATGATTTCTAAAAGATTTGTTAAGCACGATCTCCCTCTAGTAAACCCATGCTGACTATTTCTGATTAGATTAAACTTGTCTAAATGCATTACAATGTTTTATTTGATGATTGACTCTAACAATTTACAGACTATGCTCGTTAGTTAAACTCACCGGTCTTTAATTTGCTGGATCTGATATGTTGCCGTTTTTGAATAAGGGGATCACTCCTGCATCTTTCCAATCCTGTGGTACAATCTCTTTTGCAAGTGATTGAGAACATAATATAGCCAATGGTTTTGCTAGTTGGTTTCTAATTTGAAACAGTAATTTTTAATGAATACCATCTTGGCCTAGACATCCACTTTCCACCACTCCAATTTTTTTTAAACCATTTCCTCTGTAATACAGATTGATCTTAATCTTGCTGTATCCATGTCTCTTTGAAAAATATCTATGGGATCTTGGAGCAGTCCTCTTTTGTGTAGACTGTGCCAAAGTACTGATTGAGTAGATTAGCAGCCTCCCTATTCTCACTTATTATTTTCCCTGTACTGTCTATGAGAGGGCCTACTTTGTCTTTCATTCTTTGATTATTTCTAACACAAGAAAAGAAGCTTTTACTATCAGTCTTGATCCTCTTAGCAAGTTTTTTTTCTAATTTCATTTTTGCTGTTTTATTCACTTTCTGGGCTATGTTCTGCTTGTCCAAATATTTTAAATATTTCTTTTGATTTACCTGTTTTTATATATTTTTTCTATGCTTTATTTTTAGCTCTTCTACATTTCACTACAAATCTAGTTATGCACTTTTTATGCTTTCGGTTTACTTCCATAAATGGAACACATTCCTCTTATCTTTTCTAGAACTGTTTTAAAACTCTCCTACTCTTGTTCAACATCTGTTCCTCCGACAATATCTTTCCAGATTATGTGGCTCGCTGCCTCTTTCATTTTCTTAACATCTGCCTTAGAGTAGTTGTATGTTCACATGCTTATGTTTACTTCTTTCCCTGCTATAAGATCCCAACAAATGATTTAATGGTCACTTGAGCCAAACAGTTCCCCAACAGTAACGTTTTCAATCATATTTTCCTCTGTAGTAAAAACTAATGCGAGTGTGTTTTTGCCTCTGGTGGCTGCTTCTACATGTTGAATTAAATTTTGTCAATTAAGCACTTAACAAAAGGTTTTGACTCTACAAGTGTTTTTGCCATATCCCATTTTATTTCTGCAAAGCTGAAATCCCCCATTAATAATAATTTCCCTTCACTTGCCTTTGCTATGGTACTAATCAGCTCCTCATCTTCCTCTTTTTGACTTGATAGACATCTATAGTGTACCCCAATCACTGTTTTTTCACCCCCTCTTTCTATTTCTCCCCATACACTTTCTTTTTTGTTACCATATGATAAATCATCTTTGATCGTTAAATTAACTGAATTTGTACAATATAATAAGACGCCACCTCCCTTAGCCTTGTGTCCAACTATCCTATCTTTCCTTAACATTGCATATCCCTCTATTTCAAGTTCACTATCTGCAAAGTCCTCGTATGTCCATGATTCTGGTAATCCTATTATATCTGGTTTTTCTTCTACGTACAGTTTCAATTCTTCTCTTTTATTTAATATGCGTCTCACATTTGCATAAAAACATTTTAGTTTGTAATTTTGTTGTTTTTCCACTTTTTACTTTTGCTTTTTCATGTTAATGTTTGCTTTTCCACTACTTATTTCACACTTCCCTGACTTAAACTCTCCCGTTTGACTACATCCTCTATAGCACCCTATTGTAGGCCTATCTTTAGTCTCACACTTCATAGGCCTCACTAGTTTAAATTTCTAACACAATGATTAAACATTTACTTTTCTACAGCATGCTGTCCTATCTCATTTAGTTGTAAACCTCTCCTGTCTAACATTTTATTTGTGTCTACTTTCACATCAATAAATTCTATGCCCATGTCCGAACACATCACCTGCAACCTAAGTTTGATACCTATCTAACTATCTAGATAGGCTCTATCTAAAATGTCCATGATTGTGACCTTTCTGAACTTTTTTTCCTTATGTGTTCCCATTAGACTATTGTATCTATTCATAATTGTTTCAGTAGCATTTCTCTTTACATTATTAGTTCCTACCAATACCACAGCATGACTGTTTGCTCTGTCATCTATCCTCTTTATTCTCCCCTCTAGTTCTCAATTTTTGCTTCTCCAATATCCATTTTTTCAAACATTTTGTGTTGTTTAGACAAATGTCTGCCAACCTCCTTCACCATTAAATCCCCTACAACCAATACTGAACCCTATATTTGCCTACTTCTCTGTCCTGTCAACTGTTTCCTCACTAAAATCACCCTTCCAATTCCTATTACCTTCTGAATCGGCCTTTTCAAGACCTCTGCAATCTGTACTCTCTTTATTTTAACCTTCTCTGAGGCTTAAAAGACGATCATATTACAGTGTTAAAATGGGTTGTAAATTCATTTGAACTGTTGGCTTTCTTTAACCAGAAGGCTAGCATTTCATTTCACTTACAAGTTTGGTTATATTAGGGTTAATAGCTGAAACTTGTATTCTGAGTTCTGAATGTTTTTCAAACAGTTGCTATACTAATTTTTAAGGTAAACGAGAGAAATTTTTCACAGAAGTATATTGTTACGAAAGGCATCAATACTTTCAAAGCCGTCTTTGATAGTTCTGGAAAATCTGTTTGTTAGTGGACCCATAAATTTGCAAGAGACTGTTCCTTGTACTGTAATTTCAGAGCACCATCCGTGGATATTTTTATGAGCTTGATTCCTCTTCTGCTGTAAACCCCTCTCCTACTTCATACACATTAGCTGAAAATGCATCGCTAATCCAGTTTTTGCTTACATCAGGAACTTGAAAATATTCTTGGAAACTATGTGCAAATTTTTCAAATGTCATGCGATAAGTGATGTGTCCGCCTCAGACAAATCTTTGTTGGTGGAACCAAGAATAATTGTGAGGTTTGGAAATGTCTCATATTTACGATTCAATAGCCAATGATGCCACAATTCCATACTTTTTAATCATTGCTTCAATCTTGTCTTCAACTTGAAAAACTGTAACTTCTTCTTCTTGAAGATTTAAGTTGAGCATATTTAAATTATTGAAGATGTTTGGCAAATATACTAATTTCACTACCCAGGAAAAATCTGTCAAATGATCGCTGATGAGAAATTGCTGCTGTAGGATGAATATTCTTACCTTGTCTCTCAATTCCCCAAAACAAGACAAAACTTTACCTCATGATAGTCAACAAGTTTCACAATGTAAAAAAGTTGATGATGTTCACTGTCCTTATCTTTGTAAAGCTGCTAAAAAAAGTCTTGAATCAAGTGACTTGGTTTTTATAAAACTGACTATTTCACAGAATCATTCGTCTGTTTTAGTTTTTCTGGAACATTCTTAGCAACTATTGCTTCCTTGTGTACGCAGAAATAGTACCAAGTTACTGACAGTATGATATCCTTAATTTGTGCTACAAGTCCAGCAAGCTTTCCAGACATTGCACATGCTCCATCTGTGCTAATTCCAACATTCTTCTACCAATCCATGTCTTGATGTCACAATTAGAGGACCTGGACTGCACAGATGATCTGGTACTTTTGTCCTACAGCCATAGTTAAATGTAAGGGAAACTTTATAGGGCAAAAGAATAATCAGCCAAATTTGGACTGAATATCAACATGAAGAAATCCAAGCTCCTTAAACTCAGCACTATTAACAAAGAACCAATCATGCTTGAGAGGAAGCCATTGGAAGAAGTGGATATCTTTGCCTATTTGTGCAGCACAATTGACACATCAGGAAGTACAGAGACAGATTTAGATACCATAATTGAAAAGGCATGAGAGGCATTCCTGACACTAAACAACATATGGAGATTCAGAGAAATCAAGATCCCCTCCAAAGTTAGAATATTCAACGCCAGTGTCAAGTCAGTGCTGCTGTATGGTACGGAAACATGGAGAACAACCAAGGCCATACAACAAAGACTCCAGTCCTTTGTTAACAGATGCCTATAAAGGATAATGGCCATAAAGTGGCAGGACATGGTGAGAAATACAGACACGGGGAAAGGAGCCAACAACACAAACTGGAAAAACAAATTTAGCAAAGAAAATGGGACTGGATAGGACATATGCTACAAAAGGTACTGTCCAACATAGCCAGACAGGCTCTTACACGGAATCCTCAAAGATAAAGAAAGATAGATAGACCAAAAAATACACCGAGAAGAGAATGTAAGAAGAAACTAAGATTAAATTATTACACCTAAAGAGAGGCAGAAAGAGCAGCCCAGGACAGTGTATGCTGGCGAGATGTTATCAATGGCCTATGCACGTAGAGGAGTGACGGCTTTGAATTAAATTGAATGGCTTGACACATGATAAACTCTTCTAAGCTGTTAAATACTTCTTCAGCCGTAATGTGCATCAAGGAGAATATAAACAGCAAGTCTTTGAAAAATATATTTCTGGTCCTTGAATCTAGCGTAGCACAATAAGGTCACTTTTTTGTTCTGTCTGTGCTTTTTGTCCAATTGCAGAACAAAATAGAGGGGCATGCAAACTCTTTCTAATAATTGTTCCTTGATATTGGCTGACAAACTGTTGATTAGCTGCTTAACTGTGCTATTTGATAAAAGTATTGAGGATGGGACCTTAGCAGCTTTCTCGCTATTCAAAGCAGAAATCATGATTTTTGCAGCTCTTTGTTGTTGTTGTTTGTGAATGCCCACAATGAGTAGGTTACTCTTTTGTGCGCCCTGAAAAGGATCTTAAGTGATGGACTGTAGTAGCTTTCCTCATATCCTGAGCGTGCTGATGAAGGTGGGCAGGGGTCCTCCGGGCAGTTATGCTATGTTTGGCTTCATCTGCGTGTCACTCACTACTACGGGGATCACGTCGATCCCTCACCTCGTCAGCCAGGCTGCCATGAAAACAGCCCGTTTCTGGGGAGGGCTACTAAGAAGTTGAGACGAGGCACTTGGCCAGTATGTTTTGCCTGACCCATACCAACATGTCTGATCAGTATATTTTGCCTGACCCATACCAACATGTCTGATCAGTATATTTTGCCTGACCCATACCAACATGTCTGATCAGTATATTTTGCCTGACCCATACCAACATGTCTGATCAGTATGTTTTGCCTGACCCATACCAACATGTCTGATCAGTATATTTTGCCTGACCCATACCAACATGTCTGATCAGTATATTTTGCCTGACCCATACCAACATGTCTGATCAATATGTTTTGCCTGACCCATACCAACATGTCTGATCAGTATATTTTGCCTGACCCATACCAACATGTCTGATCAGTATGTTTTGCCTGACCCATATCAAATGTCTGATCAGTATATTTTGCCTTACCAGACGTTTTTAGTCTTCATCCCTTTTGCAGCTGGTAATATAAGCTCTTCAGCTATTGTGTGTGGTTTTCCTATTCTTGTTATTAGTTGAGCAACTTCAAATGAGGCCCTCACAGCATTTTCATTGTTACAATCAGTTGCAATCTTTTTTACCACTTCCTTACTTTTCCAAAGAAAAAAATTAATGCTCTTTGAGCCATGTTCTTTTTTATTCTATCAAGATTTATTTACAATTTTGATGGTTTTTATGGCCTTGTTGGACAATATGTTGTAACATAATGCACACTACGGTAGTTGATTAATATCTGGGCCTATACACATGAAGCCAATCAACAGATATTCCTTGCTATAACGGCAGTGCTTTTTAAGATGACTATAAGAAACTTCATTTTGCATTGAATAGGATGCACTACAGTCATCATTATCAGTATATTTATGTTTCAAATTCAGCCAGCAATCCATTCTGAGGCTCAGCCAAAACGTATTTTAGTGAAATTCAACATGATGTTATTTATCCTCTCTTTCTCAATATCATCTCAACCAGTCATCTTACTGAGTTTCATTCTTCTAGCAATCTTGCACATGATCAGTCAAGCCGTTGGCTCCAATTTCTCCGACCATGGGAAAATTTGAACTATCTTCTGGAAGGGTATTTTGACTCTGTCTGATCTGCATCCATTAATATTTGGTTCAGTGGCTGTGTTTTCATACATCTGTGATCATAGCTAACAGTCCTGCTGTAATGTCTGGTCACATGCCTTACCCGCTCAAATTCAAACCTAGGCGTCTGTTTAGTCGGCATTTATCTAATTGTATGAACGTTGTCTAAATTAACTTCTGCTATATTTGCACTTATTTCTGTCTTTCTATTTTTAATTTTTTTCTGTTTATCTTTTGATTTCAAATGTAAAAGTACAGAACATTTCTTTAAGCCTTCACACATTCTCATGGACCTCCAAAGGTCCATTAATATCTGCTGCTCTATACCATTCATCTAGCTTTCTATCCATTTCATTGAAACAAAAAACAGATTTGATATTGAGAATCCTGTATCCCATTCCTCTACCTTTTTATCAATTTTAACCAAACAAAAAACAAATTGAAAATTCTGTATCCACAGATTAAAAAGCTAACCAAAACTATCTATGAATTGCAAGCAAAAATAAATCTGTCTTACAACAAAGTTGTCAAACTGCCAACTGCGAATGTGAAGAAACCTGCTCTTCAGTGGCTGGACATCTCTCACAATCTTCTCCAAATTATTCCACCTAACATCGACAAAATCTACACTCTGGTCTATCTGGATGTTTCACATAATGGATTAGAGGTATGCTTTTGTCTATCTAGATGTGTCACACAATAGATTAGAGGTAAGTTATAGTCCACCTGGATATGACATACAATAGATTAGAGGTAAGTGATAGTCCGCCTGGATATGTCACATAATAGATTAGAGATATATTTTTGTCTATCTGGATGTTTTGTACAATAGATTAGCGATAAGCTAGTGTCTGATTAGCATAGTGGTAAGCCACTCATCTTTCTCTGCCAAAATATGGAGTTCAGGTTCCATTACGAGAAAACTCCATCAAAAGGAAAAGATGATTAAATGAATGAGAGAGCTTCCAACACAAATACAAGATGACTATCATAATATAAGTAGGCAAGAGCAGATTGTCATACTGCGCCTCAGAACTGGACACAACCGACTCTGCAGCCACATGTATACAAAATTTAGGATTTGCAGCTCAAATATGTGGACAGGCACCCCAGACTGCGGAGCATATACTTCAGGACTGTCCAAAGTATGAGATACTGAGGCGGACATGCTGGCCAAGATAAACAACAATAGAATAAACTATATGGACATATGTGTGAACTGCAGAAGACAGTGAGGTTTATACAAGAAACAACTTTTCAGATGTAGACATGCTCCAAGCGAACGAAAGAAGAAGAAAACTCCAGTTGACTCAGCTGTAAATTGGTGCATGATTTACTGTTGTGCAATAAGCAAGGGTACTGACCACTCCACCTCATAAACAAGCTGTGACCTCAAACAATGAAGTCTTTCTAATACTTTATCCCCAACTACAGTGTTTCTGCTGTGGGTCTACCTTATCTATAGTCAGGTAGCCATTTAACAATGTGTGGGCTCAGCATGCTACTACTAGGAAAGATACTTTGTAACTTTAGCCATGAGAAAAAGGCACTGCAATCACTCTTAACTTAATGTCTTTACACTGGTTTAGAAGACTCTGCAGAGTCTGTAAATAACCAGTTTCTATTACATTTCCTTTCTCTAAAAGCTATGTGTATCCAATCTATTCTTAAATGCATTAATTGTCCCTGTCTCCACTACTTCCAGTGGCAATGCATTCCAAGCATTTACCACTCTGATTAAAAAAATATTTCCTAATATCTAATCTGGACCTTTTTTTAGTTAATTTGTAGTTATGCCCTCTTGTTCTTGTAGGTGTTTGTATTTTGAAAAACTTGTTAGTCTAATTTATCCGTTCCTTTGATTATCTTATAATCCTGTATTAAGTCACCTCGAATTCTTCTCTTTTCTAGACACCATAGAACGGTTTTTCTCTTACCTCATAACTGTAATTCTGGAATCCCACAGACATACTGCATAGTTTTGTGTCATCAGCAAATTTTGCAATCATGGATCCGATATCATTGTCCAAATCGTTTATATATATCAAGAACAAAATTGATTTCAAAACCGAGCCCTGTGGCACTCCACTTTTTACTTCACACCACTCAGAGTACTCCTTACTCTGTCCCCTGTATGTTCACTGTCTTTTGCATGTTATAAAGGTCAACTAAAGTGCATTCATATCTAATAACCCCAGTATGTGTATTTTGGAAGCTAGCATGTCAGCATTACCATGAACCTCACTATTACAAAGACAGATCCACACAAGCCCATGAAGAGCTAAGGCTTCTGTCTTCTATCAGCTCTTTTATTTCAGTGAAACTTGACATGACCAGGACAGTAGACCCACACAGGTCCCTGAAGATTTTATGCTTCTATATCTGCTACCAGCTTTTTCATTGCCGTAAATCTAAACATAATCAGCGAAGTAGATCCACACAAACTACTGAATGTTTGAAGCCTGCTGTCAGCTCTTTCATTGTCATGGGCTGTAACTTAACTCATTCACTACCAAATATTTTGGACCTCTGGACACAATTTATTTCTTATGTAAAACTGAAACACAGCATCACTTAGTTGCGATCTATTTGTCTTCAATAAACGTTCACTGAAATAACACATATTATATACCAAACTGTTCACAATGGAGGCTAGAATCGAATGGAATACACATATTTTACAAATGGAGGTGTAAATTTGTGTTTGATAGATTAAAGTTGCATAATCGTTTGTTATTTTTTAAAATTATGAACAATAATGTTCCCCTCATCAATACATTATTCAGCTCTAAACCAATATACAAATAACGTAATGAATTTCTATTGACGGAAATCCTCAAAGGACGATGTTCTGAAAGTTGCACCTAATTTGGGGCAGTTGTTTTCACAGTATTTACATTTTACTGAAGGCACGTGAAGTTGAAAACGTGCTAAAAAATAAAAGCTCTGATCAACATCAGCATGAGTGTTTATAATTTATGCGCACATGGAAAGAATTTTCTTGTTAATTCAAATTATATATACACATATTTATATTATACACACTAGAATGCTTGTGCAGGATCTTGAACCTTAACTGAATTTGTGAACTGTTATTACCATTGCTTGAGAGAAAAGAGGGCACCGCCCCTTCATCAGTAGATTTGGTTTTACTTTCATCGCTCGACTTAGAACTAAGACTAGATAAATAAATTGAAACAGCGCTATCATAACGATCGATATCTTCATCATCACTACCATTAGCAATAATATAATCTATCTATTCCCGAGCTTGTACTGAAAAAACTCTATTTGGTGTGGCTGAAGGTGCATGGGATAGCTTCAAAGTTGCTCTTCGAAAAAAAATGTTATTTTCCAAGTTATGAAACTGAACATTTTTTCAACGAAACTCAAACTAACTCTTCCGGAATAAAAAAAAGGGCAAAATCTGGACTTCCGCCAATAACCAAAATAAAACATTTAGGAGAACTAGGAATGGGAAAATATGTGATTTTGTGAACGCAGTAGCAAAAGCCAATACATCGGCTTCTGGGTTTTCTAGAAAAAACCGGAGGCCAATGAGTCGGCTCATGGGAGTGAATGAGATAATCAGCGAAGTAGATCCACACAAACTACTGAATGTTTGAAGCCTGCTGTCAGCTCTTTCATTGTCATGGGCTCAAATATGACCAGGGCAGTAGATCCACACAAACTACTGAATGTTTGAAGCCTGCTGTCAACTCTTTCATTGTCATGGGCTCAAATATGACCAGGGCAGCAGATCCACACAAATTACTGAATGTTTGAAGCCTGCTGTCAACTCTTTCATTGCAGTGAACCCAAACATGACCAGAACAGTAGATCCCCAATCCCCCTGAACATTTGACACCTCTTCTCTCTCCACTCCTGCCACAAGATCTTCTTCAAGACACTGACCACATTCATCTGCTCTGTCTCCATCAGATGGTTCCAAATGAGTTGGCCAAGCTGAAGTACCTGCACAACCTGAACCTGGCCAGCAACACATTGCTGGCCCTACCTGAGGAGATGTATAAACAGGTTACACCTATCTCATTCTTCAATCTGTCTTGACTCTCTTATTTGAAATATGATTTCTGTTATTGTGTCTTGTCATATTTTCTTGCTGTTGTGTCTTGTACTGCTTTGCTATAGTATGTTCTGTGAGGTGCAGGTAAAGGTGGGTCCCATGGCAACAATTGTCCTCAGGGATGAAGATAACTCTTTATGGACTAAGCCACAGTCTATTTGAGGTGGGATGGCCAGTTCCCTTCCTTTCTGTGTATACCTTCCCCAATTCATATGTCATATACCCATTTACAGCTGAGTCGACTGGAGGAGCGTGGTACCAGGAATCAACCACGTCCTGGTTTTTTGTTGTCAGTCCATGATTTCAAACCCAGGTGTGGTGTAATCCAAGTCTTAGCAAGCCAGCTCACTGTCGACTAAGCTACATGCTCCATTAATGTTCTGTAGTTAGTTATAAATTGTACTTTTTTACAGTGTTCAGTCTAGAGATTATTGGCATTTCTACAGAGCTAGTCCTTCTCCTTCGTTCACTTTCAGAGGCCAGTTTGGATATATCTAAAGAGAGCAGTGTTCAATCTGAGGTTATTGGCATTTCCATAGAGCTTGTCCTTTTTCGTACACTTTCAGATGTCAAGTTGGAGCTTGTCCTTCTTCTTTGTACACTTTCAGACGTCGAATATATCTAAAGAGAGCAGTGTTCAATCTGAGGTTATTGGCATTTCCATAGAGCCTGTCCTTTTTCGTACACTTTCAGATGTCAACTTGGAGCTTGTCCTTCTTCTTTGTACACTTTCAGACGTCGAATATATCTAAAGAGAGCAATGTTCAATCTGAGGTTATTGGCATTTCCATAGAGCCTGTCCTTTTTCGTACACTTTCAGATGTCAACTTGGAGCTTGTCCTTCTTCTTTGTACACTTTCAGACGTCGAATATATCTAAAGAGAGCAGTGTTCAGTCTGAGGTTATTGATATCTCTACAGAACTTGTCCAGTAAAAATACTAGTGTTAGTTATGTATGCTGCCCCTGTTCCTCATATTTTAGGCATTTTGTTAAAGTACTGTCTCTATTTGTACCTGCTGTCATCTCCCACAATTATGCAGTCTAAGGTAGTGTCCCACAGAGAGTATGTTGTAAGAGGCGTGTGACATGGCATAACACCGGCCATGGATAGGTGGTTTGTTTAGAGTAGCATAAATGGCGCCTAAGAGACTGCGGGTCTACTTTGCTCTAGTGTTTGAGTCTATTAAGATGGACTCACATATCAGTTAACCACTATCTGTAAGCGCTTGTCCCAATGCAGCAGAGTATTAAGCTGCTCAAGCCTAGACCGCTAAGCAGGAAACCTTCTCCTGCCTACATCCAGCTCATACCAGAGCTGGGACCTGCACAGCGGCATCTAGACCCTGTAGAAGTACAGGTCGACTAGGAACTGAGAACTGTCTCTACTCCTCATTTGTTTGGGTACTTTTGAAGCATGTGTTTAACTGTGATGTAGAAGAAATGAGTCCCAGAAATGTGCTTAATGTGATTATAGTAATGTGTTTATTACAAACAAAACAAAGTGATAACAAGAACACCAAATTGGATATAAAAGAATTGAAATACGTTATTTTGCCTATAGACAGGATTTCTACTATGGAACATTTAAGGTCTCTGTCTCACGTATATAGACACTTGCATCCTATGCATCACATAACATCAGAGGCATTGTTGTTAGCGCCATCTTTCAAACCCAGGCGGCTATTTAGCCCCACAAGGAATTGTATGGAATGCATGTTGTGTAATTATTGTTGTTAACTTTTTCATGTCAAAGTGAATGTTCTATGCCCCATCTATCCATATCTAATTTCTCTACTACTCATCTAATGTTCTTACTACTCATACCTAATGTCCCTCCTACCCCTATTTAATGTCCCTCATATCTAAATCTAATATCCCTCCTACCCATATATAATATCCCTCCTACCCATATATAATGTTCCTCCTACCCATATCTAATGTTCCTCCTACCCATATCTATTGTCCCCAATACTCATGTTTAATGTCCCTCTACTTATATCTAATGTCCCTTCTATCTATATCTAATGTCCCTTTACCCATATCTAGTCCCTCCTATCTATATCTAATGTCCCTCTACTCATATCTAATGTCCCTCCTATCGATATCTAATGTCCCCAATACTAATGTCCCTTTACCCAAATCTAGTCCCTCCTATCTATATCTAATGTCCCTCTACCCATATCTAATGTCCCTCCTATCAATATCTAATGTCCCCAATACTCATGTCTAATGTCCCTTTACCCATATCTAATGTCCCTCCTATCGATATCTAATGTCCCCAATACTCATGTCTAATGTCCCTTTACCCATATCTAATGTCCCTCCTATCAATATCTAATGTCCCCAATACTCATGTCTAATGTCCCTTTACCCATATCTAATGTCCCTCCTATCGATATCTAAAATAGTTCCTACCCATATATAATGTCACTCTCAGTCAGGGGAAGAACAGAGGAGACACAAACCACTTGATACATCCACAGTGCTGCCGCAGCATTGCCTTATTTTAATTCTCTTACAATGCTGTAAACTCCTCTATGACCTGAACACACAATCTACAATATTTTGAGCCTTCTATGTCCTCTGCCAACTCTTTTATTGCCATGAACTCTAAGATGACTAGGAAAGTAGATCTACACAAGCGCTTTCGAAAGGTTGAGGCGTTATACTATCCACTCATCATAGAGCAATACCTTCTGCATCTACCACAGCAATGATTCTTCTTCTTCTCCTTCATTAGCCATCAGACATCTACATCAGTGGCTTCAACAAAGTCATGTCTGTGTCTGTCATTATAAGGTGGGTTGCATTGCACTGTGTTCTGTGCCTGGGGACCCGGAGAATATGTCTTCAGCAATCATTTTTTTTAGTTGCTTCTCTAACCTTTGACTGTCCTTAGCCTACTTGTAGGGCGGCTGTTGTCAGAGTTGTCTCTCTATCTCTCCCGCTTTCTGTCTTTCTCTCTTTCTGCCTTTCTCTCTATATCGTTCCCTCAATCTCTCTATCTATAGCTCACTCCTGTCATTTCTGTTCTATTTTGTTGAACATTGACATCACAGCACTTCTTCCAGACACAAAGGGGCTTAGTCCTTTTTAGAAGGTTATAGCTACCAATGGTTCACAAACTCACTGGTTGCACAATCAATCTGCTCTATCCTCTCAGAAGTGACAGCTAAAGACTGTCAAGCCATTCCTACCTGATTGAGTGTTAAGTGTTAGACACAGTTTCTAAAGACAATTGACAGATGTTGCATACCAACTCCGTTCTCCCCAACCTAATACCATGCAGATAAATTGCCTGGTCATCTTGGATGCTTCTTTCAATAAAATCCAAGTTTTGCCCAAAGACTTTGATCAGCTGAAGGTCCTGGAGCATCTCAACCTTGCCCACAATGAACTACAGACCTTACCTGATGAGATTACAGCTCTCAAATATTTAAAGGTAACATGTGCCATCTAGAATATTTTTTTCATTTGCCTTGTTTCCCAAGTCAGAGTGCATTGTACTGTGTTTTGTGCCTTACAGCGCAGTGCATCACACTGCAGCACCTATGTTTTTTTTTATGGATTTACATTCCATTTGGTTACGACATTGCTGGATCATGAATCTGAACATGTGTTAGTTTGGTTTGTGAGCTGTACCACTAGCCACTTCCACCCTAGAGGGGTTAGACTGCACTGTTAGTCCCTTCTTATGACATGCTGTGGAGACTCCGTGGTGAAGTGGTTAAGCAGTCGGCCTCGTGATCATGTGGTGTGGGTTCATACCGGACTCCGCTGTCTTTTTCACGGGTGCTTGATGCAGAGTTCCCCGCATCTCGTAGTCGCCCCCTAGTCGTCTTGTCCTTGACTTACTACTGGGGTCGGGTGATTCGAGATGAGAGAGTGAGAATAAAAAGTAGCACAGTTAATCCTTACTAAAAATACTTCGCACTGGCCACAATAGACTCATGTACCACCTATTCAACAAATTGAAGATAGGTGGCACCGACGAATGCCCGTGTGGTACTGGCAAAATGACCGCTGAGCATTTGCTGCAAAACTGCCCGACATACGAGGATCAGAGAGAGCAGATGTAGCCATCACCAGTGGCAACACTAGACAAGCTCTATGGCAGTGTCAACAGCCTCAGGATGACGGCTGCTTTTTTCTAAAAAATAATTGTTACTGTCTGACTGCGTACGAAGAAGAAGAAGAAGGATCCATGATCGCAAAATTCGCTGATGACACAAAACTATGCAGGAGTGGATATTTTACGACGCATTTCGTTAAAATTTGAGAATGATCTGCGAGCATGCAAATGCAGTTTAATGTAAATAAATGTACAGTCATCCACATGGGTAGATTCAATATGGAACATAATTACAGAATTGGCGAGAACAATATTAGAAAGATAGAAAAGGAAAGGGACCTAGGGGTTATAATAGATCATACAGGTAAGGTGAGGGAGCAAGTTCAGGTAGCAGTGAAAAAGGCAAATGTAATGTTAGGTATGATAGAAAGAAATATTAAACATAGGCACAAGGAAGTAATACTCAAACTGTATGAAGCATTAGTTAGACCTAGATTGGAATACTGTGTACAGGTGTGGAGTCCTTATCATAGTTGGAATATAAACGTGCTGGAAAGAATACAAAAAAGAGCGACAAAGCTGATAGTGCCATTCCAGAATTACAGTTATGAGGAAAGACCGGCCTACAGTGTCTAGAAGAGAGAAGAAATCGAGGTGACAAACAGATTTATAAGATGATCAGAGGAACGAATAAATTATACTTTAACAGGTTTTTTTCAAAATATAACCACCAACAAGAACAAGAGGGCATAGATACAAATTAGCCAAAGACAGGTCCAGATTAGATATTAGGAAATATTTTTTTGGTGAATGTTTGGAATGCATTGCTACAGGAAGCAGTAGAGGCATTTAAGAATAGATTGCTATATTGGATGCACATAGCTTTTAGAGCAAGGAAATGTAAAGGACACTGGCTGTTTACAGACTCTGCATAGTCTTCTAAACCAGTACAAAAATGTTAAGTTAATACAGCTGGAGAGAAAGTATAGTTAGATAGGAGACAACCTCATGAATAAGCTAAACTATAATTCATGACATACCTGGATTGGAACCCACATCAAAGCACTTTGCTAGTAGGTTCAAGCCTTGAGGTGCAGCTTCATGTGTAACAGAGTAATAACAAGTATATGTGAGCGACACAGCTTCATTTAGAAGAATCTTGGCTACAGATATGATAAAAATTGACAACAGATACAGTAAAATCAACAAATATGAGAGCTTCTGCAACAGATATGAGAAACCTGATGATGGATATTAAAACCCCTATGATGGATGTTAGAACTCTGATGACAGATATAAAAACATCAACAGATATGAAAACATCCTCAACAGATATGAAAACATCATCAACAAATATTAAAGCCCCAACAACAGAAATGAAAACTCCAACAACAGAAATGTAAACCTCAACAACAGATATGAAAACCCCAACAACAGAAATGAAAACTCCAACAACAGAAATGTAAACCTCAACAACAGATATGAAAACCCCAACAACAGAAATTTAAACCCCAACAACAGAAATTTAAACCCCAACAACAGAAATAAAAACCCCAACAACAGAAATAAAAACCCCAACAACATATATGAAAACCCCAACAACAGAAATGAAAACCCCAACAACAGATATGAAACCCCAAAAACAGATATGAAAACCCCAACAACAGAAATTTACACCCCAACAACAGAAATTTAAACCCCAACAACAGAAATAAAAACCCCAACAACAGAAATAAAAACCCCAACAACATATATGAAAACCCCAACAACAGAAATGAAAACCCCAACAACAGATATGAAACCCCAAAAACAGATATGAAAACCCCAACAACAGATATGAAACCCCAACAACAGATATTTAAACCCCAACAACAGGGGATGGCGTGGCCTAGTGGTTAAGTGACACGGCTCACAACCAGAAGGTGCTAGGTTCGATCCCCATCACAGCACCGGCCGTTACCCCGGGGAAGCGAACCCTTAGAAAATGCAGGAGGAAGCAGACCCTTACATAAAATGCATGCTGGAAGTCGGATGCACTGGGCCGACAGGCGCAAAATAAAAACGCAGTGCAACGCACACCGCCTTCGGGATTAGAGAAATAAGGCGAACGCAAAAAAAACCAAAAAAAACCCAACAACAAAAATGAAAACCACAACAACAGATATGAAAACCCCAACAACAGAAATTTAAACCCCAACAACAGAAATTTAAACCCCAACAACAGAAATGAAAACCCCAACAACAAATATAAAAATCCCATCAACAGAAATGAAAACCACAACAGAAATGAAAACCTCAACAACAGAAATGAAAACCCCAACAACAGAAATTTAAACCCCAACAACAGAAATGAAAACCACAACAACAGAAATGAAAACCACAACAACAGAAATGAAAACCTCAACAACAGAAATGAAAACCCCAACAACAGATATGAAACCCCAACAACAGATATGAAACCCCAACAACAGAAATGAAAACCCCAACAACAAATATAAAAACCCCAACAACAGAAATGAAAACCCCAACAACAAATGAAAACCCCAACAACAGAAATGAAAACCCCAACAACAGATATGGAAACCCCAAGCAACATATATGAAAACCCAAAAGAACATCAATGTATGTAGAGGACTTGCTGTATTTAGAAACAAACACATCACCATTTTCCTTCTAATATGGTATTTCTGTCATTATTTGTGAATTTAGTATTCATAATATTCAGTTACTATTGCAGTTCCTGGATTTGTCCTACAACATGATATCGAACATAGACACACTGACCTCTGTGACTGCCCTGGAGGAGCTGAGAGTGACATACAACAACATTAAACATCTTCCCGAGAATATTCACGGTCTAATCAATCTGATTGTCATTGATGTCTCACATAATTCAGTCGTGGATCTCCCACATAAGATTAACAGGTATTGTAATTTTTTGTTTAATTGTATCGAAGTTGAACAGACTGGACCAATAGGTGTAAAGCACAGGAAACAAGACAAAGAATACTTATGGCATCTGTTCCCATTTCTGAAGTCCAGCAGGAGGATATATAGGGTTGAAGAGTGAAGGCCACTTGCCCCGGCAGTCGCCTCTCACTGTACAGGGGACGGTAAATGTAGTAGCATAGTAAACACTGCTGCTGGATATGAAGTATTAGAGATTTTATTGTACCAGGCCATAACTTGTTTGTGAGGTGGAGTAGTCAGTTCCTTTCCTTGCTGCCTTTTCCTCCATAACGGTTAGCCAAGTTCTAATTTACTGCTTGGTCAACTGGAGTGTGCTGGTTACCTTTTCTATGAAAGGTGAGTGCTCTGACACTATCCTAACCAGACTTTATTTTACCTTTGATAGAAAAAAAAAACGCGCCTTACCAAGGTCTTGAACACACTTTCAGAAGTTTGACATTCACAATTTTCAGCAAACTGCTCCTCGGGAAAAAATAATTGTATATAGAAATGTTTTGTTATATTGTGCTTATTTTTTGCTTAATTGTCTTAAAGTGTGACATGCATTGATAATGTTGTAAATTGCTTTCTCCACATTACTGCTAGTCTTGAATGTGCATTAAGGCATACCCTTGCTTTAGTCAATTATTATTTCCTTTCCATTTTGTTATTCCATCCACAGAATAAAGTCTCTCAAAGAAATTTATGCATCCTATAATGTAATATCAGTTGTCGAAGACTCTCTCGGACATCACCAGCTGTTGCGCACACTTGATTTATCTAACAACAGGTGAGAATGTTCAATGTGAAAGAGAATTCTTGGGCATTATTTAGAACAAGTACTTGCTTGGAATTCTGATTTTCAAACCGGCATGTTAATGTCTATTCTATTGCCAGGTAGCCGAAGGAGATCCATATTAGGTATTTTAAACTTCCTGTGGCTTACTAGGTTTGGGGGAAGGTACAAATAATTTGGCTAGATTTTTAACTTGAATTTTGTCCGGGCAGCGATTATTTAGCCTACTCTTTTTTTTATTTCTAACTATCAAAGGATTTTTAACATGCACAACACTGAACAGGGTAGGCCGATCTCATTACCCAGAGATCAGGGGAATTTTTAACAAAAGATCCACGTGAAAAAATCCCAGTCTTCGCCGTGATTCAAACCCGCAACCTCCTGCATCTGAGGCTGACACCTTACCTCGAGACCACTGATGTTGATTCTCTTCCAAACCATAATATCTAACTTTACTTAACATCTTTATAGTGGTTTAGAAGACTTTGCAGAGTCTGTATACAACCTGTTTCTTTAATTTCACTTGATCTAAAAACTATGCGCATCAAATCTATTCTTGAATGCATTAATTAACCATGTGGCAATTCCTAGTCAAGCTTTCACCACTCTTTGACTAAACAAATATTTCCTGGTATCCAGTCTAGAACTAAGAGCAACCAAATCCACCTTGTAGAGTACCAGTTCTCTGGCCACTAGTACTATTACCGTCCTCCTTATGGTAATTTGTTGAGGTCCTAATACATGACACAATACATAGACTGCAATAAAAAATGATTTTTTTAAATGTTTAAACCATTTTATTTCAAAATGCACTAAAAAGTATACAATATTTCAGTGAAATTAAGGGGTGATGCGCTTTGCAAAATTAAATTGTTAATTTTTATGAAGTTCGACATTAATAGAATCGTTTACATATAAAATAATGTTATTTTGCAAGCTTATTAACATTTAAAAATTAATAATAAACACCCTACCCCCTGTTCTAAAGTTGACCTACTTTAAAAAGATACAGAAAACCGATGATAAAATACAACGTTTGACACATAGCAACAGCTTTTTCAAAAAAGTAAAACGGGTCATATTATATATCATAATTACTGGGGTCCAAAGCTCTCTTCAAATTTTTTCAATCGAAATCAAATGCTAGCTTTGTCTAAATGATACGATACTTCAAATATAACGACTGATGCGATACTTCATTGGTTTGATTATTTTAATCTTTCTGATTGGTCGAAAAAGGTATTGTCCATGGGAACAAATTTTGTTGCGCATGCGCAAAAGAGGGGTTTTCCAATTCATCGTTGGTCGATTATTTCTATTCTTTCATTGTGTTTTAAACTGTTACTAGCATTTAGAAACAGCAAAATGCCAAGGGCCAAAGAAAGGATATACAACGACAACAAGCGTGCTCACCAAAAACCTAGAGGAATTCACGCTCAAAACTAAGAGAACCTCTAAATTCAAGGTAAGTTTACTGAATTATGTTTATTTTTTACGACCACGCTTCAATATTTAATTAAAAAAGAGCTCTACGCTATTCAAGAAATATTATTTTGTGTAGATTGTGTACGTACTTATTCAGTAAGTTACTCACTCTAAGTATTACTTTAATATCTGTTATATTACTAGAGTTACGAGTAAACATTTATTACTAGACATTAATAGTTAGAATGCCTGTGAAAATGTATGAATACATCGTGAAAGTTTAGAAAGATAGTTTAGTCTTAGATTGGACAGAATGTTACATGTGAGAATGTCAAACTGTCATTTATTTTGAAAATAAATTGGGCTGTTTGTGCCATGCGTATGTGTGCTTTGTTAATGTGGGTTTATTTGTCATTGTATTTGATATTAATGGGTCATTTTCTGTATTCCAGTTCAACTGTGGATGCTGAAGTCAGTGAGCCTACAGGTGCTGTTGAAACTATAGAACCCCCAAAGTGGTATAAGAGTGGAGCAGAAGTTTGAAGTGTACAAGAATCTTACTCAAGGGATACTGAACCTGAACAGTGATCAGTATACTTTAATCCATCAAAGTTTTCTACATTATCTTGTTTCCACAGTTGGATGTAGAAATTGCAGAAGCAATAATCTACAGTTGATTACAAAATAACCAAATGGTCTTGCTGTTCTTATACAAATTCTCTGTCCAGATTGTGAGTCAGACTGGACATCTCCACAAGTGAATAAACAGCATGACATCAACTATAGGACAGTCATTGGTTGTAATGACAATGGTATGACATCAACTATAGGACAGTCATTGGTTGTCATGACAATGGTATGACATCAACTATAGGACAGTCATTGGTTGTCATGACAATGGTATTGGCTATGCAAAGTTGCAGTCATTGCTGTCTACCATGAACATAAAAAACCAGATGCACCACAAAACATTTTACAAGCTATCTAAAACTGTTAGCATTGCAGCAAAGGATGCAGCAGAAGAAGCAATGTGTCAAGCAGCTGGTGTAGTTGCAGAAAGAGCAGCAGCTACAGGTCCCCTCCCAGGCCGTGCCAAAAGTAACACAGGGCGTCCTATTATCGTTGTGTCTTAATACGGTACATGGCAAAAACGCGGCCTTTCATCGCACAACGGAGTTGGTGTTGCCATTGACGTTGACAGTAGCCTAGTTTTGGATACTCAGGTCATCAGCAATTATTGCAAAATATGTGCAGTTGGTCCAAAGCCAGGATCTCCTGAGTTTATGAATTGGATACAAATGCATAAACCTCAATGCCAGAAGAATGTAGATTGTTCTTCAAATGCAATGCAGACTGTGGCAGCAAGGATTATTTATTCACGGTCAGTTGAAAAAAGATTTCTGATTTATGGCACTATGCTTTGCGACGGTGATGCAAAGGCATTCAATGAAGTCCAAAATTCTAAATGCTCTGACATTGAGATAAAAAAATGAGGATTGCATCAACCACATAACAAAAAGGATGTTTAATGCTCTGAGCAATTTGAGGAAAACAAATGAGTCACTAAATCTTAAACTGACCACATCGCCCATCGAACAAATTACAAACACATATGCCAACAATTTAAAAGACAATGCCCTTGATGTTACAAAAATGAAGCGGGGAGTTTTAGCTGGGTTTTTTCATATGATGAGCACTGACAATGCACCCAACCTTAGACTTTGTCCAGAGGGTGAGAATTCCTGGTGCCGCTACCAGAGAACTCTGAAGACATGGTTGCGCGAACAACATTGGCCTACATTTTCGGCGGAAGTTTGCAGACTTATCTACCCAATTGTGACAAGGCTGAAAGATACAAATCTCCTCCTGCAAAAATGGGCACGCAGAATGCCAATGAAAGCTTCAACTCATTGATTTGGCAGCGCTGCCCTAAAACAACATTTGCTTCACTGTCAGCGGTAGAGCCGGCAACTTCCTTTGCCACTCTATCTTTCAACTGTGGTGCTGTAGAGCTAAAAATGGTAACGGACAGAATTGAACTGGAATGGGGTGTTGTACAGCACACACGTGCTACTCGAATGCTGAACAAAAAATATTATGATTCAAGAAGATGAACATTGGGTGTATCAAAGTGGAAAACGAAAAAAACTTTAAAAAAGATGTCTTGGACGAGAACACCAGCACGAGTTAGCAGGAGGTGAAACATATGTTGCTTGTGCATTTAACAATTAATTGTATTTGCAAATGACTATGTATATGTTGCTTAATTAAAAAAACAATGTAAGAATACTTTTTTCTGTTATTAAACTTATTTTTATTTGCTTTCAAAGTTTAAAATTGAATTATCTCAAAATCTTGTTTTCCCATTTGTTATGTATCGGAATCTACTCAATTCCAGATGAATGAAGGCCAAAACCAAAGTGGCTGGCAACATAATCAGGGAACTTGTATTTGCTGACGACTGCGCTCTAATGAGCAACTCAGAACTGAACATGCAGGTTGGAATGGACCAGTTCTCTGCCGCATGCGAAAATTTTAGCCTGACCATAAATGCCAAAAAAACAGAGGTCATGTACCAACCAGCACCAGGCATGCCGTACACAAAACCAGAGACTACAGTCAATGGGCAGACGTTGAATGCCGTAGACAAATTCACATATCTGGGCAGCACGCTGTCGAGATCTGTCAGCCTAGACGATGAGGTGGCAAGCAGAATAGCAAAGGCCAGCACAGCCTTTGGTAGAATGCGCTCGATGGTCTGGGCACGTCGTGGCATCAGCGTCAAGACCAAACTCAAAGTCTGCCGTGCAACCATCATTCCAACCCTACTATACGCTTGCGAAAGCTGGACTGTATACTCTGGACATGCAAGGAGGTTAAACCACTTCCACACAGGTTACCTGAGGCGAATATTCCACATCCGATGGCAAGATCGTGTCACTGACATCGAGGTTCTCTCGAGGACTAACATGCCCAGCATCCATGCACTTCTACTAGAAAAAGCCCGACTAGGATGGGCCGGACACCTCGTCCGTATGTCAGACGAGCGGCTCCCAAAGAAGCTTCTCTACGACGAGCTGAGAGAGGGATGGTGCGAGAGAGGGCGCCCAAAGAAACGTTATAAAGACGGTCTGAAGGACTCACTAAAAAGTTGCCAGATAGACATCGACACCTGGGAATGTCTTGCGAAAAGCAGATCTGACTGGAGAAGCGCAGTCAAATCGGGTGTAGCTGCTGGTGAAGATGACCGTGTTGTGAAAGCCCAGAACAGACGCGAGACGCGGAAATCCCGAGCAGCGGGAACACCATCCCCTTCTACAAACCTTGTGTGCCCGATATGTAACAGATGTTTTCGTGCTCGCATTGGCCTGTTCAGCCACATGCGCACCCACAGCCAACAGGGAAAATCTGTGACAAGGATGATGTCGGCGGTCCTCATTGTCAACGATGGACAGCTATTATTATGTATCTGAAACCTTAAAATCTAAACTAATATAGAGGATGGAAACATGCAATTTGGTGTGTACATTTCTAATACACTTTTCTTGGTAATGTTTTAAAGAAAAGCTAATTTGGTCAAAGATATTTTATTAAAAAACATTTTTTATGCCAAATGTTGATGAATTTTGGCGACTTTTCATGGAGCTCAAATAGAAAAATAGAAGAAAAAAATATTTTTGAATCTTTTTCAGAAAATAAATATGCTTTTTCCCTAGAAATATGCTTAACATTCATGGATCATTCATATTATTTTTAATACATATGTTGGTTTTTTTTAAATTGAAGGTATCTGCAAGCAAGCGTTTTTTCAAGGTCACCGCAGTTATCATGGCAACCGAGTATTTTTTTTTTTTAACCTGCAAATATATCTACATTCATAGCCTAACATTACCATTATAAAATATTTGGTCTGATTTTATTAATAATTTTTGCTAGGCTAGCCCCTTAACTCATTCACTCCCACGAGCCGATACAACGGCCTACGGTTTTTTCTAGAAAACCCAGGAGCCGGCGTATCGGCTTTTGCTACTGTGTTCACAAAATCACATATTTTCCCATTCCTAGTTCTCCTAAATGTTTTATTTTGGTTATTGGCGGAAGACCAGATTTTGCACTTTTTCATTCCGGAAGAGTTAGTTTTAGTTTAGTTGAAAAAATGTTTAGTTTCTTAACTTGGAAAATATAATTTTTTTTCGGAGAGCAACTTTGAAGCTATCCTATGCACCTTCAGCCACACCAAATAGAGTTTTTTCAGTACAAGCTCGGGAATAGATAGATTATCTTAATGCTAATGGTAGTGATGATGAAGATATCGATCATTATGATAGCGCTGTTTCAATTTATTTATCTAGTCTTAGTTCTAAGTCAAGCGATGAAAGTAAAACCAAATCTACTGACGAAGGGCCAGTGCCCTCTTTTGTCTCAAGCAATGGTAATAACAGTTCACAAATTCAGTTAAGGTTCAAGATCCTGCACAATCATTCTAGTGTGTATAACATAAATGTGTGTATATTTTATTTGAATACAGCAGGAATATTCTTTCCGTGTGCGCGTAAATTATAAACACTCACGCTGATGTTGATCTCAGCTTTTATTTTTTAGCACGTTTTCAACTTCACGTGCCTTCAGTAAAATGTAAATACTGTGATAAAAACTTCACCAAATTAGGTGCAACTTTCAGAACATTGTCCTTTAAGGATTACGGTCAATAACAATTCATTACGTTATTTGAATATTGGTTTAGAGCTGAATAATGTATTGATGAGGGAAACATTTTTGTTCATAATTTTAAAAAATAACAAACGATCATGCAACTTTAATCCATCAAACACAAATTTACACCTCCATTTGTAAAATATGTGAATTCCATTCTATTCTAGCCTCAATTGTGAACAGTTTGGTATATAATATGTGTAATTTTAGTGAACGTCTATTGAAGACAAATAGATCGCAACTAAGTGATGCTGTGTTTCAGTTTTACATGAGAAATAAATTGTGTCCAGAGGTCCAAAATATTTGGGAGTGAATGAGTTAACTTAGCTTTATTTTTACGTCTTACGCCAATACCTCATTATATTTTACCACAAATGTAAAATTAAAGCGTGTGGTGCTGATCCGTACTACATTTATGCCAAATATATTTTCTTGAAGATTCACATAAATGTTATTTTTTTTCTTTTAAAGTGTTCAATGATCCAGGCTTTTACTTCATATTTCTGATAAAACATAATGATTGATTGATGTAAGACAAAAGTCAAGCTAACATAATTAAATAGAACCTTGTTATAACTTAACTTAACGTCTTTATACTGGTTTAGAAGACCCTGCAGAGTCTGTATACAACCAGTTACATTTACATCACCTTGCTCTAAAAGCCATGCGCATCCAGTTTATTCTTAAATGCATTAACTGTCCCTGCCTCCACTACCTCCCCTGGCAATGCATTCCAAGCAGACACCACTCTCTGACTAAAAAAATATTTCCTAATATCTAATCTGGACCTCTCTTTAGTCAGCTTGTAGCTATGCTTGACTTCATATGTGTGTCACTCACTACTACGTGGATCATGTCTATCCCCCACCTTGTTAGCCAGACTGCCATAAAACAAACTGTTTCCAGCTAGACCTGTGTGGAAGTGAGGTGAAGATCATGACCAGTATATTTTACCTGACCCTGATTAACATGTCTGATCAGTATATTTTACCTGACCCTGATTAACATGTCTGATCAGTATGTTTTACCTGACCCTGATTAACATGTCTGATCAGTATGTTTTACCTGACCCTGATTAACATGTCTGATCAGTATGTTTTACCTGACCCTGATTAACATGTCTGATCAGTATGTTTTACCTGACCCTGATTAACATGTCTGATCAGTATATTTTACCTGACCCTGATTAACATGTCTGATCAGTATATTTTACCTGACCCTGATTAACAAGTCTGATCAGTATATTTTACCTGACCCTGATTAACATGTCTGATCAGTATATTTTACCTGACCCTGATTAACATGTCTGATCAGTATATTTTACCTGACCCTGATTAACATGTCTGATCAGTATATTTTACCTGACCCTGATTAACATGTCTGATCAGTATATTTTACCTGACCCTGATTAACATGTCTGATCAGTATGTTTTACCTGACCCTGATTAACATGTCTGATCAGTATGTTTTACCTGACCCTGATTAACATGTCTGATCAGTATATTTTACCTGACCCTGATTAACATGTCTGATCAGTATATTTTACCTGACCCTGATTAACATGTCTGATCAGTATGTTTTACCTGACCAGACATTAGTCTTCTCTCTAATGTGACTTGGCTTGACTTCTTTATACTGGTTTAGATTCTGCAGTCTGTATACAACCAGTTTCTTTTACACATCCATTTGACTTAAAAATAACTATGAGCATCCAATCTATTCTTGAATGTATTAATGGACCCTCCCTCTACTATTTCATGTGGCAATGCATTTCAAACGTTCACCACTCTCTGACTAAAAAATACTCCCTGGTATCTAAATCTGGACCTTTCTTTAATTAATTTGTGGCTGTTCCTCCTCTTGTTCTTGTAGGTGGTTGTATTTTGACAAACTTGTTATAGTCTCATCTATTCTTTCCGTTAATTATCTTATAAACCTGTATTAAGTCACCTCAACTTCTTCTCTTTTCTAGACACTAGGCCAGTTTTTCCACATAACTATAATTCTGGAACACTACTATCAGTTTTGCCTCTCTTTATTGTATCCTTTCTATCATGTTTATATCTCCTCTACGATAAGGACTCCACACCTGTACACAGTACTCCAATCTAGGTCTAACTAATGCTTTATATAGTTTAACTATCACATCCTTCCTCCTATGTTTAATATTTCTTTTCATCATACCTAACATTGTCCAGTATTTTTTCTCTTTGTCGTCCTCTATTCCTGCTACTGTTTATCAATTCCGTTGTTGACTCTTTTCCATACCATGATGTTAAGCTGTCCAGTATCCTCTGTTTGTTTTCTAAACATATTGACTCGTTGTCATGGTGTACTCAAGCCCTGTTCCTCTCATAATATGTCCAACAAGATGATTGCTTTGTTCTGATGTACATAATAAGTTGTCTCTGTTCTGCATGTAATAATTTGTCTGATGCCCAGCTCTCTTTAATTGCCTTTTGCAACATGCCTAGTAGGTTACAGTGTGACTAATCTTTGGGCCCCATAGCACCACGTATATTATGGCCATGAAAGGTTACAGCGGCACTGTTCAATCCATCCAGAGTACCACTCATATGAATCCAGAGCCTGTCTAACTATATTGCCAATTTTCTCAATGGGTGTCCTATCCATGCCAACTTCCTCTCCACACATCATGTCATTCACTTTGTTACTCCAATGCAAAGCCTACGTTTCAGTTGCAGCTGATCCATTTTAATAGAAACACTAATCTTAGCATTTGCAGGGACTGATTATAATAGCAATGTTTTTTTTTTCATAATGAGGTTGCTAGCTCCAAACACAACCCTCTATGTTTACCTTTTACGATGTGCTTGATAGGTTAAAGTTGTGTTATTCTATCTGGCTCACATACTACTCAAGTGGATCCAGCACATATCTAGCTATATTACCAGACTTCTCTCTAAGGGTGAGGAGCATTGATTTGCATCAGGATCAGGTCAAACATACTGACCAAGACCCCACCTCACTTCCACTCAGTGCACCTGGAAACAGCTATGTTCAGTAGTCTGGCCAATAGGGTGAGGATTAACACTGTGATCCCCATATTTGGTGAGCCTGCTGAGAAGCCTTGTATTGCACAACAGCCAGGAGGACCCAGAATCAGCTTCTACAGTACGCTTTGGGATTTTGGAATATAAGAAGAGTTGATAATAATAAGACCCAACACTTAAAGTTAGGACAATAATTTGGCCTGGATGGAATCACTGCAGTAGTGCTCCATGCTGGCCAACTCACCATACTATTTAACATCTGCATTCATATAAGACATTCCGGACCAGTGGATGAATGAATTACAAGACAATCCTAATCCACAAAAAAAAGTGACAGAGAAAATCTTGCAAACTACCACCCAATTTGCTTGCTGTCAACTACGAGGCGTGTTCAAATGAAACCGGACCCAGCGGCATAGGCATTTAGACATGCATCCCACTGCTTGGGTAGACGGCGGATGCTGTCTAAAAAAAATTACTTTGGCTGCTCTTTGAACCACTTGGTCACCGAGGCCATGACGTCTGCATCAGAGTCGAATCTTTGTCCTTTCATAAATTTTGGAAGTGTCTGAACAAATGGAAGTCACAAGGGGACGTATCAGGGCTGTAGGATGGGTGTGGCAGTACTTCCCACTTTTTCTGTGCCAAGCCTTTCTGAACAATGTTCACGACACGTGGATGCGCATTGTCGTGCAACAGAATCGCTCCATGTGAAAGCATGCCGGGTCGTTTATTCTTGATTGCTGTATGCAGCTTGTCTAGTGTGTCATTGTAGCGGATGGCATTGATGTTCACGCCAGGCTCTTTAAAGTCTACCAACAAAAGTCCCTCATCATTAAAAAAAACGCTGTCAGCATAACCTTACCAGCAGAAATGTGTGACTTTAATGTTTTTTGGTTTCGATGAACCAGGATGTTTCCATTGCATGCTAGCAGTTTTGCTGCTCGGCTCAAAGTGGTGGCACCACAATTCATCATCTGTCACTATGTGCAAAAGAAACGAATCACGCTTTTCTTCGTTTCACAGCAAGTGGTTCAAACTCCATTTCATGCGTTCTTCCTTATGGTGTTTGGTCAGCAACCGAGGTACCCATTGTGAACACACCTTCTCGATACATCAGTTTCTTGCTAACCACCATTTGAACTGTCCCTAGTGACACAGCGAATTCCTCTGCTAGCGAACGTAAGCTCCGGGGACGGTCGACCCCAATTGCTACATCAATTTTGGCGATGGCATCTTCTGATGCACCAATATGCGCCTGACCTGGTCTCAGAAGATCTTTCCTTAACTCACATCCTTCTTTAAATATCGTTGTCCAGTTCTTCGCTGTTATCTTCGACAAACTTTTGTCACCATTCACTACTTGCATTCTACAATGACTGTCAACTGGTCGACATCCTTCAGCTGTTAGAAACCGAATCACTGCTCGCTGATCAACTCTGGACGGATTCCGTATCACACCCGCCATGTGTTCAATTGTGTGCTGAGGAAACTATAAGTCGGAGGATAATGAAATTTTGCTAACTTGACAGTTGCTATGTGCTATGAGGTCATCATGCGCATCGTACGTATATTCACCTGATGCAGTTCGTCTGGTTTCATTTGAACACGCCTTGTATTTATAAACTGTTCACAAAAGTCATTACCCACAAATTAGAAAGGCAACTCGATGAGAACCAATCGCGGGAACATGCAGGTTTCAGAAAGGACTTCTCAGCATTGACCATCTCCACACAATGGAGAGAGCTGATGGAGAGAGCATGCAAAGTATGCATGTATTGTCTTTGTAAACTACAAAGACCTTTGATAGTGTGCAGATAAATGCAATAGTGAATGCCATGAGGAACCAAGGTATCAACAAAATGTATGCTCAGCTTATATAGAAGATAAACGAGGACTCTCCAACTGAGATGCCTGTTTTCCACAAGTGACTCTCCATATCTATACACAGTGGAGTACAACAAGGCAATACCATCTTCCCAAATCTATTCACAGCTGCTCTTGAAGAAGTTTTTTTTGGTCCCTAAACTAACAGGTTTCAGAAAGGACTTCTCAGCATTGACCATCTCCACACAATCAACCAGCTGATGGAGAGAGCATGCAAAGTATGCATGTATTGTCTTTGTAAACTACAAAGACCTTTGATAGTGTGCAGATAAATGCAATAGTGAATGCCATGAGGAACCAAGGTATCAACAAAATGTATGCTCAGCTTATATAGAAGATAAACGAGGACACAGTGGAGTACAACAAGGCAATACCATCTTCCCAAATCTATTCACAGCTGCTCTTGAAGAAGTTTTTTTTGGTCCCTAAACTAACAGGATTGAATCATCAACATAGATGATGATGAGATGCTCACACACCTACGGTCTGCAGACAACATTCTAATCTTCTACCACAGCATTGCAGAAACTGAACAAAGCCTAAACAAGCTGGTTGAAGCAGGCAATACGGTTGGTCTGAACATAAATAGAAAAATGCTTTTGTCACCCGGAGCTCAATTATTTGAATCTGGGCTGTCTATTACTTCATTTTCTTTACTGGTGTTTGTCATTTTATAGATTGTGAGAAGGCATTTGACAGTTTAGATCAAAACATTTTATGGCTTCTATGGGATACCGGAGAAGTTAATATCATTCATACAGTATATGTAAGAAAACAGTTTCCAGAGTGATAAATAAAGGAGCACTTACCGTCAGTTTTGAAGTACAAACGGGAGTGAGACATGGATGTCCATTATTAGCACACTTCTTGACAGTGATAGACTGGATTATGAAGATGTCTACATCAGGAAAGATAACCGGTATAGAATTGGTCATTGTAGTCACAGTTAGAGGATCTTGACTATGCAGATCACTTGGTACTGCTGTCACACAGTCATAACCAAATGCAAGAAAAACTAAATAAGGTGAGGGCTCATTGTCAAACTGGGAATAAATATTAACATGAATGAAACAAATGTTTAAAATCACCACCTTAAGGAAAGGGCCAGTTGTACTTGGAGGGGAGTCACTGGAGGAGGTAGACACCTTCATATAGCAGCACCAATGATACTTCTGGGGACACAAAGGCAGATGTAATGGCTGGAATTGGAAAGACAAGGACATCATTCCTGTTACAAATAAACAATATTTGAAAGTCCAGGGAAATAAAGACACCAAATTAAAATGCTTTTAATTCCAATGTCAAGTCAGTGCTCCTGTATGGAGCAGAATCTAGGAGAATGACAAAGGCAATACAGAGAAATTTCCAGTTGTTTGTCAATAAATGTCCATGGAAGATAAAGGGTATATGTTGACAAGAAGTGGTGTGAAAATGATCTTCATGTCTTTGACATCAACTGGAGAGAGGCAGAAAGAGCAGATCAAGATCAAGCTTGCTGGAGCAGGATTGTCAATGGCCTATGTCCCAAAAGATGCAGCAGGCATCTGTTGATTGTGATTGTTGTCACTAACAAAAATACTTTGTTTACAACTCACTGCTTTGAAGTTTCCACCATTTCTGAGCAGAAACAAAAATAAATTTATGTTATGTCATCAAAACCTTTATCTGTGACAAAAGAAGAACCACTGAAACCTGCTATCAATGAAACATTAAAAGTGAAGAACTCAGCAACAGTAGCTTCGACCAATAACAAATGGATAATCCCTAAGATTGTGTCCAATTTATGTCTACTTCCTCTTCAAAAATAATTCTCACATAACCTATATTTCTTAGACTGAACACTCTGCCGCAGAATGTTAAGTTCCTGCGAACGTTGGAGGTTTTGTACCTTCCCAATAACAATCTGTCGAGCCTTCCTGAAAACATGGAAATTATGGAGTATCTTCGAGAGTTGGACCTTAATGGCAACAAGATCAGTGAAAGCCATCTTCCAAAAACATTAGAGGTAAAATATGCCTTCATAAATTATTTCTCTTCTGTGTATTTGTTTTCGTGCTAAGTCTTACAAATGGGATCAGTAACATCTAAGTTCAGCTGATCAGATTAGATGTCATCTTCCATGCCAAAAGTTGGCTGATCAGATTAGATCAGTTGTCATCTTCCACGTCAAAGGTTGGAAGATCATATTAGATCAGTTATCATCCCCCACATCAAAGGTTGGAAGATCATATAAGATCAAAGGTTGCAAAAGGAAATTTGACAGACCTGTATGCTATGACGAGGAAAACTAAAATGTAAATATATACAAATAAATGGCTTCTTTAAAGACCAGGTAATTACCAGAGTGAATGAACTAGTATAGAGATGAGCTGAACATTTTGAAGAACTCTTAAATAATCTAGTCCAACAAGATATACCAGATATACAGCCAGCGGAAGTTTATCTGCAGGTAAACATGCAGAAAACTAACCAAGGAGGAAGAAAGATAAGTCATAACACATCTAAAATATACAATGTTACTAGTCCAGATGTTATACCTGTAGAAGCCATTCAAGTACTTCACATTTATTAAGTCTGCTAAGGAAGATCTGGGAAAGCGAAGAAATCCTTTCCTTCCTAATCACAAGTACTTCTCATCTATTCCTCCATCGAGTGATAATATAGTCGAGGAGTTGCCACTGCTTAGATCGAGGGAGCATCCACAATGATTGTTATTTTCAGGTGGCCTGACGAAACATGGTATTTGTGATGAAAGGCACAGAGGCTCAGCAATAGTTGGCCGTTACTGTTGCTCTTTCCAATGCTGTGTTATTTAAGTACTGCCTGCCTGCATTGTCCAGCAGTGTATTCCAGGAACTGAAGATAAAGCCCTTCATCTTCTCACAGATATTTATCTGTAACTGTCACTTGAATTGATTAAAGTGGAAAAGATTTGCATGTCAACCCCACTCTCTCATCCCCTGCTACCTTAATCCAGTGGCAAAACATAGTCAAGACGACTGGAGGTAGCATGTTATATAGATTTGTCCACACAGTTTAGCCTACTATTGTATGAAAAGCTTTTTTTTTCTTGTGATTTATAGTTTTTAGGTTAGTTCACCCCATGGCCAACCTTCTTTAGTCTGACCTGACATGGTCAATTCTCTTCTACCATGGGCTCTAGAGGTCTTTTCTTTTTGGAGTGGCTGATTTATTGAGTGGCTAATAGTTTCTACAGCATTTGGGCAGCTGACTCGATGATCAACCCTCTTTAGTTGCCACTAAGAATATGCCTGACAAATTACAGTGTATTCTTTGCTCCTTGCTAGGCATTGGTGACACTATTCAGAAGTAACCACAAAGATTAAAAAAAGTGAAGTGATATGACAAGATGAATGAGAGATGTTTTGTTGTTTGTGTCCAGGTTTTGAAGATTGCAGAGAATCCTATCATTCTCCCCAATGAGGACATGAAGTCAACCTTGAACAAGATGAGAGATAAGGAACACCTAAAGAGGTTCTCAGTTCTGGACCTAACTAACATTAAACTTACTGACTTTCCAATCACTGTTTGCTCCATGCGACTTCTAGTGGTTCTCAAGTTGGCAAATAACCAGGTACGTATGTTGTCTCAACCATGCTGTAGGTTTGTAGAGGGCTCTGTATGGATGGGATTAGGATGACTGCCGAACTGAGGGCATAATGTACGAGGTCATTACAAAGGTCTTCTACAAAGAAGAATGACAATATTGATTGTGGGATTTCAGAATTACAGTTATGAGGAAAGACTCAGGAAAACCTCCCTACAGTGTCTAGAAAGGAGAAGAATTCAAGGTGACTTAATACAGGTTTATAAGATAATCAATGGAAAGGATAAATTGGACTATAACAAGTTTTTCAAAATACAACTACCTACAAGAACAAGAGGGCACAGCTACAAATTAATTAAAGAAAGGTCTAGATTAGATATTAGGAAATATTTTTTTAGTCAAAGATGGTGAATCCTTAGAATGCATTGCCACAGGAAATAATGGAGGCAGGGTCAATTAATGCAATCAAGAATAGATTAGATGCACATAGTATTTATATCAAGGCAATGTAAATTAAACTGGTTATATACAGACTGCATGGTCTTCTAAACCAGTATAAAGATGTTAAGTTACTAAAGTGCAGTATAACCCCTCTGGGAAGGAAGACAATGCGTGTATGAGACATGTGGGTGAAAGAGATAAGACCAGGACCACTGCCACACTCAAAACATGTTGAATGAGGTGGCTTGCAGTGTTGTCTAACTACTCCAGGGTAGAGGACTGTGTGGATGGGACAGGACCACTGGCACGCCGAGAGTATGTTGTAAGAGATGACTAACAGTGCTCAGTCCCTCTCAGTAAATGGTGAAAAGTGTAGACATTGATGGTTCTCACAGCTTGCTAGTTGTATACACTCATGTTCTGTCTTCATGGCGGCTCTCTCTGCTGCACGCACATATGAGTGCAGTCTGTGCATCACTGGTTCATCAATTACAGTGTCGTCATCCAAGAGATGGTTATTGGTTGATCACCTTCAAAATTTCATTTCTATCCATTGCCAATTTGCCCACTAGGGGTGCTCTTGACGTTGTTGTTGAATCCCCACAATGAGTAGGTTTACTCTTTTGTGCGCCATAAAAAGGACATTAAGTGGTGGGTTGTCGTAGCTTTCCTCACATCCCTAGCGTGCTGATGAAGGTGGACTGGGGTCCTCCAGGCGGTTGTACTATGCTTGTCTTCATCTGTGTGTTGCTCACTACTACAGGGATCACGTCGAACCTCACCTTGTTAGCCAGACTGTTGTTCTCGACAACAGTCCATTTTCAGGACGACCAACAAGGAGGTCAGGAAAGGGTCTTGGCCAGTATATTTTTCCTGGCCCTGTCTAACATTGTCTGATCAGTTTGTTTTGCCTGACCAGACGTTAGCCTCATCGTCCCCTGTTCTTGAGGTAAAGATGTCAGATCTTTCATTCCTGCAAACCCCAGCATGACTAGAATAGTAGATCCGCACAAGATACAAAAGATCTGGGACCTCTATGTCTGCTATCCACACATGCCATCGCCAGCCCTTCAGTACCTTCTATAGCAAGGATTGAAAATCGGAGAAGATTATAGCTCTCATTAAAGTGGTCTCCGAAAGCCACCTCAGAGCCAAAGTCACTATCTATATCTCCATTCTCTTACTTGAAGCTTTTGTCATGTATGCACACTGCTGAAGACAGATGTGTCGGACCGAACGGTGCAAATATCACAGTCAATCTGTAAACTAGCAGCAACACAACTCATTCCGTTCTCCAGATTACTTCCAGCTACTTGTAAAGCCTTCTTCAGGGCTTGGTTGCGGGAGATTGAGAACGAAAGAAGAAGAAAATTGTATGCATAGCTAATCAACGACTGTTCGTTTCACTCTAGCAAAGAAGCCCCTGTAGGGTAGAAGACTCTTGTGTGACAGAGACAAGAATAAGACCACTGCCGTACTGAGACAGCATTTTGTAAGGGATGACTAACAGTGTGGTATAACCCCTGTAGGGTAGAAGACTTCTCAACTCATTGTTGCAGATCTTACCAATCGCAAGCGAAATGCCCATTTGGTGTGAGTAACCCGAGTGGTTTGCCTGGGTCTTTGTGTATGACAAGGACAAGAATAGCTCCACTGCCTCACAGAGAGCATGTTGTAAGAGGTGACTAACTGTGTGACATGGCATAACACCGGCCATGGTTAGGTGGTTTGTTTAGAGCAGCATAGATGGCACCAAAGAGGCTGCAGGTCTACTTTGCTCTAGTGTTTGAGTCTATTAAGATGAACTCACACATCAGTTAACCACCTAATGCAGCTAGTACTAAGCTGCTCAAGCCTAGCCCGCTAAGCAGGAAATCATTCTCTCAGCTATATCCAGCTCACACCACAACTGAGACCTGCACAGGGGCGTCTGTTTCTGTAGAAGTACAAGTCGACTAAGAACATTCTGGGATTTAAAAAAAGCTCCGGAAACAAAACCTCAGAAATGATACAGTGTGTAAAAACACAGATAAGTAGGGTACAAATGCCGAGCTGAAAGAAAAAGAAGAAGAACAAAACTTAAAACCAATGTTACAACCAAAAGGCCTTCATTATGGTCAATAGACAGAAAAATAACTAAAATATCATGAAAGAAATTATCAAATTGGAAAGATTATTAACTTCTGTTCGGTAGTGGTGACCATCAGCTATTTCGAATGGAATTCAGGAGGCTGGCTAGGAATAGGTGAGAAGTAGAAGAAGCAAAAATAGAGGGATAACCCAGATAAGCTGTTAGAGACCAAATGAGAAATGACCAGATAGTGATATGTGAACATAAAAACAAAATGGTCCAAACACATACAGATGAAGATAGAAGGGGGGAAAGGCAGATAAGGGAAGGAGATAGGTTAGATAGAGCCTAGGAAAGGGTAGCTAACATTTTCATTCCTAACAGTTGTCTCTGATATGGGACTACCTGTACATTTTCTTCTACCAATCATAAATGAAGAATGTGACGGAAACATCTGTTGGTGACGGTCTACAGTCTGGATGTGATACTCTTAGTTACATGTGACGGAAACATCTGTTGGTGAAGGTCTACAGTCTGGAGGTGATACTCTCAGTTACATGTGGCAGAGACATCTGTTGGTGAAGGTCTACAGTCTGGATGTGATACTCTTAGTTACATGTGACGGAAACATCTGTTGGTGAAGGTCTACAGTCTGGAGGTGATACTCCTAGTTACATGTGACGGAAACATCTGTTGGTGAAGGTCTACAGTCTGGATGGGATACTCTTAGTTACATTACATGTCCATGTTTCCCAGCCATAGTGTAGAACTGATTTTACATTAGTGGCGAAGATATGCAGTGTGAATGTTATACTCTTAATTACATGCCATGTTTCTCAGCTTTATAGTAAGATTAATTTTACATTAGTGTTGAAGGTTTGCAGTCTGGATGCGATACTTTTAGTTGCATGTCCATGCTTCGGGAGTTTAACTTGAGGTAAAATCTTGATCCTGTGCTATTTCTAGTCACCTCGACTACATCTTGCCACTGGACCAAAGTAGGTTAGGACAAGAGAGTGAGGTTGACGACAGTGCAAATCTTTCTCACTAGAATCTATTTAAGCGCAAGTTTCAGCATCAGACATATCATTTGAACCGTGAAATGAAATAGAAATGAAAGCTCTTACCTTCGGCATGTGGAATGTGTGCACATTACTTCAAAAAGTCAAGAATGATAGGACCAAAAGGAGAATTACCACATTACAAGGTGGATGTGGTTGCTTAATGAGACAAGCTTGCCAGGTTATGGAAGTTGTGGGCAGCTACGCATTCTTTTTGAGGGTGCATGTCAGCATAGAAAGGTGCATGCTGGTGCCGGATTCGTCATTAGGTCTCATCTAGTCCAGAAGAATGTTAGGCCACCACAGGACATCAAAGACCAGTTAATGACTCTCCAACTCTCATTAGGACACTAGAGGAGTGCTACAGTTATCAGCAACTATGCCCCAACAATGAATAACTCTGAGGATATACAGGATAAAATCTGCGAGGAGATATACATCGTCATCTTGTCAGTTCCAAAGTAAGAGAAGCTCGTTATCTTTGGTGGTAACTTTAAAGAGTAAAGACCAACCATCAGTCCTGGGAGTGAGTATTGGGGGCACATGCAAGTGCAGGCAAGTGCAACAGCACTGGGCTTGAACTATTGAGTCTGTGTCACTCAAGATCTCTCCATCACTAACACCATGTTTCGACTGCTCACCTGCGACAAGATGTGAATGCATCCTCCCTCTAAACAGAGACATCTTATTGGACTATGTGCTTACCAGAAGGAGGGACAGACAAGTGTGTGAGGGATAAAGACTGTATGTAGCAGAATGCTGGACAAACTCCAAGCTCATTGTGTCAAAGTTTAATCTCTAGATGGGATGATGAGGCTAACGAAGATAAGGGTGATAAAATCAATCAGAAAGCCACCAGCAGTAATACCAGATGATTACCATAACATGAACAGACAAGAGCAAACTGTTGTGTTGCGCCTTAGAACAGGACACAACAGACTCCGCAGCCACATGTACACAAAAATGAAGATTGGCAACTCAGCCATGTGTACATGCAGACAGGCACCCCAGACAGCAGAGCACATACTACAAAACTGCCTCAAATATGATATACAGAGAAAAATCTCACTGGCCCATAGAAATAACACTGGAAGAGAAACTTTATGGACCTGTATGTGAACTACAAAAGACAGTGAAGTTTATACAAGAGACAACATTGCAGATATAGACAATATTTTAAAGCGAATGAAAAAAGAAGCAGCAGCAGCTCATCTCAAACAAGATCTGCTTCCAGAGAGTCAGTGTGGTTTCCAAGCTAGTCACAGGACGATTTACATGATATTTACAGCTCATTAAATGCAGGAGAAATGCCAGGAACAGCATCAATGATTTGTACACAACTTCTGTTGACCTGACCAAATTCTTAACGGACACCATCAACAGAGACAGACTGGAAAATCATGGTAAATTTTGCTGCCTCAAAAAATTAATCACAGTTGTCCACCAGTTTCATGATGGCATTTAGACTTGTGTGCTAAATGATAGTGAACTGTCTGCATTCTTTATAGTAATAGTATAGAAATAATAAATGAAGTCAAACAAGGTTATGTGCTGGTCCCAACTCTCTTTAGCATGGCATTTGATGCCATACTTTCTGATGGTGCACGATGTCCTTCCACGAGAAGCTGCACGGAAGCGTACAGAGCCTTGAGTCGACTGCTGCCTTCATTAGAGTCATTGAAGTTGAGGTCTGAAGATGAACGAGGAAGAAGAAAGAAGAAGAAGACATTTCCACACCAGCTACTCCAGAGGCTGCTCAGAATCGATTGACAGAACAAAGTGCCCAACTGATGTCCTCAACAGGGCTAGGATCTCAGACTTTCATGTACTGGTACAGAGAACCAAAATCAGATGAGCTGGGCATATTGTTTGCATGTCTGATGAGCTCCTCCCTAAGCAGTTGTTGTATGGTGAGCTCAGGACAGAAGAAGAAACAAAACAACGATTCTCTGAAAGTATCTCTGAACAGCTTTCTCATTGATGTCACCTTCTTAGAGCTGCTTACACCAATCCTCTTAGCTGAGCCCACTGCCATCACACATGGTTCTCGCATCACCAAATAGAGACTTATTGCTGCGTCACATAGAAAAAAATAACTACATGAAAGGACATAATGCAAGACATTCCAATCACTGATGCTGTCCACATGTGGTAGAGTTTGTTATGCTCAGATTAGACTGTACAGTTAAATGTGGCCATGTCTAAATACACATGTCTGATACAGTCACCATCTTCATTTGCGATGGACAACATTATTATTATTGCGTGTATTATTATTAGAACTGGCAAAGATGGCGCCATAACTGGCTGCGAGTCTACATTTCTTTACTGTTTTGGATCATTATGGATGCCGCCAGACCACGGATTTGCCTGAAATTCACACTAGTCGACGACTTACACTTGTGTTCACGAAAACGTGGAGTTGTTTTCCGTCTGGACTTGTTATTTCGTTCTTTTTTTGTGATTTCTTCCATCCGTTTATCCTGGTCTGGACGCCGGCTGAATGGCACTACGCTTATACCTGTGACGTATTTCACGGGTTAGTTCTGCCGGTTCACCTTCACGAATTTGGCGTGTGGGAATTTTAGATGCTACTATCATGAGCTGAATACAGCTGGGGAGAGATGCCAGAGTCACTCACACGCTGAGTGTTGTCCATACGACCTCTTGTGGTTATCAAAAAAGCACGACAAACTGCGTTAGATGCCTTCCTACCTTTCTACCCTGCGGGTTACATGTTTACGGAAAGGCTTCGGTGGTAACCCTGAGGCAAAATCTGCATCTTATGCTATCTCCAGTCGTCTCGATGAATGTCTTGCCACTGGCACAAGGTAGCTTAGGCTCTGTGAGTGAGGTTGACAAAAGGCGCAGTTTCTTCCTCACTTTAATCCAAATCACCGCGCAAGTCACCCATTTCAGCGGACACAGCAAGTGATACGACTGTCCACACGGCTGAACAAAGAGAACAAACATCACTTGTGATGGACAACTATTATTATTAGAACTGATTTTACATTACTGTTAAAAGTCTACAGTCTGTATATGATAGTCTATAAGCAAAATGTCAATGTTTCCCAACCATATTGTAGGACTGATTTTACATTAGTCTTAACAGTCGTATCCCAATAGGACAGAAAGCAATGTTTTAAAATTGTACTGAAGTTTGATGTACTGGGCCATTAAGGCACAAAACATACTATAGCACACTCACACCCCCAAGATGAATTAGGAAAAAAACAATATATGTTTTGACAGAGTGCAACATGACTATTTCTGACTCCTAGTAAGTTGTAGATCAAACAAAGTCTTTGTCACATAGTGATGTGACTAATTATTTCTGACTCCTAGTAAGTTGTAGATCAAACAAAGTCTTTGTCACATAGTGATGTGACTAATTATTTCTGACTCCTAGTAAGTTGTAGATCAAACAAAGTCTTTGTCACATAGTGATGTGACTAATTATTTCTGACTCCTAGTAAGTTGTAGATCAAACAAAGTCTTTGTCACATAGTGATGTGACTAATTATTTCTGACTCCTAGTAAGTTGTAGATCAAACAAAGTCTTTGTCACATAGTGATGTGACTAATTATTTCTGACTCCTAGTAAGTTGTAGATCAAACAAAGTCTTTGTCACATAGTGATGTGACTAATTATTTCTGACTCCTAGTAAGTTGTAGATCAAACAAAGTCTTTGTCACATAGTGATGTGACTAATTATTTCTGACTCCTAGTAAGTTGTAGATCAAACAAAGTCTTTGTCACATAGTGATGTGACTAATTATTTCTGACTCCTAGTAAGTTGTAGATCAAACAAAGTCTTTGTCACATAGTGATGTGACTAATTATTTCTGACTCCTAGTAAGTTGTAGATCAAACAAAGTCTTTGTCACATAGTGATGTGACTAATTATTTCTGACTCCTAGTAAGTTGTAGATCAAACAAAGTCTTTGTCACATAGTGATGTGACTAATTATTTCTGACTCCTAGTAAGTTGTAGATCAAACAAAGTCTTTGTCACATAGTGATGTGACTAATTATTTCTGACTCCTAGTAAGTTGTAGATCAAACAAAGTCTTTGTCACATAGTGATGTGACTAATTATTTCTGACTCCTAGTAAGTTGTAGATCAAACAAAGTCTTTGTCACATAGTGATGTGACTAATTATTTCTGACTCCTAGTAAGTTGTAGATCAAACAAAGTCTTTGTCACATAGTGATGTGACTAATTATTTCTGACTCCTAGTAAGTTGTAGATCAAACAAAGTCTTTGTCACATAGTGATGTGACTAATTATTTCTGACTCCTAGTAAGTTGTAGATCAAACAAAGTCTTTGTCACATAGTGATGTGACTAATTATTTCTGACTCCTAGTAAGTTGTAGATCAAACAAAGTCTTTGTCACATAGTGATGTGACTAATTATTTCTGACTCCTAGTAAGTTGTAGATCAAACAAAGTCTTTGTCACATAGTGATGTGACTAATTATTTCTGACTCCTAGTAAGTTGTAGATCAAACAAAGTCTTTGTCACATAGTGATGTGACTAATTATTTCTGATTCTTGATAGTTTTACGACTTCCCGGATGACATCCAAAACTGCAAGAACCTGCAATATATAGATCTCCACAACAACAACATCAACAACATCCCCTTGACGATTGATCTTTTGCACCAGCTTGAATACCTAGACCTGTCTCACAACATGATCAAAGTGGTCCCAATGACTCTGACAAAGGTGCGAATTCTACATTATTTAGTTAGCTTGATTGAGCCGTAAGATGTTCTCTTGTTAAATTGACCACTTCACATAAGGGGATACTAATCTGGAGTTTACTCAAATTAATTAGGGGTCGAGAATTATTACTAAGTCAAGGTCCTACATCAAGGTTTACTAAAAGCAAAAGTCATAAAAAAGGTTTGCAAAAAGTCATAGTCATACAGGAAAATTTACTAAATATCAAAGTGTTTGCAGAAAGGTTTATTAAAAGTCAAGGTCATACAGGAAAATTTACTAAATATCAAAGTGTTTGCAGAAAGGTTTATTAAAAACCAAGGTCATACAGGAAAATTTACTAAAAAAAAGTGTTTGCAAGTTGGTGTTTGCGAATGCTCACAATGAGTAGGTCACTCTTTTGTGCGCCCTGAAAAGGACATTAAGTGGCGGGTTGCAGTAGCTTTGCTCACATCCTGAGCGTGCTGATGAAGGTGTATCAGGATCATCCAGGCAGTTGTGCTACGCTTGGCTTCATCTGTGTGTTTTGCCTGACCCTGACTAACATTTTGCCTGACCCGGACTAACATTTTGCCTGACCCTGACTAACATTTTGCCTGACCCTGACTAACATTTTGCCTGACCCTGACTAACATTTTGCCTGACCCTGACTAACATTTTGCCTGACCCTGACTAACATTTTGCCTGACCCTGACTAACATTTTGCCTGACCCTGACTAACATTTTGCCTGACCCTGACTAACATTTTGCCTGACCCTGACTAACATTTTGCCTGACCTTGACTAACATTTTGCCTGACTTTGACTAACATTTTGCCTGACCCTGACTAACATTTTGCC
This sequence comes from Ariolimax columbianus, assembly GCA_036924085.1. NCBI lineage: Eukaryota > Metazoa > Mollusca > Gastropoda > Stylommatophora > Arionidae > Ariolimax > Ariolimax columbianus. The sequence continues at coordinate 102,717,024 of JAVGWX010000005.1, forward strand.
CCACCAGACCTTAGTCATCCTCCCCAAGTGTTTACATGAAGGTTGATTAAAAGTCAAGGTCATACAGGACAGTATACTAAAAGTCAATATGGTACAGGAAGATTTACTTAAAGTCAAAGGGGTACAGGAAGATTTACTTAAAGTCAAAGGGGTACAGGAAGATTTACTTAAAGTCAAAGGGGTACAGGAAGATTTACTTAAAGTCAAAGGGGTACAGGAAGATTTACTTAAAGTCAAAGGGGTACAGGAAGATTTACTTAAAGTCAAAGGGGTACAGGAAGATTTACTTAAAGTCAAAGGGGTACAGGAAGATTTACTTAAAGTCAAAGGGGTACAGGAAGATTTACTTAAAGTCAAAGGGGTACAGGAAGATTTACTTAAAGTCAAAGGGGTACAGGAAGGTTTACTTAAAGTCAAAGGGGTACAGGAAGGTTTACTGAAACCAGCAGGTGCTGTAACAGTGAAAGGTTTGAATGTCCTGTTGAGTGTGAATGACCTCTCCCGCAATAACTTTGTTAGTCAAATAAAATATTTTGTGAAAAGAATGTGCAGGCAAATGATGTTCAACATTAGCTCTTTTTCTGCGTTCGTTCTAAATCTCTCGCTACTAAGCCCTGAAAAGGGCTTTGTAAGTAGCAGGATGTAGACTGGAGAACGGAATGCTGTGTGTCACTAGTTTACAGTTTGGCAGCGATATTTGCACCTTTTGGTCCGACACATCTGTCTTCAGCAGTACATTGGCTCAAATTTATATGAAAAAAATGTGCAGGCAAATGATGTTCAACATTAGCTTTAATTTATCATAATGCTAGTTTATGTGACATTCGCAAAGATAGGTGAACATACTAAGATGTGAACCTGACTTGACTTGATCACTCCTCTTCTACAACAATGACTGTAGAGGTCTTCTTTTCTTGTTCTTGTGGCTTGTTCACTGGCACACTGTGACTAAGATGTTAGCAGCAGGATTAACAAAGTTAGATCTCTTGGCCTAAATGAAGCTCTGCAGCATTTTCTCAATGCAATAACTCTAACATAAAAAAGGTCCTACTATAAAGCTGGAACACCTGAGTGGTTCCTGTGATGGAAGGAATAGGATAACTGTCACCTTCCAAGCCTATCGTAAAAATCAATTAAAAAGGGGCTGGCGGCATCATCATGTCAAAAAAGAATTGTCATTATAATCAGCCACTGTAAAACTATGGATACAGGCTTCTTGTAGAGGGACCAGCTGCAGTAGGCTTTACATTGGAGCAGAAAGTTCATGATTGCAAATGCTTGGAACCAGGCATGCTTTAAAAAAGAACCAGCTGCAATTGGGGGCAATGCTTCACATTGTAGACCTTCACCAATTGATGTCTCCATTGCATATATTGTGATAAAGGGTCAGGTAGGTGCGAACTGATGAAGCGGTTAATAATATGGCTCACAACCCAAGCTTGTCGGGTTCAGATCCCTACTTTTTTTTTTTTTTTTTTGCACCTGTCAGCCCAGTGCATCCGACTTCGGCATGGTTTGGTTCAGAACATTGTACCTCTATAAGAAGTAAACCCATTTTTTAAAAGCATGCTGAAGGTGAATGCATTGGACAATTAGGTGTATAATACAGTACACTGCGTTAGTAAAAAAACACCAAAAACACACCACAATAGAAAATTACAGATTTAAAAAAATAAATAATATGAAACATTGACTTGTGAAAGTGAATACAAAATTGACAAGACAGCTGCAGATACTCTCAGAATGACACCTAGCAATATAATCAGACATGAACTAGATTGTAACCCACAGGGTAAGCGAGGAGTGGGGTGGATAAAGTACACCTAGCATGGAGCAGTCAAAGAGGAGGCAAGCATAGCTGTAGTCTGATGAGCAGAGCTCAGTTAGACTGCCACAACTAAGAATCACTGATGGACATCCATTGCTATCCATGTTCTAACACAGTTTAAGGGGAAATCAAAATAAATATGATAGACTACTATCAGAAAGCATGAAACAATACAAAAGAGAAAGCCCAGAAGAAGATGTAAGCAATGAGTGGGACTGTCTTAAAAACAAACATGCAGGTAGCGAATGAAAATCCAACCAAATGAAATTCTACCGATAAGAGTTTACTAAAAAATCAAATATGGATGAAGAATTATATTTTCAGTAATATGAAAGGGAACAAAAGACACTCCAAAATATAGGGTACTAACGAATGCAATAAGAACTATTTGCTGAAGTGCAAAAGAAAAGTGGATAGAATCAAAATGCAAGGTAAAAGAATACATGGGAAAGAAGCACAGCAGCACGAGAGCTGTACGTGCAGAAATAAAACGTCTTTCAAACATAAGAAGGCTGACTCAAATAGGAGGATGCATTAGGGACAAGAATTGAGACATCTTACTTGATGAGAGATAAATCTTAACTTAATGTCTTTATACTGGTTTAGAAGACTCACTGATCCGGTATATAACCAGTTTCTTGAAGGATGGTTTAACTTAACTTAACGTCTTTATACTGGTTTAGAAGACACTGCAGAGTCTGTATACAACCAGTTTCATTTACATTACCTTGCTCTAAAAGCTATGATCATCCAATTTATTCTTAAATGCATTAATTGTCCCTACCTTCACTACCTCCTGTGGCAATGTATTCCAAGCATTCACCACTCTCTGACTACAAAAATATTTCCTGATATCTAATCTGGACCTCTCTTTAGTTAATTTGTAGCTATGATCTCTTGTTCTTGTGGGTGATTGTATTTTGAAAAACTTGTTATAGTCTAATTTATCCATTCCTCTGATCATCTTATAAACCTGTATTAAGTCACCTCGAATTCTTCTCTTTTCTAGACACTGTAGGCCGGTTTTTCTGAGTCTTTTCTCATAACTGGAATCACTATCGCTCTTTTTTGTATTCTTTCCAGCATGTTTATATCCCCTCTATGATAAGGACTCCACACCTGTACACAGTACTCCAATCTAAGTCTAACTAATGCTTTATACAGTTTGACTATCACTTCCTTGCTCCTATGTTTAATATTTCTTTTGTATCATACCCAACATTGCATTTGCCTTTTTCACTGCTACCTGAACTTGCTCACTCACCTTACCTGTAGGATCTAGTATAACTCCTACGTCCCTTTCCTTAAATATCTTTCTAATATTGTTCTCGCCAATTCTGTAATTATGGTCTATATTGGATCTACCCAGAGATCAGGGAAATTTACAAGAAGATTCACATTTTAAAAAAATCAGCCTCCACCATGACTCAAACCCGTGACCTCCTGCACCCGAGGCAGACACGATGGATGGAATATGTATGTGACCTGTTCAGTGACAACAGTGAGGACAAACCTTCAATATTTTAACAATTAGGTCCAACATCCTCAGATCAGAAGTAGAGAAATCAATAAAAGATATAACCAAAGGGAAAGAAACAGGCATGGATGCAGTAAATACAGTAACTATAGAAGAATTTGAAGTAGATAAAATACTGATCTGTCAAATGACATGTAAATTACTGTGTTATACCAAGTGACCTGATTATATCAATCTTTATTGCACTACCAAAAAACCTTGTGCAGCCGAATGTTCAGATTTTTAGAACAATCAACCTTATTGACCATACCATTTAGATCTTAATTTTGATTCCACCCGTTTTTCAGCAAGAGGTGGTTGACCTTATGCAGGTCCTAACCCAGGATACAGTCATTTCTATCATGGACATAGGTCGTCCGGTGGGTTAGTAATCTGTTTGCTTTGGGGTTGCGGATGCTGTTGTACCTTTCTGGTTAATCTCGCCAATGGTAGGGTGTTGCCACATGGGTACCATAGAGTAGTTGCAGTACTCCATCTCTCATCCTTTTTTCTAACTACATGGCCTGCCCAACGGAATATTGAATGGTTTGCGTGTTGGAGGATATCTTTGATGTGTTACATTTCTCTGATGTCATTATTGTGTAATCCCCTTTGACATTGTTGTCTGAGCAGTAGGCCCATGAGGTGTCTTTAAGTGATGCATGTGTTATTCTCAGCTGGTTATCTACTCCTCTTGTTATTTACCAGGTTTTGCTACCATAGCAGAGTGCTGGTAGGACTGAGTCAAAAATGTCAGCACATCTGGTGTCTTTCGTGGTATTTGTTGCTCTTTTAAAAGAGCTGCCAGCCTGCTCAATCACGGACTGGTAATCTCGGGTTTAAAGTTATTCTCCATGTTGAGAAGCCATCCAAGGTAGATATATTCATCAACATTTTCTAGAGATGTTCTGTTTAGGAACACAGGGTTGGGTTCTGCAAAATGGTTGTGCAAACCCTTGGTTTTCCCTAAGACTTTGATGTGGCCTTCTTTCTTGCCTTCTGTGTCTTCTTCTTCTTCTTCTACTTCATACGCCGTCAGACGTCAACCTTTATTTTTTCAAAACAAGCAGCGGTCATCCTGAGGCTGTCGACACTGTCAGCCTTCTGTGTCTAACAACATTAGCATATCCGTTGTCTCTAGGTGTGTCTCTGTGATGAGTACCATGTCATCTGCAAACCTGAGGTGGTACAGTTGTAGTCCATCTATTCTAATGCCATAGTTGTCCTAGCTGCAATGTCTAATCACCAAGTGAAGGCAGGTGAAGAGAAGAGGTTCGATGAGATGGGGTCCCCTTGCCCTACTCCTTTTTTAGAACAGCAGAACGATGGAACCAAAATTCTGTATAAGAACTATAGCAGAAAAATATATAGAAGTACAGAAAATTATGTGTCTGTGCATTATAGACTACAAAAAGCCTTAGACAGAATCCAACATGAGAAATTCATTACATCTCTGGAAAACATAGGTATGGATGGAAAAGACACAAGAATAGTTACCTATACTGGGGAAAAAATACCACTAAAATCTGGCAGGCTTTATTTACCATGTACAAATGTAAAAAGGGGAGTGTCTCAGAGATGTATACTGTCCTTTTGTCTGTTAAACATTAAAACTGAACAGATTTATCAACAGATAGAGGAAATGCTAGGACTCATAATTATTGGTCCAATATCAATAACTACCTTTACTAAGTAAGTGTAAATAAATCATTTTAGAAATGCAGAAAACATAGTTCTGATATCTTAAAACAAACAAAGGAATATTAAAGAATCAATTATTCAAGTAAAGAACAAAAGTCAGGTGTATGGATTGGATAATACTAAGAAAACTAAAACTATAATATATATTTGGCAAAGTAGAATAGAAATGTAATGTACAGGAAAAAAAATAAACACTCAAATACTGAAACAGGTCAAGTGCTTCTCCTGTCTTGGAAATATAATAATGTGAAATGGAAATCAGAAAGAGGAGAGGGATGATCAAATCTGTTGTCACAATTGGGATGAGTATATTGACACTCAAACAAATAACTCACAAATAAAAATCAGAGCGATCAGGTGTTATATATACACACATCTTTACTGTATGATATAGAAATCTGGACAGTGAACAAATGTTTGGAGAAAAGAATTGAAGCCTTTGAAATGTGGATGTATAAAAGGATAGGGTACATCTCATGTAAGGAAAAGAAAATTAATATAAGGAAGTTTTGGAGAAAGTAGGGGTGCAAGAGAGTGGTGAATAAAATTAGAGCATGTCAGTTTAAATATTTTGGTCACATCTAAAAACATAACATCTAATTGACAATACTGGAAGGAAAGATGGAGGTAAATGTGTCAGAGGTATAGTTCTTCTTCGTACGCTGTCAGACGTCAACTTGAATTTGTTCGAAGAAAGCAGCTGTCATGCTGAGGTTGTCAACACTGCTATAGAGCTTATCTAGTGTTGGCACTGGTGATGGCCACATGTGCTTTCTCTGGTCCTCATATGTCGGGCAATTTTGCAGCAGATGTTCAGCGGTCATTTTCCCTTTACCACAGGTGCATTCGTCAATTCCACCTATCTTCAGCTTATTGTCAGAGGTATACAATATTTTAAGTGAGAACATAACATCAAAAGATAGGGAAAAACCTAACAAATTACACCATCGAAGCAAGAGAAAGAAATCGTTTGAAATCCCATACAGCTGACCTTTGGTGTAGAGATGGCACTTGAACTGAACATTACATGCATAGTCAGTGATCTAGCTTAGGTAGTGTCATGCTACTATTTAGTTTGCAATGAATAATCAGTGAGCACAAATGAGTGCCAGAACATGATTAGATAATAGCTGGCATTTCCACTTGGTGGCAATGACACCCATGTTCTCATTATTAAAACTGACTGCTTTGTTAGGAAAACATTGAAAATTAAAATAGTAGCGGTCAAGTAAACCATACCTACAGTGATAAGTAACTGATAGACGAGAGGCTCAGTGAATTACAATTTGTATTAAGGATTAGTTCACCATTCTCATATGGAAGATCTCATATATGATAGAGGAAAGGCTCAGTGTATTAATGACTATTTCACCCATCTCATATGGAAGATCTCATATATGATAGAGGAAAGGCTCAGTGTACTAATGACTATTTCACCCATCTCATATGGAAGATCTCATATATGATAGAGGAAAGGCTCAGTGTACTAATGACTATTTCACCCATCTCATATGGAAGATCTCATATATGATAGAGGAAAGGCTCAGTGTACTAATGGCTAATTCACCCATCTCATATGGAATATCTCATATATGATAAAGTAATCAATAATTAGTTGTCCGAAGAACAAGAAGAAGAAGATGTAGTGAATATGAAGAGCAGAAGTTGAAGAGTGAATACAATGATATATAAGATTGCAGTAACATGTATCAGTGGTTTACTGTCTCAGTTGAACAAAGTGTACCATCTGGATCTCTCATTCAACTACATATATGAGCTCCCTGACAGCTTCTACCGTATGGACCATCTGAAGTATCTCAACATTGGCAACAATGGGCTGACGGAATTTCCAATCAACGATATCGATGTTTTGGGCTCATTGCTGACCCTGGACATCTCGGCGAACCAACTCACATTAATCCCACTAGAGATCACCTATTTGTACAGGTAAGTTAAGATAAAGATATTCCCAGAGCAGTCATTTCACCCTTTTAACTTCAGGCACATAGACCATCAACCAATTATCTCATAACAGACCTGGCTCGTGTGATTTTCTCCAGTTTTTTTCAACTTCTCCCTGCATTTCATGAATCAGCCTCTAGGTTTCTTCTCCATGTATTCTTTAGCCTGACATTGCTGTGTCCTGTTCTCTGCCACAAGCTGTTATCTGTAACCTTTCCAAATCACTGCAGACCAAGAATATCTCAGGTATCTATTGATAAAGTCCTATAATCTTCTGTTTCATCTTCTGTTTGTGATCCATATAAAAGGACTCATTTCACATTGGAGTTGAAGTTCCATGTTGTTTTCAACAAGACAGATGCCACTCTTATCTTTTGTATCGTGGTTTTTAAATCCTCATCTGTATCACATGTCTTGTTTATGATGTTCCTTAGTTTGGTCTACCTCATCCAATAGTGCTCCTCAGTTTGATATGAGGAGCAGTGTTGTTCGCTGCATTTAATTTTACAAATTTTGCCTTTTCTCCTTAGAACTAAAGTCATTAAAGACTTACTTGCTGGGAGATTCTGTCTACTGTATCTGTTGTCTTCTGCATGGAGAGTTGGCTGTGAGATATTAGGGTCATGTTGTCTGCAAAGTCCAGGTCTTCTAGCTGTTTTCTTCTTCTGCGTTCGTTCTCAATCTCCTGCTACCAAGTCCTGAATAGGTCTTTGCAAGTAGAAAGATGTAGTCCAGAGAATGGAATGTGTTGTGTTGCTAGTTTACACCTTCACTACGATATTTGCACCTTTCGGTCCGACACATCTGTCTTTGGCAGGTCTAGCTGTTTAAATAAGATGAAGTTTTAGTGAGACTTAATTGTATTTTCAATTCATTCATTCACCTATTCTGCTCCAATGTGAAGCATAGGTTTCAACTGGATCTAGTCCTGGACAAGAAGCCTGTTTCCAAGCTTTTGATGTGGCTGCCTATAATGACAATGTTGTTGTTTTTTTTTACATGATAAGGTTGCCAGCCTCAAGCACAACCCCCTTTCATTGCCTATTATTACATGCTGCTACGGTAACAGTGAGCATATTCTTTTCTTCCTGCGTAGCGCATTAGTGAGCTGGCTTCACATCTGAGTGGTCCTGGGTTCATTCCCCAGAAATGTTTTTTCTGATCGTAATGGCTTCCAGGTCGACCCAGACTTAAATGGGTAACGGTTCAGTCCGGAAAGTAAAAGCGACGAGGGAGAGGAGATCGCTACCGCCCTCATATAGTTGAGCCTTTGAAATATGAGATTGCTAACATCTTACACCCCTACAGCAGTAATGCTATGGATTACTCATTTTATTGTACTAGGCTTCAGTTGCTTTTGTCTTCCTATTTCTCGTCTCTCGATCTTTCCATTGTCACAAGGTTCTCAAAGCCTTCCTGCCTGAGTATGTGTCCAATATAAATTGCTTGTCTTCTTCTTGTTTTAGTTAGCAGGCATCGGATGATATAATCTTTCCCTGTTGCTCCATTTGTGGAAGCATTTGTCTCTAATCAGCTCATTATGAAAATATGATTCTACTCTTGCATTGCACTTTTATAGCAATTATGAGGTTACCATCCCCATACACAACCTTCTTTAGTCACCTCTTACAACATGCGAGGAAGGGAGCAGTGGTTCTATTTTGTTTGCCCCTAAACCACTCAGTTGACTTCTTTTTCTTCTTTCTCATTCGTCTTCAGACCTCGACTGCAATGACTAAGGAAGGTATAAGATATGTTGAACCATATTTAAAATTTAGAGTGTAAGTATTTGCACCATTTGCCACAACATAACCACTTTCTGCAAGCTTTTGTATTGAAGTTACCACTTCCTAACTTTTCCTGTACCCATCCTACCTGCAAGGTAGCAGGTAGTTTAAAGTAGAGTTTTCTTCTTACTTACTTAGTCGCTGCTCTTCTACCATGAGGTGTAGAGGTTTTCCAGATGGAACGCCACACTCCTCTATCCGCTTTCTTTTTCCTGGCTTCTTTCCAATCCAGCCCTCTATCACTTAGGGACTGTCGTATGTTGTCTTCCCAACATACTTTGGGACGTCCTGTGGATCTTCATCCTTTACTTTTTATCTCTCATGACCGCTTTGGTATCCGATCTTCTTCCATTCTTCAGACATGGCTAAACCACTGTAGTTGGAACTGCTCCACTCGTGTCTGCAGAGGTTGAACTTCAAGATTGCTACGTATTGTCTGGTTACCGACCTTGTCCCTTTTCGTCATCTAAACCGCCTTTCTTAGGTACCACATTTCTGAAATTTGTTTTGGCTTTTTTTGGGCTGTAGTCATTGCCCATGACTCACATCCATATGTCAGGACAGGCACATAGGTCGAGCGGTATACATCCGTCTTTGTTTTCCTGCTTATTTCTCTTTTACTGAGGAAATCTCTGTTTTTTGCATGGAAAAGTCTACCTGCTGCTGCCCTTCATGCGGTTATCTACTCTTTGATTCCTCCCCTGCTGTCTATTACCACTCCTAGATATTTAAAGTTGCTGACCTGCTGCAGTGCTCGTGTTCCCAGGGTTATCTGATGTCTCTTTTCATCTCTGGCGATCACCATGGTTTTTGTATTTGGAGTTGCTGATGTGCATTCCTCTCTTCTTCAACTCTTCTTCCCAGACTTGCAAGTTGATCTGGAGATTTGCCTCGGATTTCGTGATCAGGGCCACAATATCTGCAAACGCTAGTTCCGATATGTAACTTGGTCTCATCTTCCAGTACCCTACTTCATACTTTTGTGTCCGTTCCTTCCAGATTTTGATGACTTCATCCATGAGGAGTATGTAAAGGTATGATGATAGAATGTCCCCCTGTCTTATTCCTCTAGTGGTCTTGAACTCTCCTGACTTTTGATTTGATGTCCACACATAATTTCTGCATGTTTTATAGAAACTCTGTACGGCAGAGATCAGTGGTCCTGGGATGTTCTTCCTTGTCAATCACTCCCAGAGTTTGACGCAAGGAACCATATCAAATGCTTTCTCCAAATTCAAAAAGCAGAGATGCATCTCCTTATCATATTCAAGAGCCTTTTCACTTAGCTGTCTGAGTGTAAAGGTAAGGTCTTGAGTACTTCTGTTTGTCCTAAACCCACATTGAGTTTCGTCCATATTTGGCTCTGCTAGACCTCTTAATCGCCATTCTAGAATCCTAGAGTAGACTTTCCCAGGGACACCGAGAAGGGAAATACTCTATGATTTTCACATTGTCGATTATCACCCTTTTTAAATATCGGTATTATTATGGCAACCTCCCAATCTTTTGGTATCTTCTTGTGGCGCCAAGCTGCCTTGAGAATCTTCATGAATAGTATCTCTCCTGCTGTTCCCATTTATTTAACGATTTCTGGTGTTATACCATCATGTCCTGCTGCTTTACGAATCTTAATTTTCTCCAATGCTACCTTTAGTTCTTTCATTGTGATATTATGGTTCCCCTCCATAGCTCCCTCTTCTTGAATTGGGACTGTTACTTCCAGAGTTTGATTTTCCTCCACTCCAAGAAGATCTGAGAAATATTCTTTCCATCTGTTCATTACCTCTTCTGGGGCTGTCAACAGCGCACCTTGTTTATCTTTAACAAATTTCAGGGGGCATTCCTTTTCCTTCCTCATGTTCTTTAAGGTCCTATAGAACAGTTTCTGGTTTTCTCCAGCATTATTTTCCAGTTTCTCTCCAAATTCTTCCCAAGATTTCTGTTTGGCCTTGAGCACAGTCTTCTTTGCTTCTGTTCTTAAATTTACATATTCTTTATATTTCTTTGTTTGTTTCTCTGTATTCCTAGCCCCTAGGCATTGCTTCCATGTCTTTTTCTTTTCTCGTATTATTGTTTTCACTTCTTCTGTCCACCATGGTGTACTCTTTCTCTTCCACTTTGGTTTGACTGCATGCCTCTACTGCAGCCTCTTTGAGAATGTCTTTGAATTTTACCCAGAGCATTTCCATATCTTCTTCAGATTCGTCTATCCTTCCTATTGCTGCTGTTATGAGCCCTTGGTATCTCCTCTTAACATCTGGTTCTCGTAGTTTGTAAGCCTTAATTTTATTTTCTCCTTGTGTGTTATGTTTCATGCTTGCTGATGGATGTTGCTTGGCTGGATAGTGTTTTTCAATTTCTCTCTTTATTTTAACTATGTAGTGGTCGCTTCCTATCTCTGGTCCTCTAGCATCCTTCACATGCTTGAAATCAGTTTTCCTCACTATCGAATAATCAATTATGGATCTTTAATTTCTTTCCGGCTCGCATCTTGTGTAGACATGGATACGCTTGTGAGGAAACCTTGTATTTGTAATAACAAGGTTTTGTTCTCTGCAGAATCTCAGCAGTCATTTTCCATTGTTATTTAAGACATCTTCTCCATACCTGCCGATCACTCCATCTCACTCTTGCGCTGAAGTCTCCAAGGAGAAGTATTTCATTTTGGCAATCGTCAACGGTCCCTTGAAGAAGCTCATAAAATTCATCTTTTATGTCAGTGCTCTCATCTTCGTTTGGTGTATACACAGTAACGACATCCATTTGACTATCCTCCTCTTGTAGACTTAGAACCATCAGACGTTCTGAAATGAACTTCCATCCTTGAATGTTTGCTTTGTTATTACTATCCACTATACAGCCCACCCCTGCCCTGGCTCGTTCACTCATGGGAACTCCGCTGTAGTATAACATGTTGCCGTCATGATCCAGAACGCCCTGTCCCTTCTTCTTTGTTTCTATAAGTGCGATACTGTCAAATTTGCTCTCTTCATCTCCTCTATTAGTTCATTTTCTTTCCCGTTTATACTTCTTACATTCCATGTTCCGTAAATTGTCGTCCTTATTTCTTGCCTGTTCGTCGCTGTTGAGATTAGTCCGGTTTTCTCTATGTTTTGACTTGTAATCGTTTGTAAAGATAAACAGGTGATTAGCCTGTTGTCTTTGCATGGTGGAGGGGATGCCTCCATGCCTGCCGACACGTTTTTGTCCACAGCTGCTTATTTATTCGCAGCTAACCTCCAAATTAGGAGGCCTTTCAGCAATCCGCAACCCTGCTGGTAGGAGGTAGGTTTCTTCCCCAGGAGAGTTTTCTTCTACTAGATGAATTACGAGACTGAGTGATAGAGTAATTGTTCTTGTTGTAACTGGAAGTTCTGTTCTGTTAGTTGCCCATTGCAAGCGATGATGGCGACATCATCAGACGGTTTTGTCTTGATCATGTAACTTGCGCTGCATTTGGATTATAGTGAGGAGGACATTGCGCTGGTCTTCGACCTCACTCTCTGATCCCAAGATACCTTGGATGACCAGCAGCAAGACATGAGTCAATATGACTCAGTCATATAAGTGATATAACTCAGTCAGTATGCAGGCACTCTGGTCCCACCTCCCCTAAGACTAGAAGTCACTTGAAATGTGCGGGATTCGATTGCCCACCATTTCCATTCATCGCTTTGAGAGGTAAGTGCCTTGCCGCTCGACCACAATGATGCACTAGAAGCTACACATACTGAGTTAATTAAATACTTGCTTTGACTGCTTGTTACAGTTGTTCTTCTTACATCCTGAGGTGCACTTAAGAAGATGGCCTGGAGTTCTCCTAGCCACACTGTAACGCAATACTTCTTAGTAAACTTACCACTATAGGAATAAGAGTGTTGATCCCCACTTCATTAGCAAAACTGCTGTGACACAACCCAATTCCATTTGTGTGATGAGGACATGATATTGGATCTTGGTCAGTGTGTTTTACCTGGCCCTGACTTTAGTCCTGTGTCCTATCTTCCTAGTATCCAAAGTAAGCAATATTTGCTTGCAGCTGTAAAACACCGAAATTGAAAGGATGAAACTTTCACTTAATATAGTACCTACAATGAATGACAAAGGAAATAGAAACTTTATTTTAGCCACAACAAAAGATAGGTACAATTATGTTTTCGGAGTGATTATAATGTACAGTATTTCTTCCATTTGTGGAATGTTACAGGGGCTCAAAAGGAGAGCAAAGAATAGTAACCCTATAACCTGCCAGGCATGTCGTAAGAGGCTATTAAGGAGGGTTGAGCATAGGGCTGGTTGCCCATCCTGTAGAAACATTAAGCCACAAAAACATTTAATAGATATGGCACGTATTTGTTGAAGACTATGCTCCATAGGAAGCTGAAATGACTAGATTAAATATTTCTTTGATTCAAAGATGCCAACGATTGTAAGATGTACACTCTAATTTCAGCACCACGAACACTCACAAATTAAAAGCTGCATTTCCTATACTTGTTGTAGTTTCAAATGCCCACAATAAGTAGGTCTACTCTTTTGTGCACCCTGACAAGGACATTAAGTGACGGGTTGCAGTAGCTTTCCTCACATCTCGAGCGAGCTGAAGAAGGCATGACTTCATCTGCATGTTGCTCACCACTATGGGGATCATGTCGATCCCTCACCTTGTTAGCCAGACTGCCATGAAAACAGTCCATATCCAGGAAGGGCTACGATGAAGCCAGTTTGAAGGTCTTGGCCATTATATTTTGCCTGATCAAACATTAGTTTTCCTTCCCCCTTCTAAGACTTATATTGTCATACACATAATAATATTCATATCAATCAATTGACTAAGAAAACATTTGTTAGGTGGTATGTTATATATCACTTTCTTCTTACTCAATATTAGAGTCACTTTCACATTCAGAGCTCAATTCTTCTGAAACATTTGTCATGCTGCTGATATCTGCATTATTTCATAATATATTGTCCTCTGAGACATACAGAATATGTACAGATTCAGTTAGTAGAGTGGTTCATGAAGGAGCACTGACTGACAGCTTTTGGATACAAACAGTAGTTAGACAAGGATGCCTTACCTAACCGTTCTTGTTCTTGTTTGCCATAGATTGGATAATGAAGACATCAATCGAGAGAAAAAGAACTGGTATTCAGTTGACACTATTCTCACAATTGGAGGACCTGGACTATGCAGATGATATGGTACTTTTGTCACACAGTCATATCCGAATGCAAGAGAAACTTGATAGAGTGAACAATTTTCAGCCAAATATCAACATGAAGAAAACCAAACTCCTTAAACTCAACAATATTAACGAAGAACCAGTCATGCTGGAGGGAGAGCAATTGAAAGAAATTGATACCTTTACTTGTTTGGGCAGCATATCAAGAGGTACAGATGCAGATGTAAGGACTAGAATTGGAAAGGCAAGAATGGCATTAAACAACGTATCCAGAGAAATAAAAATTCACTTATGTGTCAAGTCGGTGCTTTATGGAACGAAGACATGGAGAACGATCAAGGTCATACAACAAAGACTCCAGTCCTTCATTAACAGATTCCTACAAAAGATAATGGGCATAAAGTGGCAAGACATAGTGAAGAATGAAGACCTATGGGAAAGAAGCCAAAAATAACCACTGGAACAGCAAAGCAAAGAAAATGGGGCTGGATAGGACATGTGTTGCGGGTGACACAATCCAACATAGCCTGACAGGCTCTTGCATAGAATCGTCATAAGAACAGAAAGAGAGGTAGACTTAGAAGAGAATGTGAGATGGAATTAAGATTAAATGGTTAAATTACACCTGTAGAGAGGCAAAAAGATCAGCTTAGGACTGTGTTTGCTGTCCAGATGTTGTCAATGGCCTATGCACCTAAAGGAGTGATGAATTTTGATTGATTGAGAGCATTGCTTGAAAATATGAAATTACAGTAATTTAACCGACAAACATTGGCATCATTAATATCAGTTTTTTTGCAGCGACACAATTGTCATGTTCTAATGCAACGCAGCTTCATAGTGCAATCTTTGACAACACTTTGAACAGCAATAAGGCCTTGTACACCACATTTATTGATTTGACAAAGGCATTTGATACAGTAAACAGCTATTATTATTATTATAAGGTATAAAAATTGACGAAACTTAAATGATACAACAAAATTTTAACAAGACAAACACAGGAAGCTCCACTATTGAATTGTTAATTCTGCATCAAGTTCTATCCACCTGCTTCCAGACAGACAACCTTCATTTGACAACGATTATAAGATGCCTTTGATTGTAAGATGTATTCCAATTTTTTTAGACATTTAAATGAGACAAAATATGTTTCTTAGAGTTAAAGAATCAATGAAAGCCCTTGACTACATTCCACAGACTGAAGACCTTGAACTTAGCCTCCAATCAGGTTACTGCAATCCCGCAGGAGCTCATTAACTTGAATGGTCTGGAGGTGCTGGACCTCCACAACAACCTCATTGAAGGACTCCCAGATGACATCCATAAATTGAGTAATCTGAAGAAACTGGATGTCAGCAACAACCGGATAATGGTTTTTCCTAAGAAGCTGGATGTGTTGATAGAAAAATGTGAGGTCAGTATATCAACATTGTACACATGCAGAGTGGTTACACTACTGTCACCTTCTTAGATCCTTGGTCAGTGACGGGCAAAGGGCTCAGTAACCAACTCTCCTGATGGGGGGGACATTGAGCAAAGCAACAAACTCTCCTAGATCCTTGGTCAGTGACTGGCAAAGGGCTCAGTAACCAACTCTCCTGATGGTTACATTGAGCAGAGCAACAAACTCTCCCAACCTCCTAGATCCTTGGTCAGTGACCAACTCTCCTGATGGTGACATTGAGCATACAACAAACTCTCCCAACCTCCTAGATCCTTGGTCAGTGGCTAACTCTCCTGAGGGTGTCATTGAGCATTGCAACAAACTCTCCCAACCTCCTAGATCAGTGGTGGCCAAGTTAAGGTTTGGCCGAGGCCAGATTATGGTAAAGGATAACACACTCACAGCCCTCATTCCAAGACTGCGGAGTACACGGCTCCACCTGGGGAGTCTGTAGGGATTTCGGTCAACGAGCTAAGCGTGGACATAGCCTCAGCAGTTGGACATGGTAGTGGTCGATCGACGCAACAGGCCTTTGATGCCTACACGAACATTATTATTAACACCAGAGGGCCAGACCTATAATATCTTAAGAAAATAACGTTCTGAGACTTAATTTTACATATATAATGAACAACATACATAGAGCAACCGCAAACTACTGTACTGCACATCTTTCAAGACATGTATACCAGTCTTCTGACTGAAATTACTTTTTAAATAATGAATCTGTTGTTTTAATTTGAATCGTGATGTAGTGACGTTTCAAGTTATATTCCTTCAATACGGCTAACACGTGGGTGCAAACTAAGCACTGGGGATTATTATCCTTATTGAGAATGAACAAATAAACTCCCATTCTGGTTTAAATTCGCGATTTTCACTGTCCACCTTTCTTTACTTTGAAAACAATTTTGTAAATGCAAACTCTTATACATGAAAACGTGCACAAAAGCTACAAGCCCAGAATTATTACTGGGTGATTTATACTTAACTCACTGTGCACCTCAACTCACTCTTATAGGAATGTACCTAAAATCCACTACAACTCCCACGATCAGTTTTCTATACCGATGCTAAAGACAGAGAGAGAGAGAGAGTTTGTGGTGTTGTAGGATGATGGGAGATGTTGATCGTACAATTTGGGTCGTTTTGGTTTTGTTTCTGGTGCCTGTGCGTGCTGTTTTGTAATATTATTTTAGCACAGTGGTCGGAGTGTACAGTAATTTTTAATCAAGAATAAGAAGCCGGCTAAAACTGGTTGGCGGGTCGGTAAAAACTCATTGGCGGGCCAGATCTGCCTGCGGACCATAGTTTGATCATCTCTGTTCTAGATCCTTGGTCAGTAACCAACTCTCCTGATGGGGACATTGAGCATAGCAACAAACTCTCCTAGATCCTTGGTCAGCAGCCAACTCTCCTGATGGGGACATTGAGCATAGCAACACACTCTCCTAGATCCTTGGTCAGTGACCAACTCTCCTGATGGGGACATTGAGCATAGCAACACACTCTCCTAGATCCTTAGTCAGTGACCAACTCTCCTGATGGGGACATTGAGCATAGCAACACACTCTCCTAGATCCTTGGTCAGTGACCAATTCTCCTGATGGGGACATTGAGCATAGAAACAAACTCTCCCAACTTTCTAGATCATTGGTCAGAGACTGGCAAACTACTCTATGACAATCATGCCTATGGCATCTTTAAGGGCAGCAACAAACCGCATCTATTTCAACCAGTCAGCAGCCATCCTATGTTTGGTGCCCCAGCTGTGGTTCATATTCTTAGGTGAGTTTCAAAAGTTCTTTACCAAATTGTCTTAGTTCTGCCTCTCCTTCGGCTTTCCTTTCTTCTGGGGGCTCCATACCATGGTGATTCTGATGATGGTGTAGGTTCTCTTCTTATCTTCTTAGGACAAGACTTATCAAACTCCAGTGTTGACTTGACCTGTTATGATGGTTGCATATCCTCTTCATTGCTTCGGTGAACAGTTCTTAGTTGATGTTATATTTGACCAGAAAATTATATGAGTCTTCTATAGACAGGTTGTACAGAAACAAGACAATTTTTACATTTCTTTTTTCTGCTACTCTCCAAAACACAGTACCATACAGAAACACAGTACCATACAGAAACACAGCACCATACAGATACACATCACCGTACGGAAAAACAGCACCATACAGAAAAACAGCACCGTACAGAAACACAGCACCATACAAATTCGAGAATGGTCTGTAAGCTGGCAAATGGGGTTTAATGTAGATAAATGTACAGTCATCCACATGGGTAGATCCAATATGGAACATAATTACAGAATGGGAGAAAACAATATTAGAAAGATAGATAAGGAAAGGTACCTAGGGGTTATAATAGATCATACAGCAAAGGTGAGTGAGCAAGTTAAGGTAGCAGTGAAAAAGGCAAATGCAATGTTAGGTATGATAAAAAGAAATATTAAACATAGGAGCAAGGAAGTGATCATCAAACTGTATAAAGCTTTAGTTAGACCTAGATTGGAGTACTGTGTACAGGTGTGGAGTCCTTATCATAGAGGGGATATAAACATGCTGAAAATAATACAAAAAAGAGCGACAAAGATGATAGTGGGATTCCAGAATTACAGTTATGAGGAACGACTCAGAAAAACTGGCCTACAGTATCTAGAAGAGAGAAGAATTCGTGGTGACTTAATACTGGTTTATAAGATGATCAGAGGAATGGATAAATTAGACTATAACAAGCTTTTTAAAATACAGCCACCCACAATAACATGAGGGCATAGCTACAAGCTGACTAAAGAGAGGTCCAGATTAGATATTAGGAAATATTTTTTTAGTCAGAGAGTGGTGTCTGCTTGGAATGCATTTCCAGGGGAGGTAGTGGAGGCAGGGACAGTTAATGCATTTAAAAATAAACTGGATGCGCATAGCTTTTAGAGCAAGGTGATGTAAATGTAACTGGTTGTATACAGACTCTGCAGGGTCTTCTAAACCAGTATAAAGACGTTAAGTTAAGATACACAGTAAGGATGCAACTCTTTTATAATATTATTTTATGTTTTATGTTTGTGCAGTAGTATCACTGGAAGTGGCTTATTTGACATTTTGTAGAAACCACAAGCACCAATATCAAGAAAAGAAGGTCTTTTTACCCTATGGTATAAAAGGAGAAATTAAGTCGTCAGACTGAGGAGAATTGATGGTGGCACTGGTTGTCTAATCCTCTAGAATCTATAAGCACTAAGAACAAGAAAATAATACTTCTACACACATATAGAACTCAACAGCATTATCCATGGAAATTGCCAATAACTATATATATTTTTATCAACTAATTTCTGCCGCGTCAGAGCCAACTTTCGCGTTCCAGTCACCATTTTTGACGTGTCAGAAACTTGGTCGGACACATGCAGACCCTTTTGTGACAAATTTTCAAACGTGAGAGGGGATAGGTTGCTAGCATATTTGTGCTTGCGAATACACTAGGGAACCAGAAATGTCTAGAAGAACCACATGGCACTCACCCAGTGGGAAACACCATAATCAGATAGACTTCATAATGGTACAAACATATGGTGCATTCTCTCCAGCATCAATAAGGCCCAAACAAGAAGTTATCCAGGAGCAGGCATAGGCAGCGACCATGATCTGCTTATGCTTACATTTCGTCTCAGCCTAAAGAACATAGCCAGACCACAACAACCAAGGATTAGGTATGACCTTGATAGACTGAAAGATCCACTAACCGTGGAAGCGTTTCATGATAGCCTGAGGAACAATCTTAACCTAGCAGCAACGTCAGGATGTACAAGTTTAACCAAACAGAACGCCAGGATGTACAGTCTATATTAGTAGCCTTCAACACTATAATGAAAGATACGGCCAAGAAAATACTGGGAAGGTACAAACGGAGGTCTTCTTCTTCTTCTTCATCGTACGCAGTCAGACAGTAACCATTATTTTTTCGAAAAAAGCGGCGGCCATCCTGAGGCTGTCGACACTGCCATATAGCTTGTCTTGTGTTGCCACTGGTGATGGCCACATCTGCTCTCTCTGATCCTCGTATGTCGGGCAGTTCTGCAGCAGATGCTCAGCGGTCATTTTCCCGGTATCACACGGGCATTCGTCGGTTCCACCTATCTTCAGTTTGTTGAATAGGTGGTACCTCAGTCTATTGTGGCCAGTGCGAAGTCTGAAGACAACGACCTGCTCTCTTCTGTTCAACTGGTAATAGGCATCGTTTTTGGTGTAGCCGGTATGTTCAGTTTCCCATTTGGTCATGTATCTGGCTTTAATAAGCCGTTTTGACTCTTCGTACGTCATACTAGTATCTGTTTGTGGTAGTCTTGCACCTTCTTTTGCCAGTCTGTCTGCCTCCTCGTTGCCTTGAATGTTGCAGTGTGATGGGACCCACTGTACCACTACCCTTTTTAGTGCGGTCTGCTGGCATAGTTGACAGAGCACTGCTCTTAAGTCATTAAGCTCAGTGTTTTTCTGGCTTTTTAGCGCTGTGACTACGGCCAGAGCATCTGTAAGCAGGACTGTATGGCTTTCATTTTCTTTATGTGTCACCATTTCTTCCACTGCCGCCCTCAGTGCCTCTGCCTCCGCTCTGAAATTGCTTGTGTACTTACCAGTAGCGAATGACAGTGTTATTTTTCTGCCATTTGGTAGGTTCAGGAATGCTCCTGCCCCTCCGTTCTGTGTAGTGTTTGTTACAGAACCGTCGGTGTATGCATGGGTCCAGTCCATGCTTGGGTAGTTTTTCGATATAAAGCTTAGGGTAGTATCTCTCCTTTCTTTTTCAGTCTAGCAGTTTTTGTTTCCAATACCTGGTATATTTTCTACCACCTCTGGAAATATATCCTGCCTCCAGGTAGGTTTTCGTACAGTAGTGATGGGCTTTGGTGTTGTTAGTGCGTTTATGGGATCTTCGTGCATCTTTGCTTTGGCTATTTCTGCAAAGTTTCTCCGCTTTAGTTTCCCATTTCCCAAATTGGTAAGTCTCTGGTGCATTGGATGGTCAGTCAGTCTTCGGAGTTTCTCTGACTGCAGCTGGGCTCTGCAGTCTCTTCTATCGGTCATGGATTGCAGTTTTGTAATCTTTTCAAGTTCTACAATTGGCGTTGACTTCATGCCTCCTGTTATAACTCTCATGGCTTGGTTTTGAAGTTTGCTAATTTATCGAAGTTCGCCTTTGCTGCTGTTGTCCATGCCGCAATGCCATACTCGAGAACTGGTCTCACTCTTCCAGTGTACAGTTTCTTTAGTATGCTTTTGTCTGCTCCCCAGCTTGTGCCAGCAAGTTTCCTCATGATTGCCATTCTTTGTCTGGCTCTCATTCGGTTTCTCTCGATCTGACTTTTCCATGTTATGCGCCGATCAAATGTGACTCCCAGATAGTTTGGGTTGTCGTTTGGCTGCAGGAATTTGCCATTTAGACTTAATTTGGTGTTTTGGGGTTTGATTGAAAGCGAGAATATTGTACATGTGGTTTTCTCCTCGTTTATTTTGACCAGCCATGAGTTCGCCCACTCTTCCAGCGATGTTAGGGCCTGCTGCATCCGATTTCTTGCTATGGTGAGATTCTTTTCAGAGATCCACATAGCCAGATCGTCTGCAAACATTGAGCTATGGACTCTTCTTGGTATATTCTCTGTAATGTCGCAAACGTAGGTCTAAACCCTGGATCTAGGAATGTATTTTACTACTATGTGACACTAGAAGAACTCTCAAAAAGGAGAAAAACACAAGACCCGGATTGGAAAAATACAGAGCTATAAACAAGACAATAAGAAAGGACATGGCGAGAGCAAAGGAGGAGTGGTTAATAGATCAGTGCACAATAATTCAAGACTGCATTGTCAAAAACAATGGTAGAGCAGCTTACCAACTAGTTAGAAACCTGACAAAGAAGTTCACGCCTACAATAAGAACAATTCAGGATGAGGCAGAGAATACCATGACTGTGGAAAAGGATGTCATGCAGAGATGGACGGAATATTTCTCCCAGCTGTACAATATGAAGTCCCCTAAGGACCCTAGAGATTTAACCCCAGCAGACCAACAACAAGAGTAAGATAACTTTAGCATCATGTGTGAAGAAGTTGAGATGGGGGTTAGATCTCTTAAAAAGGGTAAACCGGCCAGAGTGGATAACATACCAGGCGAACTATTAATTCTTTGAGGGACAGTGGGGATAGATTTTCTAACAAAAATCTGTAACATGATATGGGAGAATGGCCCACAAGTTGAACAAAAATCATTGATCATAGTGATACCAAAAAAGGGTAACCTCCAACAGAGTCAGAACTACAAAACCATTAGTCTGATTAGTCACGCCAGTAAAGTTATGCTCAAGGTCATCCTTAACAGACTGCAGCTACGAGCAGAAGAAATTATTGCGGAAGAACAAGCAGGTTTCTGAGCTGGTCGAAGCACAATAGAACAAATTTTTAACCTTCGCTTGATCAGTGAAAAATACACTCAGCACAAACAGAAATTGTACCAGGTCTTTATTGACTTTAAAAAGGCTTTGATAGGGTAGGATCTGAGGTCCTATGGAAAACTGCAAGTACAAGATAGGATGGCAGCTCACCCTTGTCATTGAGAAACTATACTCTGATGCCAGCAGTGCAGTTTACCTCAACGGGACCACAGGTGAGTGGTTCAGCACGACAGTCGGCATGCATCCAGGGTGTCTCCTATCTCCGTTATTTTCAATGTTTTTCTAGAACGCATCATGTCAGAAGGATTGGATGTACACATAGGGACAGTCAGTATAGGTGGACGCATACTCACCAACCTCCACTTTGCAGATGACATTACCGGTCTGGCTGGAACAAAGCCTAAACTTGCAAGGCTAGTCGCAAACCTGGTCAGTGCTGCCCAAAAATTTGGGATAGAAATCAGGGCAGAGAAGAGTAAGATCATAATCAATGCCCCACAGGGTATTAAAAACCCGATTATGGTCAAAGGTGAACCTCTGAAAAGTGTTACGCGGTTCAAAAATCTGGGAGCAGAAATTAATGCGGAGGGGTCTAGAGCGGAAATCTAGTCAAGAACAGCAATGGCCATGTTCGCCCTGATCAGACTGCGAATATTCTGGAAAGACGAGAACATTAGCCTTAAATCGAAGCTGACTTTAATGTATTCAAGGGTCACCTTGGTATACCCCTACGCATGTGAGACTTGTACTCTGACGGCTGCTGTGGAACGTAAAATTTGCGCAATGGAAATTAGATGCTTTCGAAGAATTCTTGGCATTTCATATTTGGATCACGTTACAAACGAGAGTGTTCTTGAAATTGTTAGGAAGGAGTTAGGTCAATAAAAAAACTTATTGACTATAGTAAAAACATGAAAATTGAAATGGTATGGACATATATCACGATCGGTGGGGTTGACCAAGACCGTCCTGCAAGGTACTGTGCCTGGGAAGCATGGGTGGGAGAGGGAGATAAAAAAAGAGATGGGAGGACAATATAAAAGAGTAGAAGGGAAGGTCTATAGCTGAAACTAATACCCTGGCGAAAAATTGAGATGTATGGCTGGAACTGGTTCTTCTTCTTCTTCTTCTGCGTACACAGTCAGACAGTAACCATTATTTTCTCGAAAAAAGCGGCGGTCATCCTGAGACTCTCGCCACTACCATAGAGCTTGTCTTGCAGTTCCACTGGCAATGGCCACATCTGCTCTCTCTGATCCTCGTATGTCGGGCAGTTCTGCAGCAGATGTTCAGTGGTCATTTTACCAGTACCGCACGGGCATTCGTCGGTACACCCTATCTTCAATTTGTTGAAGAGGTGGTACCTCAGTCTGTTGTGGCCAGTGCGAAGTCTGAAGACAACGACCTGCTCTCTTCGGTTCAACTGGTAATAGGCATCGTTTTTGGTGTAACCAGTATGTTCGGTTTCCCATTTGGACATGTACCTGGCTTTGATAAGCCGTTTTGACTCTTCGTACGTCATACTGGTATCTATTTGTGGTAGCCTTGCACCTTCTTTTGCCAGTCTGTCTGCCTCCTCGTTGCCTTGGATGTTGCAGTGTGACGGAACCCACTGTACCACTACCCTTTTTGGTGCGGACTGTTGGCACAGTTTGCAGAGTGCTGCTCTTAAGTCATTAAGCTCAGTGTTTTTCTGGCTTTTTAGCGCTGTGACTACTTCGAGAGCATCTGTCAGCAGGACTATATGGCTCTCATTTTCACTGTGTGTTACCATTTCTTCCACTGCCGCCCTCAGTGCCTCTGCCTCTGCTCTGAAATTGCTCGTGTACTTACCAGTAGCGAATGACAGTGTTATTTTTCTGCCATTTGGTAGGTTCAGGAATGCTCCTGCCCCTCCGTTCTGTGTAGTGTTTGTTACAGAGCCGTCGGTGTATGCATGGGTCCAGTCCATGCTTGGGTAGCTTTTCGTTATGAAGCTTAGGGTAGTATCTCTCCTTTCTTTTTCGGTCTGGCAGTTTTTGTTTGCAATACCTGGTATATTTTCTACCACCTCTGGAAATATATCCTGCCTCCAAGTAGGTTTTCGTACAGTAGTGATGGGTTTTGGTGTTGTTAGTGCGTTTATGGGATCTTCGTGCATCTTTGCTTTGGCTATTTCTGCAAAGTTTCTCCGCTTTAGTTTTCCAGTTCCCAAATTGTTTAGCCTCTGGTACATTGGATGGTCCGTCAGTCTTCGGAGTTTCTCTGACTGCAGCTGGGCTCTGCAGTCTCTTCTGTCGGTCATGGATTGCAGTTTTGTAATCTTTTCAAGTTCTACAATTGGCGTTGACTTCATGCCACCAGTTATGATTCTCATAGCTTGGTTTTGAAGTTTGTTAACTTTATCGAAGTTCGCCTTCGCTGCACTTGTCCAAGCCGCGATGCCATACTCGAGAACTGGTCTCACTCTTCCAGTGTACAGTTTCTTTAGTATGCCTTCGTCTGCTCCCCAGCTTGTGCCAGCAAGTTTCCTCATGATCGCCATTCTTTCTCTGGCTTTCATTCGGTTTCTCTCAATCTGACTTTTCCATGTCATGCGCCGATCAAATGTGACTCCCAGATAGGTTGGGTTGTCGTTTGGCTGCAGGATTTTGCCATTTAGGCTTAGTTTGGTACTTTGGGGTTTTAATGAGAGCGAGAATATTGTGCACGTGGTTTTCTCCTCGTTTATTTTGACCTGGAACTGGTTCAACAACCTTCTAGGTTACAGGACTGATGATGATAATGATGATGATTAACTAATTACTTTCAGCATTGCTGCAGTTTCAGTTTATTTATTTTTATATGGTCTATTTTACTGCTGCTACTACTTGTTGTCTCATTACCTCCACATCATCTTGAATTTGTTATTATTTATTAGTTGTTTTTGTGTGTTTTTTTTTTTGTCCTTGACAAAGACTTTATGACTTTAACGTCGGTTTAGTTCTGTTTTTGTACCTATGCAGTCATTGAACCAATATTTATATGTGTTTTATCGACTATTGACGTTTAGTAGCGCTGCAGCTTTGATTTATCTATTGAAGAAGAAACACAACTTGAATTTTCTCAATCTTGAAATAGGAAGATAGGAAAACATGTGGAAAAAATCTCAGGTTTGGTTATCATTTAAAACAGATTAAAGAGTATAACAGCGTCATGTGTCAATGACACTGAATGTGATGTGACATATATACAACATATGAGTTTTAACGTGCAACTTTAAACAAGGCGAGCTGAAGCTAGCTGGAACAATAAATAATAATTTAGTACAGGTGTGAAAGGTCTAGCAGATGTCAGGAACGGAGTGCATCCTTGACTATTCAAGGGCTGGCCTGGCATTTAGAAGCTGGTTTTCTAAATTGTCACAAGAATTTGGTAGAGATACTAAATATGCTCATTTGACATAGTCGCTTGGACACAAGTCAAGTCATGGAAACAAGGATTTGATCAACATAGAGATTTGGGGATAAGCTGTCACTATGAGAATGACAAGATAGCCAGTGAAGTGAATATGATTCCAAAGGGAAGGAACTTGATAGACTGGCAAGTGTTGCTGGCACAATAGTGATTCAATCGGCTCGCTGGTTAACGGGATTGGGACAGAAGTACCTCGTGACCAGCGGCCATGTTGGATGGGGTTTGCTTAAGGGGCCAATAAAACAAGATTCGCAATTCATTTCAGACAAAGCTGAATGTGAGGCTTTACCACTACGTTCCTGAAGGGTATTGCACTTTTGCCTGAAGGAATGAATAGTGAGTCTTCCCCAGTGCCAGGAGATAGAAAAAACTGATTACTTCGAGTGAGAGAAAACTGATTTGGTACAATAGTGGGAAAACGGGACAAAGCAGATGTAGCACTCACATATTCAGTTCTTGAGCCTGCGGAGAAAGACAGCAAACTGACTAGGTTCAGTAGGGAGCATGAAACAAAGTAGTTGTAACACTCAGAGGTTCAGTTCTTGAGCCTGCGGAGAAAGACAGCAAACTGACTGGGTTCAGTAGGGAGCACGAAACAAAGTAGTTGTAACACTCAGAGGTTCAGTTCTTGAGCCTGCGGAGAAAGACAGCAAACTGACTAGGTTCAGTAGGGAGCATGAAACAAAGTAGTTGTAACACTCAGAGGTTCAGTTCTTGAGCCTACGGAGAAAGACAGCAAACTGACTAGGTTCAGTTGTCTATACGAAATCTGTCAGAGGTGTTGGACAGAGCTCCCTGACAACTATCACGAACACTAATTGTATATGTGGATGAGGGACATCTAACAAGCAGTCTCGCAGACTCTAGAAAACAACTTATGTCAGGATGCAACGTAACGGTGTCGGTACAATATTGGTCAGAAGGGTCAGTCAAAGCCCCCTGATCAAAAGTGAGAAGTACCATAGACTCCCAAAAGAGTGCATTCATGAACCTTTATTGAGAAGCGGTTCCACAGCGGGATCCAGAGGTTAGCGGAGCTGCAGATTGTCAGAGACCAGGCAGATGACAACAGGATCATGAGACTTAGTACCTGGGAATTAGATTAGAGGTTGCCAACCAGTTTATGCTGACAACCCTCTATAGATAGATTAGTAATAGTTGAGTAGGAAATTGTTGTAAATATTAAGATACGCTATCAAATATTATCCGTGTGTTTTATTTATAAAGCCCTACTACAAGAGCTAACTGATGAAAGGTGAAGGTGTTGCTGTGTTTGGTCTCACTGGTATACACTACTTGTGATAAATAATATTGTGATATTATTTTTGTTTGTTTTCAGGTTGATATTGCCGAGCAGTCATATAATAAAGGTCAAGAACAACATGTTAGCATGTTTGACACACTTTAAGTGAATTGTTCTCAAAGTGGTTTCGATGTTGGTCCTTTGACAACGAGGACTATAACAAAAACAATTTGGTAGGGCATAGATTTTTTCCTAGAATACTAGGATCCTGGTATTCATTTAGGCAGATCTAGTGCCTGCTTTCAGGTAACCTAAAGCTATTCCTGTTGTACTGTAAATCCAACTAGTGCCAAATTATCTGGTTTGCCTGCCAGACTCACATTTGACTATTAGTTATATGGTTTCATTCTTGGGCCTGAAGAAGGTGCAGCTCTATGGTGTCCTGCATCCTGGCTTTTCCCTGTTAACTTTCACAGTCTCTACACATCAGTATAAAAACTACTTCTGTCTTTGAAGGTCCTGGTAGCCACTAATCTGTCATTATGTGAGGTTTTGCTATCATTCCAGAGCAGTGGTCTTTACATGATGAGGTTACCAGCCCCATGCACAACTTTCTTTAGTCACCACTTAGGACATGATGGTAAGGAAACAGTGGTTCTATTCTGTTTTTTCTAGTGAACCACAGGCCCGTTTTCCCTCTACTTGATCTCTCAGTATTGTTTCTTGTCTAGCAAGTTGATATCCCTCTATATATAACCAAAATGTCAGAACTGTCTGCCTCTGATATAATTAATTAATTCTCTTTGTACAAGTATCTTCTTGAAGACTTACGACTGTTTGTTCATTGACCATGTTTCTATTCCATACAGTAATACAGAATACTTGATTAATCTCATTTTTGATGTGTGTTATTTGTTTGGATGATGTTTTTCAAAGATACTTGTGCTGATTTCTTCACTCTTTGCAAATATTTTCTGCTAGCTGGTTACAATGGCTATTCATGTGTCCCGGATGTATTGAACAATGTGGGCTTGAGTTCTCCTCATGAAATATAGCTATCCAAGCTGTCAGAAGAGAACAGAAGCAACCCAAAAGACTATCATGCCCTTGTCCAGCAAGGACAGATCACAATTCTTCACCTCAGGACAGCACAACAGGCTGAATAAATGCATGTATAAACTAAAGAAAGATTCAGATTAGATATTAGGAAATATTTTTTTTGTCAGAGAGCGGTTAATGTTTAGAATGCATTGCCACAGCAAGTAGTGGAGGCAAGGACAATTAATGCATTTAAGAATAGATTGTATGTGTATAGCTTTTAGAGCAATGAAATGTAAATTAAACTGGTTGTATACAGACTTCAGCATCTTCTAAACCAGCAAAAAGACGTTAAGTTGAGTTTAGTTAAGCTTCCACTGTCTTGCTTCACCACTGCTGACATGTGGACTAAACGAACAAACTGCTGAGTATGTTTTACAGGACTGTCCCCTGTATGGCTAGATTTAAAAAATGCGCTGGCCTAATTATTCAACACTGGGTTCAAAACTCTACAGAGGAGCTCCAAACATTGGTCAAGTTCATCATGGGAACTTGTCTGATAGTGTAAACATCAAGGATACAATCACAAGAAGAAGTAAAAGAAGTTTTTTCTGGGTGTAGTGCAGTGCTAGCCTTCTCAGTAAGCGCACCACTATGAGAATCATTTGTTTGGATGGCAATACATGTTAACTTCTTTGTTTATTCTCAGATCAAGGTCTCAGTTTCGTTTCTCGTACTGAGGACACGATTGTTTGTAAAGCTGTTTTATCTATATGCAGCTTTTGTCTCGCTTCTGCGTTCGGGTTTTTCTAATCATGCTAAATCTTCAGTCCTATCGCCAGAATGAAGTCCACAGTCCTTTCCTGATCTGAGTGGTGACCCCATCGTTTTTGCCTCAGTTTTGCTCCATCTGGCCAGGTCTGGCAACTTAGTTCTTTGTAGGCCGGGCATTCTTGAAACTCTGTCTCATGAGGCCAGTTAACTGATGTGCGAGTCCATCTTAATAGACTCAAACACTAGAGTAAAGTAGACCCGCAGCCTGTTAGGCACCATCTATGCTGCTCTTAACAAACCACCTAATCATGGCTGGTGTTATAGCTTAACTTAACGTTTTTATACTGGTTTAGAAGACTGCAGTTTGTACACAACCAGTTTCTTGAAGGGCGGTTAACCAATTTGCGAGTCCATCTTAATAGAATCATACACTAGAGCAAAGTAGACTCGCATCATGTTACGCACCATTTAAGCTGCTATAAACAAACCACCTAACCATGGTCAGTGTTATGCCATGTCACACAGTTAGTCACCTCTTACGACATATTATCTGTGGGGCAGTGGTGCTATTCTTGTCCTTGTCATACACAAATACCTTGACGATCCACTCGTGATATTAAGGATATCATTGAAAATAGGTATAAGTAAATCCTACAGTAGACGCTGTTGTCTGTGATAAAATTTAAGACTTCATTGTACTAGGCCTTAGCTTTTTAGAGTGGAGTGCCCAGTTCCCTTTCCTTTCCTAATGGTCAGTGATATCACTACAGTTGGTGTCACACATTCACGCACGCACATTCTGTTTGATTAATTTTGTTGCCACCCCCTCTGAAGGTGCTACCCTGTGTGATTCGCAGACACACACACACCAAACACCCAGGATACGCCCTGGTTGCGCATGCGAAAGACCTCGTCTTGACATATCGTGTTTCAGCAATGAAGAAGGACTGGAACAATGCAGGACCAAGGGAAATCTTGCTATTACTCCACACACGTCGGAGGTCGTGCATAGCAGACGCAGCTAGTCCGATCCACCTTGACATATCGGGTGCGCTGTGCCATCAGAAGATATCATGCTATCGATATAGATGAATTCGTTGGTGTTCTCCGTAGTGTGACCTTGGGTTTCAGTACCCTGGGTGCTGTGTCAGAAACAAGGTTCTGAACTTTGGTCTTGGCCCAGGATATAGACAGGCCTAGGGAAGGTGTTTTGCTGTCTAGCATTTCCAGAGATCACTGCAGTGCAGAGCTGTCTGTGCCGGACAGGACAATGTCGTCCACGTAGGCAAGATCATTGAAGGTTAACTGATCAATAGCAATACACTCTTCGTGCGCACTGGACACTCAATAAGCCAGTCAACTGCCTAGCAGAATAGGTCGAGGGCAAGAACACATCCCTGTCTGACATCAGCCGTTGTGGGGAATCTATCAGAGAGAGTGCCACCCAGCCGAATTCTGGTAGCTCCTTGATCAGGTACATTCAAAGGGCAGAACATATTATCCAAGGCTTCCAACTTCATGAGAGAAATAAAGTGACAGCATGGCTCTGTCCTACCCTGCTTAAAAATAAACTATGGTGACATGAGAAACCTGACACAGACCTCCCAATTTTAAGAAAGAAATCATTGTCATCTTCTATCCACTTGTGCCGTTGACACCGTGAAGTTTTCTATCATGTGCCAGCTTTGTCGCAAATGATGTTGTCATTCCATGTCTCTTCATTGTCTCACTGACACCATCTATCCATGTTTTCATGGTCTACCTCTTGCTCTTCAACCCTGATGTCTGGTATTGTAGATACAAACAGCTGGTAATTTTGGTTGCATTCTTGTCAGGTGTCCGAACCATTTTATTCTCTTCCTCTCCATGTATTCCATATGCATTGTGTTGCACCCACCGTCTGTCTGATCACTTTGTTTCGTACTCTGTCCAGCCTTGTGACCCCGACAGCCTTTCTCGAACATCTCATTTCGCATACCATGATTTTTCTCTCTGGTGCCTTGGTGAGAGTCCATGACTGACACTTAGCAGAGAGTTGGTATAATAATACTATTTATCTCTTTGTCTTCATTGGAATGTGTTTGTGTCTTAGTAATGGTAAGAACTGATAGAAAACTGCAATAGCTTTCTTTGTTCTTGATTCCACCTCTATATCTAGCCTTCCATTTTGTGTGAACATGCTGCCCAAGTATTTGAATTCTCTGGCAAATTTAAGTTCGCTGCTTATTACCTGTATATTTAGTGTTTTCTCTATGCAGCTGATTTTCATTGTCTCCGTCTTTGCTGTACTAATCCTTATTAGCTAGGTCCTCTCATAGATAGCACAGGTAAAATAATAAGAGAAAATGGGGAGACAGCCAATCTACTAAATCAATACTTTGGCACAGTCTACACAAAAGAAGACTGCTCGAAGATCCCAGATCCTATAGATATTTTCAAATGTGAAATGGATATACTAGGATTAAAATCAATATGTATTACGGAGGAAAGGGTTTTTACAAAATTGGAGGGATTAAAAGTGGATAAATGTCCAGGTCAAAATGGTATCCATCCAAAAATGCTATTTGAAATTAGAGACCAACTAGCAAAACCATTGGTTATATTATGTTCTCAATCATTTACAAAAGGGATTGTTAAAAGAGATTGGAAAGATGTAGGAGTGATCCCCTTATTCAAAAAGAAATCAGATCCAGGAAATTATAGACTAGTGAGTTTAATGAGCATAGTCTGTAAAATGTTAGAATCAATAATCAAAGAAAACATTGAAATGCATCTAATCAGAAATAGTCAGCATAGTTTTACTAGATCGTGCTTAACAAATCTATTGGAATTCTTTTTCACTGCTACCTGAACTTGCTCACTCACCTTACCTGTATAATCTATTATAACCACTAGGTCCCTTTCTAATCTATCTTTCTAATATTGTTCTCGCCAATTCTGTAATTATGTTCCATATTGGATCTACCCATGTGGATAACTGTACATTTATCTACATTAAACTCCATTTACCATCTCACAGACCAATCTCAAATTTTATCTAAATCCGACCTCAATGTATCTTACCTCTGCTATATATGACACTCCTACATAGTTTTGTGTCGTCCACAAATTTTTCAATCATGGATCCTATATCAATGTCCAAATCATTTATATATATCAAGAACAATATTTGTCACAAAACTGAGCCCTGTGGCACTCCGACGTGGCGACAGCAGTGGCGAAGAGACATGTAGTTCTCAGCCTAAAATCTCCTCGATTACCCCAGCAATGGTAAAAAGTCGTATTGACAGTTTTTGTTTTTTATGTCATATAAAGTCAGAAACTTTGTGTCTGCCAATGTTCAAATGACTGACAGGTTTAATCAAGAATAAAAATCAAAGTTTGTGGGCTAGTGGTTAAGGGACACGGCTCACAACCAGAAGGTGCTGGGTTCGATCCCCATCACAGCACTGGCCATTACCCCGAGGAAGCAAACCCTTAGAAAATGCAGGAGTAAACAGATGCCGAAGTCGGTTGCACTGGGCCAACAGGCGCAAAATAAAAACATGGGGAATAGAGAAACAAGGGGGGGGGGGGGGGGGGGGGGGGGGGGAATTATAAAAATTGAGCACAAATGTAATGTCTTGTAAAGTGATATTTGCTGTTAAGATTCAATATTTATATAACAATATAAATACAGATTTCATGATGTTAACCATTTTAGTTGCAAAATGTAGTTCTATAAAGCAGATTTCAACTGTAGAACGTCACTGTTTAAGTTTGCTTATTGACAGTTAAACTACATTTGGTAAGAGACAAGAGGGTAATTTTATGTCCTGTGGAAATTTAACTCAAAATCGCTTAGTTAAAATGTCTGGGGACTAGCCAAGTCTATTGATGACACTGCTTCAGATGTTCTTTGTTTTCCTTGTCCAGTTTATGCCAACACTTCAGATGTTATTTGCTTTCCAAGCCAGTTTATAGCCATCATAGATGAAAGGGATCTATTTAGATCGGATTTAGATACGTTTCAAAAATGGTCAGAAAGCTGGCAGATGGAGTTTAATGTAGAAAAATGTACAGTCACCCACATAGGAATATCATATACTGATTATAAGTACATGATGGGAGATAACAATATTAGGACAATAAGAAGTAAGAGAGACCTAGGTGTTAAAATAGATCATACAGGAAAGGTGCGGGAGCAATTGCAAGTGGCAGTGAAAAAGGCTAATGCAATTTGCTGGGTATGATTATAAGAAACATTACACATGAGCAAGGAAGTGATAATCAAACTATATAAAGAATTTGTTAGACCTAGATTGGAGTACTGTGTTCAGGTATAGAGTCCATAACATAGAGTGGAATTAGACATGCTAGAAAGGATGCAAAAAAGAGCTACAAAAATGATTATGATATTCTAGAATTATAGTTATGAGGAAAGACTCAGAAAAATTGGTATACAGTGTCTAGAACAAAGAAGAATTCTAGGTGACTTAATACAAATTTGTACATTAATCAATGGCAAGGATAAATTAGACTACGGTATGCCAAGTTTTTCAAAGTACAACTGACTACAAGAACAAGAGGGTGCGGCTTCAAATTGTTTAAACACAGATCCGGATTAGATATGAGGAAATATTTTTTTACTCAGAGAACGGTGAGTACTTGGAATGCATTGCCACATGTTGGGGTGCAGGCAGGGTTAGTTAATGCATTCAAAAATAAATTAAATGCTCACAGTTATTTTTAGGGGAGTGGAATAAACTGGTTGTACAGACTCTGTAGAGCCTTCTAAACCAGTGTAATGAAGTGAAGAAGACCACTCCAAGACTCCATGGATAGGATCAACAGTCTCATACATAACTATAGATTGTGAGAATAAATCCAACTAACGACAATAACGGCAGCAGCGATCATATTGGGGTCCGGTGACGCTAATCAATCCTTCGATTGCAACCACCCTCACAGCTAAGCAACTGAGTTATTATCTAGTCTGACTATGGAAATCTGATTGCAAAAATCACATCTATTTCAAAGGTAGCCAGTCTCCCAGCACAATAAAATAGTTTTAAAACCTGCCAGTCGAGCTTTGTTGGAGGAGCAGCGTAAGGTGGCTTGTTCTCTGAACATAACCCAAAGTGTGATCTGTTGTTAAAAATGTAAAGAAGAGCCTAAGACCTTTGTACGCGAACGTCTTCTGAAAGCTGCAGAATATCGGTGCATCATCAAATTAGTTAGTCGAAGTATTACCGGGGACCGTCAAATTATTCTTTGTCTGAAAGCTTCCGATAGGTCTCGCACAACGTCAAAGCTGGGCATGGAGTCGATCATGAAAGCTTACTATAGCAACATGTTCAGATCATCAGAACCCCATCCAATTGCCCTCCCGTCCACTTTCCCCCCTCTTCCGGACTTCCTGCCCTCAGATGTTCGCCATGCCGTCGAGTCAATGTCATCTGGAAAATCATCAGATGAAGATGGCATCACTGCGGAGGTCATCCTTGCTTTGGGCTACCCCTTTACCAAGCCTTACGTTTGACATGTTATCTCCTTCCCAGAGGTACACCTACCCCTTTACCAAGCCCTACGTTTGACATGTTATCTCCTTCCGAGAGGTACACCTACCCCTTTACCAAGCCCTACGTTTGACATGTTATCACCTTCCGAGAGGTACACCTACCCCTTTACCAAGCCGTACGTTTGACATGTAATCTCCTTCCGAGAGGTACACCTACCCCTTTACCAAGCCCTACGTTTGACATGTTATCTCCTTCCGAGAGGTACACCTACCCCTTTACCAAGCCCTACGTTTGACATGTTATCACCTTCCGAGAGGTACACCTACCCCTTTACCAAGCCCTACATTTGACATGTTATCTCCTTCCGAGAGGTACACCTACCCCTTTACCAAGCCCTACGTTTGACATGTTATCACCTTCCGAGAGGTACACCTACCCCTTTACCACGCCCTACATTTGACATGTTATCTCCTTCCGAGAGGTACACCTACCCCTTTACCAAGCCCTACGTTTGACATGTAATCTCCTTCCGAGAGGTACACCTACCCCTTTACCAAGCCCTACGTTTGACATGTAATCTCCTTCCGAGAGGTACACCTACCTCTTTACCAAGCCCTACGTTTCACATGTAATCTCCTTCCGAGAGGTACACCTACCCCTTTACCAAGCCCTACGTTTGACATGTAATCTCCTTCCGAGAGGTACACCTACCCCTTTACCAAGCCCTACGTTTGACATGTAATCTCCTTCCGAGAGGTACACCTACCCCTTTACCAAGCACTACGTTTGACATGTTATCTCCTTCCGAGAGGTACACCTACCCCTTTACCAAGCCCTACGTTTCACATGTAATCTCCTTCCGAGAGGTACACCTACCCCTTTACCAAGCACTACGTTTGACATGTTATCTCCTTCCGAGAGGTACACCTACCCCTTTACCAAGCCCTACGTTTCACATGTAATCTCCTTCCGAGAGGTACACCTACCTCTTTACCAAGCCGTACGTTTGACATGTTATCTCCTTCCGAGAGGTACACCTATCGCTTGACGCAACTCGAGAACAACACTCTTACACAAGAAGGGAGACAAAGAGGACTCCGGAAATTATCGTTCAATTAATCTTCTCCCTGTCACTCACAAGCTGTTTACGAAATGCATCCTTGTCGGAGTCCACACCACTCTCGAAGAATCGCAATCAGTCTAACAAGGAGGCTTTCGGCGTTCGTACAGCACAATGGACTACAGTTCAACCTGCATCTCCGCCTTATTGAAGCTACCGAGAGTTCCAGACACTCTTGATATTTACCTTCATCGACTACAAAAAAAAAAAAAGGCTTTCGATTCGGTAGAACCTCATTTTGTATGGTGTTCACTGCTGGAACAATGTGTCGATCCTGGTTACATCAGAATTCTTGCCAACAGTTATGTGAACTACATTACCACATTTCGCCCCTTCCAACGTCAAATTGTGGTACCAGTTTCCAAAAAGAGGTCTGCCAGGGGCATCCTATCTCACCGAACATCTTCTCCGTATTTTTGGAATTAGTCATCAGCCGATACCATTGGGACACTTTTAGCATCCATATTGACGAAAGGCACCTTAATCACCTTTGATTTGCCGATGACGTAGTGCTATCACAGAGTCCGCAGCAGAAGCCAACCAAATGATACAGCTACTAGATGGTGAGGGCAAGAAAGCGGAACTGGAGATGAATGTATCGAAGATAAAAATGTTGCGCAATCGTTTCGCCCAAATGGGATCAAGTCTACCTTGGTGGGATGAGATTAGAGGATGTCGACGAGCACATCTATCTTGGGCACAAAACAATCTGGAACCTGAACTGACAAGACATTGCCGCGCCGGGCAGCTTTCTCGTTCATTAACACGGTCCTGGAAGGTTGCCAAGACCAGAACCTACGAACCTCTCCCTTCAATGCCACTGTGCTCCCATGCGGTGTTATACGGTGGTGAGACATGGACACTACCAAACTCACTGGAGGACAAATTGAGAGTGACCCAGGTCTCTCTTGAGAGATGATTGGTCGGAATCGCTCTCCGGAACCAACATAGGCAAAATTTCAACAATTCTGACATACGACGATTTTCCTTAGTGAATGATGCAATAATCTATGCAGGCAAGGCAAAACAAATATGATCAGGTCACATGTTGCGTTAAAACGATGGTAGATGGAGCACCGCGACAGCAATCCGGGACCTCAAAACAAAAAGAGACCGCGGGGAAGACCTATAATGCATTGGCAGACTCCCTCGCTGAATGCAAAAATATCTGAGACAACTCTGGATGAGTGCTTATCACCCACTTGACTTTCGTGGCCCAAGACAGGGTCCGCTGCAGACAAAATTGGGACCCGCAGCTACGCTTAGCAACTGGTCATCGAGATCAAGAACAAGAACGATGCAGCAGATCCCTGTGGAGCAGAAGAGATTGGGGACTTATTCTCGGAGAGCCACACATTGTCTAAGAAAGTAATTGGTAAGGTCAGGTCAAATTAGGGTCAACATAACGACATTGTCAAGTCGAGGATTTAATTAGAAACGTAAAAGAGGCAGCAGTGTTTACTGTGAGTCGGTACTGGTTTGTCTGAGTTGGGGGTAGTGCCTTTAGATTCCCATTCTTTATAATGAACTAGTATTAGTAGGGGGAATGACGACATGGAATCGAACGCCAGGCTATCATATTTAGAATGACAGAGTGACACGTAGCCATGTAAGTCAATATGATTCTAGCTGAGAGTGGTAGAGTAAGATTGACGGCTGACTAGTCGGCAGGGAAGGGACACAATACAGGTGACAACCGACATCTTAGTTTAAGCAGGGCTAAAATGGGTCTATAAAAATTAAGACTGTCAAACGAAGAATAATTTCGAGAGCTGATCTAGAAGGCTGTCACACTATGCTACAGGGACAATTGCATCTGTGCCTATTGGAGTGAATGTGGCCCTTCTATGACCAACGACACGAGAAGAAAATCTGATCACGCGAGTGATCTGGTGTACCCAAGGTCTAAAACAGAAAGGGTCTGGCAAACCCAAGTCTAGTGTCGAAAGGAATCTGGTGAATTTCTGCATACAAATTCTAAAGTCTCGTGTCTGAAAGGGTCCGGTTAACCCAATGGCTGTGTCGAAAAGTGGTCTAGTGAACCCTGAGCTACCACCCCAAAGTCTTGTGTTGAAAAGCGGCTTGGTAAACCAAATGTCAGTGTTGGGATAAGGAAGGTGAATCATAAGAATTCTAAGCGAACACATTCTCTCAGAACGGGTGAAACACGGACATCAGAAGGACAACTTTCTCAACATTTGGGAACTGTTATTTGGTCCAAGAGAAAGTCGCATTTTAAGCCTCCGGAGGGAGCCCATTCTAACCCATGTGATAAGATTTTGTCATATATAATAATTCAATCAACCAGAGAGTGGCAGATTTATCACAGCACCGGCGGCCTGGAAGAACGTCAGAGACAACGAGTCAGCTAGTCCATGTGACTAGGATATAATAGATCTGCTACGACAATAATATGGTGTTATGAGATTCACTCCTACAGGATATGGAATCATGAATATATCTTGCTGTCAATTTTGACGATGCAGGAGGTACATGTACAGCTATCAAAATAAGAATACAAAAGACGAGACGAGCTTTCATTGCATTGTGGAACTTATGAAAATCTAAAGAAATTTAAGTTCAACATGCATCCAAACAAATCTTCAACTCCATTGAAATGGTGATTGATATGATAGATCACTAATGTGCACCTGTTGTAAAGAACCTGTGAGGTACCAGTGGAGCATGATTTGAGTAGTAAGCACTGGCGTTGGGTAGGACACACATTATGGAAACCAGTTGAGCGCATTAAAGGGCAGTCGTTGTTCTGAAATCCTCAAGGCAGGAGAAGTAAAGGCAGACTAAATCACACACTGAGATGCGAACTCGAGACAAACATAAGGGTAGTAGGAAAGACGTGGGCATATTTGAAATGGATGGATTAAGATAGATGGGCGTGGTATGTATTTGATGAAGCCATGTGCTCCACATGAAGCTGAAAGGTTTTGACTGACAAGTATCGCATTTAGTGCGAAATAATTGGATACAGTCACGTCACGATATATCGTAACTGCTGAAGTATCGATACGACGCAATGAACTGCTACCAAAAATTAAATGTCGGCCGAGATATGGTCGAAGTCGAACCGTTAGACTTTTCTGTATTTGAGAACAGAAATGTCGCATCTCTGGTTTCACAAATAGTGTAATGGTCTAAACGGCTTATATACTGTGAAACATATAAGATTTATTGCCCTTTTTATATGTCTGAGCCGAGAACTGTTTTAAACAATTGGCGGGTAAAACTTGTTCACGTTGTGGATTATTTTAACGGTTGGTTATAATTTTAATATATTCTTAGTTCACGTCCAGTCTTGGTTATTTGTGATCTTTATTTTTGATATAATTGTACAATTATTTGTTATTTGTGTTGTCTTTTAGTTGAGATAGATATGTTTGATGTTGGAAATTAGCGAAGCAGTTCCTGTTTCTGATCCACAGGAAATTAGTTATTCACTGCTTTATTTTTGAATTGGATTGGGCATTGGGTCAGGGTCTGAAGTTATCTCTAGATCTTTCTATCTATCATTAATCATAGAAGGCCACTGGACAATCTGCAACAGACTTTTAGCTCGTGTGAATGGTGGTAAGCATTACAATGGGTTTCAGAGTATTCTATTCTAGTTAGATTAGTTTGCACTGCTAGACGTCCCATACGAACTATTGTTAGTTTGACGGTATTCTTAATCTGTTTTCACACTTACACAGAAAGTCTTTTACTAAAGGTTAACAAAGATTAAAGGTGAGGGCTTGACTTCATCGCTGACTCAGTCTCTCTCCGCAGAATGGTATGCCGCCTGCCGAGAGCATCACACAACACAGCATAAACTCCAGAGCTCCAGAGATGAACCCAGGGAGCTCCTGAAAAAATTGTCATCATGAACTGTCTGTCGCAGTTCAAATTCTAATCCTGACCGTCTGAACACGAAGCAAATAGCTTGACCACTTCGCCACGGATACCCCCAAGTCTTTTACTTTTACCAAAAGGGTTGGGGACGATTAAACTAAGGTGTGGTCAAGCAAAACACACTGATCAGACAATGTTAGACCATCACCTGACTTCCGAGTTGGTCATCCTGGAAACAGGCTGTTGTCGAGGACAACAGTCTGGCTAACAAGGTGAGGTTTGACGTGATCTCCGTAGTAGTGAGCGACGCGTAGATGGAGCCAAGCATAACACAACCGCCTGGAGGATCCTAGGTCCACCTTCATCAGCACGTGCGGGATCTGAGGCAAGCTACTGCAATCCGTCACTTAATGTCCTTTTCACGTCGCACATAAGAGTAACCAACTCAGTGTGAGCATTCGCAAACAACAACAATAAAAAAGGTTAGGCAGTAGTGCTAGTCATCTCTTTCAACATCTTCGCAGTGATATTATTCTTGTTTCTTGTCTCTATCACTCATAGAGTCCTCCCAAAAACTACTCAGGCAAATGAGACAGTAAAAAATATTATCAACTAATGTCATAAACAGTCAGTATTGTTACTATAAACTATTAATGAGCTATTCACACTTCATGATGTTTCTTTGGAAGCAAGTTACTGTGGCTCTTAAAATTTGTCCTTAAGCATTGTGAAGATGGTGAGCCTGACTTTCTCCTAGATGTAGTGCAATATGATGCTCCTCAGCAAGTTCACCGATATGGAGACCACATTGTTAAATCTCAACCCTGGTGGCTAGGCTACTGTAACACAGCCTGTTTCCAGAAACATATTAAAGACCTTCCCCTGAGTGCAGATAATTACAGGAGCCATATCAAAAGAGACAGACATATACTGAGTGAGATCAAATTAGAGCTGTTGTTTTGCAATGACCTCCTTCCCAATGTGGAATCACAGAGAGGAATAGAGCTGATGCCTTGTTGAGTGCTGGAGAAAAGAAATAGTGACCATGCTACACATTGCTATTCCTAAAGGTTAAAACCCTCTTCCACAATATATATACATATATGTACGTCCAAGTGAAAGACAGTGGATCTGGCTCAATCCGCCAGCTTTGTTGATCAAGGCAGGTCATCCTCTGTCTGGGAGCAGGCTGTTTAAGTCATTTTTGTCGCCTCCGAATGCCTTGCACAGGTGAGTTCCAGTGTGGAGCCGACATTTGAACATATCCTACATGGCTGAGCAACTCATGATGACCTGCAATGCCATGCCTGACCAGAAGGTGCAGAACAGGGGACATAGCCTGTGTAAAAGATTGGACTTCATCAAGACCATGGGTTTGCTAATCTAGAATAGCCTATGAACCTGATCGCAAAAGATGAAGCAAACCAAGAAGCAGGTCACTGCAAGCTGCATTGAACTGGCTTTACATAATAATGTTAAGAATCATATGGGTAGCGTAGTGCATTAATGCTCAAAGACAACTAATTACACATAGAACAAAGCTTTTTATAGAAATGTTGAGAGGGTGTCTGGTTAGCATGATAGTTGATAGTTGTCCATCACAAGTGATGAAGACCACTCTCTTTGTTCAGCCGTGTGGACAGTCGTATCACTTGCTGTGTCCGCTGAAATGGGTGACTTGCGCGGTGATTTGGATTAAAGTGAGGAAGAAACTGCGCCTTTTGTCAACCTCACTCACAGAGCCTAAGCTACCTTGTGCCAGTGGCAAGACATTCATCGAGACGACTGGAGATAGCATATGATGCAGATTTTGCCTCCGGGTTACCACCGAGCCTTTCCGTAAACATGTAACCCGCAGGGTAGAAAGGTGGGATGGCATCTAACGCAGTTTGTCGTGCCTTTTCGATAACCACAATAGGTTGTATGGACAACACTCAGTGTGTGAGTCTGGCATCTCTCCCCAGCTGTATTCAGCTCATCATAGTAGCATCTAAAATTCCCACACGCCAAATTCGTGTAGGTGAACCGGCAGAACTAACCCGGGAAATACGACACAGGTATAAGCGTAGTGCCATTCAGCCGGCGTCCAGACCAGGATAAACGGATGGAAGAAATCACAAAAAAAAGAACGAAATAACAAGTCCAGACGGAAAACAACACCATGTTTCCGTGAACACAAGTGTAAGTCGTCGACTAGTGTGAATTCCAGGCAAATCCGTGGTCTGGCGGCATCCATAATGATCCAAAACAGTAGAGAAATGTAGACTCGCAGCCAGTTATGGCGCCATCTTTGCCAGCCTGGTTAGCATAGACCACTTGATTTTCACTGCAAAGATACAGTTGCTGGTACACTTCAGTTGATCCAGCTGTAAATGAATACCTAGCTGTTAGGAAAAGAAAGGCAGTGAGGAAATTAACTGGCCATCCCACCTCAAAAACAAGCTGTAGCCTTGTACAATGAAGGCTCTAACACTTCATCCCTGACAACAGTGTTTGCTATGCGACAACATGTATATATTATGTGGGAGAGAAGGGTTGTAGCACTCTGTAACAACAGACCACATTGCTGGGAAAAGTGACAGACAGTGACAAAGGGAAAATACTGGATGGTTTGCTCGTCTGGGATATTTTGCCCTCGCCTTATTTCTTTAGGCGGAGTACGTTGTACTGTGTTTTGCGTGTAATGTTCAAGTGCATCTGACTTCAGGACCAATATTTGAATAGGTTCACATTCCATAGGGACACAGCAGGATACGCACTTTCAACTGCAGATCAAGTCCATCTGATCATATCATGGCATGTTGACCATCTTAATGGTGTGGTAGTCCGCCTGGGATTAGCACTGATAAGGGCTGATCTATTTTGCATCAAAGGGTACCTGTCAGAACAAAAGTTAATTAGGGAAAGGTACTTCTGGTAGGAAGAATGTTGTGCTTGCACTGAAAGTGGTTCACCAACCCTTTATCCTCACCTGCCACCTAGCCCTCACCTGTGGCTCCAAGTAACTGTAAAATGCGCATTAGCACAAGCTGGAACACTGCTTCACCTGGCGAACTAAACCAGGTGAGGATTGCTGTGTGACACTGAGCCTTGGTGAGTAGGGCTTGTCTACCTAATCAAGACTGGACTTGGCAAACTATGTGGATAAAACCATTAGCTGGTTCAACAGTTGGAAAAGTGGCTCCCAGCAACATGGTGTGAAGCTCAAAGAGCATGGTGAGACACTAAAACACCATAGTTATCCACTGCATCCTGCCATATCTCCAGCTATCTTATCCACGTCTCTGCTGGGCTCAGATACCTCAGAATGAGAGAGTAAGGTTGACTTGACAACCAACACGATTTTTCCTCACTTAAGTACAGCCTCAGACACACTACACACACAACTTTGATAATGAGGGACAACTATTTAATTAGTGTTTAATACAACTAAACTAAAATTGAGACTCATTAATTAACATCAAATAAAGAAGCTACGACACTTTATAAGATTATCACATTTTAAAACAGGAAAATGTGTTCTGTTCTGTTCTGTACCATTTTTTACTGTTCTATTTGATTCTGTTCCCGAACATACTGGCTACACAAAAAATGATGCCTACTACCAGTTGAACAGAAGAGAGCAGGTTGTGATCTTCAGACTCCGCACAGGCCCCAACAGACTCAGGTACCATCTACTCAAAAAACTGAAGATAGGTGGCACTGACGAATGCACATGTGGTACAGGGAAAATGACCGCTGAACATCTGCTGCAAAATTGCCTGACATACGAAGAGCAGAGAAAGCACATGTGGCCATCACCAGTGCCAACACTAGACAAGCTCTATGGCAGTGTTGACAGCCTCAGGATGACAGCTGCTTTCTTTGAACAAATTCAAGTTGACATCTGACAGCGTACGAAGAAGAAGAAGAAGATTCTATTCCCAAGAATTGACTTACTGCAATCTGAGCATACCTATAGGTGCCAAGTGTGGATATTTATAGTTCATGTCATTTGTTGTACAAATTCTTGCTCCATTCTCTCATGCATCCCACTACGTTCGATCACACTTTTATTTTCAAATATCTTGCAGTCTGTGAATTCCTTATTCATCTATTGCTGTGTCATTATCCAACAGGCTGGACCTCAATTTGGTAGATTTCAAAATGTCACCCCTATCCATATCTAGTATGCTGATGATACTGGGTACTTGTGAAGCCAAGATGCTAGTTTTTTTTTTGCCCTGAAAACCAGCATGACTAAGGCACTAAATCCAGACTAGCCCCTGGAGGTTTTATACCTCTACAGGTGCCACTCCTCGTGTCTTTCAAGTCCGTTTGTACTTTCTGAAGTACGGAATGGGAGTCAGACACAATTAATGTCAGATAGCCATCTCAGATCTGAGGTCACTGCAGTTGTCTCTATTCTCGTACTTGAAGTAGTTGTTATATATGCCCTGCACTACTCTACAACAATCTGGCCTCTCACTGGCAGAGCAACCTCAAGACCCAACCTAAATTTCACTGGGTAGTACCTATCTATTTATAAATATATGAAAGAAAAAGACAAAGACATACAGAGAGAGAGAGAGAGAGAGAGATACACACACACAGACAGACACACACACACATACACACATTT
Source organism: Ariolimax columbianus (assembly GCA_036924085.1). Lineage (NCBI taxonomy): Eukaryota > Metazoa > Mollusca > Gastropoda > Stylommatophora > Arionidae > Ariolimax > Ariolimax columbianus. The sequence continues at coordinate 102,760,479 of JAVGWX010000005.1, forward strand.
ATATATATATATATATATATAAATATATCAAAAAACACCTTGAACAAAGCCACCACGTCCCAGAAAGCCAATGTGGATTCAGAGCCGAAAGAGAAACTGTGGACATGATTTTTGCCGCTCGCCAAGAACAAGAGAAGTGCCGAGAACAAAATCAGGCCTTGTACACCACATTTATTGATTTGATAAAGGCATTTGAAACAGTAAACAGAGGAGGGCTGTGGATGAAAATGTCTACGTTTGGCTGCCCCAACAAGTTCATAACAATGGTGAAACAGCTACACGAAGGCATGTGTGCTCGTGTACGGGACAGCGGTGCAATCTCTAAAACGTTTCTAGTATCAAACACAGTAAAACAAGGATGTGTACTCGCCCCGACTTTGTTCAGCGTGATGTTCGCGGCCACGATGACAGACGCCTTCAGATCACTGGAGCTTGGAATACCCATAAAGTACCGCACAGATGGCAAATTACTCAATCCCAGAAGAATGAAGGCCAAAACCAAATTGGGTGGCGACATAATCAGGGAACTTGTATTTGCTGACGACTGCGCTCTAATGAGCAACTCAGAACTGAACATGCAGGTTGGAATGGACCAGTTCTCTGCCGCATGTGAAAATTTTGGCCTGACCATAAATGCCCAAAAAATAGAGGTCATGTACCAACCAGCACCAGGCATGCCGTACACAAAACCAGAGACTACAGTCAGTGGGCAAACGCTGAATGCCGAAGACAAATTCACATATCTGAGCAGCACGAAATCTGTCAGCCTAGACGGTGAGGTGGCAAGCAGAATAGCAAAGGCCAGCACAGCCTTTGGTAGAATGCGCTCGATGGTCTGGGCACGTCGTGGCATCAGCGTCAAGACCAAACTCAAAGTCTACAGTGCAACCATCATTCCGACCCTACTATACGCTTGTGAAAGCTGGACTGTATACTCTGGACATGCAAGGAGGTTAAACCACTTCCACACAGGTTGCCTGAGGCGAATATTCCACATCCGATGGCAAGATCGTGTCACTGACATTGAGGTTCTGTCAAGGGCTAACATGCCCAGCATACATGCACTGCTAGAGAAAGCACGACTAGGATGGCCCGAACACCTCGTCTGTATGTCAGACGAGCGGTTCCCAAAGAAGCTTCTCTACGGCGAGCTGAGAGAGGGATGGCGCGAGAGAGGGCGCCCAAAGAAACAATTTAAAGACGGTCTGAAGGACTCACTGAAAAGTTGCCAGATAGACATCGACACCTTGGAATGTCTTACGCAAAACAGATCTGACTGGAGAAGCGCAGTCAAATCGGGTGTAGCTGCCGGTGAAGACGACCGTGTTGTGAAAGCCCAAAGCAGACACGAGACGCGGAAATCCCGAGCAGCAGGAACACCATCCCCTTCTACAAACCTCGTGTGCCCGATATGTAGCAGATGTTTTCGTGCCTGCATTGGCCTGTTCAGCTACATGCGCACCCACACCCAACAGGGAAAATTTGTGACAAGGATGATGTTGGCGGTCCTCATCGACAACGATGGATAGCTATTATATATATATATATATATATATATATATATATATATATATATATATATATATATATATATATGTGTGTGTGTGTGTCTATGTGCGTGTGTGTGTTACTGTCTTGAGTATTATAATTTATCAGCTAGTTAACTTCTACCTCTGTTTTCCTGTTGCACCACTCTTTGTGTTCCCTGCCTAAGATTATGATGGCTATGGTAATCTGCCATTCTATCACCGATGTGGACCCATTCTTTTCCCTTTACTATCCTCCTAACTGGGGTCATCTGTCCAAAGAAAGACATGAGTTAAGATAGCAACCTTCAACACCCCTTCGCTGAATGCAGTTCAGGGTTTGCATATGTAGTGTTAACTCTACATAGTTTGCGTATGTAGTATTAACTCTACGTGGTTTGCATATGTAGAATTAACTCCACATGGTTTGCATATGTAGTGTTAACTCCACATGGTTTGCATATGTAGAATTAACTCCACATGATTTGCATATTTAGTGTTAACTCCACATGTGAATTGCTGGTCCCTAACACGTGAGGAAAGATGAGGTTCACTACACCTCCATTCATGCCAACAAGTGCAAATAAAGAGAGTTGTGATTGAAGCTAGCAACATCTTTGTGTAAAACATATTGCTACATAAATCACCACTGCAAGTAAAGGCAAATTGCTTTAATGCAGGTTTTCTGCAGGAGGTCAACTCTAGAAATGCGACATATGCTCTAGTAGGAATGAAAAAGTACAAGATGATAATATAGAGAAAAAATAGTACTGATAGAGTAATAGTACTGATAAAGTAACTACAAAACATTAGTTGCAAAAGTGCCAGTACTGTGAGGAACAGAGAAAGTTCATATAGCCATTACCAGTAATATTACTAAGCTCTATGGAGATACCAATAAGCTGACAACTGCTCTCTTCAGATATGCTTAAAGTGACAAATGAAAGTGCTTGAATATGACAATATTGATCCCGCCGTTACAATTATTGTTATGAATTTGGCTTGGCTTGGCTTCATTCGTTCTCAATCTCCCGCTACCAAACCCTAAACAGGGCTTAAGTAGCAGAATGAAGCCCAGAGAACGGAATGTGCTGTGTCATAGTTTACAGCTTGACTGCAATATTTGCACCTTTCGGTCCAACACATCCGACTTCAGCAAGCATTTTTTTAGTACCGGGTTAGCATTCACTCTTCGATCCCTTCTCCTTAGCCAGTCTGCCCTGCTGCGGCCTGTTATCTAGGATCACCATGTGGAGGTGTAGAAGGGTGTAACAGTTACAGCCTGAGCATGAGCGTTTAGGGCAGGGGTGATGTGGTTGCTGAGAATAAAGATACCTGAATGCGTGCCAAGGTCACTCTCTGTCTGGTCACTACGCCAAGGTCACTCACCGTCTCAACAAAGGAAATCGGAGTTGGGGAAAGAATTTACAGGTAGGAACTGACCACTGACGTTCCGATTTGGGTAGTGGGGGGTGAGTGACAGACAGGAGGGCAACGCAGCTTGCTGCGATAGATGAGTGAAAGGTGTTCAGAGTATTTGTTCCAATAATGACTGAATAGAGAGCCATCCCCCTGAGATCCATTGGTCAGCTCTGATACTGCTTGAGAGTACATAACACTAGCCAAAGTTTAGCTCAAGCAGGCTGGCATGGAGAGGGAATGAGTGAATGTAGATAGAAGTCTGTTTAGCTCACCGAATTAGTAGAAGAGCGATTGATAGACTGTTGTACAAATGTTGGAGATAGAACAGGATCGCTCAAACAGCATACGCCATTGAGTCGGGGCCAGCCGCACAAATAGGTGTGTGTGGGCATTTTGTATAGAGGTAATCTGAATGTGTGTTGTATGCAGGACACCTTGTGAAACGAGGTATGTCCTGATGAGTTAAGCGAGTGTGTAGATCGACTAGGTGAGATCTAGATGGGTGTGTGATGTGTGTACGGCAATAGAACTGGGTTTTGATAGTTGGGAATTCCATCAATAGCTAATGCTTAAAATTTCCGCTTTAGTTAATATTTATATTAACATATATATATATATATATATAGGAATATTTAGTTAAGATGATATGTATTGTATTGTACTTGTAATTTCACTACTCATTTTTCTGGTATGAGTATTATATAATAAATATGCCACCTTCTGTGTGCTTTGTCATTTCCTGTGTGTGGTCATGAATGATGTGGATGAGTGTGATAATGTTCTAACTTAGAATAACCCTAGGGCAAACAGTGGGATCTGCTACAAGGGTTTTGGCAGCTCTATTTTGTTGGCCCTGATGCTAGCAGTCAGCTATGGGTCGCTGACCACTGCAGCTCATGCGTTGCTCAGCATCTTGATCCCGTTATGAATTTCATATGAACCTTTCAGCATGGATATAGCACTTCACCATTGGGGAGAACCTGAGCCTAGAAAGTTTTTAAGTAAAAAACGTGAGGTTGTATGTTTGTCTGGGCCTAGAAATGACAAACTCCCCATAAAAAGTGGAGAGATTTCATGTAGGTTAGCAACAATCATATCAGACCAATACTTCAACAGATGAGAAACGGCACAGCAACAGCTCACCTGACTTTAGATGGACACAAAAAGTGATGCCCTGGTGGCCCTACAACTAGAAGTCGCAACACGGCCATCCAGTAATGGGATTGAGAGATAGCCTGGGTAAAGCCCTTGGTCGAACATGGTACTCCAAGGTAGAAAACCGAAATGAGTTCAAACATTTGCCTACCTGGTATCAGACATTTGATATGTTTGATTTAATCGCAGTTCTCCCTGGAAACAGGCTGTTTCATTGCAGTCTGGCTAACATGGTGGGAGATTGACCTGATCCCCGTAGTAGTGATCAACAAGCAGATGAAGCCAAGCATAGCACAACCGCCTGGAGGACTCTGGTCCACCTTCAACAGCATGCTCAGGATGGGAGGAAAGCTACTCAACCCGCCACCTAATGCCCTTTTAAGGGCGCACAAAAGAGTAAAGTTATTCATTGTAGGCATTCTATAACACCAACAACAATAACAGATTACAGACAGATGAACATTTTAAAATAATGATGAACCCATCATAACAAATATTGTTTATATGATTTTGCTATTAACCTTTCAAGATTCTAACAGCGGAACCCACAACAAACAATATTGTTTATGTGAGTTTGATCTGGACCTTTCAGTACGACAAGGACCACCCAATCATAAAATTCAACAATAGGAATTAACCAGCCTAAAAACTAGGCTACTAAAATAGAAAAGTAATGTAGCTAGTAAAATGATTAAAACTGAGTTTTCAGACTCAGGATAGATGGACTTGTTCTTAAAATGTTTTTTAATGAGTGGCTCATTATATTGCATTTAATTACAGGGGATGAACATCTACAGTTCTGTGACCAGCACCAAAAATATGACATAGCCCAGCAAAGGATCTTCTGTGATTACAATCAGATGCCATCATGATGAATTTGTAACCATTTCTGGAACAGCAAAACAAGATTAAATTAATTCTTCGAATGACTTCTAAGCAGTTCATTAACATAACAATATATATGGAGAATTATGTAGTGCACAGTTAATGTAACAATTCTTTTCATTTGTCCAATGGGCATTCCTTGAGTTTTGTGACCTAGTGAATATTAGACATTTTGAGTAATTCCCTTTAGATTTTAGAACTTCAGCCAAGTGACCTGCATAATTAATCCCATAATTTAAAGGGTTTCCTACTAGATTTGTGAACATTAACCAAGTGGCCTGCAAAATAAATTGACAGTAAACGTTATTTGGAGACCACCCTAGATTTCTGACCTTTGATCTAATCACCTCCTTAATCCTCCAAAATTAATCAACAAACAACATTAACACCTTCCCCTAAGATTTGTGATCTTTAACCATTACAACCCAACAATGGCACCAAACAGAAAGGTCAAGGAAAAAGAGATTCCTCAAATGGGGCCAGGCTCAAAAATCAAAGCCCTTATTGATGCCCTGAAGAAGCTCATGACCATCGTTCAGGACAAGAAACATCGCTACCTTGTTATTAACTTCAAAAATGTCGGCTTCAAGTCTATGCCCTTGGAAATTTGCAAGAATGAAGAAATCTGTGAGCTAACAGAAATATTCTTCATGCAGTACAATCATTTAAAATCTATGCCCATTGAAATAGATAATCTGACATTGTTGAAGTATATAGATATGACATTTAACATCCTCACTGGGATTCCAAGTACGTTTTTCAAGTGTGTTCATTTGGAATATGTAAGTATAACTTAATTATTTTAATTAAAGTATTGGCCTATGCAATTTTTCTTCTGCCTGTTTGAAAGAAAATAAGAAAAAAAAGACTGTATGGGTTGGGCAAAAAGGTGGACATGAAATGAACGTTCTGGTGTTGTACATTTTCTTGTCTATAAAGGAGATGGATTTAGTAAAGCCTGTAGTCCAACATGATATTCCAGAGAAAAATGAGTCACCTTTTTAAACCATCACAGCTGTTGACTTCTTTACAGGAAGCCTGTATCTGAGCACTGAGAGTGACAGTTCTAGTAGTGTGGATTTACAAGATGTTGTTACTAGCCTCAATCACAACAACCTTCTATAGTTGCCTTTAATGGCATGCTTAGAAGGTTACAGTGGTCCTATTATTTTCTAACTGGGTATTACTTGGGTGGTTCCAGGATAAAAGATGAGAATAAATTTCCAGTTTTTGACTACTTCATAACAAGCACAAAATCTGCCTGATTAAATATCAGGATTCTTCTTGTCTTTTCCCTTTTTCACTCCAGTCGAAGCATAGGGCCACAACTACAGTTGACCTACCTTAGGAAGGCAGTACCAACCAAAGGACTTTCTGTGTTATTGCAGAGTTGTTTATGTAGTTGCAGTAGAAGCAGTACTGACAGGCGGAAGCAATGAAAGCCAGATAGCCTTGTTTACAGATGCCCTGTCCACTAAAAAAGCCAGAAAAATACAGAACTTAATGACTTAAGAGCAGTACTCTGTCAACTATGCCAGCAGTCCACACCCAAAAGAATAGTGGTACAGTGGGTTCCATCCCACTGTAACATCCAAGGCAACGAGGAGGCAGACAGACTGGCAAAAGAAGGTGCAAGACTACCACAACCAGATTCTAGTGGGACCTACGAAGAGTCCAAAAGGCTTAATAGGGCCAGATACATGGCCAAATGAGAAACAGAACATACTGGCTACACAAAAAATGATGCCTATTACCAGTTGAACGGAAGAGAGCAGGTCGTGGTCTTCAGACTCCGCACAGGCCACAACAGACTGAGGTACCATCTATTCAATAAACTGAAGATAGGTGGCATTGACGAATGCACCTGTGGTACAGGGAAAATGACCGCTGAACATCTGCTGCAAAATTGCCCGACATACGAGGACCAGAGAAAGCACATGTGGCCATCACCAGTGGCAACAGTAGACAAGCTCTATGGCAGTGTCGACAGCCTCAGGATGACAGCTGCTTTCTTCGAACAAATTCAAGTTGACGTCTGACAGCGTACGAAGAAGAAGAAGAAGAAGTATGTTGGGTGTTATTTTAGTAGGTATTCAGTAATCATTCTATCAGTATCAGAACTGCTCATCAGTAATTCCTACAAAGAATGGTAACATTGTAACCTGCCAGGCATGTCATAAGAGGATGCTAATTGTTGGGAACCCCATCCTAGACACTTTAAGCGACAAGAAAAGGAAAAGGAGGAGCGCCTGGTTAAACGGTTTGAGTGTCAGTCTTCTGAACATGAGGATGTGCGTTCAAAACCTTGGTAAGGTATAGATTTGGTTTCTTTCTGAGGTAAAATAAAATCCTAGTCTTTACAGTAAATTGTGACTGCTGGGACAAGCAGCCTGTATTCCTCCTGCCTGTAAATCCTCCCAGTGGACCCTATCAATGGGAACAAACAAAGCAATGGTAATTTTTAAATGTAGTACACTCTATGGTGGAAAAGATGTGTTAATTGTAGAGAGTTTGTATGATTAATTTTGCTCTTTCCATTATTTCCTTGTTGATGTGTATGGCATAAAGTGCTATGGGCAATCATGAGGATGTATAAAATCAACGGAAATATTATAACGGTCCTTGAATACCTGTAGGACAAGGCGTCCAGCGCAGTTCTTGTGAATGGGAGGCGAGGGGACTCATTTCGCACATCAGTTGGTGTGTGACAGGGGTGTACACTCTCTCCAACTCTTTCCAATATATTCCTTGAGGGAATTATGAGTGAGGCACTTGGAGGTCACGTTGGTACTGTCAAGATAGGGGGTAAACGATTACCAACCTTCATTTTGCAGATGATATTGGCGGGTTCAGAAGCAGAACTCCAGGAGTGGGCCAGAAGACTCGATGAAACAGCTCTTGACTATGGTATGGAGATAAACGCTGGAAAGACAAAATTAATGACCAACAACGCCAAGGGCTTCAACAGCAGGATAAAAGCTAACGGTCAGGAACTCGAAGTGGTTGACCGTTTTAAATATCTAGGGTCGATTGTCAGTGATGAAGGATCAAAATGTGAGGTGTTGGCCAGAATAGCACAGACAATAGCGTCGCTTGCATGGCTTAACAAAATCTGGCAGGATAAACAGTTAGTACTATGCACGAAAATTAGATTAATGCGTACAGTGCTCCTGTCAATATTCCTCTATGCTTGTGAGACATGGACAGTTACAGCTGACCTTCAACGAAGGATACAGGCCTTGGAGATGAGATGTTTCCGAAGACTTTTAAACGTCACGTACAAAGTTCGAGTTACAAATGAGGAAATACGAGATAGAATTACAACAACAATAGGGCCTTTTGAAGATCTCTTGGCAACAGTCAAAAGAAGGAAACTCGCTTGGTACGATCACATATAGAGATCAAATAATCTGGCAAATACAATCCTCCACGGAAAGGTGCATGGCAGACGACGAAGAGGCCGTCCCAAAAAAGAGATGGGAGGACAACATAAAAGAATGGACCAATCTCCGACCAGAAGAGTCACAGGCAGCGGCATCTGACAGAGAAAGGTGGCGTGGTGTTGTGAGGATGTCTTCATGTGTGCCCCAATGACCTCACCGGTTACGGGATGACCTGACCTGATGTGTAGTTCTCAACTGACTTTCATATCTGCTGTCTCAATTGTAATATTTGTATTGTGTCATCTCTCTTGCAGGTGAACTTCTCCAACAACTTTATAAAGGCTATCCCCCCCAACATTAAGAACTGTGACCATCTACACACACTAATTGGCAACAACAACAAATTAAGGGGTCTCCCAGGCACTATTGGCCAACTCAAGGAAATGAAATATTTCAATGTCCAGTACAATCAGGTTTGTTCTTTTTCTTCTGAAAGGAAAATGAATTATTTGTTTTATTGTTATTTTCGCATTCTGTATGGGATATTGTTTCTAGAGCTTTTTTTTTTACTCCACAGTTAACAGGCTTTCGCACTGTACAAATGGCAGACCATGCATCGCCATGAGTTGAAGAGCCTTTAGCCAAGAGGGATTGTTCTAATTTCTGTCATGCACACATTATTTCCCAGAAACATGGGGACGGTGTGGCCTAGTGGTTAAGTGGCACGGCTCACAATCCGAAGGTGCTGGGTTCGATCCCCATCGCAGCACCTGGCCGTTACCCCGGGGAAGCAAACCCATAGAAAATGCAGGAGGAAGCAGACCCTTATATAAAATGCATGCTGAAGTCGGATGCACTGGGCCGACAGGCGCAAAATAAAAACCACAGTGTAACGCACACCGCCTTGGGGATTAGAGAAAATGAGGCAAACGCAAAAAACAAAAAAAAACTACAAAAATTTCCCAGAAACCACTTGAGCCATCATGACTGTTATAAGTGTCAGATGTGTATATCTCTCAGCATTCCATTGTGTCAAACACTTCTTCTTCTTAGATCCTTACTTAGTCAATGACTGAGAAAGAAGTCATTGACCATCACACCTGATGGTATCTTTAACGGCAACAGCAAACTCACTATACTTCACTCGGTCTGAGGCCATCTGTTGTATTGTGCCCAAGCACTGGATCATGATTTCCATTTTGGTTTCTATGATTCTTTGCCAAGTTGTCCTAGGTCAGTATATCTTTTATCCTCCTCAGTGGTCCATAACATGGTGATTCTGTTGATGGTTTCATTTTCTTTGCTAAACATCAACCCTGAAACTTCTAATTAGGCAAGAAATAAGCCTAATGCACCATACTTTCGTACGAGTGTAACCGGGTCTGAAAGGGGAGCAAAAAATAGTAACACTATAACCTGCTAAGCATGCTGTAGTAGATGGCATAGGGAGATTGGGCACTGAGCTGGTTATCTCATCCTGTAGAAACTCATGATAGCTTCAATAGATATAGAAAGGTCAACGTTTGATGACATGACATGCATGTGTTTATTTAAGGTCTGTGCTCCATAAGGAGGGGAAAAGGTATTGATTGATTTATCCTATGGAACATATCATCTTCATCGTCTCTTTTATTTGCTTCTAATGTAGCAGCACAGGGTCACCTCTATAGCTGACCTTTCACAGAGAACCTCTGGAAGGGGGGGGGGGGGGGGGGGTGTAAGCTTCTTGTGTTTGATCAGTAATGTTTACATTGTCAGATGAGTTCTCATGGTGAACTTGACCATTGTCTGGAGTTCTTATTTAGTTCCGTACAACTTTTATCTGAGGGTGGGTTCAGTTGAGACTCAGAGCCTGTCTGATAGAACCCCACAGTTCGAGCACTACTGCAATATTTATCTAAGGGTGTAGTCATCCATATAGAGCTGGAAATTGTGTGATACTGTTGATTCCAGTATTTTTTCTTACCCTTACCATCGTCTTTAGCACCTCTTTGATGGGACATCCCTTTTCCAACTCGCTGGGGACAAGAAGATTTCGCCTGAACTTCGGCTGCTGTGCCATCCAATTCACTTTATTCCTCTCTCTCTATTTCTTTCTTTCTCTCTTTCTCTCTCTCTCTCTCTCTCTCTCTTTCTCTCTCTCTCTCTCTCTCTCTCTCTCTCCCCCCTCCCTCACTCTATAGTCTTTCAGTGCCAAAAGACTGTGCATGAGGCAAACAAAAAATTATCTAGTTCTTTTGGTCTGCAGCCACTCACTGCAGTTCTTGCATGTTCCCTAATCCTATTGTAACACCTTCCCTGGTAATTGTACTGTATACAGTATTTTTGGGTTTTCCTTGTTTTCTTTTGCTGTGTGGTTTTCATACAATTGTTTGTAATGCGAGTCTGTTATTGTTCATCCTAAGATCATTCTTGTACACGACAAAGTTTTAAAAATAAAATATTTAGAACAACCCAAGTTAAAAGTAATGTTTATCTTTTTAGATTACCAAGGTTCCCAAAGCAATCTACGAAATTTCAGGCCAGATGGATTTGTCATACAACAAAATAACAGCATTACCACGGGCGAACATCAAGAAACCAGCCTTGAAATGGTTAAATGTGTCTCACAATTTGATCAATTCTGTCCCAGACAATATCGACAAGGCAATTACCATCGTCTATCTGGACTTGTCTTATAACCAGCTAGAGGTGAGTGAATCAGTGGTTGTTGTTATTGAACCCTATTGAAATGTTCTAGAGCCAGTTAGAGGGCAGTGGTTGTTGTTGAAACTCATTGACATGTCAGGTTCATACAATCCTAAGTAAGGAGCCCAAGAGGTTTACCAGGAGTAGATAAAGGAGCAAGGGGAAGAACAGCCCCCATGCCAAACAAAAGAAAGATGCATGTTACCAGTTCAATAAAAGTGAAAAAGTGGAAATATTCAGACTCACAACATGTATTCCAATTCCGTTATTTTCTTTTATTAATATTCTGGTCACGGAGACCATTTATTATCATGTGACACAGTTATTGTCTTAACATTCTATCCTTGCTTTTATTCTTACTTTATTTATTCTTTGATGATTCTCAGACCACAACAAATTAACAGTTTTATTGCATGCACGAGGTGTGTTCAAATGAAACCGGACCCAGTGGCTTGGGTAGACAGTGGATGCCATCTGAAAAAAATTACTTTGGTTGCTCTTTGAACCACTTGGTCACCAAGGCCATGATGTCTGCATCGGAGTCGAATCTTTGTCCCTTCAGAAATTCTTTTATGGGTCAGAACAAATGGAAATCACAAGGGGACGTATCAGGGCTATAGGATGGGTGTGGCAATACTTCCTACCTTTTCTGTGCTAACGCTTTCTGAACAATGTTCATGACATGTGGACGCATATTGTCGTGCAACAGAATCACACCACATGAAAGCATGCCAGGTCGTTTAGTCTTGATTGCTGTATGCAGCTTGTCTAGTGTGTTATTGTAATGGATGGCATTAATGTTCACGACAGGCTCTTTAAAGTCTTCCAACAATAGTTCCTCATGGTCAAAAAACACTGTCAGCATAACCTTACCAGAGGAAATATGTGGCTTGAATTTTTTTGGTTTCGATGATCCGAGATGTTTCCATTGCATGCTAGCAGTTTTGCTGCTCGGCTCAAAGTGGTGGCACCACGATTCATCACCTGCCACTATGCGCACAAAAAAAACGAATCAGCCTCCTCTTCGTATCACAGCAAGTTGTTCAAATTCTATTCCATGCATTCTTCCTTATGGTGATTGGTCAGCAACCGAGATACCCATTGTGAACACATCCTCCGATACTTCAGTTCCTTGTTAACCACCATTGGAACTGTCCCTTTAGACACTGAATTCCTCTGCTAGCGAACGTAAGCTTCGGTCCATCCGAATTGCTGCATCAATTTTGGCCATGGCATCTTCTGACACAACAATATGCGCATGACCTGGTCTCGTAAGATTTTTCGTTAACTCACGTCAGTCTTTAAACATCGTTATTCACTGTTGTCTTTGACACACTTTTGTCACCATGCACTGCCTGCCTTCTGTGGTGAATGTCAACTGCTCTACATCCTTCAACTGTTAGAAGCTGAATCACAGCTCACTGATCAACTCTGGATGGATTTTGTATCACGCCCGCCATGTTTTCAAAGGTCTGCTGAGGAAATTGAGTCAGAGGATAATGAAATTTTGCAAACTAGATGGTAGGTATGTGCTGTTTACACTAGAAGTGATGTCATCATGCGCATCGCACCTATGTTCACTTGATGCAGTTCGGTTCGGTTTCATTTGCACACATCTTGTATATATATTTATAGCACATGACATGTTACATAGAGAATTCTAACTTCTATTCAAACAATGGACTATCTACATATGAGAAATTCCCTGAACTACTTCTTCTTTTAATGTACCCAATTCTAGGATTACTCATTTAACTGTAACACAATTGTACTTGTTCAGGGGTTTCATGCAAGTTGCACAGATAGTTCTACTTTTACCCAGGTTATCCTCATCAGTCTGGTTTCTTCCGTTTTAAAACAATCTAACTTAACCTTTACGGGGCTAGTGTCGATTTAAATCGACTGACATCACGAACAGCGCTGCACAAATGTCAGCGGATCTCGACTTATCAATGTCCTTGCATAGCGACGACTGTTCTAATCAATCATAATTGAATGGCTACGTAGAAATAGTCTAAACAATACTGCTCTTTCAATTGTAGAGAGTTCTGACTTCCGCCTTGTATGGTTAGATACAAACAATAGCGATTTAGTTATTAGTTTTAGACTTTCGGAAACGATTTCTTATATTTTTTGCTTGAATTTCAAGATTCGCTTATTAATGAGAATGGGGGAGTTAAGTTTCTGCAACAGATTTTCGGAGGTAAATCTGTTTAGTTTGTTTATGTAGATACAATAATTATGTTTATAGTCGAAAGTGATTTACATTACTGGGAATAACGCTAAACATCGGTAGTTTGTTTTCTGGGATGCTGAGTCTATTATGTTTGTGCTGTTTTTCAACATCCTTGTATCTCAGAAACTAACACACACACACAACAAAAACAATAGCACCAACAAATTCTTTATTCATTTATTTCTCTACTCACAAACAAATCATGTCAATAGACCGTCAAATAAAAACAGTTACAGGCTCTTAAATTCAACAACCCTAGAAAAATGTGACAAGCTGAAAAATAATGCATCGGCAGGGAAAATTGCATAATTTTTTAATGCAGTAATGTAAAGGTTAATAAAAAGTAAATTCTAAGTTCACAACTCCTGGATTGTTCAGCGTCTTCTGTAATGCTAGTAATTTATAATTTAATCTCAGCTCTCAGGGTTGCTATGGGACAAGGTTTTCTCATCTCCTCTGGAAATCTATTCATATACAAAGCTTTCAGATCTGCCTCTTTAGATTTCATGAGACATGAGACTTTCATGTCTATTTTGTGAGATCTATTCGTACACAAAACTTGCGGATCGTTCAAGTTGTATGACTAGTTTAGGACTCAATATGGCACACATGACTTTGTTTCCCAATAAGTTTTTTTTGTAACTGTTTCATCTTTATCTAAACTGTGTTTCCTTCTAGTCTTAGTTTATAGTTGCAAGTCTGGGAAGCAGGTCTGGTTCACGTGGCTGACTTTCCATAGAGTCTGTTGTGCAATCTGTCTGATTTAGTAGACTTGAAACGCTCTCCAGGACCAGAGATCAAATTAGGTTCCAAAGCTGCAACAAGCAGTCAACCACTAGGACTAAGACAGTCAGTGAGCAACATGAATTAACTATTGGTTTTCAACCTGGCAAATATCAAAAACATTGCTCTCTCTCTCTCTCTCTCTCTCTGTATATATATATATATATATATATATATATATATATATATATGCACAAACACACGTATAAATATGTGTTGAGGAACTGACTATTGTTCAGAACAAAAATGGAAAGTGTAGAGTAACATCAGGGGCAGGTGAAACATACTGACCCCACTTCACACCCTTGTCGAACTCCTAGAAACAAAGTTCCTCAAAGCTGTGCTGCAGCATTCTGGCAACTGTGATCCCCATAGTCTCAATCCGATAGGAATCGCAGGTTTCAGACACTTGGTCATTGACTGACTAATAGCTCTCTCTTGATTCGTTGGGTCTAATAGGGAACGAGTGCTGCTATTAGACCCTCGGAAGACAAGTCAGGTTTACCCTACACATGACTGTGCGTTGCTACAGTAATCCTGCTCAATCCGAGAGGAATCGCAGGTTTCAGAAACTTGGTCATTGACTGACTAAAAGCTCTCTCTTGATTCGTTGGGTCTAATAGGGAACGGGTGCTGGTATTAGACCCTCGGAAGACAGGTCAGTTTTACCCTACTAATGACAGGGCGTTGCTACGGTAATCCTGCTCAATTCGAGAGGAGTTGCAGGTCTCAGACACTTGATCCACGTGCCCGGCTGATAAGCCAATGGTGCAAGGCTACCTACCATCTGAGGGATTACGGCCGAACGCATCTAAGCCGGAATCCCGCCCTGAATCTCAACACCACTGCGACGGGAGGCAACGACATGGTTGGGACTTGGGGCTTGCGTCTCAGCCCAACCCGGTCGAGCCGCAGAAATAGGTCTCTGCCGTCCCGCCGATCAAAGTGGGCGGGGAGCTGCTCGATACTCACCCCATACGGCGTGGAGGTGTGAAACCACTAGTAGAAGACTTAGTTCTCGGTCGGGGTGTCGTAAGCAGTAGAGCAGCCACCTCACTGCGAACTGTCGAGACTCAGCCCCTGATCATGAGATATGTCCGCACACCAGGCGAACAACATCTCCGTGCCATGACGGCTTGCCCCCTGGTTAAATGCACTCCTGCCTCGCTCTTTATCTCTGTCTGCTATCAGTCATCCCAATGGACGCAGAAGAGATGCAGGCCAGCGGACATTGCACCTCTGCTCTATTGTGACAACTTCCCAGGTGGCGGGGAATACTAGGCGTACCATCACTGCAGAGGAGCCGAGAAAATAAAGGGAGCAAGGAGATATCCCACTCACATGCATATGCTACGTTTCTGGCAGGACGTGACGATCCTGGGACACAGACACACTGGATAGTACAAACTAGTACATAGTCCATCATATCATATATCATCACTACACCCTATAGACACGAGTGGTGAAGACTCGATAGTCCCGCAAGACAACTTCCCTAAGAGAGACAACTCTGACCTCAAACAACTGCTGCCTTGCAGATAGGCTGGGGACAGCCAAAGGCTAAAGAGGGCATCCCTACAGAAACGCCTATTGAAATCGGATGCACTGGGCCACAGGCTTAACGAAACTGTGCAACGTATATCGCTGTATGATGACGGTACAACCTAACAGAAAAAAGTGTGGTGCTCATCCTGTGGAGGTCCCGTCAGGCAGCGAGAGTGCCGGGCCCCACGCCTCGAAGGGGCCCACCTAATGCTACTGGTGGTCACCCACCCATGTGCTGTGGAGTCAAGGCACAAGGTAATGGGGCAAAAACTATTGAACAAAAACCCAAGACCCTCAGAATACTACAGTGGAATGCGGAGGGAGTCATTAACAAAAAGCTTTCCCTAACACATCACCTGCATGAAGGTAAGATTGACGTGGCATGTATCCAAGAAACGTACCTCAACAACAACCACAGATTCTCAATCAGAGGATACCAGACCTTCCGTATTGAAAGAGAAGGTCACAAAGGAGGGGTTCTGATACTGACACGTAATTGCATACCGAGTAGCGCGGTAGCTGTCAATCACACTGGACAAGCAGAAATTGTAGGAGTCGACATAATGACACAAGAAACGAAGATCCGCATCTTCAACCTGTAAGGGCCACCCAACAAAGACCTGTCGCTCTCGAGTATGGAAATAAAGGACTCCAGCTGCCTAGTAGTTGGAGACTTCAACAGCCACTCGGAGAGATGGGAATATTCGGACACAGACAACAGAGGTGATGAAGTGGAAGACTGGGAGATAGATACAAATCTCTATCTTATCAATAGGCCGGAGGACAGCCCTAGCTTCTATTCTAGAACATGGCATACCACCTCTACTCCAGACTTTGCCTTTTCCACGGTGGATATTCACCACAAAATAGACCGCCAGGTGCTCAACCAATTGGCAGGTAGCGACCACAGGCCAATTAGGCTAGAAATAGATATGGAAGTAGGCCCACAGGAAATAAAACTGATCCCATGTTGGAACTATAAACGAGCCAACTGGGACAGATTTGCAATTCTGACAGATGGGCCTGTGTGAAAACATCAACACACGGAATAACAATATGAAACTTATGGTGGAAAGCCTAACCAAAGCAATACTGCAAGCAGCCACCGAAACCATCCCAAGAGGGGCAAGGAAAAACTACAAGCCATATTGGAATGATGAATTGCAGGAAGCGGAAGACGAAGTCTCAAAGGCTAGGAACATGGCAGAGAGAGAACAATCTATGGAGGCAAATATCGCCCTCAAGGCTATGACGGCGAAATACAAAAGAACACTAAACCAAATAACAAGAGACAGCTGGAAAAACAAAATAGGAAGCCTCAATTTAGATAAAGAAGGGAACAAACTATGGAAGTTAGTCAGAGCCATGAATGACGAAACACCATCAAATAAACAAATTACCATCAAGCAGGGCGAAAACATGCTCACTGGAAAAAAAGCAGCAAACGCCTTTATAGAACATTATGCCAGAGCAAACCACATTGATGTCCCTACAGAAAGGCACACAGACATTAGTGAAGAACAAAAGAGCCACGAAAACATCAATATGGCACCAGAGGAGCACATGATGGCAAAACTAACAATGAATGAAATGGAAGAGGCCATGAGAACTTTAAAGAAGAAGAAATCGCCCGGAAAAGATGGGGTAACAAACGAAATGCTGATGGGGTTGGGCCAAACAGCAAAGAGGAAGTTACTATCAGTCCTGAACCAAAGCTGGAAAAGGGGAATTGTACCGCAGGCATGGAAAGACGCTGTACTTATACCAGTACCAAAGAAAGAAAAAGATAGAACAGATCCAAATGGAGACAGGCCTATCAGTCTACTGAGCTGACTAGGAAAACTGATGGAGCGTATGATAAACACCAGACTGATGTGGCATCTGGAAGAAAAACACATACTAATTCCACAGGAAGCAGGCTTTAGACAGCACAGATCCACTGAGGACCATTTCATCCTCATAGTCCAGGTAATAGAGGATGCTTACCAGGAGAAAAAACACACAGTAGCAGTTTGGGTGGATTTAGAGAAGGCCTTTGACAAGGTGTGGAAAGAGGGGAGGGACTTAAAGTCAAGCTACGAAGAAGTGAAATTTGTGGGAAAATGTACAGATGGATCAGCCACTACCTCGAAAACAGAACAGCCAGAGTTCAAGTACAAGGGCAGATGAGCAAAAAGGTGACACTTGAGCAGGGAGTACCCCAAGGGGGAGTACTGTCACCCACACTTTTCCTGGTGTATATAAACAACATCACAGAGAATATACCAAGAAGAGTCCACAGCTTCATGTTTGCAGACGATCTGGCTATGTGGACCTCTGAAAAAAATCTCACCATAGCAAGCAATCAGATGCAGCAGGCCCTAACATCGTTGGAGGAGTGGGCGAACTCTTGGCTGGTCAAAATAAATGAGGAAAAAACAACATGTACGATATTCTCGCTTTCAAACAAACCCCAGAACACCAAAATAAGTATTAACGGCAAATATCTGCGGCCAAACGACAACCCAAACTACCTGGGAGTCACATTTGATCGGCGCATGACATGGAAAAGTTAGATCGAGAGAAACCGAATGAGAGCCAGACAATGAATGGCAATCATGAGGAAACTTGCTGGCACAAGCTGGGGAGCAGACAAAAGTATACTAAAGAAACTGTACACTGGAAGAGTGAGACCAGTTCTCGAGTATGGCATTGCGGCATGGACAACAGCAGCAAAGGTAAACTTTGATAAAATTAGCAAACTTCAAAACCAAGCCATGAGAGTTATAACAGGAGGCATGAAGTCAACGCCAATTGTAGAACTTGTAAAGATTACAAATCTGCAATCCATGACCGACAGAAGAGACTGCAGAGCCCAGCAGCAAGCAGAGAAACTCAGAAGACTTTTAGACCATCCAATGCATCAGAGATAAAATAGATTTGGAAATGGGAAACTAAAGCAGAGAAACTTTGCAGAAATAGCCAAAGCAAAGAAAAGCGAAGACCCTATGAACACATAAACAACACCAAAGCACATCCCTACTGTACGCAAACCTACCTGGAAGCAGCATATCATTCCGGAGGTGGTAGAAAATATACCAGGTATTGGAAACAAGAACAGTCAGACTGAAAAAGAAAGAAGACACATAACACTGAGGTACATAATGAAAAACTACCTAAGCTTGGACTGGACCCATGCATACACCGACGGTTCTGTAACAAACACAACACAGAACGGAGGGGCAGGGGTATTCCTGAGCCTACCAAATGGTAGAAAAATAACACTGTCAGTGGCAACTGGAAAATACTCAAGCAATTTCAGAGCGGAGGCAGAGGCACTGAGGGCTGCAGTAGAAGCAGTGCTAACAGGCAAAAGAAATGAAAGCCAGATAGTCCTGTTTACAGCACTAAAAAGCCAGAAAAATACTGAACTTAATGATTTAAGAGCAGAACTCTGTCAACTATGCCAGCAGACCGCACCAAAAAGAGTAGTGGTACAGTGGGTTCCATCCCATTGTAACATCCAAGGCAACGAGGAGGCAGACAGACTGGCAAAAGAAGGTGCAAGACTACCACAACCAGATTCCAGTGTGACCTACGAAGAGTCCAAAAGGCTTATTAGAGCCAGATACATGACCAAATGGGAAACAGAACATACTGGCTACACAAAAAATGATGCTTATTACCAGTTGAATAGAAGAGAGCAGGTCGTGGTCTTCAGACTCCGCACAGGCCACAACAGACTGAGGTAACACCTATTCAATAAACTGAAGATAGGTGGCACTGACGAATGCACTTGTGGTACCGGGAAAATGACCGCTGAACATCTGCTGCAAAACTGCCCGACATACGAGGATCAGAGAAAGCACATGTGGCTATCACCAGTGGCAACACTAGACAAGCTCTATGGCAGTGTCGACAGCCTCAGGATGACCGCTGCTTTTTTCGAAAAAAAATACAGGTTGACATTTGACAGCGTACGAAGAAGAAGAAGATCCCCATAGTGATGAGTGTAGTGAAGAGCCTTACATTGCACTACAACCAGGAGGACCCACTGAAACTGCTACCAAAGAAACGTTATAAAGAGTGAAGAACTTGCTACAAATAGCTTATAAAATAACAGAAAGAAATAGGGAAACAAATTAATGGAACAAAACATAAATAATCTATTATTTTTTTTAAAGATTAATCGATCAAGTAAATGTGAAGAATAACAGCTGAATTTTTTTTCTTTTGCGTTCGTTCTCAATCTTCATGAGTAAGTAGCAGGATGTAGTCCGGAGAACGGAATGCGTTGTGTGGCTAGTTTACAGTTTGACTGCGATATTTGCACCTTTCGGTTCAGCTCAATATGTCTTTGGCAGAGTCGTAGTTTTAATTATCAATATAATTCAACAAATGTCTATTAATGAGCGTAGGCCACAATGGGTCACATTTGATTCGTAGGGCTGCTGTAATGAAGATGTTCTTTTTGATGCCTTGAGAAAAGAGCTGTTTCTTACTTACCCTAGGATCTTCCAGATCAGATGGGAAGCCTAAAGTACCTCCACTACCTAGATGTAAGTTACAACAAGTTGAAAGCATTGCCAGAGCCATTAGAAATGCAGGTGAGAGTTCCTTGACCACTCCAATCTTCTGTTCTCTGGTCTGGTACACATCTATTTGTACTGACTGACTAACTAACTTATTTAGTTACTGACATATTTATTGAGTGACTAATTTATTTACTTGTTGACTAACTGACTGTTTTACTTACTGATTGACTGACTTATTTACTGACTGACTGACTTATTTACTTACTGATTGACTTACTGACTGGCTGACTAACTTATTTACTTACCGATTGACTGACTGACTTACTTACTTACTGATTGACTGGCTGACTGACTTATTTACTTACTGATTGACTAACTGACTTATTTACTTACTGATTGAAAAACTTATTTATTCACTTACTGACTGGTTGACTTACTAACTGATTGACTGGCTGACTGACTTATATATTTACTGATTGACTTACTGACGTACTTACTTACTGAATGACTGACTTACTTACTGATTGACTGTCTTATTTACTGATTGACTTACCTACTTATTTACTGATTGACTGACTGACATATTTACTTACTGATTGACTAACTGACTTACTGATTGTCTTATCTACTAACATACTGTTTGACTTACATACTGTTTGACTTACATACTGATTCATTGACTGACTAATTTACTTACTTACTGATTGACTGACTGACTTATTTACTTACTGATTGACTATTTACTTACTGATTGACTGACTGACTTATTTACTTACTTACTGATTGACTTACTTACTGATTGACTAATTGACATACTTACTGACTGACTTACTTACTAATTGACTTACTGATTGACTGACTGAAGTATTTACTTACTTAGTGATTAGCTTACTTATTTACTCACTGCTTGACTGACTGACATATTTATTTACTTGATAATAATAATAATAGTTGTCCATTCCAAGCGATGATCGCCACATCAACAGATGGTTTTGTCTTGATGATGTAACCTGTGCTGTATTTGGATTATAGTGAGAAAGAAACTGCCCAGAGCTACCTTGAACGAGTGGCAAGACATTAGTCAAGAATACTGGAGGCAACTCAGGATGCAGGCACTCTGGTTCCACCTCCAGTGAGACCAGGGGTCACTATGATACTTGTGGGATTCGAAAGTCTACCGTTTCTGTTTATCTTTTTAGGAGGCAAGTGCCTGACATCTTGACCATAGCAACCCCAGAAAACTCTGTAGAATAGACAACCAGTGTTGCAGGTCAAAGGCATGTCATGTGTTGAGTAGCAAAATTAATAGCTGTCCATCGTTGTCGATGAGGACCGCCGACATCATCCTTGTCACAGATTTCCCTGTTGGGTGTGGGTGCGCATGTGGCTGAACAGGCCAATGCGAGCACAAAAACATTGCTACATATCGGGCACACGAGGTTTGTAGAAGGGGATGGTGTTCCCGCTGCTCGGGATTTCCGCGTCTCGCGTCTGCTCTGGGCTTTCACAACACGGTCATCTTCACCGGCAGCTACACCTGATTTGACTGCGCTTCTCCAGTCAGATCTGTTTTGCGCAAGACATCCCCAGGTGTCGATGTCTATCTGGCAACTTTTTAGTGAGTCCTTCAGACCGTCTTTAAAACATTTCTTTGGGCGCCCTCTCTCGCGCCATCCCTCTCTCAGCTCGCCGTAGAGAAGCTTCTTTGGGAGCCGCTCGTCTGACATACGGACGAGGTGTCCGGCCCATCCTAGTCGTGCTTTTTCTAGCAGTGCATGGATGCTGGGCATGTTAGCCCTCGAGAGAACCTCGATGTCAGTGACACGATCTTGCCATCGGATGTGGAATATTCGCCTCAGGCAACCTGTGTGGAAGTGGTTTAACCTCCTTGCATGTCCAGAGTATACAGTCCAGCTTTCGCAAGCGTATAGTAGGGTTGGAATGATGGTTGCACGGCAGACTTTGAGTTTGGTCTTGACGCTCAGCCACGACGTGCCCAGACCATCGAGCGCATTCTACCAAAGGCTGTGCTGGCCTTTGCTATTCTGGTTGCCACCTCATCGTCTAGGCTGACAGATCTCGACAGCGTGCTGCCCAGATATGTGAATTTGTCTACGGCATTCAACGTCTGCCCGCTGACTGTAGTCTCTGGTTTTGTGTACGGCATGCCTGGTGCTGGTTGGTACATGACCTCTGTTTTTTTGGCATTTATGGTCAGGCCAAAATTGTTGCATGCGGCAGAGAACTGGTCCATTCCAACCTGCATGTTCAGTTCTGAGTTGCTCAAGAATACACAAACAAATGCACTCAAAAACAGATACCTCAAGTAGCAAAATAAGCTATAGAAAATTACCCCAAATATGAAACAGCTATAAAAGAGTGAATAATTAATTTTCATTGCTCTCCATGTTTCAGATCCATACAGTAGGGCTAACTTTGATTTGTAAACAATGAATTCTCTTCTTTCTTCCCGCACTCAAGACTTGTGCCTTAACTTTCCTAAACGCGTCCCACAATGCCATAGCAGAGCTTCCCGAGGCAATAGCCCACATGAAGGTGATGGAAGATTTAAACCTAGCTCACAATGAAATTGAAAGTCTGCCGGAAGAAATTACTGGACTTAAAATGTTGGAGGTTAGTTTGGATACAGAAGTGCGTGAATCAATGTGTATGTCTTAATGTGGTTGTGTGAAAATCTTGATGAACATTTATCATTGTGTTGTTTGTTCCCATTGCAAGGATAAATAGAACTGAGGAATAAAGAGCACTAGCCACTGCAGGCTGGATTGGTATCTTTATCTCAGAAAGAAGCGAATGAAGAGTACTCAAGTTTTGATGAAATATCCTGATCAAGACCCCCATCTCACATCCTTGTTTGTGCTCCTGGAAACAGGCTGTCACAGCAAGGTAGGGATCGACACTGTAATCCCCATTTCCGGTAAGATGGCGACCAAGCAACAGCTGCTCTCATGGTCTGCGATTTTCACGTGGTTTGTTCGTTCCAATTAATGTATGGAGCGCAGTGTTGTGTGGTGATCAATTTCTAGCACATCCACACTATTCACAGGAAACCTATGTGTGTAATTTTCCTCGGAATTAGGAGAAAACACGATCTGTTCCGCATGTGTCATAGAATACACGTTAGATAGGACATCATTAAAGATTGCGCACCGTCCTTGGTTGGTGTGCACAACCTACTTGGAAATTGTGTCCATTTTCATTGCATGCCACAACCAAAATCTCCCCACAGGTGTGGGTTAATGGTCAGTCAAATAGACCTACTGATATGGGGTGGTGCTGCTGCTTTCGAGAGATACGACATTCGCCTCTCAAATCATAAATCATCAAGGAAGCGGTGGACTATCGACTCTCACAAGTTTCAAGCGACCCCTGGTCTCACGGATTGTACGACCTGAATGTGTGCGTCTTGAGCTACTTCTAGTTGTCTTGATTGTATGTCTTGCCACTGGTTCCCGGTAACTAAGAACGAGAGAGCGAGATTGATGTCCAGCGCAACTCTTTCTCATTATAATCTAAATTCAGCGCAAGTTACATCTTCATTCTGATGATGTCACCATCTTTGCTTGCGATGGGCAACTTACTTACTTAATCCCCATATTTGTGAGTGTACTGAGAAGCTTCCCATTGCACTACATCAAGGATGACATTGGTCCATCTCAAGCATGCCTCCGTATGTAAGAAGAGCCACTATCAAAGTCAAATTAAGAGTTAACTCAACTCACCACTAGTACCTTCAATCTTCAATCCATATCACCTTGGTCAGAAGACCTGCTTGATAGGCTGGGGACAGCCAAAGGCTAAGGAGGGCATCCCTACAGAAACGCCTGTTGAAATCGGATGCACGGGGCCGCAAGCCTAACAAAACAGTGCAACGTAAATCACAGTATGATGGCAGCACAACCTATTCGAAAAACGCATGGCGCTCATCCTGAGGAGACCCGCCAGGCAGCGATAGCGCCGGGCCCCACGCCTCGAAGGGGCCCACCCTTGACTACTGGTGGTCACCCACCCATGTGTCGTGGAGTCAAGGCACATGGCTATGGGGTAACGTCTATTGGCCAAAACCTCAAGACCCTCAAAATATTACAGTGGAATGCGGAGGGAGTCATTAACAAAAAACTTTCCCTAACACACCACCTGCATGAAGGTAAGATTGACGTGGCATGTATCCAGGAAACGCACCTCAACAATAACCATAAATTCTCAATCAGAGGATACCAGACCTTCCGTCTAGATAGAGAAGGCCACAAAGGAGGGGTCCTGATACTGACCAGAAACAGCATACCGAGTAGCGCGGTACCTGTCAATCACACCGGACAAGCAGAAATTGTAGGAGTTGACATAATGGCTCAAGAGACGAAGCTCCGCATTTTCAATCTGTACGGACCACCAAACAGAGACCTATCGCTCTCGAGTATGGAGGTCAGAGACTCCAACTGCATAGTAGTTGGAGATTTCAACAGCCACTCGGAGAGATGGGGATACTCTGACACAGACAGTAGAGGTGACGAAGTGGAAGATTGGGAGATAGATGCAAATCTATCCCTAATCAATAGGCCGGAGGATAGCCCTAGTTTCTATTCTAGAACATGGCATACAACCTCGACTCCAGATTTGGCCTTCTCCACACAGGACATACACTATAAAATAGACCGCCAGGTGCTAAACCAACTGGCAGGTAGCGACCACAGGCCGATCAGGCTAACCATTGACATGGAAGTAGGCCCACAGGAAACAAAACCGCTCCCACGTTGGAATTACAAACGAGCCGACTGGGACAGTTTTGCAATCCTGACAGATGGGCTGTGTGAAACCATCAACACACGAAACACCAAAATGAAGCCCATGGTAGAGAGCCTAAGCAAGGCAATAATGCAAGCCGCCACTGAAACCATCCCAAGAGGAGCTAGGAAAAACTATAAGCCCTACTGGAATGATGAGTTGCAGAAAGTGGAAGATGCGGTTACAAATGCTAGGAACATGGCAGAGCGAGAAAAATCCATGGAGGCCAACATCGCCCTCAAAGCCGCAACGGCGAAGTACAAACACACTCTCAAGCAAACAGCAAGAGAAAGTTGGAAAAATAAAACGGAAAGTTTAAACCTTGACAAAGAAGGGAACAAGCTATGGAAGCTAGTCAGAGCCATGAACGACGAAACCCCGTCAAATAAACAAATTACTATCAAGCAGGGCGAGAACTTGATCACAGGTAAGAAAGCCGCAAACGCCTTTGTCGATCACTATGCCAGAGCAAACCACATCGAGGTCCCTGCAGAAAAGCATACAGACATTAGCGAAGAGCTAAAGGGACACGAAAACATAAATACGGCTCCGGAAGAGCACATGATGGCCAAACTAACAATGCGCGAAATGGAAGAGGCCATGAGAACACTTAAGAAAAGGAAATCTCCCGGAAAAGACGGGATAACAAACGAAATGCTGATGGGGCTGGGCCAAACAGCGAAGAAAAAACTACTATCAGTCCTGAACCAAAGCTGGAAAAGGGGTATTGTACCCCAGGCATGGAAAGATGCAATACTGGTACCAGTACCAAAAACAGGAAAGGACAAAACAGATCCGAATGGATACAGGCCCATAAGCCTACTGAGCTGTGTCGGCAAGCTGATGGAACGGATGATAAACACCAGACTGATGTGGCATCTGGAAGAAAAACGAATACTAATTCCACAGCAAGCCGGCTTTAGACAGCACAGATCCACTGAGGACCAGGTCATCCTCATAGCCCAGGAGATAGAAGATGCCTACCAGGCACAGAAACACACAGTAGCTGTTTGGGTGGATCTGGAAAAGGCATTTGACAAAGTCTGGAAGGATGGACTTAGAGTCAAGCTAAGAAGAAGTGATGTTTGTGGGAAGATGTACAAGTGGATCAACCACTACCTCAAACAAAGAACGGCCAGAGTTCAAGTACAAGGGCAGATGAGCAAAAAGGTGACACTCGAGCAGGGAGTACCCCAAGGGGGAGTACTGTCACCCACACTCTTCCTGGTATATATAAACGACATTACAGAGAATATACCAAGAAGAGTCCATAGCTCAATGTTTGCAGACGATCTGGCTATGTGGACCTCTGAAAAGAATCTCACCATAGCAAGAAATCGGATGCAAACGGCCCTAACATCGCTGGAAGAGTGGGCGAACTCATGGCTGGTCAAAATAAACGAGGAGAAAACCACGTGCACAATATTCTCGCTCTCATTAAAACCTCAAAGTACCAAATTAAGCCTAAATGGCAAAATCCTGCAGCCAAACGACAACCCAACCTATCTGGGAGTCACATTTGACCGGCGCATGACATGGAAAAATCAGATTGAGAGAAACCGAATGAAAGCCAGAGAAAGAATGGCGATCATGAGGAAACTTGCTGGCACAAGCTGGGGAGCAGACGAAGGCATACTAAAGAAACTGTACACTGGAAGAGTGAGACCAGTTCTCGAGTATGGCATCGCGGCATGGACAACAGCAGCGAAGGCGAACTTCGATAAAGTTAACAAACTTCAAAACCAAGCCATGAGAATCATAACAGGTGGCATGAAGTCAACGCCAATTGTAGAACTTGAAAAGATTACAAAACTGCAATCCATGACCGATAGAAGAGACTGCAGAGCCCAGCTGCAGTCAGAGAAACTCCGAAGACTGACGGACCATCCAATGTACCAGAGGCTAAACAATTTGGGAACTGGGAAACTAAAGCGGAGAAACTTTGCAGAAATAGCCAAAGCAAAGATGCACGAAGATTCCATAAACGCACTAACAACACCAAAACCCATCACTACTGTACGAAAACCTACTTGGAGGCAGGATATATTTCCAGAGGTGGTAGAAAATATACCAGGTATTGCAAACAAAAACTGCCAGACCGAAAAAGAAAGGAGAGACACTACCCTAAGCTTCATAACGAAAAGCTACCCAAGCATGGACTGGACCCATGCATACACCGACGGTTCTGTAACAGACACTACACAGAACGGAGGGGCAGGAGCATTCCTGAACCTACCAAATGGCAGAAAAATAACACTGTCATTCGCTACTGGTAAGTACACAAGCAATTTCAGAGCGGAGGCAGAGGCACTGAGGGCGGCAGTGGAAGAAATGGCAACACACAGTGAAAATGAGAGCCACATAGTCTTGCTGACAGATGCTCTCGCCGTAGTCACAGCGCTAAAAAGCCCGAAAAACACTGAGCTTAATGACTTAAGAGCAGCACTCTGCAAACTGTGCCAGCTGTCCGCACCAAAAAGGGTAGTGGTACAGTGGGTTCCGTCACACTGCAACATCCAAGGCAACGAGGAGGCAGACAGACTGGCAAAAGAAGGTGCAAGGCTACCACAAACAGATACCAGTATAACGTACGAAGAGTCAAAACGGCTTATCAAAGCCAGGTACATGACCAAATGGGAAACCAAACATACTGGTTACACCAAAAACGATGCCTATTACCAGTTGAACCGAAGAGAGCAGGTCGTTGTCTTCAGACTTCGCACAGGCCACAATAGACTGAGGTACCACCTCTTCAACAAATTGAAGATAGGGTGTACCGACGAATGCCCGTGCGGTACTGGTAAAATGACCACTGAACATCTGCTGCAGAACTGCCCGACATACGAGGATCAGAGAGAGCAGATGTGGCCATTGCCAGTGGAACTGCAAGACAAGCTCTATGGTAGTGGCGAGAGTCTCAGGATGACCGCCGCTTTTTTCGAAAAAATAATGGTTACTGTCTGACTGTGTACGCAGAAGAAGAAGAAGAAGAAGACCTGCTTGAATTTCTTGGTCTGTTGCTGCTCAAACTGTTTACGATCTGACCTAATTTACTACATTTTTGTCTAAACCTCTCTTAGGCAAGAACAATAAATTAACTTGAACCAAAAATATATTGAAACAAAACAGAGCTAAAGTTGTAATTGTTTGTTTAAAGATACATCATTGAATTACCTATCACATGAAGTATTCAAACTGATACACATTTGTATGATGTGAGTATAAGGATAAAGGTAGTCCCATAGCAGGCACTGCTGTTAGGGATGAAGTGTTAGAGAATTTATGTATGAGGTGGTGGGGCCAGTTTCTGTCTTTGCTGCCTTTCCTTCCCTCCCTAACAGTAAAACAAGTACCCATTTACAGCTGTGCTAGTAGTGAATGTGGAACCTTTGCAGAGAAAAAGAGAGGGCTCTACCACTACGCTAATCAAAAATGGGTGGTGGCTTATTTTATGTACCAGTGGCTTGTCCTAAGTCTTTACCCTGAAAATTGAAATTTGGCACAGTGCTTATTCCTTCTCAATGTAGCCACCACCTGAATTTATACATTTGTGCCATCTCTGCGTGACCTTGAAAATACCCTCAGAATAAAGTAACCTATTTTTCTAACTAAACCAGGTATCACATCTTCGTCACTGTCAAAATGATTTCCTTTCAGCTGTTTTTTAAGTTTTGGGAAAAAAAAAAGTCTGCTGGGGCTAAATCCGTAAAATATGGTGGGTGTGGGAGAATTTCAATATTCAAATCGTTGGTTGTTTGCAGCACAAGCTCTGCTTTATGGGAGGGCGAGTAGTCTTGAAGCAAAGGCAGAATTTGAGTGTATGCTATCCCTCATTTTCTGGTCACAGTCTTTCTTAGTTTAGTAAGGAGATCTGCATAATATTGCCTATTAACCGTGTTGCCATGAAGCAGGTAATCTTTCAATATGACACCTTTGACATCCCAAAAAATAGCATCACTTTTCTTGCAGATTTCTGTGCTCTTGGCTTGACATGTGTTGGGGAGCCCGGGTTTTCCACTGCATGCTGGAAATTTTGGATTCTGGGTCATAATGGTGAACCCAATTCTCATCTACCGTCACCATTGTCGGCAACATGTTTTTTGACCGACATATTTTGAGCAACTGGCCACAACAATCAACTCTCGTTTGTTTCTGTTCACATGTCAGTGGACGCGGGACCCAGCGGGCACACACTTTTCTCATGTTCAGTTTGTTGACCTAGATATCTCTGCAATTGTGATTTTCCTATCCTGATCAATGATTTTCTTCACTCTTGCAGCATTTTCATCGCTGCACTCTGAGGATGGTCTTCCTGATCTTGGAAGATCAGCAACATGGGAATGGCCACACTTAAACTGCCTACACCGGTTTTCTACAGAACCATACGAAGGACAGAATTCCTCAAACACTGGTTCCATCTTCCTGTGTATTTCTGTAGGTGTTTTCCTCTGCAACATCAAGAATTTTGTCACAGTTCTGGCCTCTGATTTCTCCATTGTTCTGACATACCGTTAGTGCAGCAGATCCAGTCCATAAGGTGTGTTGCACCATAACGGGTAAACCTATAAAGAAGGGAAATTCATACTTCTATTTTTACATGTTCATATCTATTTTTACATGTTCATATCTATTTTTACATGTTCATATCTATTTTTACATGTTCACTTCTCAAGCTCAGTACAAATTGAATGAGCGACATATGTGCCAAATTTCAACTTTCTTCTCCTACTGCTTCATAGTTAGGGTAAAGACTTATAACAAGCCCCTTGTAACTTGTCACAAACCTAATACCATAGTTAACGTATTGGTCATCTTGCCATAATACGATCTGTTAGGTTAGACATGTCTAGTGGACTCCCTAATGTTTTTTATGTCCTGAGTTTTTATTGTTAATGTGTGCCATGTCAACAACCAAGCACCTCCCAACATATATCTCAAGAGAGGCCTGGATCACTAACAGTTTGTTGTCCATGCTATTGTAAGTGTTCATGTTTCAGTAGCATAGCAGGGAGCACAGAGGAGTTGAACAAAGAAGCACGTATGGTCTGATCCTAGCTATCTTCCAGGACTGCCTCAATGGACGAGAAGGCGCCCAGCCCTCAATGACGCCTCGTAAGTTCTTGTTCTAAATTATTATGCATATGAGGAAGCGTCAAAGAGTGCAGTATTCATCTACATCTTCAAAGTTTTTCCCATCGAGTATGACTGGGTTCGTTGAGCATCTCAAACATGTTGTTGGCTTCTGCAGCTGACTCTGTGATCAGCTCTATGTTGTCCACGAATAGAAGATGATTGAGACATCTGCATCAAGATTGATCTCAAAGTCCCCCCAGTTACAACTGAAGACCAATCTTCCAATGCACGCAGAGAAGAGGTTCGGTGAGATAGAAGATCTCCCTGACAGACCCATTTTTGTATTGGAACCATAACTGGGCGCTGGAATGAATGAAAGACGGTAGTGCAATTGGGGAGGGGAGGAGCAGTAATTAAAAATAAATATGTATTAGTCTCTCATCTGTTGACGTTATGGTGTTTCTCATTGATATTATAAGACATTTTTGTCACAGAGACTTGACCTTTCCTATAACAAGATAAAAAACATTAATATGGTGGTGAAACTGAAGGCTCTGGAGATGCTGCGTGTGTCTAACAACAACATTGACAAGCTGCCCAAGAACATCCACGAACTTACCAACCTCATCCTCCTGGATGTCTCTGACAACAACATTAAGGAGATCCCACAAAGAATTAACAGGTAGGTTTGTGAATCTTTGTGTGACATGATGAGGTTGTTAGCTACAATCTGCAGCATTGTGAGTCTCAAAATAAAAATCTCCAATGTAAAGTAAGTTCTATTGTATGGCTCTGTAACATGGAGAACAACATAAACAACAACCAAATAGGTAGAGACTTTCTTGAATGTGTGCCTGTGTAACAGATCTTAGCGGTGTAAATATTTATTAGAGATAGTATTTTAGACATGTTTTATATAGTATTTTAGACATGTTTTATTGAAGTTAGAGGGGGGGGGGGGGGGGGGGCATTTTTAGTCAGTAGCCATTACAGATGTACTCAAATTTAGACATCGAAATGCTTGGAATGCATAGTGGTGGTTTCCAAGCCAAGTTGAAAACTACGTAACCTTGTATAATGCCTAGACGCATGGGAGTCTGTTACAGCATAATCGGTAGGGATGAATGCTATTAACTGGTTTTTATAAAATCTCGAAGTGAAAACCCAGGCGCGAAATCTGGAAAAAGTGGGGAATGTAGCTAAGAGAGACAAGTCGTCAGTATAAAAGTCAGTTGGAGGGAGAGTCTTGAAGAGCGAAGGTCAGTTGCAGAGAGAGTTTTCCAGAGCAAAAATAATGAAGAGACAAAACGACAGATTGATATTCTTGAACAAAGATTGGAGCAACAAGAACATGATCGGCTTGATGTCGGTGAAGAGGAAAGAAGAAAGCAGATATATTTTAGGAGTTGAGAAAGAGAGAGAGGTTTCGACAGACAAATCTTTCACCACTCGAGTCCTGATGTTGAGCAGATTATCCAGGAGAGGTAACTAGTAATGACATTGATGTTTCGAAATTGCAAGTGATAGAACCAGATATAATAGTGCATCACGAGGAACACGCACTAGGTAGGCATATTAAATACTACTTTAATTGTAACGCTGAAGAGAATCCAGCGTCTAACTAAAGAGATATTCGACTAGCACAGCGCAGAATCCAACGCTTCAACGAATCACTACAAGCCACAA
Organism: Ariolimax columbianus; assembly: GCA_036924085.1. Lineage (NCBI taxonomy): Eukaryota > Metazoa > Mollusca > Gastropoda > Stylommatophora > Arionidae > Ariolimax > Ariolimax columbianus. Next base: position 102,792,178 of record JAVGWX010000005.1, read on the forward strand.
ATGACGAGGAGAGTAGGACCACGGACAAAATCCCCTGGGTTGCAGAACAGGCACGAATCTTCCATCCTGTGGCAATCCACATAACGGTTTGTCTATTGAATTACAGTTCCTCTAAAGTTACAGTTCGTCTATCGAATTACAGTTCCTCTAAAGTTACAGTTCGTCTATCGAATATACAGTTCGTCTATCGAATTATAGTTTGTCTAAAGTTACAGTTTGACTTTTAAGTAACTGTTCGTTTATCAAGTTACAGTTCGACTTTCAAGTAACGGTTTGTTTAACAAGTTACAGTTTGACTGTCAAGTAATGGTTCGTTTATCAAGTTACAGTTTGACTTTCAAGTAACTGTTTGTTTATCAAGTAGTAGTTTATAATCAAGTTCTTTTTAGTTTAGTTTAGTTCATATTTCTATAGCCAGCCAGGTTTTGTGTTTTAGAGTGAAGGTTGGAGAGGCAGTTGTGTACAAGTAGAAATAAAGTTTTTCATTGTTGTGTAATATTCAGTTAGTGTTATAGTTTATTTGTTTGAAGTGACAGTATAGTTAGTGCAGACCCCTTGTACCATCTGCTACGGTCATTCAGCCAGCTGGAGCTGCTACACCTGGACAGGTTAGAATAGTGTAATGTTATAATAAGTTCACTAATGTGGAACTGTTGGATGAACCAGACAGATGTCAGTAGAACATGTGGCAGAGAGAAGAATAGGACATACATTAAGGAGACTGGCTGATAGCATTACAAGATGGTCTCTGTTCTGGAATCCCAATGGCAAGAGGTAGAGGCAGAAGCGGAGAAGCAAGCACGAGACAAACATAAAGGAAATAGGGAAGGCATGCTACATGATGAGGTTGATATCTGCATGTCAGCACTTGATTATGAGCATCTAAGTGATGCCATGTGGAAAAGCACCACTGTAACTTTCCAAGTCGCATTAAAGGCAACTAAAGAGGGTTGTGCAATGAGTTAGCAACCTCATCATGTAAAACAAATTGCTGTAAAAATCACCATTACAAGAGTGCACATAAAGTGCATTACTACATGCTTTCTGTATGAAACTGACACTGCAAGTGTTGGAACACAGGCTCCATGTAACTTGAGGTCAGATATAGGTGTAACCCTGTGCTTCAGATGGAGTGAAAAGGTGAACAATTAAAAACACACATGCACGTGTTTGAATTCAACAAGGTAGTGCCTCTATGGGGAGTATTTTGCTGTTGATGTAGTTTGAAGCTACTTGTGTGTTGTGCTGTATTGTGTTGTGCACTTTGCTGCCCAGTTAATCCTACTCCAGCACACATTTCTTATGGATTTACTTCTTATAGGTACACAACCTTGCTAGTTCATGAGCCCGAACAGATGTAAGTTTGGTTTCTGAGCCAAGTCACAAACCACATTTTATTTTCTTCCCCCACTTTATCTCATTCTATCATACTCTACTGTTCTCTCATTCTCTCTCACTCTCTCACTCCTTCTGTAACACTCTCCCTCTCTCACCACCTCTCGCTCTCTCCCTCTCACTTTCACCCCAGATGTGCCGAATCCAACACCTTCTATCATAATGTAATTCCTGCAGGCACATAGGCCTCTTCAGCTGGACTAGGTACATGGGATGTATTTTTGACAATGTTGTCCTGTTATGTTCAAAACAGTTTACTCACACCTCCCTTTTAAACAATCACACTCCACAAATACCCTATTTGGGACATCTTCTTGAACATTACCTAAGAGACTGTTATGTTTTGGGTTACTTTTCCACTATTTTTCTCCAGACTTTCCTTGTGGGTTTCAATACACAGATATCCAATTATATTGTTACATTTATTAAGGGTGTGCGCTATCCATTTCTACTTCCTCTCCCTAATCTTCATCTGTTTGGTTGTTGTGTTTTTGCAACAGATCTGAATGATTGATTCAGGCCATCTAATACAAAGTATGTGAAGGATACATTTGCTGATGAAGGTCTACAGTCTAGATGTGATACTCTTAGTTACATGTCCATGTTTTCTAGACATTTAGCAGGACTGTCTTTACATTAATGTTGAACAGCCTAGTTTTATTCTCCTGTAAGAGTGCTGCGCTGGATAACTGGGAAGAAGAAACATCATCTAATATTTGAGTGTTGGCATGTATTTCTTTCTCACAGGATTAAGTGACTGAAATAACCACTCAGCCATCTATGAGTATCAGTCATCTATGAGTGTCAGTCATCTATGAGTAATTGTGTGTTATTTCTCACAGGATTAGGTCACTAAAGGATATCCTAGCTGCCAACAATGAGATAGAGGTGGTTGAGAGCTCACTAGGAAAACACCAGATCCTGCGAACCCTTGACCTAACAAATAACAAGTACTGTCTCTGTATTACTAAGTTATGTTATGTTTTGCTGTGTACCAGTTCTGTAATATCGCAGAACGCTATTTTTTCAACCTTGTCGCATTCAAAATAATCCACATCTATTTTAATACATCACTCCTAACCGTTTCTACTTCTGGAAGCAGTCCTAGTAAGCATTTTTGGGAATCATGCCAAGATCTGTCTACGAATTGCCCTTAATTTCTTCAATGGTCTGAAATCATCTTGCTTTCTAGCTGTGAAATAGAAAAAAAGTATAGTGGGAACAGGTCATTCAATTTTGGTGGCTGATGAAGTAAGTGCATGTGTCTTCATTTTGTCATAAAATTTTAGAACAAGCAGTAATGTGTAGGCTGGCACAGTGTCATTGTGGAGGAGCCAAGAGTTGTTTCTTCGCAACTCAAATCTTATTCTCCGGACATAACTTTGTTAGAATGTAATGGCATGATCCTATGAAGATTAGGCATTCGTCTACTATTTCCTAAACTGTCTATCATTGAAACACATCATCTTTTGAACCTGGACAACATGAACATCATCAGATGATGTCGTGCATCGTACCGAATCTGTTGCTTGTCGACCATCCATAAATTGTTTAATCGGGGATGGCGTGGGCAATGGTTAAGTGACACGGCTTACAGCTTGGATGTGCTGGGCTCGCTCCCCATCACAGCAAACCCTTAGAAGATGTAGGAGGCAGACCCTTACATAAAATTCATGCTGAAGTTGGATGCACTGTGCCAACAGGCTAAAATAAAAACATAGTGCAACGCACACCACTTTGGGGAATACAGAAATAAGGCAACATAAAAATAAATACAAAATTGCTTAATCCATTGGGTAGCAAGGGGGGTTGACTCATACATTCATCCCCATAAATTTGAATGTTTTCTTGAGATTGAAGCAACTTGATGTTGATTCGCTGCTTATGAAAAACTTGAAAAACTCAAAACACAATTTGCACACAAGTAAATAGAAAGTCATCACTAAGAACTGCCAATGACCTGAAGTTGATATGACATCACACTGGCGTACAATTTAAAAAAATTCTGGAACTTTTTAAACATGCCTTATATATGAGGAACCTCTTTCAAACTGACTACCAAAAATGGCTTAACTACAAGCAAGATTCAAATATATGAGTAATTTGACATGAGAAATGGTAGAAATGTCTGTCTGTGTATTTAAGTCACAACATTTTTACCTTGCTTTTCATCTATAATGTTCTGTTAAGAAGGTCTGACATCACTGCTTTCAGATAGACCCATAGGTTTAGAAATAAGGTAAAATTAGGCCCACTGAGACACTGACTTTGATGATGAGGTGCTTGGTTTCAGTTTGTGTAGGGTTAGATGGCCAGTTTCATTCCTCTCTTCTTCATTGTGCCCCATTTGAAGCACATCACCAGCACTGTACATGGCTTCTAACAGGAAGCCTTCACCAAGGCATATTGGGCAATTTTGCTAAATTACCTTCTGTGGCCATTTGATTTATATGATGATATTGCTAGTCCCCATGCACAACTCTGTTTAGTTGCCCTGTTTGACATACGTGGAGGTCATCAAAACTTTTTCAGTTCCCTGTGGAGCATGTCTTCAACAAATACACACCATGTCAACAAATGTTGATCTGCTCGTGTCTATTGAAGTTTTTATGACTTAACGTTTCCACAGGATGGTGTAGCGAGTCCCATGCCCAACCCTCCTTAGTTGCCTCTTATGACATCTGGTAGGTTACAACACTACTATCCTACGGTCTCTGGTAATACTTGTACGATGTCTGGCGATGGAGTTGTCATATTCATTCTTTCTAAGAAAGGGGTTATTACTTAACTTAACTTAACTTAACTTAACATCTTTATACTGGTTTAGAAGACCCTGCAGAGTCTGTATACAACCAGTTACATTTACATCACCTTGCTCTAAAAGCTATGCGCATCCAGTTTATTCTTAAATGTATTAACTGTCCCTGCCTCCACTACCTCCCCTGGCAATGCATTCCAAGCAGACACCACTCTCTGACTAAAAAAATATTTCCTAATATCTAATCTGGACCTCTCTTTAGTCAGCTTGTAGCTATGCCCTCTTGTTATTGTGGGTGGCTGTATTTGAAAAAACTTGTTATAGTCTAATTTATCCCTGGGTAAGCTGAAGCATACGACAAAATGTTTATGGACCTAGTCCCTTTGACATGTAAGACAAGCCCAACAGCCACTCTACCAATTATAAGTTCAATAGTTAATCTAGGGCATTCAAACTCACTGAAAAACTGAATGAGTACATATCTTTGTACCAATATGTTTAACCACACCCAGCTGTGAATGGGTACCTGACATTGCCAGAGACGACAGCAAACGGAATGAGTTTTCCCCACATCATAACAGCTGAGAACTCGTGCCACAAAGTCTTTTAACACTTCATCCCCACTGACAGTATTTGCTATGTGTCAAACATTGGCCATATTCTAATATATAAGAATACAAAAGGTGAAAGAAGCTTTAATTACATTTGGGAACTTATGAAAATCAAAAGAAATAAAGTTCATCACAAAGATAAAAACCATTAAATCCAATGTTCTCTTGTATGGCTCTGAAACACAGAGAACAATGAAAACGGCAACAAATAAGCTACAAAGATTTATAAATGGATGCCTGCACAGAATAAATTGAAATAGTATAGGATCACTAATGTGGAAGTGTTGGAAAGAACCAGACAGATAGCAATAGAACATGACGTGGCTCTAAAATTTCCTCAGACTCTGTCAGGTACTCGTTTGACGGAGTCGACTGGGAGAAGCAGTCACACCGCTTGTAGGAAACAATATGAGCAATCCACTTTTCAGTGTCTAGGTCTCAACCGTGACCAACCCAGAGAATGTCATGGAAAATGTCTGTAAGGATTTTAATTTTTGTCATATCATCAGTTCAAAGTCGGAGAAATTCATCGTCTTTGGTGACTTTAATGCTAGAATGGGGACGAACATTAGACCTGAGAAGGAATTCTTGGAGTACAATTTGTTCACCTTTTTGTTTCAATGTGAAGTAGGTTTTAACTGAAGCTTGTCCATTTACAGGAAGCCTCTATTCTAGCTGTTGTAGTGGCGGATTGCAATGACAATCAGAAAAGTAGACATGAACACATAAAAAAGAGATATGAATATGTAAAAAGAGATAACATGTAAAAAAGAGATATGAACATGTAAAAAAGAAATATGAATATGTAAAAAAGAGATATGAACATGTAAAAAAGAGATATGAACATGTAAACAGAGATAACATGTAAAAAAGAGATATGAACATGTAAAAAAGAAATATGAATATGTAAAAAAGAGATATGAACATGTAAAAAAGAGATATGAACATGTAAACAGAGATAACATGTAAAAAAGAGATATGAACATGTAAAAAAGAAATATGAATATGTAAAAAAGAGATATGAACATGTAAAAAAGAGATATGAACATGTAAACAGAGATAACATGTAAAAAAGAGATATGAACATGTAAAAAAGATATATGAACATGTAAAAAGAGATAACATGTAAAAAAGAGATATGAACATGTAAAAAAGACATATGAACATGTAAAAAAAGAGATATGAACATGTAAAAAGAAATAACATGTAAAAAAGAGATATGAACATGTAAAAAAGACATATGAACATGTAAAAAAAGAGATATGAACATGTAAAAATAGAGATATGAACATGTAAAAAAGATATATGAACATGTAAAAACAGATACTTAGCTCAGGATAGGTGGAAATCGGCAGCCACACTGGGTACAAGTGAAAAGGCTGGCCATGAAAGTATACTCACAAACACCTCCACTATCTCCACCCCACAAACAGCTCCACTATGTCCACCCCACAAACACCTCTACTACATCCACCTTACAAACACCTCCACCTCACAAACACCTCCACTATCTCCACCCCACAAACAGCTCTACTATCTCCACCCCACAAACACCTCTACTACATCCACCTCCCAAACACCTCTACCTCACCTTCACCTCCACTATCTCCACCTCACAAATGCCTTCACTATCCACTCCACAAATATCTCCACTATCACCACGTCACAAAATCTCCTGTTCTCTTGTTAGAGTAACCAAAATGCCAGAGGACCTGAGATTGATACAAACTCTGGAAGTTCTGCGACTGGGCTACAACAAAGTGTCCAGCCTGCCCCCAACCATGGACTACATGGAGCATCTCCTGGAGCTGAACTTCCAGGCCAACAAACTGGCCGAAGGGTATCTGCCTGCGACAATAGAGGTGTGTAGGATAGGGGTCATTGATAGACTTTTTTGGATTTCTCTCTGTTCTTGTTGTTGCATTTGTTGTTGCTCATGTTACTGTTGATATTGTTGTTCATGTTGTAGTTGTTGCATTTGTTGTTGTTGTAGTAGTTACTGTTTGTGTTGTAGTAATTATTCTAGACTCATAGCTGGCTACAGGTAGCACCAGAGGTTGATTTACTCTGTGTCAACTCCTATATCTAACTAGTAAAGTAAAGTAAAGTATCCCATAGCATTACTGCCGTAGGGGTGTGAGGTGTTAGCGATCTCACATTTCAAAGGCTCGGCTATATGAGGGCGGTAGCCATCTCCTCTCCCTCGCCGCTTTTACTTCCCGGACTGAACCGGTACCCATTTAAGGCTGGGTCAACCCGGGAGCCATTGCGGTCTGATAAAAACATTACCGCCTCAACTGGGGAATGAACCCAGGACCACTCAGATGCGAAGCCAGCGCGCTAACCACTGCGCTACGCGGCTCCCTAACTAGGCCAAGAGATAAATGCCAACCACAAAATCACTAGACCCCGATAAGTAGCTTGGTATTCCTTTAACTCATTTAAGCTAATACTCCAAGAGATGAAAGACACCATGACAAGAGGACAATTTTCATTTCATGGTCATTTCATCTATTATTTACGAATGTGAAGTATGGAACTTGTGCAAAACATGCTGAGAAGCTCAGAGTCGCTCAGACTCAGAGAGCGATGCTGAAAATTTTGATACAGGATAAGATCAGAAACGAAGAGATTTGACATGAAACTTTGTTTGGAGATGTTGCTGAAGCAGCTCTATCACACAACCATCGCTGGGCTGGACATGTAGTATGCATGCCTGACAACAAGACAACGTTTTGGTGGTCATATTGCCCACCTTTCCGATGGCGAGATGGATTTACCAAAAACTAAGGTTCACATTAGTACAGCATTGCAAAAAATCGATACGCATACAGAATATTGTTGGCTCCTCGCATACAGAATATTGTTGGCTCCTCGCATACAGAATATTGTTGGCTCCTCGCATACAGAATATTGTTGGCTCCTCGCATACAGAATATTGTTGGCTCCTCGCATACAGAATATTGTTGGCTCCTCGCATACAGAATATTGTTGGCTCCTCGCATACAGAATATTGTTGGCTCCTCGCATACAGAATATTGTTGGCTCCTCGCATACAGAATATTGTTGGCTCCTCGCATACAGAATATTGTTGGCTCCTCGCATACAGAATATTGTTGGCTCCTCGCATACAGAATATTGTTGGCTCCTCGCATACAGAATACTGTTGGCTCCTCGCATACAGAATATTGTTGGCTCCTCGCATACAGAATATTGTTGGCTCCTCGCATACAGAATATTGTTGGCTCCTCGCATACAGAATATTGTTGGCTCCTCGCATACAGAATATTGTTGGCTCCTCGCATACAAAATATTGTTGGCTCCTCGCATACAGAATATTGTTGGCTCCTCGCATACAGAATATTGTTGGCTCCTTGCATACAAGTTTATATTTCAGGTCTTCAACATGGCTGACAATCCATTGGTAATTGAGGGACTCAAGTCTATCGTGGCGGTCATGGGGAGGAAGGAACATGCCAAGAGGATAACCAGCCTGAACTTGTCTAACATACCACTACACTTGTTCCCCGAGAACATCTTACAGCTCAAGTTTCTACATTCTCTCAATTTAGCCAAATGTAAGGTAAGGTTGTGTGTGCACAACGGTCCATGTGCTCCATAGAGAACTGGTAGGGGCAATGTGTTGAGTGCTGTTTTTCGTGGAAATATTACCAGGCATGCACTGGATTGGAGACCACAGTGAGAAAGAAGAGTAGGGAGGTCAAAGAAGACCTAGTTAAGAATGTTGGTGGGAAGATGGCTCACAATAGGAACGGATGGAGAGCATCACTTGGGGTTCTATGCTACAACAGATATCTCCCTTTCTCTCTCTCTCTCTCTCTCTCTCTTTTTCCTTCCCTAACTCTCACTCTCTCTATCACTCTCTCCTTCCTTCTCTCCCCCTCCCTCTTGCTCTATACTATCTCTTCTCTCCCACTTTCTATCACTCCGTCTTCCTTGGTCCCTGACTTCCTTCCTTTCTATTCTCTCCCTCTTTCTCTACTTTTTGCTCTCTTCCTTCCTCGCTACTGTCTTCTTTCCATATCTCTCTACTCTCTCATGTTCCCTTCTTTCTATATTATCTTTGCTCTCTCCCTCCCTCTCACTCTCTACTCTTTCCCTCCTTACTGTCTACTCTCTGTCTTTTCCTCTCTTCTCTTTCTCTACTCTACCTCTCTCTTCTCATCCTCTTTTTCTATTCTTTACTCTCACTCCTCTTCTCTCTTATTCTACTCTCTTCTCTCTCATCCTCTATACTGTCCTCTCTCTCATTCTACTCTCTCTCTCTCTCTCTGTCTACTCTACTCTCTTATTTGTTCACCTTTTCCTGACGAGCTTACAAGCAGTGGGTCACATGTATTTGAGCCAGACCTTGGTAGACTACATTTGTTCATTGTAATCTGGGTTAAAGTTAACATGTTTTTCAACCAGACTTTGGTAGACTACAAGAGTGCAAACCAGAAATTGTTGGTGTCTTATTTTTTAACATAGTCTCTGTGCCTGGTAAAACACTTTGTCCACCTGTACGCTAGCTTGTGGATGTTCGTCTCTGTGCCTGGCAAAACACTTTGTCCAGCTGTCTACTAGCCTGTGGATGCTCTCTAGTCTCTGTGGCTGGCAAAATACTTTGTCCACCTGTCCACTATACTATGGATGTTATCTAGTCTCTATGCCTGGCAAAACAGTTTGTCCACCTGTCCACTAGCTTGTGGATGCTCTCTAGTCTCCGTGCTTGGCAACACACTTTGTCCACCTGTCCACTAGTTTGTGGATGCTCTTACTGTCCTGGCCCGCCTGGCGAAGAGAGTCTGGGAGAACACTACATTGTAATGCATTTAGACAAATTTAATCTAATTAGAAATAGTCAGCATGGGTTTACTAGAGGGAGATCATGCTTAACAAATCTATTAGAATTCATGGAGGAGGTTACTAAAATAGATAAAGGGGAGCCAGTGGATGTTATTTATCTAGACTTTGCAAAGGCCTTTGATAGAGTACCTCATCAAAGATTATTTCGAAAGTTAAAATCACATGGAATAGGTGGGGAAATGGATTGAAAATTGGTTAACGGGAAGAAGGCAGCAGGTGGGCATAAATAAGGAGTACTCTGAGGGGTGTGAAGTGAAAAGTGGTGTGCCACAGGGCTCGGTTTTGGGACCAATTTTGTTCTTGATATATATAAATGATTTGGACATTGATATGGGATCCATGATTGCAAAATTTGCTGATGACACAAAACTATGCAGTAGTGTCTCATCTAAAGCGGAAGTGGATATATTGATGTCGGATTTAGATAAAATTCGAGAATGGTCTGTAAGCTGGCAAATGGAGTTTAATGTAGATAAATGTATAGTCATCCACATGGGTAGATCCAATATGGAACATAATTACAGAATGAGAGAAAACAATATTAGAAAGATAGATAAGGAAAGGGACCTAGGGGTTATAATAGATCATACAGGAAAGGTGAGTGAGCAAGTTAAGGTAGCAGTGAAAAAGGCAAATGCAATGTTAGGTATGATAAAAAGAAATATTAAACATAGGAGCAAGGAAGTGATCGTCAAACTGTATAAAGCTTTAGTTAGACCTAGATTGGAGTTCTGTGTACAGGTGTGGAGTCCTTATCATAGAGGGGATATAAACATGCTGGAAAGAATACAAAAAAGAGCGACTAAGATGATAGTGAGATTCCAGAATTACAGTTATGAGGAACGACTCAGAAAAACCGGCCTACAGTGTCTCGAAGAGAGAAGAATTCGTGGTGACTTAATACAGGTTTATAAGATGATCAGAGGAATGGATAAATTAGACTATAACAAGTTTTTAAAAATACAGCCACCTACAATAACACGAGGGCATAGCTACAAGCTGACTAAAGAGAGGTGCAGATTAGATATTAGGAAATATTTTTTTAGTCAGAGAGTGGTGTCTTCTTGGAATGCATTACCAGGGGAGGTAGTGGAGGCAGGGACAGTTAATGCATTTACGAATAAACTGGATGGCATAGCTTTTAGAGCAAGGTGATGTAAATGTAACTGGTTGTATACAGACTCTGCAGGGTCTTCTAAACCAGTATAAAGACGTTAAGTTAAGGTCCGGGTCTATCAGACCTGCGTTCTTGGCACTCTCATGTATGGAAGCGAGACTAGGAGCACTTATATTAAGTAGGAACAAGGACTCAACACCTTTCACATGAGGTGTCTATGGTGTATATCGGGGATTGGGTGGCAAGAGAGAGTGCTACATAATGTGGTCTTACAGCGAGCAATCTGGAGACAGTCGGGGGAGGGGGGAGGGGGGGGGTAGTGGCTGCAGAGGTCTTCTGACTGCAGAGAAAAGAGAAAGACTGAAGAGATCAAGGAATACCATGGTAAGCCAGCCTCAGCATGGGTTGTGCGATCTGTGGCAGGGACTGTCACTCGCGGATCTGCCTTTACAGCCTTAGCAGATGGTGTCGAAATACAAGAGAGAGAGAGCTGGACAAAAATCACAGGACGCCACGTGCATGGTCTACAGAGACTGAGATGGCTGTGATGAATCTTCCATGCACTTTATAATAAAATTGCTGTTACATAATGACTCTTTCGTAATTTAGGTTAAAGTTTACACATTTTTAAACCAAACTTTGGTAGGCTCTACATTTGTACAGTGTAATTTCGGTTAAAGTTAGAACATTTGAAAAAATGATTTGAAAAGAGTAACAAAGAATTAACTAAAAAACATTGAAAAAAACTTGTTTAAAAAAAACCACCTTCATAGATTACATGTGAGGCTTTACAAGATGGAATTTTGTCATGAAATAAGTGAAATGCCTATGTTGGGATTGATCTATTTTTGTACTAACTTTACTTTTCAGCTCACTTATAAAACTAAGCTTTATGGGCTGCTAGCCCCACCGGTCCAACTAAGCTTTATGGGCTGCTAGCCCCACCGGTCCAACTAAGCTTTATGGGCTGCTAGCCCGACTTATCCAACTAAGCTCAATGGTCTGCTAGCCCCACCGGTCCAACTAAGCTCAATGGTCTGCTAGCCCCACATGTCCAACTAAGCTCAATGGGCTGCTAGCCCCACCGGTCCAACTAAGCTCAATGGTCTGCTAGCCCCACTTGTCCAACTAAGCTCAATGGTCTGCTAGCCCCACCGGTCCAACTAAGCTCAATGGGCTGCTAGCTCCACCGGTCCAACTACGCTCAATGGTCTGCTAGCCCCACCGGTCCAACTAAGCTCAATGGTCTGCTAGCCCCACTTATCCAATTATGATTTTGGGGCTGCTTAAGTTGCTTCTGCTCAACCAACAATTAGTTTTTATTCTTTGCATCTTGAACACAGAGATAAGTGAGCCTCACCAAAATGAGGCAGTAATACCTAACAGCAATACTACAAGGACATTGAAAAGAAACCTGACAAACCATCACTTTCCCTTACAAGTTGACACATATGGAGTGTGTCTTTTCCATCTACATTTTCTCTTCCTAGTCTCAAGTTGTATTGGTTGTTGTCATGTTCCTTGCCACCATAAATCTCTCTCACTCACTCACATCCCACCTTCTCACTCACCTCACACACTCTATCCCTCTCTGTTCAAGAAGTGTCATAACATGCAGAACCAGAAGCCCTCTTTCTCTCTCTGTGTCACATGCATGCATGCTCACATACACGCACACACTCTCCCTCTCTCTTTCTCTCTCTGTTCCCAACAAACAAATAGCTGTTACCCCAAACGAACTGATCAAGAAGTGTAACATCCAGCACCTAGAAGTTCTCTTTTTTTCTTTCACTCTCTCTCTCTCTCTCTCTCTCACACATACTCACTCTCTTTCTCTCTCCATTCCCAACAGATAGCCATTATCCCAGACGAAATGTTCAAGAAGTGTCATAACATGCAGCGTCTAGAATTCCAGAAGAACGACATCGTCGAGATTTCTGAATTCATAGACCTGTTACATAACTTGGAATACTTGGACATGTCTCACAACAGCATTGTCATTGTTCCTTTTAATATTACCAAGGTCAGAGATTGGTGTCCTACATAACGAATATGTAACATATGTAATATGCAAAGAATAGTTACACTGTAACCTGGTAGTTTTCCCCATGAATATCCTTTGGTTAGGTCTTATTCACACATGCATTACCATGAATCACTCACAATGCCAAAGAAGTTATTATTCTTAAGCTTGTTAAACCTCACATTCAATGATTTTCAAAATGACAAATTAATGATTCATGAACATCTGTGCACAGTTAAGAACAAATTAATTATTTTCTCTTCTACTTCTTTCGTTCACTTGGAGCATGTCTACATCTGCAAAGTTGTCTCTTGTATAGACCTCTCTGTCTTCTGCAGTTCACACATAGGTTCATATAGTTTCCCTTCCGGTGTTGTTTATCTTGGCCAGTATGTCCGCTTCAGTATCTCATACTCTGGACAGTCCTGAAGTATATGTTCCGCAGTCTGGGGTGCCTGTCCACATGTACACATACTTGAGCTGCCAATCCTAAATTTTGTATACATGTGGCTGCGGAGTCGGTTATGTTCCGTTCTGAGGTGCAGTATGACAATCAGTTCTTGCCAATTATGTCTCAGCATTTATTTGTACACCCGATATAGGTAGCGACGAGGTCCTTCACACGGCAAAACACCTAGAGTCTGGCAATTCGTCTAGTCTGGATGGAATCACTGCAAACCTGCTCCAGGCTTGCCTGCCAACTGGCCATACTTCTCAACATCTGCTTTCATACAAGACAAATTCCAGACCAGTTGAAGTGTCCCAAGACAATCCTTATCTACAAAAAAGGGGACAGAGAAATTCTGGCAAACTTCCACCTAATCAATATGTTTGATATCAACTATTTAATTATTTATTTAATTTATAAACTGTACACAAAAGTCAGTACCTGCAGATTAAAAAGGCAACTCGACAAAAACCAACCGCAGGAACAGGCGGGTTTCAGGAAGGGCTACTCAACCAATGATCACCTCCACACAATCAACTAGTTGATGGGATCTCCGAATGTCCCTATGCATTGTGTTTGTAGACTACGAAAAGGCTTGTGATAGCATGGAAATACAGCCAGTTGATGGGATCACCGTATGTCCCTATGCATTGTGCTTGTAGACTACAAAAAGGCTTGTGATAGCATGGAAATAATTGCAGTGGTAAATGCATTGAAGAACCAAGGTATCGACGAAAAATAGTCTAGCTAATTGAGAAGATAAACGAGGGATGCTCAACAATGATCACTCTTCTCCGCAAGCCACTTTCCATAGCTATAGTCCGAGGAGTATGACAAGGAGAAACCATCTCCCCAAAACTGTCCACAGGTATGTAGGTCTCTAAACTGGCAGGATCGAGGTGTCAACTTAGATGGCAGACAACACTGTCATCTTCAGCCACAGCATTGCAGAAGCTGAACAAAGCCTAAACCAGCTAAATAAAGCAGGCAGAGTTGTTGACCTAAACAAAAATAGAAAGAAGCCTCAACTGAACTCTTTCTGCCCTACCAGGGAACTGTGGTTGAAAGATGAGCTCATCAAGAATATCAATTTGTACCTTTACCTAGGCCAGGAAATCAACAACAACCACAAAATTGATATGAAGATCTCACGCAGAAGAGCTATGCTTCAACCGCAGTAAACCAATACTTCAGCAGATGACGGACGTCAAGGCTAGGGCTCACATCTTTAATAGCCTGGTTATCCCAGCAATAGTATGTGTGTGAGGTTTGGAGTCGACGCAAATCAGACGAAGAGAAGCTAAAAATTACCAAAAGAGCAATGGAATGTAGTGAAAAAAAATAACCCATAGCATTACTGCCGTAGGGGTGTGAGGTGTTAGCGATCTCACATATCAAAGGCTCGCCGCTTTTACTTCCCAGACTGAACCGGTACCCATTTAAGGCTGGGTTGACTAGGGAACCATTGCGGTCTGAAAAAACATTACTGCCTCAACTGGGGAATGAACCCAGGACCACTCAGATGCGAAGCCAGCTCGCTAACCACATCGCTACGCGGCTTCCTAATGGAATGTAGAGGAATCCTACATATCTCCCTGAGAGACCATATTAAAAAATACCGACATCAGCGACAAAACTGGGTTCCGGGATGTTGTCGTCAATAATGGCCAAGAAAGAACAGACCCACTGCATGTCCATAGATACAATAAATTGCGACTATATATAGAGAGTTGCTCATGTGACTAGCAACCTCTAGTGTAAAACAAACTGATACAGATTCTACTACTGCAAGACCATGTACAATGCTTTAACATGGGCTTCCAATGACATCTTATCTTGTAGTGTGACCTTCCTCATGCTCAGTAGCCAGACCTTCTTGTGTTGTAAATATGTAGTGGTAGTCTATCAGGTTGCAGACTCATGACATGATTGATCAAGATTTTTGTCCTTAAATGAATTCAACAATAAGAGATAGTTCTCACCATATTTCAAAATTCATAAATTCTCATGTTATCTCTACATGTGACACCAGATTTGTCATTTCACACATGATAATTGTCCTCTCGTGTACCTTGACTAAAGACCAAGTTTGACATTGGTAGCACTAAGTTGACATCAATATATTGTTAATCAATTGTTGTTTTGTTGGTATTATCCTAAAATGACAGACCTGGTAACGGAATCCACCTTTTCTGCTGTCTCCAGTGCAGCAGAATCTACCACCTTGACTTGTCCTACAACTTCATCATTAAGCTACCTGAGCACTTTCGCAGCATGAACCATCTGGTGTACTTAAATCTGAGGCACAATCAGATCACAGATTTTCCTGAAGAGCGTATGGAGGTACTGGCATCCCTGGTCTTTCTAGATCTTTATACCAATCAGATGGACAGCATATCGGAGGACATTACATCCTTGTACAGGTGGGTGTCATACATATCAATAGGGTGCTGTCATAGTAGGGAGTGGAATCAGGCTGCACTCTCTAACGAAATTCAAACTAAAGTCAAACGCAACACATAATCTCAATACCGAAAACCAAATTACTGTTTTCTCTTGATGTGACCATACAACCAACAGGAGACTGAGCAAGGTGAGAATCTCTTGGGCCCTAAACCTAAAATTGGGCCTTATTACCCAGAATGCTCCACATAGATGAAATCTGTAGTCCATAAAGATAGCCTGGGAACCTCCAAATGCAACGTACGTGAGTTTATGAAAATCTAAGTTACTAACAGAAAAATGCACAAATCTCAGTCCAACTGTAACCTACATCACAACTGATCTTATATCTGGGGATGGCGTGGGCTAGTAGTTATGTGGCACGGTTCACAATCCGAAGGTGCTGGGTTTGCTTCCCAATCACAGCACCAGTCGTTACACCGGGGAAGCAAGTCAGGGAGGGGCAATGTGCTATTTGTGTCATGTAATCTGTTCAATTATGTTTTTAGACAGGCCTCTTGAGGATGGGACAATGTGCCATTCGAGTCTGTTTATATATCCATGTCATTAGACACCGTAGGCAGGTCCTATTTGCTTTTCTGTGTCATCTCACCTGTCCACTTACGTCATTACCTGAACTTAACGTCTTTATACTGGTTTAGCAGAGTCTGTTTACAACCAGTTTCATTTACATTACTTTGCTTTAAAAGCTATGCGCACACTATTCTTAAATGCATTAATTGCCCCCTGCCTTCACTACTTCCTGTGGCAATGCATTCCACGTATTCACCACTTTGTCGCTCTTTTTTGTATCCTTTCCAGCATGTTTATATCCCCTCTACAATAAGGACTCTCCACCTGTACACAGTACTCCAATCTAGGTCTAACTAATGCTTTATACAGTTTGACTATCACTTCCTTGCTCCTATGTTTAATATTTCTTTTTATCATACCTAACATTGCTTTTGCCTTTTTCACTGCTACCTGGATTTGCTCATTGACCTTGCCTGTATGATCTATTATAACTCTTAGATACCTTTCCTTTTCTATTTTTCTAATATTGTTCTTGCCCATTCTGTAATTATGTTTATCTACATTAAACTCCATTTGCCAGCTGACAGACCATTCTAGAATTTTATCTAAATCCAACCTCAATATATCCACTTCTGCTTTAGATGAGAAACTACTGCATAGTTTTGTGTCATCAGCAAATTTTGCAACCTTGGATCCCACATCAACGTCCAAATTGTTTATATATATCAAGAACAAAATTAGTCCCAAACGAGCCCTGTGGCACTCCACTTTTCACTTCACACCACTAAGAGTACTCCTTATTTATGCCCACTCTCTGCCTTCTTCCCGTTAACCAATTTTCAATCCATTTGGCAACTTCCCCACCTATTCTATGTGATTTTAACTTTCAAAATAATCTTTCATGAGGTTCTCTATCAAAGGCCTTTGCAAAATCTAGATAAATAACATCTACTGGTTCTCCTTATCTATCATTTTGGTAACCTCCTCCATGAATTCTAATAGATTTGTTACACATGATCTCCCTCTAGTAAACCCATGCTGACTATTTGTGATTAGATTAAACTTGTCTAAATGCATAACAATGTTTACTTTGATTATTGATTCTAACAATTTACAGACTATGCTCGTTAAACTAACCGGTCTATAATTTGTTGGATCTGATGTTTTGCCCATTTTGAATAAGGGGATCACTCCTGCATCTTTCCAATCCCGTGGAACAATCCCTTTTGCAAGTGATTGAGAACATAATATAGCCAATGGTTTTGCTAGTTGGTTTCTAATTTTAAACATAAATTTTGGATGAATACCGTCTTGACCTGGACATTTATCCACTTTCAACCCCTCCAATTTTTTTAAAACAATTTCCTCTGTAATACAGATTGATCTTAATCCTGCTGTATCCATGTCTCTTTGAAAAATATCTATAGGCTCTGGGATCTTGGAGCAGTCCTCTTTTGTGTAGACTGTGCCAAAGTACTGATTGAGTAGATTAGCTGCCTCCCTATTCTCACTTATTATTTTCCCTGTGCTGGCTATGAGAAAGCCTACTTTGTCTTTCGTCATTAGATGTCATGGGGAATGACATTGTACCATTTGAGTCACCTGTCCACTTAACATAATTACATGTCTTTAGGAGGGGCAATAGGCCATTCTTGTCAGTTCTAGTTCATATGTCCATGTCACTAGATGTTGCACAGAGGCCTAATTTTCTTTCATGTATCATTTCATCCCATCTGTCCATCTTTGTCACTAGTTGAATTGGGAAGGTTTAATATTCTTTCATGTCATCTGTGCAGCCGTAATTTTCAATTTGTATCTAAGGTGAAGGTAGTTCAATAACTGATACTGTCAGGGATAAAGTGTTTGAGATTTTATTGTATAAGGCCACATTGTTTATGTCACAGTTCCTCACCAGGTGTTCTATGGCCTCCCTTCTCACTCTCTACCTGTGGGCTTCGATCCATTGTATGCCTAATTTTATTAGCGTTTTGTTTATGATGGTATTTGTTATCCATCTGTACTTCCTATTTGAGCACAGCCCTAGCGATTCTGATTACATTGTCTTCCTCTTTCATAGTTCATCTCCATGTGTTTCTTCTTCTTCTTCGTTCTCAATCTTCCGCTACCAAGCCCTGAACAGGGCTTTGAAAGTAACATGATGTAGTCCAGAGAATGGAATGCGTTGTGTCGCTAGTTTACAGCTTGACTGCGATATTTGCACCTTTAGGTCTAACACATCCGTCTTCGGCAGTCATGTGTTCCTTAACCTCCTGACTCTCACACTCTTCATCTGGGTTCCAAATTCATTTTTACTTTCTTACTGAGCTGATCAGCTGGTGTAGAGAGCTCGCATTGCAGAACAAAATAACTGAGTTTGACACCCATTTAAGCATGCTCCAGTCAACCCAGCTGTAAATAAGAATATGGCTTACTGTTAGGTAATGAAAGACAGTGAGGAAGTAAACTTTCCCCCCATCTCATAACATAACTGAGACAATACAATGAAGTCTAACACTTCATCGCCAACAGCAATGTCTGCTATTGGAACTACATCTACATTGAACTTACCAATAAATTCCAATGACCTTGGCTTGACCTTTCATAGTTCTTCGCCAGCTATTCTTTAGCCTCCTTACTCTTCTACTCTCCATGTGGGTTGTATCCATCTAGTTATAATGTTTATGTGTGCTCTTGATGGTATGCCGTACCCATCTCCATTTTCTTTTGTCTTGTCTATGAGGTTTGTTTTGGCTCAAAGTTGATTTTACTTCTAGTTGCCTTGACCCCCAATTGCTTTGGCTCCCAGAAACCTTGTCTTCCAGTAGCCTTGTCTGCCAGTTGCTGTGACCACCAGTGACTTTCACATACACCCCAACCAACCAAATTGCCTTTGTTATATGTCTTGCCTCCTAGTTACTTTGGTCCCCTCAATCATTGTGTTTCACCCTTGTGTTCCATAGCATTCCTATCTTCTTTTCCCCTGTAGAATCTGATCCAGCTGACCTCTGATTTTACTCCTAAGCCATATCCATATACACTTTTACAATAACCTCCACCAGTATTGTTATGTTTGATATCATGTACAGGATGCGAACCTTAAACCTGGCCTGCAACCACCTGAAGACTCTACCTGATGACATCTACATGATGACCAAATTGGAAGAACTGGATGTCCATGATAACCTGCTATCTACTCTGCCGGATGGCTTGAAGCTGCTGATATCGATTATCAATATGGATGTCAGCGACAACAGAATTCGGTACTTCCCAGACAAATTTGACGACTACTGCCTCACACACAAGGTCAGTGTGACATACCTCTCTTGTTGCAGTTATTTTACCGCAACTGAAGGGTACTAAGTCAGGGTCAGGTAAAAACATGCTGACTAAGATCCCACCTCATGTCAGGGTCAGATAAAACATGCTGACTAAGATCCCACCTCATGTCAGGGTCAGATAGAACATGCTGACTAAGATCCCACTTCATGTCAGGGTCAGATAAAACATGCTGACTAAGATCCCACCTCATGTCAGGGTCAGATAAAACATCCTGACTAAGTTCCCACCTCATGTCAGGGTCAGATAAAACATGCTGACTAAGTTCCCACCTCATGTCAGGGTCAGGTAAAACATGCTGACTAAGTTCCCACCTCATGTCAGGGTCAGGTAAAACATGCTGACTAAGATCCCACCTCATGTCAGGGTCAGATAAAACATCCTGACTAAGTTCCCACCTCATGTCAGGGTCAGATAAAACATGCTGACTAAGTTCCCACCTCATGTCAGGGTCAGGTAAAACATGCTGACTAAGTTCCCACCTCATGTCAGGGTCAGGTAAAACATGCTAACTAAGATCCCACCTCATGTCAGGGTCAGATAATACATCCTGACTAAGTTCCCACCTCATGTCAGGGTCAGATAAAACATGCTGACTAAGATCCCACCTCATGTCAGGGTCAGATAAAACATGCTGACCAAGGTGCCACCAACATGAGGGTCAGGTAAAACATGCTGACTACGATCCCACCTCATGTCAGGGTAAGATAAAACATGCTAAGTTCCAACCTCATGTCAGGGTCAGATAAAACATGCTAAGCTCCCACCTCATGTCAGGGTCAGGTGAAACATGCTGACCAAGATACCACCAATATGAGGGTCAGGAGAAAGTTACTGATCTTTTTCGTCTATGCTTCTAGTCCTGTGAGGGTCACGAAGGAGACTGCATTTCAGGTGTTTGCTGGTCACCCACAGCTTTTCGAGCATGGTCGCTTCCCTAGGCATAGGTAGGGCATTCTTGCAGAATATGTTCTGGTGTTTGCTTGGGTGCTCCACAATCACAAATAGGAGTGTTTCTGAGACCCATTTCTGTGGAGGTGGACCTTGAGTGTACAATGTCCTGTTCTGAATCTTAAGATCTTTGTCTGCCCATCTCTGCCAAGTTTGTCTATGCTGTCATTTTCTGGCTTGTATTCTTTGTGCTGGTCTCTCCATTCTGTCCTCATGGATCGTTTGATGAGTGTCTTTGTTTCTTTATAGCTCTGTGGATGGGGAATCTGCTTGCCGGCTTTTGCGAGCTCATCTGCTTTCTCGTTTCCAGGGATTCTATAGTGGGCCAGAATCCATTGTAGGGCTAAATCTGTTTTGTGAGACAGTAATCCTATGTTGTATTTTATTTCATGTGAGATTCTATCTTGTTTGTGGCATGAGATGGTTTTTAGTACACTTCTGGAGTCTGTTAAAATGACCGTTTTCTTTGTATTTATAAACATACTGACCAAGATCCCACCTCATGTATGGGTCAGGTGAAACATAGTGACCGAGATGTCACATCACATTAGGGTCAGGTGAAACATACCAACCCAAAACTCACTTAATGTCAGGGTCAGGTGAAACATACTGACCAAGGTCCCACCTCATGTCAGGGTCAGATGAACATACTGACCATAACCTCACCTCATGTCAGGGTCAGGTGAACATACTGACCAAAACCTCACCTCATGTCAAGGTCAGGTGAACATACTGACCAAAACCTCACCCCATGTCAGGGTCAGGTGAATATACTGACCAAAACCTCACCCCATGTCAGGGTCAGGTGAACATACTGACCAAAACCTCACCTCATGTCAGGGTCAGGTGAAACATACTGACCAAAACCTCACCTCATGTCAGGGTCAGGTGAACATAGTGACCAAAACCTCATGTCAGGGTCAGGTGAACATACTGACGAAAACCTCACCTCATGTCAGGGTCAGGTGAACATACTGACCAAAACCTCACCTCATGTCAAGGTCAGGTGAACATACTGACCAAAACCTCACCTCATGTCAGGGTCAGGTGAACATACTGACCAAAACCTCACCTCATGTCAGGGTCAGGTGAACATACTGACCAACACCTCATGTCAGGGTCAGGTGAACATAGTGACCAAAACCTCACCTCAGGGTCAGGTGAACATAGTGACCAAAACCTCACCTCATGTCAGGGTCAGGTGAACATACTGACCAAAAGCTCACCTCATGTCAGGGTCAGGTGAACATACTGACCAAAACCTCATGTCAGGGTCAGGTGAAACATACTGACCAAAATCTCACCTCATCTCAGGGTCAGGTGAACATACTGACCATAACCTCACCTCATGTCAGGGTCAGGTGAACATACGGACCAAAACCTCACCTCATGTCAAGGTCAGGTGAACATACTGACCAAAACCTCACCCCATGTCAGGGTCAGGTGAACATACTGACCAAAACCTCACCTCATGTCAGGGTCAGGTGAAACATACTGACCAAAACCTCACCTCATGTCAGGGTCAGGTGAACATAGTGACCAAAACCTCACCTCATGTCAGGGTCAGGTGAACATAATGACCAAAACCTCATGTCAGGGTCAGGTGAACATACTGACCAAAAGCTCACCTCATGTCAGGGTTAGGTGAACATACTGACCAAAACCTCACCTCATGTCAGGGTCAGGTGAACATACTGACCAAAACCTCATGTCAGGGTCAGGTGAAACATACTGACCAAAACCTCACCTCGTGTCAGGGTCAGGTGAACATACTGACCAAAACTTCACCTTATGTCAGGGTCAGGTGAACATACTGACCAAAACCTCACCTCATGTCAAGGTCAGGTGAACATACTGACCAAAACCTCATGTCAAGGTCAGGTGAACATACTGACCAAAACCTCACCTCATGTCAAGGTCAGGTGAACATACTGACCAAAACCTCACCTCATGTCAAGGTCAGGTGAACATACTGACCAAAACCTCACCTCATGTCAGGGTCAGGTGAACATACTGACCAAAACCTCACCTCATGTCAGGGTCAGGTGAACATACTGACCAAAACCTCACCTCATGTCAAGGTCAGGTGAACATACTGACCAAAACCTCACCTCATGTCAAGGTCAGGTGAACATACTGACCAAAACCTCACCTCATGTCAAGGTCAGGTGAACATACTGACCAAAACCTCACCTCATGTCAGGGTCAGGTGAACATACTGACCAAAACCTCACCTCATGTCAGGGTCAGGTGAACATACTGACCAAAACCTCACTTCATGTCAAGGTCAGGTGAACATACTGATCAAAACCTCACCTCATGTCAGGGTCAGGTGAACATACTGACCAAAACCTCACCTCATGTCAGGGTCAGGTGAACATACTGACCAAAACCTCACCTCATGTCAGGGTCAGGTGAACATACTGACCAAAACCTCACCTCATGCCCACACGTCCAACTGGAAACAGTCTGTAATAGTGGGGAGCCTACTGAGAAATCTTTGCACTACAGAGAGGACAGTCCAGATCTACCTTCTTCTTTACATCCTGGCATGTAAGAAGAGCCAGTACAAGCATATAATAGCCAACATTACCAACATAACATTTCTAAGTCAACTCTCGATACATATGTCAGTACCTGACAATGACCCCCACAGTAGATTACTGAACTATGGTTAACTTCTAAATGAATCTGATTACAACTACTGCCAACCCTTGTCTGTGTCAAACCGTGACTTGTCCAACTGTCTGATTGTGTAATGATAGTAACACTAGCCCGTCCAAACACAGTCTACTATTGTCTGAGTTAACTAGTTCCGTTACTAAAAACAGGTCACATGTATGTCAAAGGAAAACCACAATTGAGTGTTGGGACCTAACTAATTTAACGCTGTTTCCCCAAAATCCCTACATCAAAGATAACTGGTCTACCGCGTCCGTTCCCTTGTTGTCAGCCGTTAACATTATGTTACTTTGAATTAGGTCGAGCGACTGTGAACCCACTGTCCGAGAATTCTCTTTGATCCCGCTCAGACTAGACTCAGTCTGGCTGATAACGGTGAGAGTTTATTGTGTCTGGCTTTTAATATCTGGTCATCCTCAATTCTTACCAATTCACTCCAAAATCTCCGCGACACAAGGATAACGGTACGTAAATTTGCGTTAACCCGTTTCTAATGATACCCCTACAACTGTTATTGCTGTCTGTATATCTGTCGTCAAACCTAGAATTTAAGCATCATGGTTTCCATAGCCTTCATGTATGCTAACATCATTTATTTCTTAGCAGCGATGCCTACTTCAGACAGACTCTGGGGAGCGGTCACCAAACTCAACGCAACTTTGTTGTGCGCACCATTAGATGTCCCTAACAACTGGACTGTTTGATCCTCAGATTGTTTGTTCCTCTCGCTCGGTCCCAACGTGTTTTTAATCTCGATTTAGTTGATTATCGCGATTCCGTTGATTATCGCGCATTCAGGATACAGTTTACCTGTGTTACATTTTTGTGGGACGGACATTTCACGTTGTTTGTATGACCGTCCCTTATTCTCTTGCATCAATTCTATAATGTCCATTTCTTCATCTGCTTCGTCATCCGCTCAATCACAATCTGTCGCGTGGACACATTCCTTCCATTCGTGAATTAGTGTCTTCACATGAAGAGGAACACCTAACTTAAAGTCTAAAGCTGTCTCCACTAACTTTATTGTTTCATCGTCTTCAACTAATTCACTACTAGGCTTAAATTCAGGTTCCTGGTAAACTTCACATTTTCAATCAGGCCTGACTTGTTCCTCTGCAAATGGCATTTTGTTTTAAAAATCGACCTGATCCAATTTTATTTTGAATGATTTGCCTAGGCAAATTCAACACTGAGCATTTTCCTTGTGCTAAGCTCCTCTCCTTTTTGCCACGCACATCTCCTGCCTGACTGTTAGGATACTTAATAGTTTGATCTGGTCTTCCCCAAGTTCTGCCCCTGATCAGATTGGAATTCGTAGGTCGGTTGGGCCTGCAAATTTCCTTGCTACCAACACACTGGGTCGTGTATATATTTTTCATTTTTTTATTTCTTCTCTCGTTCCTTGTCAGATCAATTGTTTTGATTTCCGATTGTTGTATGAGTTGTTGCAACTTGTCATTGCCGTTTCTTTAATACTTTTCTAGCAGAACAATTCTGCTTGTTAATTCTCTTATCTGGTTTTGGAACTGTTTGTTTTTGTCGTCCGCTTTATCGTTTGTCATTTTTATTAAGCTACTGCCATGCAAGGCCTACCTCTGTCATCTTGCTTCGTAGCTCTCCAATCAAAGTTACATAATACATTGACACACCCAACTCTTAAATGTCCAAAAGCTAAACAAGTATAACATTGTTTAACCTGGCATCTCGACATGTCTTCGTTGGAATAAACCAGTCTGGTTTTTTTTTCAATGTTCGAGACTGTCAAGTTCATACAAAATGTCAAGTCTGACTGTAATGAAAACAATGGATAAGAAATATCAAAAACTTATCCGTCAGATGGTTGGCAGGATCTATGGTACTAACATTCTATTCTAACCACTAGCTACTACCTTACTCCTAGCTACACATATAACTAAAAAAAAAACAGCAACTAAACCTGGTCATCTGGCACCAAATTGAGATGTGTGGCAGAGTCTAGGTTTTGCTGAGTAGTTACTTATCTAAAGTGCTATAACAGATATCGACCATGACGACACAACTTCATGCAGTAAATAACACAGTAAACACTATCAAACCAAATGTAACATATTTAATAACAATCTCCACAAAACAATATTAGCAAAAAGAATAAAATAATCTGAACTAAATAAACATAATGTAAATATCTATATATATATTAAAACTACATCTGAGGTTTTAAGCACTAGCTTTTGAATATTTCCTTAAACTAATAAAATAGATTCTTGCCGCTACACTCCCCTTATCTGCACACTCAACAAACTCATCCTCAGTTCGTATTGCGTACTCTGTCGCTCTGTGCATTCACACACAATCAGATCACCTTCAGTCACGTGATCTGTACATCCACATTCAATCGGTTCACATATGCTTAGGCGATATGTGCATTCATATGCAATTAGATCACATCACTTATAGTCAGATCACATACTCACTTGTGGTCACTCACTCAGTCGATCTGTGCATACACATGCCGTTCCCAAAGTGTCCTGCACAATACCACAGACATTCAGATCTTTTACTTAGGCGATCTGTACATTCACAATTACTTTGATCTCTTCACGTATTCTTACATTCATATCGCACATCGTTCACTAGGTGTCCTGCACGTATGACACACATTCATATCTCTTACTATTCACAGGATATCCAAGACACACTTATAGAGCGACTGGCCAAAACTCGAAGGTGTATGCTAGTTCAGTCACCCTGCAACCTCACTCTATCTCTCAGTCTGCTAGACTACTAACAGCCTATCAATTTCTCTCCTAGCCAGTCTCCTGAGTTCATCTTTGCAGAGTATTTTATAGTCTCAAGCAACATCATGGCTGTCCAATGGTCTCATGTTGGTTGTCTGACTTAGCCATCACTCTAATTTGGAAATGCTCCAACTAGTTGTTATTGGATGATTATCCCCAAATTCCTGTCACTCTAAATGTTGTGGCGGCCTCTGATTGTCACCAACCCCCACTACACTAAATCGGAACGCCAGAGTGGAAAGCTCCAAACCCCCACCTGAACCAGAAAGATTCTTCCACTTAGACCCCTCATTTCATTTGTCGACCAAGTGTCGAGACGGTGCTTGACCTTGGCACGCATTCAGGCAACCGTTTTGTTCCCAGAGCCGACAGCCCAATCTCTAATGCCATAAATGCCCATGCTCCAGCTAGAACTGTTACAGCTTCTTTTTTTGTTGGTTTGACATCAATCACTAATTGTCTCTTTGTTGGTTTGATGTCTATAGCTTCTTTTTTTGTTGGTTTGATCTCTATGGCTTCTCTCTTTGTTGGTTTGATGTCAATGGCTTCTTGTTGGTTTGATGTCTATGGCTTCTTTGTTGGTTTGATGTCAATGGCTTCTTTGTTGGTTTGATGTCTATGGCTTCTTTGTTGGTTTGATGTCTATGGCTTTTTTGTTGGTTTGATGTCAATGGCTTCTTTGTTGGTTTGATGTCAATGGCTTCTTTGTTGGTTTGATGTCAATGGCTTCTTTGTTGGTTTGATGTCAATGGCTTCTTTGTTGGTTTGATGTCTATGGCTTTTTTGTTGGTTTGATGTCAATGGCTTCTTTGTTGGTTTGATGTCAATGGCTTCTTTGTTGGTTTGATGTCAATGGCTTCTTTGTTGGTTTGATGTCTATGGCTTCTTTGTTGGTTTGATGTCAATGGCTTCTTTGTTGGTTTGATGTCTATGGCTTCTTTGTTGGTTTGATGTCAATGGCTTCTTTGTTGGTTTGATGTCTATGGCTTCTTTGTTGGTTTGATGTCAATGGCTTCTTGTTGGCTTGTTAAAAATGGCTTCTTGTTGGTTTGCTCTCAATGGCTTCTTGTTGGTTTGATATCAATGGCTTCTTGTTGGTTTGATGTCTATGGCTTCTTTGTTGGTTTGATGTCTATGGCTTCTTTGTTGGTTTGCTCTCAATGGCTTCTTGTCTCTTTGTTGGTTTGCTCTCAATGGCTTCTTGTCTCTTTGTTGGTTTGATGTCTATGGCTTCTCCTCTCTTTGTTGGTTTGATGTCTATGGCTTCTCTCTTTGTTTGATGTCTATGGCTTCTCCTCTCTTTGTTGGTTTAAGTCTATGGCTTCTTCTCTCTTTCTTGGTTTGATGTCTATGGCTTCTCCTCTCTTTATTGGTTTGATGTCTACGGCTTCTTCTCTCTTTATTGGTTTGATGTCTATGGCTTCTTCTCTCTTTGTTGGTTTGATGTCTATGGCTTCTCCTCTCTTTATTGGTTTGATGTCTATGGCTTCTCCTCTCTTTATTGGTTTGATGTCTATGGCTTCTTCTGTCTTTGTTGGTTTGAATCTACTCATCCTCACTCTTGATGGTATATTTTTTGTAATGCCTCATAGTGACTCTTCTTATATTCTGTTGCGAATTGAAGAAATTGGACATGAGTTCTCATGGCTGAAATGCAAAGTGAAGATTCTCCCCATGTTGACCACTATGAGGATCATTTTTGTCAATCCCCCACTTCATTGGCCAGTCTGCTCTACACATCCTGTTGTCACTAGCACTGTCGGGATGTGAGGCAATCTCTTCAATCATTAATAAATCAACACTTGTTCAGCTCCCTGTGGAGCATAAAGTCTTCAATAAATGTGCTTCACATCAACAACTATTGACCTGCCAATAACTATTTAAGTATTCTGGCTTAAAGTTCCTACAGGATGAGGTAGCAATCCCCATGTCCAACCCTTCTTAGTCACCTCTTATGACATGCCTGGCAGGTTACAGTGTTTCTATTATTTGCTCCCTTTTAGGATCTTTGGCAGAGGCATGTTCTTGGTTAGTATCTTTCACCTCACTAACCTTAAGTTAGTCTTATGTTTCTCCTGTCTGCAATATATTACAGGTGGGTTCTTGCTCAGTAACCTTCACTTGACCAACTCTGACATTAGTCTCCTTTCTCATATGACCAACCCTGACATTAGTCTTCTCTCTCATGTGACCAACCCTGACATTAGTCTTCTCTTTCACCAACCCTGGTGTTAGTCTCCTGTCTCATATGACCAATCCTCTGCCGAAGACGGATCTGTCGGGCCAAAAGGTGCAAATAACGCAGTCAATCTGTAAACTAGCGACACAACACATTCCATTCTCTGAACTACATCCTGCTACTTGCAAAGCCCTATTCAGGGCTTAGTAGCGGAAGATTGAGAATGAAAGCAAAAGAAGAAGAATGACCAACCCTGACATTAGTCTTCTCTCTCACCTGTCTGCAATATATTAGAGGTGGGTTCTTGGTCAGTATCTTTCATCTAACCAACCCTGACATTAGTCTTCTCTCACACATGACCAACCCTGACATTAGCCTTCTCTCTTCATATGACCAACCCTGACATTAGCCTTCTCTCACACATGACCAACCCTGACATTGGTCTTCTATCACACATGACCAACCCTGACATTGGTCTTCTATCACACATGACCAACCCTGACATTGGTCTTCTATCACATATGACCAACCCTGACATTGGTCTTCTATCACATATGACCAACCCTGACATTGGTCTTCTATCACACATGACCAACCCTGACATTGGTCTTCTATCACATATGACCAACCCTGACATTGGTCTTCTATCACACATGACCAACCCTGACATTGGTCTTCTATCACATATGACCAACCCTGACATTGGTCTTCTATCACACATGACCAACCCTGACATTGGTCTTCTATCACATATGACCAACCCTGACATTGGTCTTCTCTCTCACCTGTCTGCAACATATTAGAGGTGGGTGCTTGTTCAGTATTTTTTTTCCTGACCAATCGTGATGTTAGTCTCCATTTTAACCTGATCATTGTGTCCAAACACAGTTTTTGAAGAGATCAGAGAAGTAATTGTAAGTTAAAGCATTATGTGCAAAAGTAGATATGAAGGTCTCATGTCCAGTAGCATACCGATAGACATAGATGAAACTATTAGTATGCCCAAAGAAGAAAACTCTAAAAGACATTCCAGTAGCTGGGAATTGAGAACAGATTTCTTTAGATAACTAGGTTGTGTTAGAGGAGGAGAAATTCAGACTTGTTAGACCAATAAAAAGTACCTGGGCAAAGATTAAACTTGGAATAAATTTGTGTGATATGCAGGTATACCGTGAATTTGGTAATTGTTTAATTGTGTGATATGAATATAAATGCAAATGTGAAATAAAGCTGTTAATCTGTTAAGAATGCTGAGATTGTTAAAGTGTGTTGAATAGATGAGGTTAGAATAAAAGAATATAAGGAAGACAGGAAGAGTTGCCAGACTAGATTGAGAGTCAGCCTTGTTTCTGTCTGTCTTGTTACAGTAGTCTGTTTTGTGACAGTCTGTCTTGTTACAGTAGTCTGTTTTGTGACAGTCTGTCTTGTTACAGTAGTCTGTTTTGTGACAGTCTGTCTTGTTACAGTAGTCTGTTTTGTGACAGTCTGTCTTGTTACAGTAGTCTGTTTTGTGACAGTCTGTCTTGTTACAGTAGTCTGTTTTGTGACAGTCTGTCTTATTACAGTTTAACAGGGTTACAAGGGTCCAAGGAGCCAACGGCAGGGAAGCCCTGAAAATACTGTTTGTGCTACCCACACATACCTTGAGAACCCTGCCCGAGAGGTTCAGTTCATTGAATGAGGCATTGTCCTTAATTCTCAAACAATGCAGTTTAAAACTGTCCAGCCAAAATGGTTCCCTTCCCACGATTCTACTGGGAATTCCACGACCTCTAGGTCATCTAGTAGTTTGAAAAACAAGGCAGTCTTTCTCTAGGACACATCAGTTCAAATAAAGTTTGAGGGAAATGAACCCAAGAAAGTATAAGTCATTGACCAAAGTGGGGAGCTTAGCATATAAGCTGAGGGAGACAGATCAGAAGGAGCAGAGAAGGGAATTCTACCATGCAGTTTAGTAGGTAGTAGTTAGACAGAGAACAAGTAGCTAGATAAAACTACAGAATTTAGCCAGTGACTGACAAGAATAGAGAGATAGAATTAGAAGCCACTGAAGCAGACCAACACTGAAAGGCAACGAGAGACCACGCACATATAAGAATCTGTCAGTGTGTGATATTCTGTTCAAGTCATCGCTAACACCTGTCTCTTGTGACCTGACTTCATTCTCGTCAGAGGGAGACGTGTTGCTTCAACACAAAGCTTTAGTCCTAGACAACATGTCGTAACTCAGGTGTGCCTCGTCCTGACGACCACAGTAACAGAACCACTGTCGTCTGTCACAATCATGACCACAACTGCAGTCGTCAAGTTCCTGACATTAAGACGAGACAAGAGGTTCAGTAAACATCTGCCTTACGTTGAGACGAGACAAGAGGCTCGGAAGACACCCACGTTGTGTAAGCTGAGAAGTGGAACATAAGGTCATCAGATGAGCGAGGACAGAGAGATTAGGACCGAGAACAGCATTATATCAATGCACATAGATAGACGGTGAATGGAACAATTGCTAGATTCTGACCACATGATTAGAACTCTGGGTAAACTTTAGTGCAAGAGTAAGTCTTGTAGTAATTGCACGAACCTCTAGAAAGTGATTATAGTCAGAGAAGTGTGATAACAAAATTATTGAGAGACATTAAAATTAGTTAATAATTGATGAACAGTATAATACGATTTACGAGCCTAGTGTATTGATATGATAGTTGTGAAATAAAGATTCTTTGTTTTACTTTTATTAAAAGAATTGTTAGTGGTTTAATTAAAGTGTGAGTTAAGGAGTGATATTGGTAAGGAAGCAAGATAGTAAATAAAGTGATACAATAACGTAAGACCTGCTACATTTTAGATAATTATATTAAATAGTACCGTGACTTAGGATAGAAATAACGTTAACCCTGTTTTAGGATAGAAATAACGTTAACCCTGTTTTAACACGTCTACTTTGTGACAGTCTGTCTTGTTACAGTAATCTACTTTGTGACAGTCTGTCTTGTTACAGTAATCTACTTTGTGACAGTCTGTCTTGTTAGTCTCATCTATTATCAGTACTTGCTGAATCTGTTATTTGATGTTCATAAAACAGCTGACCGATTGCCTTCTGTCCTTGTCAGGTTGAGAGAGGCAACCAATCACTGTTCAAGAAGGCAGATGATGAGATAAGTGAGCATAGCACGTTGTGACAGCGTTCCACGAATATAGGTCGTCTTTGTCAACTTCTTACCCTGGTAGATACACGAATGGATCAAGTACCGACAGGGATGTTAAACGTATGTCTGTTTTTTTAAATGTGACAACATATTCCATAGCAAGTTGTTTTACATAATGAAGATGCCTGTCCCATACACACCTCTCTTTAGTTGCCTTTTACATCATTCGTTAGAGATGCAGTGGAGCTAATCATTCCTCCTCAGTATGGGATCCTGAATAATTCAATTTCATAACTGGGTTCTCCAGAAACTTGAATCCCAAGAAATACTATTTGTCTGGAATATTTCACAATAAAATTAGAAATTCTTAGTAATGTGTACGACTTTCCCCATGTTTTATTTTGTCCAAAGCTCTTGGTATGATCACCAACACAAGTTTCCCCTTAGTTGTCTCTTACAATATGCTTGACAGGTTAGTGTTACTATTTTTTTTTGGTCCCACCCTGTTGTGAAGCTGGTAACATACAGGCATCTCAGAAAACATAATGGCTGGGAAGTTGGCAAGGAATAGTCTATACAAATTGTCTGCATCAAACATTATATTGCATAGTTGTAAGTTGAGCATGGGAACGATAAGTCCATTAGTAACACATTTAGATGTTTGGTTAACTGACTGATAAACTAATGTGTCGTGAATGGTTTGTCACATAGATAGTTCATCACCTAGATTGGAACCGAACCAGGTCAAGAGGAAGACAGTGCATAGAATAGTCTGGTGCTCTTTGTACCACAGGGTAGAAGAGGAGCGACTAAGTAAGAAAGATATTTGAAGGGTATACTACTGTATGGTGACTAGAGCAACCTGAGACAGTCCACCACATCTTGTATGAGGGAAATAGATGTGGTTATTTGAGAGAAACCAAAACTGGTTGCCCAGTTTGGCTGCCCCCCCTTCCTGTACAAAGACATGTTCTTGTTCATTAAGGTAGACTGTCTCTTATTTCTCCTTTCACAGGTCTCCACACGTGCAACTCAATTCAAAACCCTCTCAGGTTACAACTCCTGGGTCACCTCCAGTGTCACTCTACCCAGAGAGAAGCAGTTGCAAAAGTACCCCTTCAGGAGAGCGGGATGGGCATCAGGGTAGTGATTAAGTCAAGTCACACCATGGCATATTGTAAAAGTTTACTAATGAGGGTTGCGCATGTCACTGGCTACATCATCCTGTAGAAACTATAAGCCACAAGAGAAAGAAAAGACATCTACACCTTATGGTAGAAGGGGAGTGACTAGATGAAGTCACATCATTGTTTTTTTAATTTTTGTTTAGATCAGACCCGATGCAACTGATCTTTTTCTATCTCTTGCGTCATGATGGTGCGATAAAAGACCTTTTTTGCCGAAGACGGATGTGTAGGCCCAAAAGGTGCAAATGTTGCAGTTAAACTGTAAACTAGCGACACAACGCATTCCGTGCTCCGGACTACATCCTGCTACTTGTGAAACCCTGTTCAGGTCTTGGTAGCGGGAGATTGAAAACGAACGCAGAAGAAAAAGAAGACAGACATTTTACTATCCATCTCTTGATGTTATCATCCAACTTATAGCATTTCATGTCTGTCCACTCAGCAAGCCTGTGAATAGTGGGGAGTGCAATACCATGAGTTGGGAAGTATTCAACCCAAGAGAAATTAATCTAACTCAGTTGGCCTCTTCTTACAACATGCTGCCAGTGTGGAAAGTGCCAATTTTTCATCTCTCTGTCCCACACAACCTTATATCATAGAGAGTTCATATCCTTTTCTGTTATGCTCTATGTGGCAGTGGATCTATTCTCACTTGCACACACACACAGCCTACTCTATCAACTGATGCATACAGTTCTCTCTCTCTCTCCCCTCTAAGACTACCAACATATTGTCATTATGTTCACTTTGTTATCTAGCCATGTTCCCTGATGCTGGAATACATATGCACATTTTCCCCTTCTAAATCCACTCCTGAGAGCCAAACAACTAGATGGGATCTACTAGTTGTCTGCTGATATGGAAATGACTGTCTGTGAGTTGGGGTAGGACCCATGACTCCAATCCAACAACTTGAAGGAGAGCATGAAAGTCCTAGTCTGTGAGGTGGGGTAGGACCCATGACTCCAATCCAACAACTTGAAGGAGAGCATGAAAGTCCTAGTCTGTGAGGTGGGGTAGGACCCATGACTCCAATCCAACAACTTGAAGGAGAGCATGAAAGTCCTAGTCTGTGAGGTGGGGTAGGACCCATGACTCCAATCCAACAACTTGAAGGAGAGCATGAAAGTCCTAGTCTGTGAGGTGGGGTAGGACCCATGACTCCAATCCAACAACTTGAAGGAGAGCATGAAAGTCCTAGTCTGTGAGGTGGGGTAGGACCCATGACTCCAATCCAACAACTTGAAGGAGAGCATGAAAGTTCTAGTATGTGAGGTGGGGTAGGACCCATGACTCCAATCCAACAACTTGAAGGAGAGCATGAAAGTCCTAGTCTGTGAGGTGGGGTAGGACCCATGACTCCAATCCAACAACTTGAAGGAGAGCATGAAAGTTCTAGTATGTGAGGTTAAGAAAACTTGACATTGGCTGAAAGAATGAACTTTTTGAAATGAAATATCTTAATCTCAAATGCGATGGATGTGGTTTATTGTTGGACCTTGTGATTCTGTCTTTGAGGGCCCTCTGTTGTTTACCATCCATGTTGCTATGGATTCATTATAAGATGTTGGTCCAACATGTTGCATTCCACCCATGAGGCACCAGCTCTGGTTTCGTATGTCCATAGTTCTTCACTAGGTTGTATATTTTTTGTTGGCATCACCACTTGTCTTTTTCCCCAGAGGATTCCAGTCTGTGGCATCTTCGATTATATCGCTAGTTTATTCACAGTTCTTATCAATCTTCACTTTCTCTATCCAATCTCCAGCTGTATTAGTTACTGTCATATTCAGGTCAGACTGTCATCTGTACCTTAGACTTTCAGTCCTCCCTTTCTATACTGTCTGTCACTACATTGTTGTACAAAGCTACAGTTAAAATGGGTTTGATTCCTGTGGCTATATCCAGAAGGCCAGTCAGTGGGCGACAAACAGAACCTAATGTAACGAGAGCATCCTAGTTTTTGTGTGTTAAGATTCACTCTCAATCTCTCACACATACACATGCAAGCACACACACACACAGAGAATAGGGGATGGAGAGCAGGAGAAATTTGCAGCTGAAGATTTGTGTGAACCAGACATGTAATACAAATAAGTCTCTCCTGAGACTATATATTTACAAGTTGTTGCTGCTATGCAATAAAGAAAAGATTTCAGACTATATTATTTGTTGAAATGTTAAATAAGTGTGCATCATCATCAAATAGTATTTGGAACATTCAGGTTTGTTCACACAGATACAGAAATGTTGAAAATACATTTGTAGATGGCTTTGTCAAGTCATAATCATTTACTACTATATGACAAATTTTTACTTGAATTATGCTTGATATATTCAGGTTGGATTTATATCAAATTCGGGAATGGCCTGTGAGCTGACAAATGGAGTTTAATGCAGATAAATGTAGTCATCCACATGGGTAGATCAAATATGGAATATAGGGGACGGCGTGGCCTAGTGGTTAAGTGGCACGGCTCACAACCAGAAGGTGCTGGGTTCGATCCCCATCACAGTACCGGCCGTTACCCCGGGGAAGCAAACCCTTAGAAAATGCAGGAGGAAGCAGACCCTTACATAAAATGCATGCTGAAGTCGGATGCACTTGGCCGACAAGCGCAAAATAAAAACCACAGTGAAACGCACACCCGCCTTGGAAAATAGAGAAATAAGGCGAACGCAAAAAACAAAAACAAACATATGGAATATAATTACAGAATAAGAGTGACAAATATTTGAAAGATAGAAAAAAAAAAGGAAAGGGACCTAGGGGTTATAATAGATCATACAGGTAAGGTGAGTGAACAAGTCCAGTTAGCAGTGAAAAAGGCAAATGCAATGTTAGGTTTGATAAAAGAAATATTAAACATAGTAGCAAGGAAGTGATAGTCAAACTGTATAAAGCATCAGTTACACCTAGATTGGAGTGTACCTGTGTGGAGTCCTTATTGTACAGGCGATATTAACATGCTGGAAAGGATACAAAGAAGAGCGACAAAAGTGATATTGGTATTCCAGTTATAAGGAAAAACTGACTTACAGTGCCTAAAAAAAGGAGAAGAATTCGATGTGACTTAAATACAGGTTTATAAAATAAACGGAAAGGATAAATTAGACTATAAAAAGTTTTTTCAAATTACAACCACCTACAAGAACAAGAGGGTACAGCTACAAATTAATTAAAGAAAGGTTCAGATTAGATATTAGGAAATATTTTTTTAGTCAAAGAGTGGTGAATGCATTGCCACAGGAAAAAGTGGAGGCAGGGTCAACTAATCCATTCAAGAATAGATTGTATTCACATAGGTTTAAGATCACGGGTATGTAAATGAAATTGATTGTATACAGACCCTGTAGTCTTCTAAACCAGTACAGACATTAATCTAAGTTGTGGTTCCTGATCAATTTCATCCTTTACCAAAGTTCCTGTATAATACCTAGTATTATTATTAGAGCTGTTTTTCAAACCTAGAAGAATACCCAACACTCACACAATCGTGGATTAGAAGGCATAAACAGCCATAACTTGGACAATTGTTCTACCGTTAATGCTGTCACAGCCAGGAGTGTAGTTGAAGATACTTTTAATTAAGTTAAAATGCTCTCATGGCATGTGCAACACATAGCCTTCGACAATAAAAGCACAACTCCTGACCTTTGTGTGGCGTACCCATATTTCTTACAGAAGAAGGGACGGGTTGTATCTGGTGCCCTAAAACCAGACTGCTCCGGGTTAATGATGCCCATAAGCCATATGTGGCAATTCTAATAGGAGAAGAAAACTCTTGTGCAGGTATGTTAACGGCAGCCAACGGATGATTTCCCCTGTGGAATGGCATATTTTTGGTTTTCCTGTGTTCGCCTTATTTCTCTATTCCCCAAGGCGGTGTGCATTGCACTATGTTTTTATTTTACTTATGTTGGCCCAGTGCATCATACTTTGACATGCATCTTATGTCTGCTTCCTTCTGCATTTTCTAAGGGTTTTCTTCCCTGGGGTAACAGCCGGTGCTCTGATTGGGGAGTGAACCCAGCACCTTCAGGTAGTGAGCCATGTCACTAGAAAGCTGTCACCATATGGCATATTGAGTACTCAGCATTGCATTTGGCCTGGAGGAGTAACCTCGACCCTGAACTTAAACTCAGACGTCTGCCTGACAGAAAGTATGAAGGAAGACCAAGTAATGGTTAGATGACTTGAGAGCAGAATTGGAAGATGGCTGTGTGAGGACATCATAGTTAGATGACTTGAGAGCTGACTGTGTGAGGACATCATAGTTAGATGACTTGAGAGCTGACTGTGAGGACATCATAGTTAGATGACTGGAGAGCTGGCTGTGTGAGGACATCATAGTTAGATGACTTGAGAGCTGACTGTGTGAGGACATCATAGTTAGATGACTTGAGAGCTGACTGTGTGAGGACATCATAGTTAGATGACTTGAGAGCTGACTGTGTGAGGACATCATAGTTAGATGACTGGAGAGCTGACTGTGTGAGGACATCATAGTTAGATGACTTGAGAGCTGACTGTGTGAGGACATCATAGTTAGATGACTTGAGAGCTGACTGTGAGGACATCATAGTTAGATGACTTGAGAGCTGACTGTGAGGACATCATAGTTAGATGACTTGAGAGCTGACTGTGTGAGGACATCATAGTTAGATGACTTGAGAGCTGACTGTGTGAGGACATCATAGTTAGATGACTTGAGAGCTGACTGTGAGGACATCATAGTTAGATGACTTGAGAGCTGACTGTGAGAACATCATAGTTAGATGACTGGAGAGCTGACTGTGTGAGGACATCATAGTTAGATGACTGGAGAGCTGACTGTGTGAGGACATCATAGTTAGATGACTGGAGAGCTGACTGTGTGAGGACATCATAGTTAGATGACTTGAGAGCTGACTGTGAGGACATCATAGTTAGATGACTTGAGAGCTGACTGTGTGAGGACATCATAGTTAGATGACTTGAGAGCTGACTGTGTGAGGACATCATAGTTAGATGACTTGAGAGCTGACTGTGTGAGGACATCATAGTTAGATGACTTGAGAGCTGACTGTGAGGACATCATAGTTAGATAGAGTTGGCTATGTGCAGCATGTCATGGTTAGATGATTTGGGAGCTAGTTGTGTGAGGATGTCATGAGCTGGCTGTGTGCAGGATGTCATGGTGTTAGAAGAACCCACATGGATTGATAGATAAAATGATGGATGAATGAGATGTGGTGGCTTAGAACACAGACAAAGATTGACAGTCAGGTGACACACACACCCGAGTTGTTTCCAACTGGTCATAGAGGATCATCACAATTTATTATTTTTCTCCTGAGTTCATTCACAAAACATAAGTAATGCCTTAAATATCTTCCTTCTAATGGCTTTGACAAACACATTCCTTCAACAGCCATCTTTTAAAAGTATCCGTTTAATGCTCTTGGTTTGACAAGCCATCCTAAACAATTCTGACATCGCCAGCTTCCTTTGTCATGACTCGGCGCTCATTGTCAAAGTCAGGAAAACAAGGTCTAGTGTCACATACAAGAACATGACATGTCTGTATCAATGTCAGTGAGTGAAAGACAAGAACATGGCCTGTCTATATTGCTGATCTTGACTGTAGTCTATCAGTGTTTCAGGTAAAGAACATATAGTCAACTACCTTATGTCCAGTCAAAGAACATAGCTTAGCTATCTAATGTCATGTCAAGGACAGATGTGAACTAAAGCATATTACCTGTCTCTCAATGTCAAGGACAGACAGAGATAGAGAACATAACCTGTCTATATCAGACCTTGGAACATGAGCTGGGTGTGGGTGTCAAGACTCTTGAAACATGACCTCTTATGAGTATCAGACCTTGGAACATGAGCAGTCTACGAGTATCATACCTTGGAACATGAGCAGTCTACAAGTGTCAGACCTTGCAACATGAGCTGTCTACGAGTGTCAGACCTTGCAATATGAGCTGTCTACGAGTGTCGCAGACCTTGGAACATGAGCTCTCTACAAGTGTCACAGACCTTGGAACATGAGCTGTCTACGAGTGTCAGAATCTTGGATAACGACCTGTCTATGAGTGTCAGAATCTTGGAACATGACCTGTCTACGAGTGTCAGAATATTGGAACATGACCTGGCTGTGAGTGCCAGACCCTGGAACATCACTGGTTATCAGCATAAAGATGAATAAAACAAAAAATGTGGCAAAATAAATCAACAAAAAGTACACCACAAGGTCTCTCAAAAATCACAAATCAGTGGAGATGTTACTAGCAATGCCAGAGCTAACAGTCAAGAGTTGTGCCAACTGACAATTTTGGTGAGTCCTACAGTTATCTTCAACAATACCCCAATGGAAATCTCAAACACCAACTAAAAAAAAAGATGCCATCATATGTTGCACATGGGCTGCGTGTGCATGCCAAAGCAGTTAGTGGCACTGCTTCAGATTCATGAAGCAGCAAGGTCATTCCTTTACAAGATGCAAAAATAACTCATCACAAAATCCGTGATGCAGTTAGATGCACTTGACCTTTAGCCACAATATACAGTACAATTAACTTCACCTTAGGAAACTAGGCGCAACAGAAAAAATGTATATTATCACCATGTTTCAATTCATCCATCCAGCTCCTCTTGGAAGGCAGAGATGAAATGTATACTTTCCACCAATTTTTATTTTGGTCTTGAGCTCCAACTATGAGACCAGCTGTGCTGGCCTCCCCAATCATTTCCTTCCCTGAGGGTTCCAATTCAATACATATATGGTTAAAATGCTAGTCTTCTTTCTGAAATTATGCTGTATAAAGCTCCACTTTCTCTCCACCAATCTATAGAAATGTCCCCCATACTACTGAAGGGGTCCTTGAACTACTGCTGGAAAGGGATGCTCATACGGTTGAGGGATCATGAACTACCATGGGGGAAGGAGAAGAGATGATGCCCCCATATTATTGAAGGGGTTGTTGAATGACTACTTGATCCCATAAATATCAATGGGGTCTAGGCTACTCAAGGACTAGAATCCCTTAACCCATCATGCCTTAATCTGCCCAGTATATGTTTGGAAACAGTAACTACTACTACTCTTCAATGCAACGTCTTTTATTCTATACCAGAATAACATTTAAATCTCATTAGTAAACAAATAGTATATAAATAAGGCAAAGAAGTTGCTCTTATGACTGTTATTCCTGATTAAGGCTTAGAGTGTAAAGGGTTAATCCATATGTGACAGTTCACTAAAATCTATAGACAAACATCAGACTGTCAGTTGGCACAACAACAGATGCGATACAAAACACACCAATCACATTTGTATACCATGAGGTAGTAAGGTTCTGTGCATTAATCATATCCGATCTTTAACAAAACTATAACTGGCTAATAATAATAATAATAGGATGGGACCAGGAAAACCTGCCTGAACAGTTCCAACACAAATGTAACTGGACAACAACTTCTCCCTGGCAGTTAGTGTTCATAGCAACAACAACAAAAACCCCCACTAAAATTGTTGTGTAAAACAATCTCAAATTACAATTCTCAAATAAATGAACAAAATTACCCTTAGTAACAATTCACAAACATAAAAATTACAATCCTAAAATGTAAAAGTATTAAAAATTAAATTTTAAAAACTTACATTTTGTCTATATAACAATTATCAAACATAAAAAATGTAATGAGAAAAAAAAGATGACCAAATGCCAGTGCGACTCAAATGGTGGTCCATGCCAGGCAACTAATACAACATTCTAGTCCATGACAGGCAACCAATACAACATTCTAGTCCATGTCAGGCACACAATACAACATTCTAGCCCATGTCAGGCACACAATACAACATTCTAGTCCATGTCAGGCACCCAATACAACATGCAATCAGTGCGACTCAAATAGTGGTCTATGCCAAGCAACCAATACAGCATTCTGGTTCATACCAATGCAACATTCTGGTCCATACCAAGCAACCAATACAACATTCTGGTCCATACCAAGCAACCAATACAACATTCTGGTCCATACCAAGCAACCAATACAACATTCTGGTCCATACCAAGCAACCTATACAACATTCTGGTCCATACCAAGCAACTGAAACAACATTCTGGTCCATAACAAGCAACCAACACAACATTCTGGTCCATACCAAGCAACCAATACAACATTCTGGTCCATAACAAGCAACCAATTCAACATTCTGGTTCATACCAATCAACCAATACAATATTCTGGCCCATACCAAGCAACCAATACAACATTCTGGTCCATACCAAGCAACCAACACAACATGCTGGTCCATACCAAGCAACCAATACAACATTCTGGTCCATACCAAGCAACTGAAACAACCTCTGGTTCATACCAAGCAAACAATACAACATTCTGGTCCATACCAGGCAACCAATACAATATTCAATCATTATAAATACATGATTATTAACAATTATATTCACACAGTTCTCTTCTCTTTATTTTATGAGTTTCACCAAACCATTTTGGTCTCATTGTCCTTTCCTTTCCCATTTTGTCTGTCCACTGATGTCAGGTGGTGTAAGGAGATGTCATCTTTCTTTCGTCATCTCATTTGTCCAAGTCGTAAAGAGGTGTACCGAATATCACCTTTCATGTGCCATCTCTGTTTTTATGAGTCATCTTATCTCCTGATGTCATTTTATATCATGGGGAGGTGCAATCTTCTTTCTTGTGTATATTGTTTTTGTCCTTAGTGTTTAAGACCATCAATTAATTTTGTTTGTTGGTTTTCTCATGTCGCATGTCTGACATTGATAGAGAGTAGGTAAGAATTTACTGTTGATATTTTGTCTGTTTCCATTGTAATGTCTGTAAGTCTTAGTAATGGTAAGATAAATGGTAAAGTGCCACATTTATATGGCATGTTCTTGTTTCTATATCTCTGTCCATTCTGTTGTCGTGTGTGAACATACTTC
Organism: Ariolimax columbianus; assembly: GCA_036924085.1. Taxonomy (NCBI): domain Eukaryota; kingdom Metazoa; phylum Mollusca; class Gastropoda; order Stylommatophora; family Arionidae; genus Ariolimax; species Ariolimax columbianus. The sequence goes on from JAVGWX010000005.1 coordinate 102,833,600, forward strand.
CCAGATAAATTGATTCTTTAACTTGAATGAAGATCTGTGCTTCTCACGCGGATATAAGTGGCTTTTCTGCCCTGCTGACTTATGCCCAATTTATTGTAATTATTTTCATGTTGTAAAATGTGGCAAGTAAAGTTCATTCCATGTAGTGATTTCTGGGTTTGCCTCAAATGTCCATTTACGTGATGAACAACAGAGGTGATAGTACAGATACCTTTTTCATAAAGGTGATAACCTCAACCCAGTTTCCAAGCTCCTATGGTGTTCTCATAGTGTTTCAACTATTTTATATATTGCTCTTGTTATTTCCCAGTTGCTTCCCTGGTACACTATTGTTTTCAAGAATTCTACATAATTTGTTTCTGTTCACACGGTCAACAAAGACATCTTTTCTGCATATCTCACCAAATGATCACTTTATAAAACGCTCCACAAGCTATCAACTTACACCACACTGGTCCCTGGGTGAGACTGACAAAAATACTGGCCCATCACACATGACAGTTTGAGAAGCACTGCTAGAGAAATACACAAGTGTCTGGGACAAAAAACAAAAATAAAGCTGCTACACAAATAGATAGAAATCAACCTTAAACATCATCAGTGAAACCAATAAACTCTCCAGTATAAATATTCAATGGTATTCACAAATCCCTGCGCTGTCTGTTCCCTGCGGTAACGCACAATATTTGGCATAAAAAACGGAAGGGACAAGCCCAAAGTAAGGTCACAATTAATGGAGATTTTGTAACCAAAAATTGTTCAATATATTTAGTCATAACACAGCGTACATTGAGGTAGATTTGATGGGAAGGTACACATACAGTGGGCGTACGTACATTTACAGGATTTTACATTTTCATAATTTGTCAAACAAGTTTCAAACGAGGCCTCCATATGACAAGAAACAATGACTCCTTATGACAAAAGACGAGCCAACCTTACGCCCAAAAACTTGTTTTAAAATAGTGTAAAAAAGAAGTTTATCACTTTCAGACTGGCTCACCCTTTGTGATAACCTTTTCATGATTATCCAACTCTTTTTGTGTTCACAAGCTCATAAAATGGTATGGTAGTCTCCGTAGCAGGCATAGCTGTCAGGGATGAAGTGTTATCTACATTTAGCTAGGCCTGAACATTTTATGAGGTCGGGTAGAGTTCCCTTCCTAGCTGTTTTTCTCACCCCAACAGTTAGCCAGGTACATAATATCATAACGGGCATTGAACCCAGTAGCTTTGCAGTGAGAGGCGAAACTCTCTACCACTCTGATGCTTATATCAAACTTTAAACAGCAATTGTATGGTGGTCTCGTGTGTGTCATACAGAAGCCCTCATGTATCAGTATTGTACAGTATACACAAACGTACAGGCAGAAACGTATGAATAGCTGTTCCTTTCTTGCAAATTGTCTTCTAGGTAAAGTACACGATGGCGGCTAATCATTCTTGATTGTAAATGACCACGACCATTTTCAACTTCGTTGTTAAGGAAATACAGGTGGGCTGGACACGCAGTATGCATGTCTGACAATAGACACGCAAAATTATGTTCTGGTGGCCCAGCGGCTTATCCACTCGGTGGTCTAACAATGAGATGGAGATACACTGAGTAAAGCCGTTACATGCTATGTCAGGACAAAAGACAAGAATAAATTGAAACAGCTTTAGCCTGGCTGATATCAAACACAAAATCTACCTGATTGAATACCAGGATTAGACAGACTATTTTAATGTCTATCAGATAACACATCATTAGAAAGCTAATTTTGAACTTGCCTGATCATTCGTTTCATGACCCTTAATGGTGGGGAAGAATCTATTGCAGGTCAACGGTCCAATTGATACCAGATGAATTAAGCATATTCTATAACTTACTTTTATTAGGGCTACCTATCTACATATATATATACACAACGCATTTACAGCCATTATGGCACATCAATTTGGGGGTGGCTTTTATATATATATACACATACATTTTTCACATACACATTAGGGGTTGGATTTATGACATATTTGTAATTATAGATTTTGGCATACAGATTTGAGGTCGGTTATATGAAACTGAAATTAGGAGGAGCATAGGTATGGCCAAGAATACAGCATTCAGCAGAATGAAGGAGGAGATATTCACATCTAGAGAGCTAGGCTACAACTTAAAATAAAAATGATCAAGTGTTATATGAGGGGTTGTCCAGTGAATATCAGGATAATCAGAAAACAAAATTGATCAGGTATAGTAACTAGTCCCAAGTGAACAGTACATGTCTGACACCTGCTGGTGGAATGAGCAAGTATCTGCTCTTTTGATGCTCATTTTTTCAAAATGGCGTCGGAGCAGTTGACCCCAGTGAAGGAACAGCGTATTGCGATGAAATTTTTGGTCAACGGTTTAAAACTCACTGAAATTCATCGCCGGCTGTTTGGAGAACAGACTGTAGCACGTTCAGTGTTTGAATGGTGTAAATGCTTTCATGAAGGTCAAGGATGAGTCTTGTGAGGTTTGACCGAAAAGGTTATTTTGATTGATTGGTTTATTTTAAATGAATGGTGAGTTACTGCATGCAAAGTCGCATACGCTACTGGTATAAGCAAAAGTTCTGTGTACATTATATTCAGGGACTGCCTAAATTTTCATAAAATTTCCCATTGATTAGGGCCGAAAAAACTGAATTTTGACCAAAAAGGTCGAGGGTCACTGCTACACCTGCCTTACGGTCCCGGCTTTGACTTTCAGTGATTTTCACCTTTTTTGTTCCTCTGAAAGAGCATCTCGGAGAACACAAAGTTTCACATGGATGACAAAGTGCGTCTGGAAGTTCTCCAATGGCTGAAGGACCAGTCAAAATAATTGGACACTGCCGGAATACAGAAGCTCGAAGCCAGATGGAACAAATGTGTCAGCAGGTGACTACGTTAAAATACACTACATTTAATTGAAACTCATCTCTCATAGTTGTCTAGAAATGATATCAGTCCTGATACTCGTAATATACTCAATACTATAGTGCAGAAACATTTCATGGAAACAAAAGCTAACAAATATATAGGTGCTGGAGAAACCATGGGTGACTAGAGAACTGGTCAAAGATGTACAAGAGCCTTCAAATCATAAATTTTTGCCACATTAAAAGACATGAAACTTGTCAAAACCATACTAGAGAGAAAGGCTGAAGGCAGTCGAGCATGAGGTAGGCAACGCTACAAGTGGGGGGATAACATCAAAAGATTGACGAGTCTGTCTGTGTCACCAGGGCGAGAGATGGAGTGTTGAAGATCCATTGCAGCCAACCTTTGCTGTGGAGACGGCACTTGAATTTAATTGTATAGAGAGATTTTGTCATACAAATTTATGGCCGGCTATACAGCATATTTGTAAGAGATTTTGTCATAAACATTAGGGGTTCGTTATAGGACATCAATTGTTTTGAGAGATTTTGGCATGCACATTTGGGGTTGGTGCATGATTGATAAGTTTGCCTGTTTGCTCAAAGTGAAGCATATACCCACCACTACAGCTGGCTCCTTTACAGGAAGTCTGTTGCCATGTATTTGCAATGGCAATTCATTTTACATGATGAGGTTGCTAGTCGTAGGCACAAACCTCATTAGATGTGTTTTTTACAAAACTGTTGGAAGGTTACAGTGGTCCTATTCTTTTTCAACATGTGTGCCACTTGGGGTCAGCTTATACGAAAGCATATACTGTACTTCTTCCACATTCATAACGACATATACATGGTGCTGAGGTAGGTGGATACAATGGATAAACTATTACATCAATATGACAACTTCTCAGTCACAGCAATAATGTCCTAGATATGTCATCACACAGCATAAAGGTTCCACTTTTACTTTGTTTGTTGCTTCAGTCATTACTGACCAAGATGAAGGATGCCAGGAACTGATGTAATGGGGAATACATGATAACCTCCAGTATTTCTTTAAAAAAATCTACCCAGGTTATTTGTACCTTTCCCAAGGTGGTTTGTTAAGATCAACTATTGATGGAGTCTAACTGGCTGCGGGTCTACTTAGCTCTATTAAGATGGACTCGCACATCGGTAAAAACCACCCTCCATGAAACTGGTTAGATACAGACTCTGTAGAGTCTTCTAAACCAGTATAAAGTTAAGTTATGAGAATAGATATTTGTGGCATTGACTTCAGCTCTGATAAGACTATCTTATCTGAGATGTATTTAATGAGGCTTGTCGTTTTTGACTCACAATCCCTGATTAGGAAAGTATATAAAGGCTATCTATGGCATGAGTGGATAGCGGACATAGAGGCTTTGAACCATCTGGGTCTTGTGCGGATCTACTATCCAGGTAATATGCTGAGGTTTGTGGAAATGAAAGAGCAGACAACTGTCCTACTAAAAGGCATCTATAATGAGAACATTGAAAATGGATAGGGGGGTCCACAAATTGCTCGTTTTAAAAATCATTAGTGGATCCTGCAGAGATGGACACCTGAGAAGATGGAACAAGGTGTGTACAACCAGCAAGCTATGGGGGCATTCAACATCAATACTCTTCACCATTTACTGAGAGACAGAGCACCTATAGATTTGCCCAAAGTGCTGTGATGTTGATTCTAACAGAATAGAACAATGAACTGATGAAGATCATGCTTGCAAGTTGAAAAGTTAGATCTATAACCAAGACTCTGCAGTCTCTCCATCTTGTACATCCTGGAAACTGGCAATCCTTGATACATATAATGGCTGGACTGACTAACAGTTTAGTGTCCACACCATAGAGGCTCAACTTTGCGATTCCCATTGCACATTGTCATTCGTAGCCTTATTTTGGCATAGGTACATTTCTTTCAAAAATGACATATAAGTTATCTTTAAGTTATATCAGGGAGTGCTAGCCACACAAAAATAGTCTAGGCCTAAACTGAACAGTGCTGAAGAGCACCTGAATAGAGCTGCAGTGCATACTAGATTCTGGGCTGTCCATGAATCCTCCTTGCGCATATACTGTATAATGACATTTGTAAAAACTGTTTGTGTTGTAAACATATGTTCCATGGCCAAGTTGTTAGAGTGTTTGGTTCTCATTGAAAAGGTGCTGCGTCCACGCCCTCTGTAGCAGGACACTCAGTCTATCTAGCTGTAAATGGGTACATGACTTACTGTTAGGGAATGAAAGGCAGCAATAAAGTGTATAGATACAACACCGAATTTGGTTTATCCTAACCAGCATTTAGGAAATCCTGAATACATCTGTTAGCTGTGCAGTTTCATAGCATAATTTTACCAGCCCCATGCACAACCCTCCTTAGTTACTTCTTGCGCCTTGCCAGGAAGAAAACAACGGCTGTTTTAAGTGATTCAACCCTGGAATAACTTGGGCTTTGAGGTGAGTCCATCGAGGGATGATCAGCAGCACAAACAGATGTTTATCATCTGTCGTGCAAATAAATCTCATAGTCCAGGTCGAGTCTCAACAGCTTGCAGTGACCGTTCAATGAGGCATTTGACTTGCAGTGGCAGTTCAATTTTGAGACATTTGTTCCTACCACCAAGATCAACACACTAAGATTGCGAGCAGGTGGCAGAGATGATTGTGTACCTTGGTCCGACTGACCCAGCCCTCAGAGCTACATTGTACTAGGTCACAGCTTGTTTGTGAAATGGAGTGGCCAATTCGCTTTCCCATTTCTTCCATATAACAGCAAGTCAGGTACCTATTTACAACTGGATCAATTAGAGAGTGCCGATAATGAAAATTTCACTAGGTACCATTGCTGTTAAAAGCAATAACTCTACAACTGTGATCTTTTAGTCCTGTTCTGTTCAAGTTGTATAATAAGAATAATGGAGGTGGGAATATGCCAGACACTGTGGAAGGAATGTTTGTGTGCCCACAGGATCTGGTATATATTGAGTCTAAAACTGTCAAACATCATCATCTTTTATCGTTCACTCCAAATGGAGTATGGGGACACTCCTATAGTTAGCCTCATTGTGGGAATTTTGAACCAAACAAGTATGTGTTCTGATCAAACAAGTATGTGTTCTGAAAAAGGTAGTTGATAAAGCAAGGTTGCCAGCCTCCTGAATAAGTGTCAAAACATGATGTTTTTTATAACTTAGGCAAAGTATGTTTGTTAGTGACAACAATCCCAAAGACAAACTATTTTCCTGCACTCAGTAAACATATGTAAGGAACAACAGACAAGAAAGTGAAGTAATAGGCAGCCTGGATTCAAACCACAGAATTCCTTGCCACAAGAGAGGCATATATGGTCTATGCTTGACATAAAAAGTACGGAAGTAATGGAGTCTATGAATAAGTCTGGACCGAACTCTGCCTATACTCCATAACTGCAAATGATGAAAGTCTTGGCCAGTTGGAACACTTGTTTTGGCATATCAGCTGCAACTTGTCTCTCTCTTGCGGCAAAGTGATTTTGTCAGCTGGAAGTCCGTGGTTCGAATCCGAGCTGCCTATAATTTCACTTTGTTTTCTGTCATTCCTTATATATATTTTAAAAGTGCAGAATATACTTGTCTTTGTGATCATTGTCACTAACAAACAACGTTTACATTTCACTGCCTCAAAGTTTCCCTACGAGTTCTTATCTTGACACTCTGAACCCTTCACAATCTGAACCCTTGTAACTCTGAATCCTTGTAGCCCTGAACCCTTGTAGCCCTTCACACTCTGGATCCTTGTAACCCTGAACCGTTGGAACTCTGAACCGTTGTAACTCTGAACCGTTGTAACTCTGAACCGTTGTAACTCTGAACCGTTGTAACTCTGAACCGTTGTAACTCTGAACCCTTGTAACTCTAAACCCTTGTAACTCTGGACCCTTGTAACTCTGGACCCTTGTAACTCTGGACCCTTGTAACTCTAGACCCTTGTAACTCTAGACCCTTGTAACTCTGGACCCTTGTAACTCTGGACCCTTGTAACCCTGACCCTTGTAACTCTGGACCCTTGTAACTCTGGACCCTTGTAACTCTGAACCCTTGGAACTCTGCAAGCAATGCTTCCACTTGTTTGATTCTCCTGGGGTTTAGAGACAGTGAAATGTATATGACGTCCTGCCCAGAATTTGTGTGCAGAACAGGCTGCTGTTTCACACTATCAAGAAGGAAAAAAACCAGATTTTTATTTGGCCACCAGAACCTGTATAAGGAAGGGGACAGACCTGCACAACAATGGAATACAGCCGTACACTAATTGAAATGTGGAAAAATTGTATAACATGGAGTATGGCCGCATACTGGTTTAAATGTTAAAATACTGTAAAATATGGAGCCTGGATGTACACACTTGTTGAAATGTGAAAATACGCACAACATGGATTACGGCCGTACACTGTAATGTGAAACAACCATACACTGGATGTAATGTGAAGCATACTGTACAAATATTGGATTTCCCATACAAGCTGACAACTATGAGATACCCAATAACAAAATCATGGTAACAAGTGTTACAACAACAACAACGTCAAATATGATAACAGAATCTGCAGCTGCCTTGCAGATGATGATAGATGAATGATATCTCAATACCTGGATGCAAAATTGTTGAATAATAATAATCATCATTTTACATTTATGATAATTAAAAAACCACTGATAACAACATTGTTGGCATTTATAGATGTCGGTAGGTAACAAACAGTACAGAACGACAAAGATGGGAAACAAGTTAAAGAAATCTCCCCTTACTATACAAAACTTTCACTATTATGGCAAGATGTCTAAGGTAGACAATCATGTTCACTTTTCTGTGGGTTGGAATACACTATCTTGTTCACTTTTCTGTGAGTGTAAATACAACTTTGTATGTAATACAACACAATCTTGTTGCCTTGCGGAATACATAATAATCTTGTTCTTTGTTTGTATGCAGAATCATCCCAATCGTGTTCCCTTTATTGTATGCAGAATTATAGCAATCTTGTTTATGTGTGAAATCATCAATCTCTATGGCGAGTTCTGTATAGAATAAATGAAAGTCAGAAATATTTATATCTGAAAGTATTGAACAAACAAAAACACTACAGTTTCGGCTCAAACCAAAATCACACAAACCATGTTTAACAGATACCTTTAAAATATTTTTTCAAACAAAATAATTTATTTTAAAATCACTTCCAGGCCATATGGTTATGGTAGGAGATTCAGTGGTCTAGGGGTTGTCAGCTTAGTTCATAATCCGAACGTACAATGCTCAGTTTGACAGACCAGCATGTCGTGGGTTTTTCATTGTATGGCTGCTTCTTCTAGTCAACCCAGCTGTAAATGAGTGCCCGATGAGGTCAAGCAATAATGTTAGCCTCACTAAAGAGTTGGTGCTCTGTTGTCTACACTTGCAGCATTGAAAGAGACAGAGTACATATGGGGGTCTCCAGGTGCAGTTCTATGAGCCACTTTCCATGGTAAGATGAAGGAGCATTTAGACAAATATAATCTTGGGTCAAATAAACAAAATACAATTGTATACTAGGCTTTCTGTAGAGCTAAAGAGGAGCTCCTAATAGCTAGGTTCATCATCAGAGGACGACTGATACAAAAAATAATACAAAAACTAAAAACCATTTATTCTGCAGTGTCAGGATAGTTCTTTGTTATCAGAGTGTAAAATGAACATTAGTTACTTGCCACTGACCTTAGTTCACATAAATCATCCCCACCTCTTCATGGTGCAGATTGAAAACCGGAACTCTCTGGGCTCCACAGTTAGAAAACTGCCCAGGACACATTGCACTAACATTACACAAAATACAACTACAAATAACTTCAAACCAAATCAGTGTTCACCCTGGTCAACAACTACCAAGCTATCTGCTAGAATGTGCACAGATAGAGGGGACATATCCCCCAGCAACACTGACAGACAGCAGTGAAAATACACAATTCATGTTGGGATTTGATGCCCCAACTACCGGCTAGGTAATGGGAAAGATGAGATGAGAGAACCAAATAATCTAGTTGTGGTATCTTTGTCAAAAGTAAGGTAAGTCGCCAAAACAAACAATATTTATTCATTCAAATGTGAAAAATAAAGTTTTATGCCTAAGAAGTGGTGTTTGTCAAAGAAGACAATATTGCTGTCATTGGTCAAAACTGTTCATGCTGAGTTAACCCTTGAGGTTTATTATACATAGATGCAGACTATTCTGTTTTGGCTTACTTGCCTCAATTCAACACAGTTGACTGGATGTGGTCAAAAAGGGTTAAACCCTGCCAAAGACAAATGTATCGGACCGAAAGGTGCAAATATCTCAAGCTGTAAACTAGTGACACAATGCATTCCGTTCTCCGGACTACATCCTGCTACTTGAAAAGCCCTGTTCAGGAATTGGTAGCAGGAGATTGTTAACGAACACAGAAGAAGGGTTAAACAAATTTAAAGCGCTTATTGTGTATCTGGAGCAGAGAATAGTCCACCGGAATTGCTGCATCAATTTTGGCGATGGAATGTTCTGACGTAACAATAGGCGCCTGACCTGGTCTCAGAAGATCGTTCATTAACTCATGTCCTTCTTTAAACATTGTTGTACAGTTCTTCACTGTTGCCTTTGACACACTTTTGTCCCCATACACTGCCTGCATTCTACGATGAATATCAACTGGTCGACTTCCCTCAGCTGTGAGAAACCGAATCATCGCTCGCTGATCAACTCTGGACGGATTCTGTATCACACCCGCCATGTTTTCAACAGTCTGCTGAGGAAACTGACTCAAGGTGAAATTTTGCAAACTTGATGGTTGGTATGTATTGTTTACACCTGAAGTGACATCATGCGCATCATATGTATGTTAACTTGGTGCAATTAGGTCTGGTTTCATTTGACCATGCCTCATATGGCCTAGGAAATATGTTTCTTATTCATTTCAACATGTTCAATCCAATGTTTTTCAAATTTCTCTGTCATCCTTTTTTTCTTGCTGCAGCATACATACCTAGCAATAATAATAATACAAAAAAACAAGAATTGACTGATTATTTCAAAACCAATTAATCGACCAAATGACAAGATATATCTGTGCAAGCATTGTTCCTATCAGCGAGTGTTTGTGTAGAAGTGCCCAATCAAGAATGAAAACATTAGCGAAACCTATGTTACAACCAAAAGGCCATCAGGGACAAATAAAACAAGGCCTTTTTAGCCCAATGATGTTTCATTCCTGTTTATCCCATGCAGTGTCTAAGCCAGCCAGGGGTGGGAAACCTTTTCATGTCAAAGGCCACATTAAATCTGCTGTAAACCTAACAAGGTTGCATAATTAGATGCACTCCAAGATGTACATTATTTTGTAAAAACCTAAGTCGAGCAGGGGAAATTCATTCACAATCTTGAGTTGCATTAGAACTAAATGATCATGAGCGTAACAGGTGTCAGAATAGCCGTTCTCACTAGCTAACCTTCTATTTGTGACAGTCAGTCTTGGTGATCCGTTTCTTAGCGTAGCTGCGGGTCCCAACTTCGTCTCCAGCGGACCCTGTCTTTGACCACGAAAGTCCAGTGTGTGGTAAGTGCTCCTCTAGAGGCATCTCGGATATTGCAGCTTACAGCAATGGAGTCTGACCAATGCTTTGGAGGTCTTACCTGCGGTCTCTTCTTACCTCGGGGGTACCAAACTGCTGTCACTGTGCTCCATCAACCATCGTTTCGTCATAACATGTGACTTGTCCATCTATGTTTCACCTTGTCTGCATGGATTACCACATCCTTCACCAAATCAGAATTGTGGAGACCTTCCATACGTTGGTTCCGTTGATTCCGACCAAGCGTCTCTCAAGGGAGCCCTGGGTCACTTACAATGTCCTCTAGTGATTTTGTTAGTGCCCACACCTTGACACCGCAGGGAGTACAGTGGAATTGAAGATGAAGGCTTGTAGGTTTTGGTCATGACAACCGTCCAGGACCGTGTTAATAGACCCCAGTCATCCAGGATTATTTCATTGAATCTTCTATTTCTCTTTGGCATATTCTCTTAAAGATGTTCATTTAAGATTAAATTTAAAAAATAATAAATGACAAAGAAAAAACATAATATAAATAAAAGGATTTGCTCTGTAAAATTGGGATTAATTCAAAATGTTGTAGTTAATGGTCTACAGGTTGCCCACCCCTGATCTAAGCTATGCTAGTCCATACTGATTTAATTAAGAATCCAACTAGAACATACTCCAGAGTACCAGCTGTTCACACATCCCATGAAACTGTTAAACATCTTTTTGAATGTCAGGCTCTTCACAGTGTTAGAAAAGAGCTTCTTTCTCTGAGGCCAGACAAATGGAACACTTTGTACGGAACTGAACAACAGCTGACAAACACTTGCAGATACCACTATATGGCATTGGGCCAAAGGGCAGGAGACCATAGGCTGCTGGATCAATAACCAACTGATATAATTGTTGTTTTAACTTTCAGTACCGCCGCAGCTTTGTCGTATTTTTGATGCTCCTCTGATAACAAGATTGATGTATTTTATTCTCAACTTGTTTTCTAAAGCCCAGTTCAGTGTGTTATACTATCATACTACGTTTTGGCATCTTAACTGTCTAGCCCATCAGAGATCAGCATCCATTTTAAAAATGGGTTTACTGCTCACTGGGGCACGACAATGCTGTTCTATGAATCTGAAAACAAAGTTTTGACTTGTGAGTTGTCCCTTTAATTACTTCATGCAGCTGCCCCAGATGGATGAATAATAATAGGAGGGTGAAAGATCAAAGGTTAAAAGAAACAGACTATACTTACTTTTAAGGGGATGATACACAGCCTTCCCTGAAGGGCGGAGGAGGAGTGTAATTGGGTATGGTGTGTGGGTACTTGACGTGCCAGACTGTATGAAACATGAACTCAATTTTGTCCTGGCAATGTGTGCCACATGATGGACAACGGAATGGGTGATTCTCGTACGGCATGTGCAGGCTTTCGTGCAGATGGAACATAGTGTAGTCGTAGAAGAAGATGTTGCAGTGTTGGCAGTGATGGATACCACCGCTGTCCGCTGTTGGAGTGGCGGAGGTTGTGGTCACATCCCGTTTCCCTGGCTCAGACTCTGACTCCGCACCAGCAGATGTTGAGGTCTTCGGCGGTGGCATTGCCATGGCGATAACCTCCTTGTCCGTGCTAGAAGATCTTGTGGTGGAGGGGGGAGAGTTGGAGGACTTGTTCATGCTGAGATCCATGACAGAGTCACAAAGGTAGGACTTATCATGGCTGTGCTCCAAGTGAGCAGACAATGAGGTTTGGGGTTCAATCCTACCATTTGGCAAACCTTTACCGCGGCTATGACAGTAGCTGGTTGACACTGGACGGTCCTGCTGCAAAGTATCTCTCCCATGCTTCATACTGTCAGAAGCCTGACTCTTGAAGCCATTTTCCCTGAGTTGAGTACTCATCTCTCGATCGCTGGAAGTTTCACGATCAAAATCTCGTGATTCATCTTCTCGTGAGAAACGATCCTGGCCTATATCTCTTCTCTGTCCATGTTGTTCCACATTCTTGTCATGATCTGTAGACCCCTGAGGTAGTAACGGTGGAGATGAACGTCTTGAGGTAATTGGTCCATTATTATTGTTGCTGTTTTGATGTTGATGATGAAAGCTGATCATCTCCTGAGTAAGTCGAAGGTGGTTAGGATGAGGTAGTGGGTGGCTGTCACTGAAGTGAGGAGGCTGATGACCTGGAGGTAGATGCTGTCTGGGCCCTAAAGCCAAGCCCTGAAGGCCATCTTGTGACCTTGGCGTGGCTCTAAAGCTACTGAAAGAGGGAAGCGAACCAGCTCGACCTTGAGGTAGATCAATTCCATCTGTCTGAAATATGAAATAACAGTTCTAAGATAACCAAAACTGTGCAGATCTTTATCTGACCATTAATTTTCCTGTCAATTGATCGTTATCATTAAACTTTCTTACCATTTGACCATGTCCATTTATCATTTTGGCCATTACTAATTATTAATCACAAAAATAACAATTCTCAATCCCAATGAAAGTCCATCTTTTTGTATGCCCATGAAACAAATTTCTTTTCATTGATGTCATTCTAGGCGACCAAAGCATGAGGCTGCAATTCCCACCACGTAGACACCACTGCTATGAAACCACACTGCAAATGACTGGAATCAAGGCTTTCCTAAAAGCTGGTTATCAATCAATCAAAATCTATTCAGCTCCCTGTGGAGCATCTGTCTTCAACAAATATATACCAAGACATTAAATGCTGATCTGCCCGTAACAAACTTTTTGTGGCTTTAAGTTTCTAAAGGATGGAGAGAGGAAAAGTAAGTATGAAACATGGAGAATAACACAAGCAACAAGCAAACATATAGCAGAATTTTAAAAATGGGCGCTTGCATGAAATAGAAGGATTGAAATGATATAAGATCACTAATGTGCAACTGTTGGAATGAACCAGATATCAGTGAGGAGAAAATGCCAGCATTGGATAAGATACATGTTAAGTACTAGAAGACAGTCTCTGTTCTAGAATCTTCAAGGCAAGAGATGTAGGCAGCAAGAGATGTAGAGGCAAGCACTTAAGACAAACAAAGGAAACAGAGAAGAAATGGATAGAAAATTGTTACAACACAAATACTGACATCTTCCATGTTTTAAACTTGTGATTCTTTAGGAACATTTGGATAACCTCTACAACTGGTCTCCTTCTGGCAAGTGAGTCAATGTATTTATGTGGTCTTGAAGTGGTGGTTTGTGTAGTACTTTGTTTTACATAATGAAGTTACTATCCTCATGCACAACCCTACTTAGTCATATTTTACATACGAGGAATGCATGGTTGAATGGTTTTGATGCTTGCCTGCAAACAAGGAGGGTAGGGTAGCGGATCGAATCTTTGGCAAGATACATGCTGTTTTTTCTGTTGGGGGTGAAATAAACAAACATAGCCAGCACATGATGTGGCGCCAGCAGTGACGAAGTGGCCTGTAGTCCTCTGCTTAAAGAAATCTTAAAACTATACCAGCAATAGGAATAAAGTTGTGCAATAGTTTAAACATATTTTTTTACAACAGACATAGTTATGGTTTAGTGATACTATTTTTCCTCCATGGTACAGGGATCTTGGATCAACATCACGAGGTACATACTTATCTTCAAGAATTGTACCAATTCGACCTAACACAAACTGAGTATGTGACCTGCCCATTTATGTTTTGCCTTGTCTGCATGGATTACCGCATCCTTCACCAGGGACAATTGTCTTATGTCAGAATTGTGGAGACATTGCATACGATGGTTCCGGAGAGTGATTCCGACCAAGCGTCTCTCAAGGGAGGACTGGGTCACTCTCAATTTGTCCTCCAGTGATTTTGTTATGTCCATGTCTCAGCACCGTAACACATCACAGGGACTACAGTGGAATTGAAGAGGAAGGCTCGTAGGTCCTGGCAACCGCCCATAACTGTGTTAATAGACGAGAAGGCTGCCCAATCTTCGCGGCGACGTCTTGTCTGTTCAGGTTCCAGGTTATTCTCCATATTGAGAAGGCGCCCAAGATAAATGTACTTGTTGACATCCTCTAAATTATTATATTGAGGTTGGGACGTCGTAGGCTACTGGTTAAGTGACACGGCTCACAACCAAAAGGTGCTGGGTTCAATCCCCACCACAGCACCGGCCATTACCCCGGGGAAGCAAGCCCTTAGAAAATGCAGTAGGAAGCAGACCCTTACATAAAATGCATGCCGGTTGGATGCCCTGGGCCGACAAGCGCAAAATAAAAATTACAGTGCAACGCATACTGCCTTGGGGAATACAGAAATAAAGTGAACACCAAAAAAAAATTATATTGATGTATTTAAAAAATTTTTAAAAAAGATTTAATATTGAACAAACTGAGTGACACAATACTCTCTTGGGAGATGCCTTGACCGAAATCACTTTCCGGAACCAACTTATTCAAAATCTGCACAATTTTGACCAATGATGATTGTTCTTGGTGAATGATGCGGTAATCTATGCAGACATGGCAAAACAGACAGCTCACATGTTGCAATGACACAATGGCAGATGGAGCACAGCGACAGCAATCTGGTACCCCTGAGGTAAAGAGAAACTGCGGGGAAGACCTACAATGCGTTGGTAGACTCCTTTTCTGTACAGAACAACATCCGAGACGCCTCTGGAGGGGGGCTTACTATACACTTGACTTCTGTGGCCCAAGACAGGGTCCGCTGGAGACCAAGTTGGGAAACGCAGCTACGCTGAGGAATGGATCAGCCATATCAAGACGATAAAAATGAAATCAAGATGAATATTTTCTTAATTTAACAATATCAGTTAACGCAGCGATAACGTAGCCCCGATAACTTAACCCAAATAACTTTATATTTGTTACTATTCGTATTTGATTGCAATGTACAACTAAGCAGAATAGCTTATTGAATGCGTTATTTGAGGGCCGAAGTGAATACAGAGCAATTATTTCATACAGATCTAATATGTTCTGTTAGAAATTTATTTTACTTTTTCTGACCTTCCTGAAAAGAACGTTGTTTCTTACAGCGGAGCTGCGATATCTGGGCTTTTGGCCAGATACATCCGGTTTCAACCTAGCATTTTTGGGACAGAGTTTGCCTTCATTGATCGATCCCTATTGTCTTAGTCAAACTACATGATTACAGCTTGTTTTCAGGGCTGTTGCTTGGAGGCGGAATTGAGTCTTGGTAATCTATGATTCGCTAATTCTGACGCATGCAGCCAGCTATGAGTCGCTGACTGCTGTCTGCTCATTCACTGCTGCATCTTAGGCCGACAACATAAAGTTTATGAACTAGCCAACAAATAATCAGACATTGAATTCACATGATTGCCATGAACTCAACAACAAGAAATCAGACATTGAATTCACATGAACTTGACAACAGGTAATCAGACATAATTGTAGAACTGACCTTACTGACTGTAGAACCATGGCTGGGCACAGATGTAGTAGGCAACTGGATAGTGTTGGTTGACACAAGCATTGTGGAGGCCACGGTGCAGGTCTTGACTGGAGAATGCATGGACTCATGTTTGTGTGGGGACACATGGTTGTGTGCCCTCTTCTCGTGTCCATTACTCTCTATGTCACTCGGTGTGGAAGGAGGAGTCACCTATACAAGTTATGGTAAGAGAAGAGTCACCTATACACATTTTGACAAAGGTGGAGTCATATGTAGAAGTTAGAACAAAAATGGAGACACCTGTAAATGTTAGAACAAAAGAAGAGACACCTGTACATGTTAAAACAAAAGAGGAGACACCTGTACATGTTAGAACAAAAGTGGAGACACCTGTAGATGTTAGAATAAAAGAGGAGACACCTGTAGATGTTAGAATAAAAGAGGAGACACCTGTAGATGTTAGAATAAAAGAGGAGACACCTGTAGATGTTACAACAAAAGAGGAGACACCTGTAGATGTTAGAATAAAAGAGGAGACACCTGTAGATGTTACAACAAAAGAGGAGACACCTGTAGATGTTACAACAAAAGAGGAGACACCTGTAGATGTTAGAACAAAAAAGAGGAAACACCTGTAGATGTTACAACAAAAGAGGAGACACCTGTAGATGTTAGAACAAAAAAGAGGACACCTGTAGATGTTACAACAAAAGAGGAGACACCTGTAGATGTTACAACAAAAGTGGAGACACCTGTAGGTGTTACAACAAAAGAGGAGACACCTGTAGATGTTAGAACAAAAGAGGAGACACCTGTAGATGTTAGAACAAAAGAAGAGACACCTGTACATGTTAGAACAAAAGAAGAGACACCTGTACATGTTAGAACAAAAGAAGAGACACCTGTACATGTTAGAACAAAAGAAGAGACACCTGTACATGTTAGAACAAAAGAAGAGACACCTGTAGATGGGGGTTGGTAGAAAGACAAAATCACCAATGCAGAAGTATTGGAATAACAGGCATTGTCACGATCTTTTCTATGCTTAGTCTTCGGAGGCTCCAATGGCTGAGACACACTTGGAAGATGGATGATTGCAGAATACCAAAAGATCGCTATTGGGAATTACAGTTGGAGAAAATGTCTGGGGACACTGTCAGCTTGTTTCCTTAATGTGTGGCCTATCCAAAACCTTGTGCCATGTTCCACCAATATCCATCTTGTTCTTTCCAACAGTTCCAATTTGTGATATTACACCATTCCAAGCTCTCTATTAACTTCAGTCACCAATTTAAAAAAGGCTGTAGCTTTTTCGCTATTATTTTTATTCTTCTCCATGTTTCAGAGACATATAACATAAAAAACTTTACATTGGAATTACAGATTTTAATGTTAATGGTTACTAGAATTTCTTTAGATTTCCATAAGTTGCCCAATACAATGATAGCAAGCACTGTTTTACAAAAGACATTTGTATAAAGTAAATGCTGAATAATCTCACTGACCTGCTCCAATTTGACTGGACTTGTAATTGGTGAGGAGGTGGACTCTTGTGGGTGAGGCCCAGTGCCAGTCCCATCTGCTCCCTGAGGATGGTGAAACAGCTGGGCAGCCTGGCCCCCGCCAGCCACAGCAGCCTTCTGGAGGTAAGTCTCATATGTCAAGGCTTGCTGGAGAAGAGCCCGCTGCTGCATGGCGAAGGCCTGGTAGGCCACCAGGCTAACTTGTTGGGCATCTGTCTGTGTGTGAGAGGACAGTTACAAGTTCTGTTAGCATCAGATAAAACAGTTAATACAATTTTGTCTAAGGTGTGTATTGTTGTGTTTCATATTATGTCATGTCATGTCATATCTATGCTTTGTTTTATTCCCTGAGTGGTTTCTGGTGCAAACAGAAGTAGGCCTCCATTTCCTTCCTTGCATGTTTCCTTCACTGCATGTTGCTTCCTTCCTTGCATGTTGTTGCAGAAGTGGGCCTCCTTTTCCTTCCTTGCATGTTGTTGCAGAAGTGGGCCTCCTTTTCCTTCCTTGCATGTTGTTGCAGAAGTGGGCCTCCTTTTCCTTCACTGCATGTTGTTGCAGAAGTGGGCCTCCTTTTCCTTCCTTGCATGTTGTTGCAGAAGAGGGCCTCCTTTTCCTTCCTTGCATGTTGTTGCAGAAGAGGGCCTCCTTTTCCTTCCTTGCATGTTGTTGCAGAAGTGGGCCTCCTTTTCCTTCCTTGCATGTTGTTGCAGAAGTGGGCCTCCTTTTCCTTCACTGCATGTTGTTGCAGAAGTGGGCCTCCTTTTCCTTCCTTGCATGTTGTTGCAGAAGTGGGCCTCCTTTTCCTTCACTGCATGTTGTTGCAGAAGTGGGCCTCCTTTTCCTTCCTTGCATGTTGTTGCAGAAGTGGGCCTCCTTTTCCTTCACTGCATGTTGTTGCAGAAGTGGGCCTCCTTTTCCTTCCTTGCATGTTGTTGCAGAAGTGGGCCTCCTTTTCCTTCCTTGCATGTTGTTGCAGAAGTGGGCCTCCTTTTCCTTCCTTGCATGTTGTAAGAAGTAAACTAAAGAAGGATATGCATAGGATGGCAACGTTGCTACATAAAAACCATTGCTATAAAATCCCACTGCAAATGACTGGAATTGGGCTTTTCACCAGCTGGTTAGTGAAGCCAGATGCAGTGTTAGGCCTATGCTTCAAAAAATGATGTGACAAGGAAAGGTATGTCAACGTTATGTTTATTATATGTTGTTATGTATTGATTGTTATGTCTGTGATGTTCATGTTTTTATGCCTATGTTGTGTCTACGTGATGTTGTGCTATGATTATATTGTGTCTAGGTTATATCTATGCTATGCTTTATGTCACGACATGTTATGTTTATGGGAAGCGTGTGGCCTAGGGTCGGTGAGCTTTGCTTATAATTCTAACATACCAGGTTCAAATCATGTTGTGCTCAGACAGGACATGCCTGTAGGTTTTGTTTAATGGTATGACTGCTTCTCCCAGATGACCCAGCTATAAATGGGTATCTGACAAAGTCAAGGGACAATTTCTAAGTCACTGTGGGAGCTACACAGTTCATGTTCTATCGTCAGCACTTTCAACAATGAAAGGACTGAGCTCATATGTGCACGCCCAAGTTCAATGAAGTTGGTTTAATAAAACCATTTTCCATGCTATGTTTAATTTTTGTTTATGTCATGGACTCTAGATAGAAGGCAAAAGAGGATAACTTGGCAAAGAATCATAGAGACAGAAATGAAAATCATGAGCTACAGAGATTGTGTATCGTATGAAGGATCGTGACAGACAATGTGAAGTGGAAATAGTTTGTTTCTGTCATTAAAACATCATCAGGTTGGTTGCTTTGCCAGTTATCGACCAAGGGTTGAAGAGGAAGGAAAAATATAGACAGAAATCCAAAATAGAAAAACTAATATAGAAAAAAAATCAATGCATACAGAAAGAACATTTCTAGACAAAGATTGAGCAACCAATATAGTGAGCAACAATATAAAACAGAAACAACAATATAAACAGAAACAACAATTTTTAAAAAATATTTAAAAAACAGAAACAACAATATAAACAGAAACAACAATAAAAACTGAAACAACAATATAGACAGAAACAACAATATAGGTAGAACAATAAAACATAGGCAGAACAACCAAACATAGGCAGAACAACCAAACATAGACAGAACAACCAAACATAGATAGAACAACCAAACATAGACAGAACAACCAAACATAGAACAACCACGCATAGATATATCAACCAAACAGACAGAACAACCAAACATAGACAGAACAACCAAATATGGACAGAAGAACCAAGCATAGATATATCAACCAAACATAGACAGAATAACCAAACATAGACAGAGCAAGCAATATAGACAGAGCAAACATCTGTTCCCTCATAATTAGGACATACCTGGCCAGTTTGGCGGCCACCTGTAGTTTTGAACCCGTATATTTTTCCTCTCATGTGAACATTTCTCTCATGTCGTCGCAGATCGTTGGACTGGGTGAAGCATCGATGACAGATTTTACACTTGTATGGGCGT
This sequence comes from Ariolimax columbianus, assembly GCA_036924085.1. Taxonomy (NCBI): domain Eukaryota; kingdom Metazoa; phylum Mollusca; class Gastropoda; order Stylommatophora; family Arionidae; genus Ariolimax; species Ariolimax columbianus. The sequence continues at coordinate 102,853,553 of JAVGWX010000005.1, forward strand.
TCTCCTGTATGTACTCTCTCGTGGACCTGGAGGTGACAGCAACAAATAAACTCATGCAGTCATTCATGGAGATAAATCTTGTTTCGCTCCAGGTGAAGCATAGGACCACAATTACAGCTGGTGTTCGTACATAAAGCCTGTATCCAGGCATTTGTAGTAACATCTTCAATTGCACTAGTTTTTACATTAAGAGGTTTCCAGCCCCATGCACAACTCACTTTAGACCTTTTACAACATACTTGAAAGGTCACAATGGGTCTATTCTTTCCAATCTGTGTACCACAGGGGGAAGAGAGAAAGAGAGAGAGGAAGTTTGTGCCAGGTACATTGGAACAAATTATCAACATAATTATTACAGTCAGACACCGGAAAATACCTGCTGAAGCATTAACATACCACGGGGTAAAGAGATTTACCAGGAGTAGACATAGGAACAAGTGGGAAGTAGAACATGCTGCATGTTACCAGTTAAGGAAAAGAGAACAAGTGGTAATATTTATAATCTACATTGGCCAACAACACAATAAATTGAGATGCCATCTGTAATATGTGACTACATTTATACAGTGGGTCACCTTTCAGACAACCAGCAATAAAACATTATTGGCAGACAGCAGAACATAACCTATTTTCAATATGTTTACGTGTAGAAATCTAGCAACATGCATTTTCTACCACATTTCGCATTATAATTGGTGACCATAGCTTTGGGTAAATGAGACTCACTTTGAGGTTGGATGACCACAAGAAAGATTTGCCACAAGTGTTACAGATGTAAGGTCTGTCTGCTCTGTGCAGTTGTTCATGCTTGCGGAGGGTGGCAATTTCTCGAAACGACCTCTGGCACACCTCGCAGCGATGGGGGCGTGGTCCATTGGAGGGGGGTAGAGGTTTTAGACTCTTCTCTTCCATTGCTGAAATCAATAAGTAACAAATGATGATAATGATGTCCCAATGAAAGAAGACAGTAACAAATAAGTTTTAAAAGTCAACAAGAGAAATAGAGTGATTCTCTCCAACCAATTGAATGAAAATTATGTTGACAAGAAAAGTGTGTCACAGACCATCAAATTAATGATGAAAATAGATATGATCATTTGAGAGATAAACTGTGTGTGATGGGAGAATCTTGACGGACAGTAGTTTATGTAGCAATAGATGTGATGCAAGGTTTACTGTACGACAAAAGCTAGAGAGAGACTGCTAGGTTCATGAGGGAATAAATGAGCAAACAGAAGGAAAGAAGACTGAGGGTATAATTTTATAGGACATACAGAACAACAACCTCCAGTAAGAGAATGGAGTTGGTGGCAATGACCTCAGCTCTAAGATGGCTGGCTATATGAGGCCTGTTTAACAATTGAAGTCATTGTAACAGACTCTCATCCCTTACTTCGGAAGGTACAGAAAGGGTGGCTTATGCATTAATAGATGACAGCTGTAGAGGAGTCAAAATCTTCAGAGGCCAGTATGAATCTATTTCCTTGGTCATGCTGGAGTTTAAGATGACGAAAGAGTTGACATCATGCGGGCATACCAGGTATGAATATGACTGACATTTTGAAGTCTATCAATGAACACATGTTGGATTATGACACTGGAATAAATGAAACAGCAATTCACAGATTGCGGAATTGTGAAATCAAACAAGGGTTGAGCAGAGTCAGGCACATTATAGGACGGAGCGGGAGTGTGTACAATCAGCAAATATCAGGAATCATTAGTAATCACACGCTCGGTAATTTGCAGAGAGAGAGAGAGAGAGAAGGGGGGGGGAGAGAGAGAGAGAGAGAGAGAGAGAGAGAGAGAGTACGGAAGTGTGGGTGCAAGTATGAGTGTATGTCTGGAGTCTGGTGACATCCATTCTTAGGAAGAGAGAGAACCATTTCTAGATGAAAATACCTCAAATGAGTAGAAATCCCTGAGCATGACCTTACTGCAACAACTCAACAAGGTGCTCCAGACAAGAGAAGTTTTAGAACCTCTGGCTGATGGTACCCAATCTCTAGTAATGACTCACATACACACACAAGTGACTAAAATAACCCAACAATCTCCACCAAAGCCGGCAGCAGCTAGACATCTCCATGGTTTCTTCAGTCAATCGGTAAAATGAAGGCGCGCGTCATGTACTATCCGTGCAGAGGGTTTTCATGTTGGAGAAACGTGTAACAGAAAGAAGGCACAAGAAGATTAACTAGTGTTGAAGGGAAGCTTCACTGTGGGAATATGGGTGCGTCTGTTGTAGGGACATTTTACCATTAAAAATAATAATTTTAGTTGTTATGTTGTAGAGGGAGGTTTACTCAAGATCAAGGAGTTACAGAAACGTTTATTTGAAGTCAAGAGGTAGGAGAAGATTTACTAAAAGTTGTATGTTGTAGAGGGAGGTTTACCAACAAGCCAAAATTGTACAGGAACTCAAGTTTCATGATCGATATTTCGTTCGTACGTCAGCTTCATAGTCACAAGTGACTTTTTTTTGTTACCAAAGTAAGGACTATTCAGAGAGTATAAAAACATCGACAAGAATGCCTCAGATACCGCTTGGAATCCTTGCAAACCTAGTACTCAAGCAGACAGGATATGCCTGCTGCCAGGTAGCCGAAGGATATTCGTAATCCGTTCTTCATTTTGCAATATTTACCACCTGCGTCCTACTACTAAGGCCTTGGAAAAGGTAGACTGCCTATTGGGTAGGAATTATACACTCGTGATATCCAAGTTTTTCGCAGATCTTCAATATTGGCGCCGATCTCACCTCCCTTGTGACCAGAGAACGCTTGAAACTTGTTGGATTCGAAACATCGCTGTTTCGTTTCAAATACCACGTCGGAAGAAAATTATGAATGAAGCCTACGTTACGATCAAACATGGAAGAAAGAACATACATTAAAATAATTAACAAATCAGGAGAGTAACTATGAACACATATAGGTACTTATCTCAGTAAGGTCACCCGGATGAGGAAACGCTTGTGTTTGGCGTAGTGATAATTTTCTCAGATATTGATTCCGAGTTTGTTACAAAACTAAACTAAGTAAAACAAAACTGGCAGAGTACTATATATATATCTCTCTCTCTCTCTCTCTCTCTCTCTCGATAGTGATGGTTTTCTGAAGACAGACGGTGTTGATCGGAGGGAAGTAACGTTCCAGTTGAAAATTAAATGTAGGCAAGATAAAACCGTGTCGTCTAGCAACAGACTTTATTGTAGATGCCATCAAGTTAAGAATATCAGAGAAAGGAACTTTTCTCCGACTATTCGCGACAACACATAACCGTATCTGCGCACATGAATCCTGATATAAAATCAACGAAAATGCGAACTGACAGATAACGAGGGCATATTTCAGGGATCGGCAAGCTTCTTTTGAAAAGGAGTCGGTGACAATGTCACTGAACAAATAGTTAACCACATTCTCACATAACTAATAAATGCAGGTAGTAACAATACAATTCCAACCAATCAAAACTTGTTCAGCATCGCGTGGAGCATCTGAGTGAGTTGTATTTCTATGTTGATTGACTTGTACATATTTGAGGGTTTCTGTGCCTAAACATTATGCAGGAAGAAGTAGCCAGCCCAACCCTCCACTTCCCTATCGGGTTTTGAAGATAAGCCTCACAGAGTCTCGGTCACACGTTAAAGTCCACTGTCTCGTGATCCTGAGGAAAGGAAAACTCAGATCAAGAGAAGTTGTCACTTTTCCGTTCTCTGTGCCAGATAGTAAAATGTATGTTTTCTTCAGTTGTTTTATGTCCCCATATTTGCGATGGAGAGGGTTGGTGGTGGTAGTGTCTCCTCATGAAAACCATTGGTCTTGCTAGTTTGAATACGACTGTTTCTGGGTAGGACTTCTCCAATTTAAAGAACTAGTCTCACAGAGTCAGAGTCTCCCAGTATGAAGAACACTGTCTAAGAGTCAGTCTCCCAGTATGAAGAACACTGTCTCACAGTGTCAGTCTCCACCAGTATGAAGAACACTGTCTCACAGAGTCAGAGTCTCCCAGTATGAAGAACACTGTCTCGTAGATTTTGCGCCCCGACACTCCCCTTTTTGAAGATCGCTCTCATATAGTAGCGCTCCCCCCCCCCCAGTATGTAGTCCACTGTCTCACAGAGTTGGGTCTCCCCCAGTATGTAGACCACTGTCTCACAGATTGGGTCTCCCCCAGTATGTAGACCACTGTCTCACAGAGTTGGTCTCTCCCAGTAATTTGGCCCCCTGTCTCACAGAGTTGGGTCTCCCCCAGTATGTAGACCACTGTCTCACAGAGTTTGTCTCTCCCAGTAATTTGGCCCCCTGTCTCACAGAGTTGGTATCTCCCAGTAATTTGGCCCACTGTCTCACAGAGTTGGGTCTCCCCCAGTATGTAGACCACTGTCTCACAGAGTTTGTCTCTCCCAGTAATTTGGCCCCCTGTCTCACAGTAATTTGGCCCACTGTCTCACAGAGTTGATCTCTCCCAGTAATTTGGCCCACTGTCTCACAGAGTTGGTCTCTCCCAGTAATTTGGCCCACTGTCTCACAGAGTTGGTCTCTCCCAGTAATTTGGCCCACTGTCTCACAGAGTTGATCTCTCCCAGTAATTTGGCATACTGTCTCACAGAGTTGGTCTCTCCCAGTATGTAGTCCACTGTCTCACAGAGTTTTTCTGTCCCAGTAATTTAGCCCCCTGTCTGACAGAGTTGGGTCTTCCCCAGTATGTAGACCGCTTCCTCACAGAGTTGGACTCTCCCAGTAATTTGGCCCCCTGTCTCACAGAGTTGGTCTCTCCCAGTATGTAGACCACTGTCTCACAGAGTTGGTCTCTCCCAGTATGTAGTCCACTGTCTCACATAGTTGGTCTCTCCCAGTAATTTGGCCCCCTGTCTCACAGAGTTAGTCTCCCCCAGTATGTAGTCCACTCAGTATGTAGTACACTGTCTCACAGAGTTGGTCTGTCCCAGTAATTTAGCCCCCTGTCTGACAGAGTTGGGTCTCCCCCAGTATGTAGACCGCTGTCTGACAGAGTTGGGTCTCCCCCAGTATGTAGACAGCTGTCTCACAGAGTTGGTCTCTCTCAGTAATTTGGCCCCCTGTCTCACAGAGTTGGGTCTCCCCCAGTATGTAGACCACTGTCTCACAAAGTTGGTCTCTCCCAGTAATTTGGCCCCGTCTCACAGAGTTGGTCTCTCCCAGTATGTAGACCACTGTTTCACAGAGTTGGTCTCTTCAGTATGTAGACCACTGTCTCACAGAGTTGGTCTCTTCAGTATGTAGATCACTGTCTCACAGAGTTGGTCTCCCCCAGTATGTAGACCACTGTCTCACAGAGTTGGTCTCCCCCCAGTATGTAGTCCACTGTCTCACAGAGTTGGTCTCCCCCAGTATGTAGACCACTGTCTCAGAGTTGGTCTCCCCCAGTATGTAGTCCACTGTCTCACAGAGTTGGTCTCCCCCAGTATGTAGACCACTGTCTCACAGTTGGTCTCCCCCAGTATGTAGACCACTGTCTCACAGTTGGTCTCCCCTAGTATGTAGACCACTGTCTCACAGAGTTGGGTCTCCCCCAGTAAATAGACCACTGTCTCACAGAGTTGGGTCTCCCCCAGTATGTAGACCACTGTCTCACAGAGTTGGGGCTCTCCCAGTATGTAGACCATTGTCTCACAGAGTTGGGGCTCTCCCAGTATGTAGACCACAGTCTCACAGAGTTGGGTCTCTCCCAGTATGTAGACCACTGTCTCACAGTATGTAGACCAGCTCCGTACAGAGTTGGTCTCCCCTAGTTTGAAAACCACTGTCTAACAGAGTTGGGTCTCCCCTAGTATGTAGACCACTGTCTCACAGAGTTGATCTCCCTCAGTTTGAAAACCACTGTCTCACAGAGTCTGGACTTAGAGGCTGGCACGAGCTAGGGTAATAATCTGGACATTTATTAAAATTAACTACCAAACCAGGGGGGTGAAAGTAGGTTAGTAGGTCGTCAGTACAATGCCAGCAGTTATCTGTCAAGGGGCGATGATGGAAGCCAAAACCACTGGGCCGGGCGCCAGTAGAGTGACAGTACTGGCAGTAGGTGCTGTAACCCTCATTTCGATAGAATGTAAGTTATTTTTTTTTTTGCATTTAAAAAAAATTTCACATTTTTGTGTTGTTTTAAAAAAAAAAACTCATTTAAAAAAAACTTTTTCTGTAGTCTTTTAAAATCGTCCATGTAGTGTTTGGGAAGGAGAGAAAAATACTATAAAAAAACCGGACAGGTAGTTTCAAATCCTACACTGACATCCGGGATCAAGTGATAGAGAATTCATTACTAGGTCTCAACGCTTTGTGACATGTGATGGTACTTTCCTTTTCTCGCCTTAAGAAATAGCAAGTGAGGTACCAATATATTGCAATATATAGAAGAAAGAAAATGGGACTCTTGCCGCGGGGAGCAATCGTTCTAAACCACTTTGCCGTGAGTTGTGTATCTTGGGGACTCATACGGAATAACTTCCAACGTTACACTAACATATGCAAATCGCAAAAAGCGATCAGTGAGGGTTGTGCATGGGGGCTGGTAACCGTATCGTGAAAAGCTTAAATGATTTGATGTAAGCTTCCAGCAACAAGGCAAACTGCAGCGGTGATTCCATGTTCCTACTCGAATATAAAGGGCCACATGACCTAGTAGTAGTAGTAATGATGAGTCGCATCTCTGCTCCAAGTGTACCATACAAAGACCACAATAGGTGGCCTTTTACAGGACTCCTCTACCCATGCTTTACATGATGAGGTTGCTAGCCCTATGCACGACCATCTTTAGCTGTCTTGTGAGGTTGCTAGCCCTATGCACGACCATCTTTAGCCGCCTTGTAATACATGCTTGGGAGATAAAGACTCTGCAACGCGCTAAGGTTAGGTGAAACATACTGTCCAAGACACTCCCTGCCAGGTAAACATACTGACCAAGACCTCACCTCATGGCAGGTAAAACATACTGTCCAAGACACTCCCTGCCAGGTAAACATACTGACCAAGACCTCACCTCATGGCAGGTAAAACATACTGACCAAGACACCTACTTCATGTCAGGTAAACATACTGACCAAGACCTCACCTCACGGCAGGTAAAACATACTGACCAAGAAGACACCTGTCCGGTTAAACATACTGACCAAGACACTACCTGGCATGTGAAACATACTGACCAAGACACCACCTCATTTCAGGTGAAACATACTGACCAAGACACCCCCTGTCCGGTAAAACATACTGACCAAGACACCCCCTATCCGGTAAAACATACTGACCAAGACACCCTCTCATGTATTCGTCTTTCTCATAGAAACAGAATGTTGCAGTGGTCAGATTAAAGAGGTGGGGATCGACACTGTGACGACCATAGTGGTGGGCCTACTGAGAGATCACACATTGCACTACAGCTAGAGGAAACCCAGTCCACCTACGCATCGGGGTATAAAAAGAGCCACTATAACCAACTTCCGAATACACATCATCAAGAGCGAAGAACGAATTATTTGCAACTACAAGCTCGGAAGTATATCCGTTCAGTCCTATGTTGTTCAAACCGGGTAGCGCTAGAATGTTAAAGTAATAGTTTAGGCTAATGACACTTTTACTTTAGTTAGGTACTCTTGACGACTTGCTTTGGTGGCGGGTTACAGTGACTCTCCTCACATACCGAGGCGTACTTGAGAAGTTAAACCGGGGTCCTCCTGGCTGTAGTACAATATGATGCTCTCTGTAAGCTCACCACTATAGAGATCATAGTGTCTATCCCCAACTCGTTAACCGGACTGCCACGAAACAGGCCCGTTTCCAAGGAGAACTGATTGGTGAGACGAAGTCTTGATCAACTTGTTTCACCTGACACTAACATAGTCTTGTCAGTATGTTTTGCCTGATCAGACGTTAGTATCCTCTCCCCATCCCCATTAGTAGTTCGTGTAGTAGTAGAAATAGTGGTAGTAGTATGAACATCAATAGTAGTCATAGTAGTAATAGTACGAAGTAGTAATAATAGCAGTTGTAATAGTGGTAATAACAGTAGCAGTAAAGTAATAGTGGCAGTAACAGAAGTTAAGTAGTAGTATTAAATAATAGTAGTGGTAGGAGTAGTTGCTGTAGTAGTAATAGTAACAGCGGTAGTTGTAATAATAATAGTAGTAGTAGCAGCAGCAGTAGTAGTGGTATTGGTGTTATATTGGTACACGTTAGGTTAAGGACTAAGGGTCCGACCAAGCCAAAAATGGGCGTAAGCCAAAGAATAACCTTTATTTAGCTAATAAATGCAGCAGGACATCCTAACAAACGTAAACAATTAACCATATAACACTCGCCAATGTGTATATCATCAGAAATCAACAAAAGAATAAATAAAAGTCATAAATAACTAAGAGATACATGAAATGTGACAGTAGAATGCTCCTCGTGTAAATAGTGGATGGATGCATGCATGCAGTACATAAAGTCGTTAATTTGGGTGATCTAGGGGTTTCTAGCTACATGTACAACACCCGATGGACAAATTTTACGGAGTTTCATCTTCTGGAATGGGGATTAAATTCGTTTAGGAGAAGGGGGCTTTGAATGAGATCTAACAGGGGCTTAGGCTGATGGCAAGGAATCTGAAGTGTTAAGGGTGACTGTTGTTGGTTGCTTCTTGTAAAAGGAGAGCAAGGACGTCTTTCTTAGTTTTGTCTTCTTTCTTTCTCTAACAAATTCTCTGCAACATCTTATTTGGTGTTCTAGATCGTTATTTATTTTAGAACTATTGATGACATTGCAAACCACCCTTTCCAAATATGCAATTGCATCCTCTATTTTGGAGATCCTCCTGCCAGTTCTCTGGTAGTCATCTTCTTAGCATTAACTTTATCCCCAGGATTGGTAACGTGTTCGCTCAACAGGTCTTTGTTCTACCTTTACTATTACTGTCATTTGTGAACAGTACAACACTTATATCGTATGATTAATTTGGTTGTTTTAATCACATAAATTAGAAGTATTCAGATATGTAATCCCCACTATAGGAAAGACATTCAATGCGTTCAAACTGAAGAAAAACAGTGGACATTCAACGAACTATTTTCAAGATCGAATGTCGCATAAACACTTTACAGTCCAAATTATCCATTGCAGTCAACTAGAGTAGCCCCGCCCCCCCCCCCCCCCCTAGACTTGTCTGAAGCCACGTGTTGCATTTCAACCACATATTATTTCAGCTTTGATTTATAAACAAACTTTGTCTCATAGCTAATTCAATTCTCTATCTTTAAATGTGGAAATCATCATTTTAGTTTTATTGCCCTTTTTTGGGGGGGGGGGGGGGGAGAGAAGCGAGAAAGGACCATGAAACATAAAATGGCAGTTCTTGTCTTGGACAGTAAGACTAACATCTTGTTAATTAAGCTGGACTGTATATGGTTAAACAAAATCGCAGAAGGCGACGAGGAAATGGACGGAAAAGTCAGGAAACGTGCAGACGTTCTAATAATGTATAACCAACGAGAAAAAGGGAGGCGATGAAACTTGAAGCGTCGAAAGTCAATGTACGCTTGTAACAGTAGTTGTGTAGTAATAGTGGAAGTAGTAGTAGTAGTGGTGGTAGTGGTAGTACTAGTGGTAGTAGTAGTAGTGGTAGTACTAGTGGCAGTAGTAGTAGTGGTGGTGGTAGTAGTAGTAGTAGTAGTAGTAATAGTAGCAGTATTAGTAGTAGTACTAGTGGCAGTATCAACAGACGAATACTATTATAATTATATGACTGATGTTGAATGCCCACAATGAGTAAGTCCTCTTTTGTGCGCCCTGAAAAGGGCGTTACATAGCGGGTTGCAGTAGCTTTCTTCACATCCCCAGCGTGCTGATGTAGGTGGACCGGGATTTTCCATGCTATTGTACTATTTGACTTCCATCTGCGAGTCGCTCCCTACTGCAGGTGATGAGGTCGATGACCCACCTTGTTAGCAAGATGCCATGAAAACAGCCCGTTTCAAGGGAGAATTGAGAGAAGTCCAAGGTCTTGGTCGGTATATTTTGCCTGACCCTGACTAACATGTCCATATTTATATATATATATATATATATATATATAATAAAATTTATCTCCCCAACTTTCTATCTGTAGTGTTATTTATCATCGCTGTAGTTTATCATCATTGCTGACTTTCAAAGTTGATGTTTCATCGTTCCCTTTTGGAGTAGCCTGTGGTCAAGCGATTAGGGTGCCAGCCTCGTAGGGCCTGCTTCCTCTTGCATTTTGTAAGGATTTGCTTCCCCGGGGTAACGGCCGGTGCTGCGATGAGGATCGAAACCAGCACCCTCGGTTGTGAGTCGTGTCACTTAACCACTAGCCCACGCCGTCCCCTCAAACTTCGAAATGACATTTCATGTCGACTCTCCAATGCACACTGTCCAGTATATTTCTCTTCGTCGCTCATACATTAAGGAAACTAGTTAATATCGCTACAAGCCAGTCTCTTGGCTGGAATCCTACAGAGAAGAGAAGTACAGGCAGACCAAAAGACACAGATAGAAGAGAGTTGGTAACAAACATAAATATAAACAGGAAAGGGTAGACAGCTGGAACGGATGACCTAGGACAGGAGGACTTGGCGTGTATTTGTCAAGACATGTGCTCCACAGGGAGCTGAAAGAGTTTGTTCGACTGATTGATGGTACATACGTTTTTGGACTTAATCGTCTTTCACACATTTGACGTTTAAACAAATAATGTCGTCAACTCAAGGCTCCTAACAATGCCATACAACTTAACGTGTATGTTGCGACTACGTTCCTCTGTTTCCACCAGCGAACGTTAGGCAGGTCATCAACAAGTGGTCGGCTGGGATTGATTTTGGAATTTGGCTCAACCGTAAATACTGACATTAAGTGAGATTAGGTCTCCATATTAGTTGGCACATCTCCTAGTGGTAAAGATGGGAAACACCTACAAGTAGGACATGGTACAATGACTGCTTTACGGGGTTACCATAACCTTCAAAAGACAGTGCGATGGTACCTAACTTACTGGTTAGGTTAAATGTCAACAGGTAAAAGCTTGGATGCTGGAAACGACAGAGCCGCACCTCTCTTCAGATCTAGTAAGCCATAAGAAAGAAACCGCCCACAAACTGACTTGGCTTTCCTCGTCTTTCCATCTATTGAAGTATGAGATCCATCCGTGTATTTGGCTCCATAACCAGCTTTTATGACAACCTGATTCCAGTCATTTGCATTACGGTTTTATAGCAATGGTGTTTACATGGTGACGTTGCTACCCACACACACAATTTTTGTATGTAGCCTCTTGCAACATGTAAGGAAGGAAACAATGCCCTATCATTTTTGCCCCAGGAACTACTTCCGAAAGACAACCAAGGAAAGCCACGAGATGGCACCTTCCAACGGTCCACCAGTTGGGACTGCAGAACAAATGGATATCTTTGATTATCCTGGTATCAGTCAAATGATATAACTAACGCATTGTAGTCCAGTAATCCAGCACGCTGTGCTGATCGGTATTGTAACAGTTTCTCAAGTCACTAATGCCATATTTATGTCGATCACGGCTGTGCACATCCGGCAATTCGCACATTCAAACGGCACATCACCTCGATTCTAGAACTTAAACTCTAGAAACTGTACATAGAATACGCTTTGTAATGTTCTTGAAATTCTTTGTCCTGTCTCCATGTTGCCCCTGACGGACTACCAATGCAGGAAGACTACCTCTTAGAGGAAGCCTGCTACAAAGCATTGAATACGTTCTTGCAATGATGTCTTTTGCAGTACCCAGTTTTACGTGTGATAAAAGGTTATGATACAGGGGGAAGCATTGAGTGAATAATGGTTTTTTTTGGAACCAGTAGAAGACAAAACATGAATACAATCTGAAAAGGAAGATTAAAATGAAGAAAAGAAAAAGTACCATTTTACTATATGCTCGGAACAATCTGTGACCCAATTAATTTTTCACCGGGAGGAACACACAGTCCTGACGAGGCTAAAGCACGTTGGCAAGAATGAATGAATGACCCACTCCACTTCCAGGATCCGCCACTGTGCGGGAGGTTGGGAGAAAGAGGTGTACGAGTAATTCAGGTCAAGGTTTCGCAACCTGGATAAATAACAAGGTCAGGATTCCAGCCCTTTCCTCTCCTTCCTTCCTACTTGTGACCTGAATAGGGGCGACGACCTTCATGTATCGCATAGGTTCTTAATCTATTTACGATAACAGACTCGACCTCCCTCCCCCTCCCAGGGATTGCCCGATATGTTCCTTACCCCCTTCGTCAAATTGTAATGATACTGATCAGTTCTGATAACAGTTTGCCTTCATAGAGTGACAGTTGTTTGGCCACAATTGACACATGGATAGTTAGGAAACAAAACAGGTGAAACATTCTAGTCATCGAAAAGCGTAAATAAGGCACTACATATCACTTGCATGTGCGTACGAAAGCACACAAAAAATGAGCAAAATGTTATTTTTAAATAAACAAAAACCACCCAGCCATCCACCCCCACACACGGACACACAAATGCTAGCGCACACACACACGCACCCCCCCCCCCCCCCCCCACCCCCCACCCCGAACATAAAGGCGTCGAAACAATGAACCACACGGCAAATGAATAGGAAATGGTTATAATTGAAAGAGCCAGCGCAAAGTGATGAAACGCGAGCTACCCAACATGGAATGTCTGCTGCGGACACGCTAGCTGTAATTACTGAAAAATGTTCATAGATGAGTTCCACGTCTACATTATTTGGGTTACTCAAGTTCAGAATCCATGATCTAACAGGTGAATGCTGAGGCACACTTGCAGCCGTACGCAGGGGCAGCGAAGATAAAAGCCTCTGTGCAAACACAAACAAAACGAAGATAATGACCACCAACAAAACAAGAAGTCAACAAAATTCAAATTCGGGGGTGTGGAACAGGTCACGAACTTTGAGTATCTGGGCTCTAGAATTGATACCAATGGCGACTGCTCAAAGAAAATCAGAAGGAGACTGGCAGTGACAATGCAGAGACTACACAACCTGAGAAAACTATGGCAGAATATCAGCAAACCAACAAAAGTGAACATTTTGAGAACATGTGATTTTTCCCGTGGAAGCATACGGTTGCCAAACATGGACAGTTACCCACACCTCAAGGAAGAGAATCAAGTCCTTCGAGTCGAAATGTTATAGAAAGGTATTCAAAATACCATCGAACGAAAGAAAAAGAATCCATATATTGTTAGCTGAGAGATACCAAGAACATATATATTGATAGCTAGCTAACACCAGATACCAAGAACATATATATTGATAGCTAGCTAGCCCCAGATACCAAGAACATATGCATTGATAGTTGATACCAGATACCAAGAACATATACTGATAGCTGAGACCAGATACCAAGAATATATCAATTGATAGCTAGCTGAGACCAGATACGAAGAACACATGTATTGATAGCCGAGATCAGATACGAAGAACATATACTGATAGATGAGAACAGATACATAGAACATATGTATTGATAGCAGAGACCAGATATAGTTGTGTATGAGACTAGCAACCTCATCGAGAAAAACATAAACTACTTGTGAAACATATGTTGGGCGCACGTTGCTCTTGAGTCATCAACACTAGGTATTATATCCTGCATATGGAGCACAATAGCGACGAGCATACTCCTGCCCCTTCTTGTCCTAGTTTTTTCACTACAGCATAGTTCCATTACTATAGCTCACCTCCATTAAGAAGCACGCGACAAAGCACAATGCTCATTTCTGTAGCAATTTGTTTTATACGAAGAAGTAGATAGCCCCAAGCACACCTCTCTTTAGTCGCCTCTAATGACGTGCATTGGTACTATTCCTTCTCTCCGGGTGTTGTCATTGATGACGTGATAGGCACAGGGAGCTGACAAGGTTTGACTAGTAGAAATATTTCCTTCGACAGAACGCAAACTGCTGTCCAGGCCTGGATGAGGATACAAGCCCAGGTCTGGATGAGGATACAAGCCCAGGTCTGGATGAGGATACATACCCACACAATGATATACTTATCATGTGGGGCCGCCCCTGTATTGAATGAAACATCCCGATGAACATTTGCTGCAAAAACTGCCCGAGATACGAGGATCAGAGAGAGCAGATGTGGCCATCACCAGTGGCAACACTAGACAAGCTCTATGGCAGTGTCGACAGTCTCAGGATGACCGCTGCTTTTTTTTCGAAAAAATAAAGGTCGACGTCTGATAGCGTAAGAAGAAGAAGAATGAAACATCAGCTGTTGAACAAACTCACAATCTGGGCCACACAGACATGCGCCCATGTTACTAGAATGAACGAACGGTGTCCGTCGAGTGGAGTAGAATGACCACATGGCCTTTCGTCAAACTAAACTAATGGATAAACTGTATGGAGACAGCAGACACCAAGAGAGACAGACCGTACATGAATATGGAGGAAACAGATACGATTATTTGAGAATGAACGAGCAAGTAAAGGACTTTTCAGTCCCAGTTGTTGGGGTTTAAGTGCCGTAGAGGGTTTTTGTTGCTTTTCTTGGGTCAAATGTGTTGCGTTAGTAGTTGTAAGACTTTTCTCTTGTGCTCTATCCATATGTCACGCAGCGTTCCTTGTAGCCAGATCTTTTGTGGTAAGCGTGCAGTGGTAGTTGATCAGATCCAATCTCACGAGATGGCCTAACCACTGATATATTTTCAGCAACATGTTATAGTTCTCAGCATATTTCTGATGTCCTCATTTCTCATTGTATCTCTCCTGTGACAACTACTTTCTTTAGTATTTCATTTCAGATGTAATACCCTCCCTTGTGTCTTGGACAATGGCCAAGTTAGACATAGGTAGCACGAAAATGGTATAAATATACAGTTGATCAATTGTTATATCGCCAAGCTGATATTTGGCTGTTTAAGTAGTGCTGATAGTTGACAAGTCACAACAGATGATTTCCGTCATCCATTTCTTATTAACAAGGAAGGAGGGACATTCGAAGATATAAAAACAAGGATACAAAAAGCAAAGAGTTGGAGTTGAAATGTTAAAGCCCATATGGAACTCCAAGAAAATAAGAAGGACGACAAAAATTGGGATTTTCAATTCAAATGTGAAGCCAGTCCTGCTGGATGGAGCGGAAACCTGGAGGATGACCAAAGGCAATGACAGGAGACTGCAGGGTTGTGTCAACAGATGCCTGATTGATGACCAAAGGCAATGACAGGAGACTGCAGGGTTTTGTCAACAGATGCCTGGAGGATGACCAAATGCAATGACAGGAGACTGCAGGGTTTTGTCAACAAATGCCTGGAGGATGACCATAGGCAATGACAGGAGACTGCAGGGTTGTGTCAACAGATGCCTGGAGGATGACCAAAGGCAATGACAGGAGACGCCAGGGTTTTGTCAACAGATGCCTGAGAAAGATTCTTGGTATAAAATGGCATGACAAAGTTACACATCACAGACTGACAAAGTTACACATCACAGACTGTGGGAGAGAGCGGGACAGTAGGAAATCTTAGGAAAAAAGTGGAGATGGATGGGTCATACATTAAAAAAGTCCCAGGCCAGTATCTCCAGGCAATCCCTGTCACGGAACCCTAAGAGAAGGAGAGACATAGGAAGATCAAGTAATACATAGAGACGAGATGTGTAGACGGAATTAAATCAAGGAAAAATCTGGAAGGAAGTGGAAAAGATTGCACAAAACAGCTGATTGTCAAGGGTTGGTTGATGGCCTAAGCACCCCTGTGTGACAGAAGCCAAAAGAGATAGTTTCCATTTCTCTATCAAACCTTTCCTCTATCTTTTGTCCACCTACTTTCCAGGTGTAGTATTTGAGTTCTTGTGCCCGTTTAAGTTGGAGATTGTTGACATGTTTGTTTAATGGACCTGCCATCAACAACAGTGAATACATATTGAAGAGCTACTTATCCGACCTTATGTTAATTGGAAAATCGGTAATGACATTCCTACCTCATCAACCTTATCTTCTCAAGTGTCGTGGGGATGTGCAGTTTTGTGTACTGTACTATCTGTACACTCATTGTTGTTTTCAAAGAATGTCCTTATAAGTCTTTTTAACATCATCAAAAACAATGTTTTCTTGATTGTCCTCTTGCTCTGAAGCCCTATCTGGTGTTATGGGTTTGTGAAACGTGTATGTTTTGCAGGCATTTTCAAAAATATGTCCAAACAATTTAGTCCTTTCTCTATGTGTGTTATGCGTGGCACTGTTCAATTTTTGTCCGATTTCTTCTTTAATCATTCTGTCTCTTCTAGTGACCCTGGCCGACTTTCACAAACATCTCATTTCACATGCTTTGATCGTTCGTTCGTATGCATTTCTCAGTTATGCCTGACACTGATAACAGCGTTAGTATGAATGTACTATGGATGATTTGTCTTCGTTTGTCTCCACTGGATTGTCTGCAAAAAATGGTTTTGGAAATGCAGTTCTAGAAAAAGATATATTACATAATACAGGGATAGCTCTTCTTCTTCTGCGAATCATTGCTGATTTAGACTAGCTCTAAAACAAAGTCTACTATCTTTTTCAAGGTCTTCTTCTGCGTTCATTTCTCAATCTCCGACTAACAAGCCCTGAACAGTTTTGCAGGTAGCAGTCCAAAGAACGGATTTGCGTTGTGTCGCTAGTTTCCAGTTTGACTGCGATATTTGCACCTTTCGGTCCGACACAGTCTTCGGGAGATTTTCGGTCTTAATACCGCCGTACAGTTTCTTAACCGAAGAAATTTGATGTGGGCCCACATCCATCACCTCAGGCTACAGTAACATAGGCTGGTGGTACCTATCTTGAAGTTGGTGTACAGCTGGGCTGACCAGTTTGAAGTATGATAACCTGGTCTTTTATAGAAGCTGGCAGAATATGTCATCCATGTGGTGTTTGGGTGCTTTTCCTGTCACTTTACATATACGGGGATACAAGAGTCAATAACGCATTTTATCCAGCAGAAGAATACAAAAAGTATATAGAAAACGGCCAACACAGAAAATCCCAACAAAGACAAACCAAACAACTACCTCAAATAATGCTGGGACGACCAAACGACGATTTAAAACGAGACATAAGCAGAGATAGCGAACGACTGACGGAAGAAGGTCATGGCATGGTTAACAAAATGGAACATGAAAATGGTCAGAAATGGTGAACCCGATTCAGATGTTTTTCTGGTTCTTTACCACACTTGCCCCGGCAGGTCTAAATTTAATCAGGCGACCTAGTTTCTAGTGTAAGATGTGGTTATATTAGCAGGACAGGCATGCCATAACGGTTTCGTTTAAATGCACCTACGGACCTTCCCGTGGTGGCATTTTATAGAGCAAACAATGGGGAGGGGTACATTCGTATGGGGAGGGCTGCATTCGTTTGGGGAGGAAGTGACTAGCAAATGTGCCGAAGTCTAGTACACGTGTGATGAGCAGGCAACTAGCAAGTGTGGGGAGAGGTGAACTAGCAAGTGTGGGGAGAGGTGAACTAGCAAGTGTGGGAGAGGTGAACTAGCACGTGTGGGGAGAGGTGAACTAGCACGTGTGGGGAGGGGGCTAGTATATGTTTGGGGACTGGTGCACTAGCATATGTGGCGAGTTGGGAACTAGCATATATGGAGTAGGGAACTAGTATATATGGGGAGTCTGGAACTAGCATATGTGGCGAGTTGGGAATTGGCATATATGGAGTAGGGAACTAGTATATATGGGGAGTCTGGAACTAGCATATGTGGCGAGTTGGGAACTAGCATATATGGAGTAGGGAACTAGTATATATGGGGACTCTGGAACTAGCATATGTGGCGAGTTGGGAACTAGCAAGTGTGGGGAGTGTGGAACTAGCAAGTGTGTGGGGAAGAATGAACTAGTAAACTTGTGGGAAGTGGAGAACTAATATGAATAGGGGATTGTGAACTAGTAAACTTGTGGGGAGTGGTGAACTAGAATGTGTGGGGAGTGGCAAACTAGAATGTGTGGGGAGTGGCGAACTAGAATGTGTGGGGAGTGGCAAACTAGAATGTGTGGGGAGTGGCAAACTAGAATGTGTGGGGAGTGGCGAACTAGAATGTGTGGGGAGTGGCGAACTAGAATGTGTGGGGAGTGGGGAACTAGAATGTGTGGGGAGTGGCGAACTAGAATATGTGGGGAGTGGGGAACTAGAATGTGTGGGGAGTGGGGAACTAGAATGTGTGGGGAGTGGCGAACTAGAATGTGTGGGGAGTGGCGAACTAGAATATGTGTGGGGAGTGGCGAACGGCGAACTAGAATGTGTGGGGAGTGGGGAACTAGTGCATATGGGGAGTGGGTAACTAGCATATGTGAGGAGTGGGCAACCATCAATTGTGTGGGGAAGAGTGAACTAATAAACATAGTGGAGAGTGGGGAACAAGAATGTGTGGGGAGTGGGGAACAAGAATGTGTGGGGAGTGGGGAACTAGAATGTGTGGGGAGGGATGGAACTAGAATTTGTGGGGAGTGGGGGAATTAGAATGTGTGGAGAGTGAGGAACTATATTATGTATAGAGAGTGGCGAACTAGAATGTGTGGGGAGTGGCGAACTAGAATGTGTGGGGAGTAGTGAACTAGTAAACGTGTGGGGAGTAGTGAACCAGTAAGCGTGTAGGGAACTAGAATGTGTGGGGAGGGGTGGAACTAGATTGTGTGGGCAGGGGTGGAACTAGATTGTGTGGAGAGTGGTGAACTAGTAAATGTGTGGGGAGTGGGTGAGGAACTAGAATGTTTGGGGAGTGGGGAACTAGATTGTGTGGGGAGTAGTGAACTAGTAAATGTGTGGGGAGTGGGTGAGGAACTAGAATGTTTGAGGAGTGGGGAACTAGATTGTGTGGGGAGTGGGGAACTAGAATTTTTGGGGAGTGTGGAACTAGCACAAGGGGGCTGTGTGTGGGGTGGAGAGAGGTTGTGTTTGGGGTGTGGTTCCTTGGTGCAATGTCAAGTTAATTGACCAAACGCCAGATAAAGCAAAGCTGATGCACCAATGGTCACATTAAGCCAAGTTAATGGAACAAAAATGACGACATGAAATCAGTTTATACGCCATAGGACACATGAAAGCCAGTTATTGGGCCATATGATACATGAAGTCAGGTCCATTGTCTTAGGGGCAAATGAAGTTAAGTAAGTTAATGAATGAATGGTCGCATTAAGTCAAAGCATAAAAAGACCTCATGGAACTAAATTAATGTACCAAGGACTTAATGACAAAAACACTGCACTGTGTCAAATTAATGGATCTTGGGCTACATGAAGGCAAGTCAATGACTCAAGAAGTGCATACAGTCAAAGATCACTCCTGATTGACAGAAATAACAGATTCAGGTGCATATTACATCGATTGTGAAGGTCTACTTGCCACACCACAGTCAAACCTGCGCCCATCTTTGATTTTTAAAAATCCGTTTGGTCGTACGTGTTTTACGTAACCTATGCAATACCGTTCTACAATTGATTGAATGCCTGACTGATTGATCGTCAAGAACAGAGCAAGTGACAATACCCAGACTGTGGACTTGCCACTGCACACTCATTTACCACACCTGTTCGACAGACTAACAATAAATAGAACACACATACGTGTGCCTGTGTGGGGAATACAAATAGCACGTATCAGTAGAATGTGTCGAAGTCTGTTGGCTCCTGGAGAGAAGCAGGGTAGCAACATGAAGAGGGCAAATGAGATGTGGTGAAATCCGGAAGGAATTTTCATCGGTGACTTACTCTTTTCTTATGGGAAAACCTCCAGGTTTGGTAGTTGGGACGTTTGTATAAACATAACAGAAACAACCTGGACACGGCTAGCACGGATTGTCAAGGATAGGAGGACGTGTGGTGTATTTGGTGAAGACACGTGTTTCATCCATAGGGAGCCGAAAGGTTTTGATGATTTCAGAGAGAAACTATGTCGAGAGATGGCTGAGAGTTAACGAGAAAGAAAAACATCTTTATTGTCGGTTCCGTTAGGATAGTTGTTTGTACAAGAAATTGTCCTTAGTGGTTACCATCACAAGCATTTATCTGCACTCGGAAAACATTTCTAATGAGCAACAGAAAAGAAAGTGAGGTAATAAGCAGTCACGATTCTGGCAACGGTCCTCCAGGTGGCGGGCGTGCCTCGTTACAAGAGAGATGAGCTAATGTACTAGACCTACGAGACACACCACGAGAAGTGTCACAACTGGACAAGCCTTTCGTCATTCAACACTTGAAAGCGACTCCATTACTTCTAAACGTCCCTACCATCAAGCACACACCATAGAGACCTTACGCGAGTGCGTGGTAGGTAGACAAACAATGAACAATATAGCCTAATTTGAAACTACCAGCGTACATTGTGTGTCTGTCTACCTACGATACAAGCACATATGGCATGTTTCGTCATTGCTTGATGATAGGAAAGTTAGGAAGTAACTGAGTCTATATAAGTATGTCTAGATCAAACTCGGCCTATATTCCAGAGTCGCAATTGTTGAATAATCTTCTTCTTCCTCGTTCGTCTTCAGACCTCGACTGCAATGACTAAGGAAGGCAGCAGTCGACTTGAGGCCCCGTGCACTTCCGTACAGCTTCTCGTGGAAGGACACTGGCTGTTGCCAAATGCTACTTCTTTTGTCGGTATACAGTGGGCAGAACTGCAAAATATGTTCTATCAGCATGGGGGATGTGCCGCAGGCACAAAGGTCTGTAGTGCCAATTCTGAACTTATTGTACAGATTGACATCTCAGTCTGTTGTGACCTGTGCGTAGTCGGAGAATTATCACCTGGTCTCGCCTGGAGAGTTGTGGTAGGCATCGTTTTATATGGGGCCAGGGTGGTCTTTTTTTCCATTTTGCACTGCACGTTGTCCTGATGAATGACGAAAGACTTGGCCAGATGCGACACTTTTTGAGGGGTGTCACGATGGTCGAGTAGCTTCAATTCTAATTCTCTCTCTCTCTCGTGGAGACACGCTTTCGTCATCTGGAGGTCCGGTGTTCGAATCCGGGCTGACCTTTTCTTCACTTTCTGTGTTGTTCGTTACATGTTTTTAGAGTGCTGACAAATACTTGTCTTGTGATCGTTGTCACTAACAAACTTTGTTTACTTCCTCGGAAACATCCACATTTGCCCTTGTTTTTACAAGATGTGTTGAAAATATATGGATTCGGCAATTAATAGTGATCACTCGAGTTGCGCTAACATGTTATGGCAGATGTGTCGGGGTCTTAGAAAGGTCACATCAGAGTCGATTTCATGGAGGTGATGAGGATGAAGGGGTAGAGGACGAAATAGGGGATGAAGAACAAGAAAAGAAAAACACGAACAAATTAAGAATAACATGAACAAAAGAAAGGATGAAGAACAAGAACACAGGGAGAAGAATTCGAACAAACGAGGAAGAACAAGACAAAAGGAAGACGAAAAATAAGAAGAAGAAAAGAACAAGGCGTGAAACAGAACAGGAAGAAGACTACGACTAAGACCAACCAAGATTACTGACGTCTCTGCTGCCTCCCATTGCCGTACGTGACTTTAGTTGGTTCCAAAATTGTTGAACACATGCTCGCTTCATTTTCTCAAAAACTGCTATGCTTGTAACAGTCATGCTTTGAAAGCAGTATTGTATTTCTTGTGACCTTAAGATTTCGTGCTTTGCGAATTCACAGGAAAGGAGTTTTTGCATAGAACAGTTTTTGTTATATAATTTTGCATACGCACAAAACAATGTTAATCAAGCCTTAAATTTTACAGTAGTCCACTAAATGTATCCAGTTCCTCTCTGAGAGCCAACAGTGGCGCAAATGTCCCTCCTACCCTTGCTTGGAACACTTCGGTGATTTTTGGGTCCATTAGTTTGTCCAGGTCAAACTTTAGCCTGGTCACATCCTTCTTTGCGACTCCCTTCAATCGCAACGCATGGTCATCATAACCAGATCGTGGTCGCTTCCTATGTCCGCTCCGGGGAAACCTCTTGTTTTGTCGGTGTTGATGCTCGATCGGAACCTCCTCTGGACCAGTATATAGTCGATCTGGCTATGCACTTCATTGCTTGGGTTATGCGTACACTGGTCCTGTCAATATTTCTCTATGCGTGTGAGACATGGACAGTTACAGCTGACCTTCAACGAAGGATTCAGGCCTTGGAGATGAGATGTTTCCGAAGACTTTTAAACGTCACGTACAAAGATCGAGTTACAAACGAGGAAATCCGAAATAGAATTACGACGGCAATAGGGCCTTTCGAAGATCTCTTGGCAACTGTCAAAAGAAGGAAACTCACTTGGTACAGTCACATATCGAGATCAAATGGTCTTGCAAACACAATCCTCCACGGGAAGGTGCATGGCAGACGACGAAGAGGCCGGCCCAAAAAGAGATGGGAAGACAACATAAAAGAATGGACCAGTCTCCGACCAGAAGAGTCACAGGCAGCGGCGTCTGACAGAGAGGGATGGCGTAGAGTTGTGAGGATGTCTTCATGTGTGCGCCAACGACCTCACCGGGATGACCTGACCTAACCTGACCTGACACTAAATGGTGACGAATTTGACCGTCTCAATACTACATGTGGTAGCATTCGGTGACAAGCAGGGAACTCTACTCCATAAGTTTAAATGTTCTTTGCTATCGAAGTGTTATGCTTCTTTTCGCGGCATGGGTCCTTGAACGGGATCTTGAGATCTTCACATGACCCAAGATCATCACGACAGTCTCGTTTTACAAAGCAGAAAAATCAAGTAGCAAATTGTTGCTGGAGGTGTCAGCAGTTGGGATGTGAACTGCTCTATTCTGACGACTCGAATAGATTAACTACTGCTAAGGGCTGGATAAAGTGCAACCCATATCGTTGCCCAAATGATTCTTTCCTCTCCGAGCACATGCTCTTCACATTTATTCCAGTACTTTTTTGGGGGAGAGGGAATGAAGTGGCAATTCTTTAACATTACGCGACTTGGTATGTGTGGCAACTTGACCTTTCACTGCAGCCCACACACGATCTATGGGGTTGAGGTGTGGAAGATACGGTGGTAGGCGAAGACAAATGTGGCCATGCTATGTAATTACCTTGTCAATTAAAAATATTTTTGTCTTCATAGCCGATAAAGCTAATGTTAAATTGTTGGGACAAATAAGGATATTTTCTTTTACAAGCCAATTCACGATTACTTGGTTCGTGCTTGATGTAATTATAATGTTGTCTTCGTGCGCTACAACATGATGATAGGATGCTTTGTCCATTACAAGACATGACGGCTTATCCAGACTGGAAAGAAGTGTGTTCCACAACCATCTCCATTCATTTCAGTGTGGTTGTCCCTACCACCTGTAGACTGCTTGAAAAAGAAGTAGCGCCCCATGTAAGACCATTTTCTTTGTTACCTGCATGAGCTATTACAATGTGTTGACCCTAGCTACACTAGTGAATGGAGCTATTACAATGTGTTGACCCTAGCTACACTAGTGAATGGAGCTATTACAATGTGTTGACCCTAGCTACACTAGTGAATGGAGCTATTACAATGTGTTGACCCTAGCTACACTAGTGAATGGAGCTATTACAATGTGTTGACCCTAGCTACACTAGTGAATGGAGCTATTACAATGTGTTGACCCTAGCTACACTAGTGAATGGAGCTATTACAATGTGTTGACCCTAGCTACACTAGTGAATGGAGCTATTACAATGTGTTGACCCTAGCTACACTAGTGAATGGAGCTATTACAATGTGTTGACCCTAGCTACACTAGTGAATGGAGCTATTACAATGTGTTGACCCTAGCTACACTAGTGAATGGAGCTATTACAATGTGTTGACCCTAGCTACACTAGTGAATGGAGCTATTACAATGTGTTGACCCTAGCTACACTAGTGAATGGAGCTATTACAATGTGTTGACCCTAGCTACACTAGTGAATGGAGCTATTACAATGTGTTGACCCTAGCTACACTAGTGAATGGAGCTATTACAATGTGTTGACCCTAGCTACACTAGTGAATGGAGCTATTACAATGTGTTGACCCTAGCTACACTAGTGAATGGAGCTATTACAATGTGTTGACCCTAGCTACACTAGTGAATGGAGCTATTACAATGTGTTGACCCTAGCTACACTAGTGAATGGAGCTATTACAATGTGTTGACCCTAGCTACACTAGTGAATGGAGCTATTACAATGTGTTGACCCTAGCTACACTAGTGAATGGAGCTATTACAATGTGTTGACCCTAGCTACACTAGTGAATGGAGCTATTACAATGTGTTGACCCTAGCTACACTAGTGAATGGAGCTATTACAATGTGTTGACCCTAGCTACACTAGTGAATGGAGCTATTACAATGTGTTGACCCTAGCTACACTAGTGAATGGAGCTATTACAATGTGTTGACCCTAGCTACACTAGTGAATGGAGCTATTACAATGTGTTGACCCTAGCTACTTGGAATTTCCCTTCTCTTGTTTTCGTCCAGTTCTTGTCATTCGTTCTCCTGCGCTCACGAATCTGGCTAAGTTATTTGCATCGTGCGGCAGTGAGGTGCGGTTTCTCATAAAATATGTTCAAGCCACTAACAGATTTCCAAAAAGTTAAAATATTGCTGCACCAACCACTCTCCAAAAAGAGGTTTTTGAAATGACAATATCGCAATGACTTTGCAGCCGAACCCTTAATTTACGAAGTGTATCAAGTTCATGTTCCCTAAAAATTGTCACAATCTCACGTCCAACAACATCTTTGTTGAAATCTTCGGTTTCCCTTTCCTGCCTTGTTGGATTGTATTACTCATAGATTTTAAGTTATGTTTTATCCAAAGTGAAAAAAGATATTCTATCTTTGCCTAGAGCATGTTGTGTTCTCTTCTTAGGACCTTGTACGTCATGATATGAACGTCCCCTTCTGGCTTCTCTGCATAAGAGTTTTTTACTAATCCCAAATAAGTAATAACTTACAAGAGAACAGTTTTAGATAGGCAAAACAAGATCGTGATATTAATACTCACACCAAATTTCATGACGTTCTGTCAAGGAGATTATTTAATATAAATCGCTAAAGTTGTTCAGCAATTTTAGAACGAACTATAGAACAATGACATCTTAAAAGACGCGACAAAAATTATACCTGAACTTCGACAAATGGCAGAACGTTCGACCAGAAATCAGACCCGACACACACAAGTCATTTAATATCTCTCCCCCCCCCCCCCCACGAGTCATAATATCTCTCCCCCCCCCCTCCCTACAATATTTCTTCCCCACCCCCCACATCTTTAACGCTAATTCAAGCCATGTCTTGACCAAAAACAAACAAAACCCGATCTGGGGACGAATAGCATGGCAGACCGCTACATAGTTACTACTGATTGAAACCTGAGAGTGTGCAACAGGTCTTGCCATATCAAATAGGTGATGGTGGTCGGTGTGGCAAAGTGTACAAACTTGTATTGGAATTCACGAAAAAGCAATGTAACTATAGGAAACCCATGCGAAGCCCATTTGAAAAATGAGCGCCGAAGACGGATGCACCATTTGCAAAACCAGTAGAGCGTACTTCGTCTTAGGATTCAAGCGAGGCTAACATGGAATACAACAAAATTGGATCCGGTTGGAAAATGTGCCCAAGTGTTTTAGATGACATTATGGTACCTAGTGTGTGATCTCTTCATTGACACTCTGGCATCAACGGCACACGTATGGGAATGGATAGAGGCGACATTTTCAAGTTTATGAACGATCCCCACATATGTCTAGCACAGAGAACGGAGTAGGAGTGCGTACAACCAGGGAGCTAAGTGAACCATTAGTATCTACACCGCGATATTAACTGAGAGAAAATGAGCACCTATGGGTTTGCCTTGAGTGAAGTGACGTCGATTCTTGATGAAACAGAACGGAAATGTATGTTGAAATCTTCAGAAGTGGCAAACCCCTGTGTTTAAGGTAATGTTTCAACTAGCAAAGAATCATGGGTTGGTGAGGGTGAGAGAAGAAGAGGTGGAAATGTGGACCAGAATTAAAGAATGGTATATCCCAATATGGCGTCGGAGTAACAGAGTGGTAAAGCGCTGTTGGAAGCAGTGTTGCTATGGGACCGATTGTCTGTATCTTCATTAACCTTGTCACACTAGACAGCGATGTATAGGCCCAACACTAACTGGCTTTAGGATTATCCAGTACATGATTGCAGTGGTGATGGATTGTTAGATTGCCAGTCCCATACACTATTTTCTATAGGCACCTGTACCAACCTTCCAGTAAGGAAACAATGGCCCCTCTCGAGTAATTTGACCTGGAGGCGAGTCTGTTGAGGGACTATCAGCAGCATGAGCAGACAACAGAGACGGTGATCGTATGTTTGCATTACATTCTGGTTGTTATATGCTGCCACTTACCTTCAGGACGCTACTACCACCAAGATATGCATGCGAGCATTGACATCCTAACTTTGCCAACGTTTTATCTTATGCTAATACAGAACTGAAGACCTGCACAAACAGATGTCTCGTCACATACTATAGGTTAGTTGACATGAGGACATCGTTAGACCTGCACAAACAGATGTCTCGTCACATACTATGGGTTAGTTGACATGAGGCCATCGTTAGACCTGCATAAACAGATGTCTTGTCACATACTATGGGTAAGTTGACATGAGGACATCGTTAGACCTACACAAACAGATGTCTCGTCACATACTATGGGTTAGTTGACATGAGGACATCGTTAGACCTACACAAACAGATGTCTCGTCACATACTATGGGTTAGTTCACATAAGGCCATCGTTAGACCTGCACAAACATATGTCTCGTCACATACTATGGGTTAGTTGACATGAGGTCATCATTAGACCTGCACAAACAGATATCTCGTCACATACTATGGGTTAGTTGACATGAGGACATCGTTAGACCTACACAAACAGATGTCTCGTCACATACTATGGGTTAGTTGACATGAGGTCATCATTAGACCTGCACAAACAGATATCTCGTCACATACTATGGGTTAGTTGACATGAGGACATCGTTAGACCTACACAAACAGATGTCTCGTCACATACTATGGGTTAGTTGACATGAGGACATCGTTAGACCTGCACAAACAGATGTCTCTGTGTGTGTACAAAAAAGTGGCAACGAAGTAAAGGGCACACCCTCAGAAAGGAGCCTGACATTATTACCAGACATACGTTTGATTGGAACCCATAGAGAAAGCAACCTGTGGGAATGCCAAGGAACACCTGGCAAATAACAATGAAAGAGAATATGTTGTGGCGATATGTCACCACAGGGAATAAATGAATGATGATACAAACGTGATAGCGAGGATAAGAACTGATTCAATCGATCAATCAAACAAGACCTGTCAGCTTTATGTGGAGCTCAAGTCCTTGCATCCTGGGTCACCGTTACGGCTCTGCGCACCTTGTCCCTGTTTCCATTATGTGTACATTGGTCTGCCTCTACTTCTCTTGCCTTGGGGATTCCAATGCAGAGATTGTCTTGTAATGTTAAACTAATATGTTTCTAAGAATCTGTGTCCCTGCACTCCAGGCATATCCATAGGTGTTCAGTCTCTCTCAACAAATGGTGTAGGGTCTGCATGGTGATGGTCCCTGTATCTCGCTGGTTGTACTGTTTCCTGCTCCGCATCCCATGTGCTCCACTCACCTCGAATCGTGTTTGATGTCAAAACTTTGCAGTCTGTGAATTGCTGATTCATCTATTGTGCTGTCTTCCATCCAACAGTTGGTCATTGTTTGATTTCAAAATGTCATTCATATTCATTACAAACGTGCCCATGATGGGAGCTTGTGAAGCCAGGATGTCAGTTCTTTCGTTGCCCTGAACCCATTATGACCAGAACAGTAGATCAACTAGTAACTCCCCTATATAAAAAGCTGAGATATCCTACAAAACAATTTCTTAACGGCTGTTGGCATAAGTATATTTTACTGGCTAAACATCACAATACAAAAGGCGACAGAAGATTTCATTGCACTGGTGAACTTATATAAATACAATAAAGAAATAATCTTCAGCTTCATATCAAATCCATTCTATTATATGGCTCTAAAACTGGGAATACAACTAAAATAACAACGAAAAAAAACTTTAATAAATAGGTTCCTTCACAGAAAAAGAGAGTGCGAAATAGTATGATATAATCACTAATGCGTTGCTGTTGGAAAGAACCAGCGGCGGTGATGGCGATTGATAGGATACACATTAAAGTAACCTGCTCATAGTATCACAAGACAGGGCTCGAGACAAACATCAAAGAGGCAGGAAAGACTTGCAAGTGCTGGAACGGATGTCCTAGGTCAGGAGCTGGAAAGTTGCGATCGATTGATTGATTCTAAAACAAGACAACGTGGAAAGGAACTGGCCACCCATTGAGCCTTACAAAAGATGAAACCTCGTACAATAAAATCAGAAACACTTCATCCCCAACGATAGTATCTGCGATGAGACTAGCAATACCCTTACCCGCCTCCGTCCTCGTTGGCCTTTATACATAAGACACGCACGTCAATGTCTCCAACAAAGTCATGGCTGTGGCTTTGTTTATTATGCGAATTGCGATGCATTAAGTTCTGCGTCCCAGTTGGGATGTATGTGGGGTGGGGGAGAGGGGAGTGTGTGTGTGTGTGTGTGTGGCGGTGCCAAATCCATCCGTCTAGGCATACATTTGCGTACTTTCCTAGCCTTTAGCTGTCCTCATTCTACCGGCAAGGCAGCTTTGACTTTCCTTAGTCTTTCTGTACTAACAAGCCTGTTCTATCCCAACACGAACACAAGACAGCAAGGAAGGTAATTGGTCACTCCACCTCATAAAACCTAAGATCACGTACATTACAGTCTCTAACAACGACCTGCCTATGGATTTCCTATAACATTAACATAATAACAATATGAAAAAGCTATGAATGTAACAGCAAACACAAAGACACCACAATCATGTTTACTCACAATTACTTGAGGAAGCAGTCGAGATGAGGGCCGCCCCTTGGCCCACACCCAGACCACTCCCCGCCTCCATTGCCAGACAGAAGAAACCTTGGTGTGTCAGTTATGAATCTGGTTGGACTTGGGCGTCATTTCTGCAAGCATAAATAACACGAACGTAAAGTCTAACCTGGCAGACTGATAACATCGCACATTGCTTCCTCCAGGCGACTGATACATACAGACCAGAGGAAGGGGGCGGGGCAGAGATGCTGGAAGCTGGGTCAAAACAACAAAATCAATACACTCGCGTATGAGCGCAATAACAGATGTCATCGCTATAAATAGACACAGAAACAAACAGTAGGGCCCTGGAGATAAGTCGCAGTTTCGGGGTCAGATTAAATTTACTGACCAAGACCCCAACTCACGTCAGGTGAGACGTGCTGGCCAACACACCGTCTCCCGTCAGGATAGGATAAACATACTGAACAAAAGACACCAATATCCGTAAGGTGAAAAATGCTGACCAAGACCCCAATATCCAACAGGTGAAAAGTACTGACACCCAAGACCCTTATTTGCGTCAGGTGAAAAGTACTGACACCAAGACCCTTATTTGCGTCAGGTGAAAAGTACTGAACAAGACCCTTATTTGCGTCAGGTGAAAAGTACTGACACCAAGACCCTTATTTGCGTCAGGTGAAAAGTACTGACCAAGACCCTTATTTGCGTCAGGTGAAAAGTACTGACCAAGACCCTTATTTGCGTCAGGTGAAACGTACTGACCAAGACCCTTATTTGCGTCAGGTGAAACGTACTGACCAAGACCCTTATTTGCGTCAGGTGAAACATACTGACCAAGACCTTTATTTGCGTCAGGTAAAACGTACTGACCAAGACCCTTATTTGCGTCAGGTGAAAAGTACTGACCAAGACCACAATCATACGTCAGGGGAAACATCCTGATCTCAAGACCACACCTGACATCAGGGTCAAGTGAAACACTGACCAAAAACCTGACATAAAGTGCACGCCATTCAATTGACAGCAGGATGTGTTACATCAGTCTATCTAACGAGATGGGAATCGATACCATGATCTCCATTGTGGTAAGCCTGTTGAGGAAACTAATATTGCATTACAGCCAGGACAGTGAAGAACTCATAAAGAGTAACTTCAAACAACTAGATGGTTTGTACACTTAGATGGGGAAGAGTGTGCGGCGGAACAATTGTCATACTGTGGGAACACGGATTCAGAACCTCGGAATGGTCAAAGTTTTGTAATAAAATAAAACTAACATGCACACTATGTGGAGACTGCAGCTTTTATTTCTCAGCTCGATGGAATTCCAGTGGCAACCCAAGCAAAACATAGGCCGTGATGATAGGCAGACAACTGTAATTAACGAATAGAATATACTTAGCAACTGAAGTAATTATGCCGCGTAGATTACACAAAGGAATTTCACAATTCAAGATATCTGGAAATGATAACAATGTTAGAAAACCTAGATATATGCAGCAAATGTCTGCGCGTAATTACAAATATATTTTGGCAAAAAATAGCAGCAATTCTGACAGGAGATGAAGTATGAAGCTTCGTAAGTATAAAACAAGGTATACGATAAGGATGTATATTACCACATGGGCTATTCGATCTGTACAGTGAACTCGTATTACGGTTTAGTGTGGAAATGCCAGGTATTTTGTTGGTGGACAATATAAACAATATGAGATATGTAGACGATACAATATTGATAGCAACAACTGAAATAATATCTGCGAAATGTGGTAGATGTGTGGTGGTCAATAACAATAGGAGAAAGGGCAATCCCTAAATTGCAAAAAGACGGAAGTGATGATGATCTGGAAGGGACAAAAACAAGTGAGTTGCAACATAGGAGTGAAAGGGAAGATAGTACACGAACAAACAGTTCGATATTTAGGGACTCGAATAACGTTAGACGGGAGATAAGAAGCAGAAAGGAACAGACAAAGGCGGCGTTCCAGAAAATGACAAATACATTACTGGTATGTAACAAATCAGTCTCTTGAAGTAAGAACATATGTAATTCAGTGGAATATAATTCCGATATAGACTTATGCTTGTGAATCATGGACGATAAGTAAACGCGCAAGTGGTTCATTACAGGCTGCAGAGATGTATTTTATTGATGCATGTTCAGAATGTCATTGACAGACAACAAATCTAATGATTATTTATTATTGGAAATGAACGCACAACGCAAACTTTTCAACAACATTAGAAAGAAACAATCAATGTTTTTCGGACATATCATGGCCAGTGAAGGTATGGTAAACATTACAACACGCAAGATTCTAGGTAGGAAAGACAGAGACATAAAATAATGAACGGTCTGATTACGTGGCATGAAAGAGCATTAACGACATAACTTCTTAATTCGTTCTCAATCTGCCACTACCAAACCCCGAAAGGGTAATTAGCAGACTGAAGTCCAGAGAACGGAATGCGTTGTGTTGTAGTTTACTGCTTGGCTGCGATATTTGCACCTTTCGGTCTAACACATCCGACTTCAGCAAGCATTTTTTTGAGTATCTGGTTAGCATTCCCTCTTCGATCCCTTCTCCTTAGCCAGTCTGCCCTGCTGCAGCCTGTTATCCAGGGTCACTTCGTGAGGGTGTAGAAGGGTCTTGGCAGCTATGGTTCGCTGGCCCTGAAGCTAGCAGTCAGCTATGGGTCGCTGACCACTGCAGCTCATGCGCTGCTCAGCATCTTGATCCCCAAAAACATAACTGATTTTCAATCACCAAAGACAGAGTTGTGGAGGTCCATAGTGTGATTCATTTTTTTCAACCCGCCGCCACTCGAGTGAGACAAGGAGATGCTGCAAACATGCTTAATCACAAACATCAAAACAGAGCAATGACTATCATCTCGGATTCACCTGATGAGATAATCATGAGGAAAACGCCGACAGAACGGGTCAAGCGCTAGTTCACGATGGACTCTTCGTTGGAGATGCGGTTGGCAGGAGGAGATACTCCGTCTATTTCAGTCAAGGCAAGGGAGTTAAGTGTTACTATTTATAGACAATACTGTAAGAAAAATGTTTGCATTGTTAAGAGTACTTGCTAGTTTCTATTTAGCTGAACCGACGCTAATGCACTCAAGGCAGACTCAAAAGTGCTTAATTTATGTTAGCATAAGGCGGGGGATATGTATGCTCGCTGGTTCTAACACACTATCGATTCGTCATGTCACAATAACAAAATACGACGGAAATGCATCGCAAACGTCATATGCCATGATGGTACAATCTGCAAGGCTTTCCTCTGCCCATCTGTCAATGGTATCCTATCACTTAGAAAGCGATTGACATATATTTATATATACTTTGATATAAAGGCAAAAGGCCGCCGTCCATCGTAGACAATGATGGCATCATTAATTTTACTAGCGCTATTTTTAGTAAGGATTAACTTCGCTACTGTTTATCCTCACTCTCTCGTCTCGTCGACCCCAGTGGCAAGTCAAGGACAAGCCACTAGGGGGCGACTACAAGATGCAGGAGACTCCGCATCAAGTACCCGCGAATAAGACGGCGGAGTCCACAGTCGAACCCACACCCTCTGATCACGAGGCTGATGGCTTAACCCATTCGCCACGGAATATATATATATATATATATATATATATATATATATATATATATATATATATACACACATACATACATACACACACATACATATACAGGGCTTGACAATAGCGCTCGTCTGTGACGAGAAATAATTTTTCCTTGACGAGTAAGGAAAAAGCCGGTTTGAATCGTTTATTCCGTTTTTAATCGTTGACATATAACGACTCTCGCACGATTATAAATGATATTAGGGTTCGAATAGATTGTACACTAACTAGCTTTGAATGGGGAATCTAAATGGAACTCCACTCTAAACTCACTAAAACCTAAATGGTACTACAGTGCTAAAACTACCGTACCAATAATGTTCAATGACACACACGCCATGCCTCGAACAGTAGTGCATTTTCTCAAAATGTAAGCAAGACATATATTTTGGTTCGGTGCGCATTGTAATGTAGTAGTAAAAGTGGATTAGTGCCAAGTTTAAATTTGTTAACATAAATTGTATGAATGTAGTCATTGACTGACTGGTAAGCTATTAAAATGTGTCCAAGTTATATATATATATAAATATAAAATCTCTCATTTCCCTCCCCCCCCCCCTCTCTCTCTCTATATATATATATATATATATATATATATATATATATATATATATATATATATATATATATATATATATATATATATATATATATATATAAGAGAGAGAGAGAGAGAGAAGGAAAAAGAGAGCCAATACAAACTTGGCCATAAAATGATTACGTGTTTAAGAAATTGAATGACAGATTTTGGAATCATTTTGCATTCACTAGGATTTAGGTCGTTTCTGTTTGGTGACCAAATTGTTGAAGGTATAAAAGTCTCACGTTCAATAAAATGAGCAGTTTCTCTCTCGACCATGATGAACTGATGCACCATCTTGTTGCATGATAAACCAGTCTGAAAATGCTCGAATTTCTGGAAGATGATGTTGCTCCAGCAGAACATCCCGGTAGTGGGCATCGTCTATTTTCATACCTGCCTCGGTACAGTGAGCAGACGTATGCCATAGGCTAGACACCCCGAGAGAAACCATTATCGATTTGGTGAAAGTTGGTTGCAAGCGAAACAATTTCTTTTACACCAAGTTTACAGGTTCTGATTTTGGTGTATAAGTGATCATTTGAAAGCACTGCGGGATACCAACAGTGAACAACTTATCATCGGTAAATCAAATGAAATTTACCATGTGCCTGAATATCTGTTTAGCAGCAATCGCTGCATGTCTTGTCGTATTCTTAGCTTCTGTTAGTTCAGTCGCTCTCAGTTGTTTTTTCAAACATTTAAGTTTAAAATCTTTCTCGGTGATTTTTCTGGTTTAACAATAACTATTGAACATAAGCAATGTTCTGGTCAGTGCACATATCGCGGTCTTCCACTTCCGACACTGCTCTGTTTGGCCGAACCAGTTTCATCAACTTTGAGCAAAAGTTTGTCCAAACACCACGCGACGAACCTTTGTCTGGAAAAAAACACTGTCCCGAAATGTACCTTTCCAAATCGCGTGTCTTTCTTCTGGGTGGAACGACATTTTGGAGCAGACGGATCTAATGATGTTATAAAATATTTTTTTTTTAAACATGGGCAATTAAAAAAGAAAGGAAACAATTACTGCACACATTTCCATTAGTTGTCAACTAACAATCACTTTATGGTGAATTTGTATTGACTCCTACATGCATACATTCATGAGGGGTGCTCCGAAAGTAATGCTTTTCTATTTTATTTTATAATGTCCCACGACAGAAGAAGAGGATTTTGGCAGTACAGTTTGAACCTTCCCGCCAATATCCGTAACATTTGGTTTTCGTTCAACAAGTGGCGGTCTGTCATGGAAGTGCGTTGTAATCAGATGTGCGTTATTGAATTCCTCAATGCTGAAAAAGTTGCCTCACCTGTCATTCATCGACGCTTGCTGAACGTTTATAGAAACCAAACAGTGGATGTCAGCACAGTGAGGTGGTGGGATGTACGTTTCAGCAGTGGCGAAAGCGACGTGAAGGATACGCCGCGTTCAAGACGACCATGCACAGCTGTCACACCACGCAATGAAGAACGTCTTGATCAGATCATCTACGCAAATCGGATGGTTACGACCAGGGAATTGTCTACGGAGCTGGATATCAGCTTCAATGCGTTGGAAACGATGGTGGTAACGTTGGATTATCACAAAGTTTGGACAGGTCAGTCCCACAAATGCTCACACAGGAACAGAAACAACAGTCATGACCTCTTGAATCATTACGGGGATGAATGTGACTTTTCTGGAAGGCCTCATCACAGATGATGAGACGAATTGTCACCACTGCGCTCCTGAAACCTAGACAAACCATCAACTCTTACCGTTACATCGCGACGCTGACTAAGCTGAAAACTCTCATTCCCATGGTCAAATCAAAGTAGTAACGTCTGCCCCGCTCGTCTGGTTTGTTCGCAGTAATGCTTTCCTCTTACGTGTGTGATCCTCATTTGTCGCATTGCCAAAGATGGCGAAACAATCGATCAACGTATTTGCACCAAATTTTGTGAACTTAGTGAAACCTGTAAATTTACGTACTCATACAGTTACAGTCAGACTACGGGGTGATTGGTGAACCTGTGGAATGTGATGCTTAGCAAGAAACCGTTGCACAAGTTGCAATATGTGGACATACAAGTTGTCATGTTAGATGTAAGTCATTTGCTGGCTTTTTGCGACGTGTGTCCTTCAAAACTTGACAATAATAATTTGTATTGATTGACATGATACATACATCCCTTCTGATCGAAATAAGTCCGATATTGTTTCCAATTGTGATGATTGCTGGCATTCAAGACAGTTCATCGTGCTCAATACTTTCACTGTAATCTTTAAAAGGTTAATATCATACATAAACGTCTATGTTGCTATTTTTACAAACCTCATAGAAGACTAATTTTCATTATGTCAATAAATGTTTCGCTAAGTTTTTGACAGAACCTGATGCAAATTCATTTAGATTTTGTTTTTCACTGTGACAATGCAACGAATTCAGTTCACACTGAAAGCACTACTGCAAATGGCAGACGTGACTCAGTCTACATGCATGTTATAAAAGGTGACTAACGAGAGTTGGGTATGGGGGCCAACAGCCTCGTAGTATAAAACACATTGCTACAGAAACCTCCACTGCAAAAGCACATATGGTATTTGGTACAGGCTCCTAAAGGATGTCAGTTATAGTGGTGGCAAGGGGTCTCCAGCTGGTCAAGACAAAAATCAGTTTTCAGAGAAGTGCAATGTCACTATTTTGCTGTGTGGTTTCATTCAGAGCAACTGTTTTTACATGACGAGGTCGCACGACCTTCATTAGTTACATCTTACCCCATACCCGGAAACAGCGATCCTATTATCTTTGCCCCAGGAACTACTCAGGTCACTACTGTTATTTGCCCTTTTTTTGTCCTATTCTCAAGCGGAACATGATCGCCTGTTCCGCTCGATAAAGGCAGTGATAGTTGTATCTTGTTCGGTCGACTTTCCTTATGACTTGGACAAGGGTCTGTTTTCTTGGAAGATGATCATGTTTGCTCTTTATGTCCTCGTGGTGCACCATCTTTTCCTAACTCGCCTACTTTCTCGTTTTTTGTTATGCAAGTGTCATGATATCCACTGTAGCACGGCGTATTATTATTGTTGCTGTTAGTTCGCCCAAGGCTTGTTT
Organism: Ariolimax columbianus; assembly: GCA_036924085.1. Taxonomy (NCBI): domain Eukaryota; kingdom Metazoa; phylum Mollusca; class Gastropoda; order Stylommatophora; family Arionidae; genus Ariolimax; species Ariolimax columbianus. Next base: position 102,889,885 of record JAVGWX010000005.1, read on the forward strand.
AAGATGCGGCAGTTTATCATTCTTGAGAGTTTGCAGAACTGATATTACATCTGTAAGTAATCCAACCTACTGACATTGGCGTGTGTTGTTTATTTATGCAGCAATACTTCGTGCATGTACTTCAGCAGAGTGGTTCGAACATAATTGTCCAGTGGGTATACTAGTGGCTTCATTTTCTTGATCTGTGTAGACTATATAGATTCATACGTTTTCATTCTTTACTTCATCTGGATAGATGCTTCCATGTTGTACAGTTATTCAATCTTATCACATGCCGATGTCCTTCTTTAGAGAGAATATTGCTCTCATTTGGCTCATGTGGTAGTTATGAAAGCTTTTCTGCTGAGATTTGTTGTTCTACCCATGTGGTTGGAAGAGCTATTGGATTTACCTCAGTAGTATTTGGCAATTCATCTTTATATGTTCTGATTAATTTCCTGGACCTATGTATAAAGATACTTCTCTTCCATCTTTCATTGAATGTGATGTCATGCCTTTGGTGTCATGTCAATCAAATACAGGTGTGATTTTTATTCATTTTGTTTAATTATAGTGGTCTTCATGGCGCCTGTAATCACCCGAAGCACTTGGCCTTGCGCCGTATCTAAAGTTTGTAGGTGTAATTAAGCTTCTGTGGACCATTCTGCTGATCAACAATCCACTAATCGTCTTTTTAAACCTCATTGTATAATTTTGTACAGTGGTGTTTCGTTCGCTCCCCAATTTGAGCCAACTATTTTCCTCCGCATTTTGAGTTTTCTTGCACTGGCCTGCATGTTATTCTGTATATATAATGTGATGCCCAGATTTAACAGATCATCGTCTATTCGGGTCTGTGTATTCCCGAGTCGCACTTCACCTGCTTCTTTGCTTGAGAGCGCCAAGAGTTTTGTTCCGGATTGTCCTGCACCATCCATTTCTCTATCTGCCCCTGTTATCGTTGCTTCTTGTATTTGCTTTGTTTGAAGTTTGTAGGTGTTTTTCTACACACCACAGCATTAGGTCGTCTTGATTTCCGGTTAGTGCAGGAACGACTTGATCCATTTTCTCATATTACCATTGATGCCATTCCGTTGTACTATTAGTCGAGAATTTCATTTATTATCGAAGGCTGAAAATTCATCCTTTTTGTCTTTTCTTGAAAGGCCTCTTCGACAATTTGGGACAAGTATGTGATTTGGTCTTCTGTGCTGCTACTCTCTCGTGGCCGTTCATGTTCTGGTATTAGTAGTTTTTTTTTATGTTTCTGGGTACCATCCTCGTCATTGTCTTGCAACTGGTGACAACACCCATCTCCCTTCTAAAAAAAACTTTTTTAATGTCGGGAACATATACACCTCCATTTATGTCTGCGGCACATCCTATTATAATTGTATATTTGTAGAAGTGTGTACATTGCTACATTAGTATTTTATTCGTAATACCATCTGGACCTGGTGATTTGACGTCTTTTAGTTTCCATAAGGTTTGTTTTGAATTCTTTAGTAAAAGGTTAAGACATTAGATCCATGCTGTTTCTCTTGATTTTATTGTAGGTTATTACTTGCCGAATGTCTGTTTCTACGTGGTTTGACGGTGATGTACCTCTCATTCACATACTGGGTATATATAAATTAGCTGCTAGTTTTCCGGCCAATTCTAGTATTGTTTGTCATTGAATGATTATCGTAGCTTAGTTAGTTTACACAACTTACTCTCTTCCTTCACCAAGTCTAATTCGTGTTTTTTTGTCTTTTTCCAGCGTCCTCTGAGCTTCTAGTTTCCCCGTCTTGAATTTTGCTTTGGTCTGTTGTAGCGTGATATGGTTCTGTTGTGATGGTTTTATCTCTGTGATATGCCTCGCCTAGTTCATCTCCTCATGTAGTGTTTGTAGTGTGTTCATTCAGCATAGTACATAATTCTTCCTCGCTCCACTTGGTATTGTCTTGTTTGCAGCTTGGTATACTCGCTTATTGAACTCCCCGTAGACTATATTAATGTCTATGTCTAGCACTCTAATATCCGTTGTGACCAGGTTTGCTAATGTTGGCATGTGCATCAATGATTTTTTTAAATTTGGTAATTCCATTTTGGTTGCCTTGGAATATATTGATTATTCTTTTAATGTTGATAAATATTGGGTGATAACTTCCGTTTTATTTCTCTTTCCGAATTCCTGCCAGGTCCAGTGTGCATAATGCCTAGTCTGTGTGTATAGATAATATGACATCTTCTGAAGTAGAAGGCAGGGTGGAGTGGTGGTGTAGTCATATTAGGATTGTCTAATATAAAATCGTTGTCTTCCCAGTGTTCTAACTCTTCTCTCCTCTCTTCTGTCTAATCTATTGCATCCACAATTTTGGTGGTGGCTGTTGAAGTCACTCACCGCTGGAGACAGCAACACTTGACATGGTTGAAGTCACTCACCGCTGGAGACAGCAACACTTGACATGGTTGAAGTCACTCACCGCTGGAGGCAGCAACACTTGACATGGTTGAAGTCACTCACCGCTGGAGGCAGCAACACTTGACATGGTTGAAGTCACTCACCGCTGGAGACAGCAACACTTGACATGGTTGAAGTCACTCACCGCTGGAGGCAGCAACACTTGACATGGTTGAAGTCACTCACCGCTGGAGGCAGCAACACTTGACATGGTTGAAGTCACTCACCGCTGGAGACAGCAACACTTGACATGGTTGAAGTCACTCACCGCTGGAGACAGCAACACTTGACATGGTTGAAGTCACTCACCGCTGGAGGCAGCAACACTTGACATGGTTGAAGTCACTCACCGCTGGAGGCAGCAACACTTGACATGGTTGAAGTCACTCACCGCTGGAGACAGCAACACTTGACATGGTTGAAGTCACTCACCGCTGGAGGCAGCAACACTTGACATGGTTGAAGTCACTCACCGCTGGAGGCAGCAACACTTGACATGGTTGAAGTCACTCACCGCTGGAGGCAGCAACACTTGACATGGTTGAAGTCACTCACCGCAGGAGGCAGCAACACTTGACATGCTCAGTCAGGAGCATATCGCTCGAGGAGCACTATAAGTTGAGGAGATCCAGTTCCAGAGTGTCCTTCTTTATATGATTATTTGGTATTCTGTACCTTTTTTGCGCTCCTTGTATTTTATTTCTTAAAGGTCAAATAAGTTAACCCACTATTCACGAAGGAAATAAATGTATGTTATACACAAGAAATTTACAGGAAGGAAAACAGTTTAGAATATGGAGTTATCAATGCTTCAGTGGACAGACAAAAAAAGTGGAAGAAGGGAGGCATACTAACATTAACACCAAGAATACACAGAAGATCTATAGCCTCGATACGATACCGGGTACTCTTAGTCACAAGCCGTTTCTCGTGACAATATAGCAGGACCGATTCGTGTTAAACAGCATATTATTTTCCATGGCACATGCTGTTCAGTTCGAAAAGAAAGTTGAAAGCGAATCTGAACCTGTTACCGTAATATCTTGGCGTGTTCCTCCGTCCTGTACAAGCTATCATTTGATTATTCTATTTCCTTCCGCTCCAGTTATTGAAACATAGATCCGCCACAGCATTAGGCCCCCTTATCCTGCCCTTTTTGAAGTGGAGCTTGTAACCAATCAGTTGCAGTAGCTGTTCCGAAGCAATGATTTTACATGATGGGATTGCACTCCCAATACACAACTCTCTTTAGTAGCTCTTTGCCACATGCAAGGATTGTGACACTGGTCGTATTCTTTTGATACATGGTACCACTCATAAATTATTGCACATGAGAGGTGGGATGGACGTGTATCTACAATGTGAACGTGCAATCTACACACTGCACGGCAGCTGTTGCTCATATACAAATCTATCAAAACAAACCCTCTAATTTTTGAATGCATATTTACGTATAGTTAAACCCAAGTAAAATCTTTTAATCTTAAAAGATTAACGCGGGGGCTAAACAACCTGAAGAAGAAATGGCAGAACACTAACAAAACGACATAAATGAGTCTTGAGAGTCTGAGTTTTTCCTGTTACAGCATGTGGCTGCGAATCATGGACTATTACCAAAACTTCTAGAAAAAGAAACGAGTCCGTCGAGCCGAAATGTTACAGAAAAATCCTCAAAATACCCTGGACGGAGAAAAAGGCAAATATAGACATTCGGCAAGTGTTAAACATATAGGAGAACGGGTTTATAAATTTTATTTTGAACAGAAAAATAAAATACGGTACTATGGTCACATCAAAAGACACAACGGTCTTGAACGAACACTGATTGAAGGCATAGTGCCAGGCAAAAGAGGCAGGGGTCGACCGAAACGACGATGGCACCAAGATATCCAGGAATACCAAGATATCCAGGAATACCTGGCGCTTTGGCAAGATAAGACAGACAGGATGTGATGGGAGCGACGTTCTATAAAGGACATGCTACATTTTGATGAATCCTAAAAGACTCAAAATCTCTAATACGAAGAGACTATTTAGTAACGTTTCATACAATTAAATGGAGTTATCTCTTTACAAAAGAAACTTTCCAGGTGATTATAACTTTTAATCTTGGGCGTTTGGAGTTTTAACAAGGCAATGGTGAGTGGATGTCCACAAAGAAGAGAGTGGAAGAAGGAAGCAAGCACGCACACACAAGTGAGCAGAGGTAGACAAAGGGTAGGAGAGGGCTACAAATGCTAGGACTTTGTGGTTGTCTGTTATGAATGGTAACTTGGGTAGTAGAAGCTTAGAGCCACAATGAATACCTCTACAGATCATGGTAGAAGAGGAGAGACTAAGTCTGGTCAAACTAAGAACTGTTTGGCATGGAGCCGGCTACCTGTCCTAGATAGCCCCGATAGCAAGAAAATAATATCCCAACAGCCAATGGTAGGGATCAAAATGCTGAGCAACGTATGAGCTGCAGCGGTGAGCGACCCATAGCTGACTGCTAGCGTCAGAGCAAGCGAACCAGAGAACCAAGATCCCGCCACACCTCCAGGCGTAAATCCTGGATAACAGGCTGCAACAGAGCAGACTGACTAAGAACAAGGGATCTAAGAGGGAAGGATAACCCGGCACTAAGAAAATATCTGCTGAAGTAGGATGTGTTGTACCAAAAGGTGCAAATATCGCAATCAAGCTGTAAACTACGACACAGCGCATTCCGTTGTCTGGACTTCATTCTGCTACTTGCAAAGCCCTTTTCAGTGCTTGGTAGCGGGAGATTGAAAACAAACGAAGGAGTCAAGTCATGTCAAGCCAATGGTAGAGGAGGACCAGCTAAAGAAAGACATGTCTGAGTGTGTACATATGGTATCTTCAAGTTGGTTAATGACACTACATAGCGCTGGACACATTACAAGGCTAGTAGAGGATTCGTCTGTCAGGGTATAGATGCGGGGGTTCAACTTCCGTTACCGGCACGCTAAAACTGTAAATGGGTATCCGGCTTACGGCTAGAGTAGGAAAGGTAGCGAGGAAGAGAACTTGATAGTCCAGTAAGACATATTTCCTAGGGCAGACTCCTCTGACATCGTCCGCCTTGCAGGTTGGCTGAGGATATCCAAAGGCTAGGGAATCAGCTTCACAGAAATGCATGACAAATTGGTGGATGTACTGGCTCATAAAGACAGCCACAACCATGACTTTGTTAGAGCCACAGATGTGGATGGTGTTTTTTTCATAAAGTTGTTCCTCATTTGTAGTGTGCCTATCGGCAAACTGCATTCGTTCGTTCTCAATCTCCCACTACTAAACCCTGAAAGGGTAAGTAGCAGAATGTAGTCCAGAGGGCAAACTGCATTCAACTTATGCAGGCTCTTTATCAAATGGTTTTACTTGCTGTAGAGCTACAACCTTGCTGTTTAATTAATCCAACCGCAAGCAAGTTTGGGTTGTGAGGCATGCCATACAACTCCTCTTAGCCATGTCAACCCATTTGTTGATGTCCATAGGTGAACGAGAAATGATGGCCTATTATCTACCAGCAAGAACGAACCCTGTGGAAACTCTACCAAACATCGGTGGTAGTTGTTCGAAAATACTCGTGCTGAGTTTATCATAGACGTTTTTAATTTATAGCAGGTTACAGTGCCTCATCTTACATCTCGCGGCGTACTACTACTTCGTTCCTCTTCAGACTTCGATTTCAATGACTAACAACGGCAGCAGTCAATTCGAAGCTCTGCACAGTTCTGCATTTGTTGATAGGACATTGGTTGTTGTCACGCTCCTAGTTGTAATGAAATGGGAGGCTCTCCAGCAAGCTCGCGACTATGGGGATTACAGTAACGATCTCCAGATCGTTGGCAAGACTGCTGTGATACACTGTTTCCAGGCACATGCACCAGTCTTGATCAGTTCACCTGACAGTGATTACTCTTCGCTCTCACTAACCCCGGGTAGAAAAAAAAGGCAAATGTATTCACATATCGGACACTGTCGTCTAGGATAAGGTTGTAGTGCTTCATTTACTATGTCTTAGCTATTTCTGGGGTGGGATACCCAGTTTCCTTTCTATTGGTCCTGTAGTTATCTAACTTCTGGCTCCTTCCTGTACACACAGGGTTAATTTTCTACTACAACTACTAATAACTTTTATTACTACAATTATAACAACAACCATTATTTTTATTACTAATACCAGAGTAATTGCCCGTCATAAAAGACAGTATGAGTCAATCTCGTAAACTAAATTAAATGTATAAATTTAAAAATAGTACCCAACGTTGACCAGAATAGCCATTTAAGTGTTAAACTGTTGGAAATCGCCCCCTTCTCTCTCCCCCCCCCCCTAGTGTTTCAGTTTGTTGAGAACATGGTTCATCATAAAAAATTACTCTAACGATACAAAGATTTACGGGTTTCTCGGTGTTAACTCTACATGACCTTTGTACGTCCCGTGTTTTTTTTAGCATGTCTAGGGCAATTTTCTTCCAGTAAGCAATCGAAAGTGGCTTGTGATTGTCCAGTTCTTCATATGTTTGGAAGTTCTCTTGCGTTTTTTTACGATCATTTATTTCTTGTAATACATCATTTACTATACATTTTTTATAAGAAAACTAATACAAATTATTTTGTTATTTTGTAAAAGTACTGTGACAGATTTAGTATGGGCAGACAAATCTTGTCTCCCCACGGACTTCCCACCGGGACCTGACCACTCAGTCGGCGAGTACCGCGACGGATGGCGAAGTAATGACGACGCCATCTTGCAAGTAGCGCCGACAGTGAAAATAGTCTCGTGTTATAAAAAGCCTGACGGGTCTTTTCTTACAATACGCGATTGGGGAACACGAAGCATTAGACAGCACAATTTGAGAAGATCGGCTAGGAGATATTTGCAGAGAAGACTTCACACGATTTAGAGAACGATTTGAGAAGATCGGCTAGGAACTTTACGCAATTTAGAAGAGGATCCTCACCTTACACGAATTCGCAAAGAAGACGAACGTTACACAATTTTTGAAGAGAAGACAAACGTTACACCATTTGCAGCTGATACGCTACGATACATCTGCAGAAATATTACACGATTTTTTTAAGAGTGAATCATTGAAGAGAGACAGTTGAGCGCCGCACACTAAGAGGTCATCAGCACGAGTTACACGGTTTTCCAGGTCTGACGCATTTACACGAGGTTTCCAAGCGGCCGACACCTTGAACGAGTTGACCACCACCTTACTTTGAACTGGGCGTCACCTCGTCCGAGCTCTAGTTCAGGGTATTTAAAGTCTACACCTGTGAGTATCATTTCACTTAGGCTGGGGTGTGACCAGCGCCATCTACGTGGACGATCCTTCGAGCAGTTGGCCATAATCGCCGGCTGTGGGAGTGAACGTTGTCATCTGGAACGTGTGCTGACCCGCGACACGCTATCACGTGGTCAGTCGGCTCCTGTTCAACACACGGCTGCTTATTCGGCTTATCCTGACATCCATAACGCAATTCGTCAAGCGGCACGAAGGAACAAGCCCAATGCCGATCTACCTGGGTTGAGGTCGCAACACAAGGTACTCACCGGCGCTGTTAGTTTAGCAAGGAATAAAGCATTTGTTTATCTAAGTTTATTGTGTTAGATCATTCAGATTAAGGTGTATAGATGAAGAGCGGCCTTAGTTATGTTAGATAGAGCAAGACCCTGTCCTCTCTGCTACAGTACCCACATTAAAATTAAACAGTATCTGAAATACATTTTAAAACATTGAGATTTGAAAAATGCACTGCAACTTTGCCTAATTCCAGATGAGGTTTGTGAAAGCAAAATAATGTGTGTTAGTTGAAATCATGCATTGATTAGGCGTGTCTACTAACCCTGTAAGTTTGACTGTTGTTCTGTGTATACGCATCTTCATGCGTTTCACGCTGGATTTTATTTTTAAGATATCTTCTACTACTATAACAACTAACTATTACTACTAATAATAATAGTATTACAAATATAACAATACCGGGAACTATTATTACTGTCACAACTATAACTACTATTACCGCTAAAACTATAACTACTATAACAATGACTACTAATATCATTACTACAACTAAACAAAAAATACTATCACAACTATAACAACTTCTACTAATAATAATGGTATTACAACAACTGCTAAAACTCGTAAGATAATGCAATGCCAATGTTTGCTAAAGAGTTGATTGAGCCGTTTGCAGGTGGAGACTAGAAGACTGTGTGACAGAGATGAGAATAGGACTACCGTCACATACAGAGATCTTTGTAAGAAATGACTGACAGGCTAACACCTCTGTGGTAGCACAGTCTCTAACATATGCATTGTCGACACATCCGGTCACACAAACCGAAGGCCAGACTAGTGTAGAGAAGCCGTATTGGTCTAAAGTCAAATTAAAAGCTACCCCATATATGATAAAGGAATGGAACTGATAATTGTTCCAGGAATACATTTCTGAAGAACTCGTTTTCCCATATTTCTAGAATCCTCAGGCAGGCCAGTCAATACCTTTCATGTTTTCATTTGGCTTTTAGTAGTAGTACGGTAAGCTTGTCGGTGGTTTCGAACTTGTGGCTTACTAAACCTGGGAAAGGTGCGGCTCTGCGTTTCCAACCTCCAAGCTTTTCCCTGTTGACACTCAGCATACACTGGAGTATAGGCTCTACACTGTCTTTGACGGTGCTGGTAATCGTTAAGCTGTCACTGTGTGAAGTCTTGCTATTGTTCCTCTCCCAGCATCACCACCAGGATGTATGGCAACATCGATGACAATTACCCAGTTGGACATAAACACCTGACCTGACATACAGCAATTTGATAGCTGAACAAACAACAAACAAAATGATCGCCTCACTATTGCAGGACGGACCCAAGTTGTGAACCCTAAACGTGAGTCGGTGACGGACCTGTTAGTGGAATTAAATATTGTTGGGGTCTTTAGTTATTTAAAGAGTAATGCATGTTGTACCTGGTTAATGTGTGTTTAGAGTGCTGGCTTTTCTCGGGTAAGACTCGGGTTATCGGCACGTTCCAGTCAATTCAGGTGTAAATGGGTATTTGGCTTAATGTTGGGGAAGGAAATGCAGCAAAGAAGAGAACTTGCCCCCACACCTGATTAACAAGCTGTGGTCTAAAACAATGACAATCTGCTATGTCCTCAGACTACCCGCAAGACAAGTTGTTTAAAGTCAAATATTTGTATTATCATATATGAAGTATCCACTATGGCTTACGGGCTTCTATTTAGAAAAATCAGGCTTTAAGGGTGCCAGTGAAGCGCACCTCGCCCCCCCCCCCCGTTAGTACGAAAGTTTCGCCTTGATATAGTCGGGGGTGGGGGGCTTTTGCTGTCCCATGACATATGTTGTGCATGCCGTGGGCGCATTTTACCCAGCTCATTCTCCATTCAAATACCGGCAATGTCAGCAATTTGGCTCAAAATGAAAATAAAAACTGTAGAACGAGGGTCCTAGGAAAAATAAAGTTGAAGAACCGCTGGACTATAATTAATACTTCCGAGAGGTTCCTAATTACACTATTACCTCCCCCTCGATATAGTTGCTGTGCACCGCGTTCTCCAAGTTGCGACAACTCTATAGAGCGGAGATAATTACACAGGCTCAGATGGCCAGCCCATGTGAAGTTAACAGAGCATGGTAATCGTTTAAAGAAATACAATACATGTTGTAAAAGGGCGGCATGCAGCAAGAGGAGCGGTTCATATTGAAGTGGCAAGTAGAGACAGCTGGGTGGAGGTCATGGGGTGCAAACGAGAACTGACGGAAAAACTAGGAAGGCAAAGCATAACAACAACGAATGTGACAGCATGTGTGAGACACTCGTAAATATCAGCTACAATAAAAATCAACAGAGTGAACACTTAGTGTATTCCTACACACTGTATGCATGATACATGGAAATGGGGAAACAGATACACTAGCCAAAGTTCGAGGAAGCAAAATCAAACAGAAGACAGGGCTAAATATGAAGAAATAAAGTGAATGATATAAAAATGAACTTAAAAGACAAATGGTACAGAGAACACTCAGTATATTATACAGCAGAAGTATACTAGTATTTGCCAAGAACAGATCAGGTTATAATATTCAGACTGCTAACAAGAGGCTGCTGACTAAACAATCGTGCGTTCAACAAATACAACAATTGGTCACACGGACACGCGGTGAGACCAAGCAAACGGTGGAACATTGTTCTACAGGTCTGCTGCATTCACAAGAGGAGCAGAGTGACAACATGATCCTCCCTCAACCCAATTGTGGGATATCAGAACGACAGTCATCTTCGTGATGGAGATAGAGGCGATTATTTGGGAGCGAACGAAGAAGGTTCAAAACAATGTCATAGCCGGGAACCAAATTGAGGTTCTACTCTAAACTACATGTTTCAAACGTAACCAAAGTCCAGGCGGTCGGACTGTTCATGTTAACACGAGAAGAGATCGAGGTTGGAGATCTGGCTACCAAACACTAGAATGCTCTGAGCTTTAAAACACGCAAGCTATTAGTCTTCTACCAATGGGAACCCCCCCCCCCCCCCCTCGCTTCTACCGGGGATGGGGGTTAGACCATTTTTTGTTATATTGAGGAATTGTGCTTCAGTTTAGTTATAGTTTTATTTAAAAAACTGTATGGAAGTGTTACAATTCAACATTTTCTGTCGCTATTTACATTTGATAATTCAAGTGTGTGCATATATCTTTACATCTCAGGCAAGCAGACATTAAAGCGGCAATATAAATATATATATATATATATATATATAACTGAATTATGCACACAAGAGTATTTTGTAAATAAGAGGTGAAAAATGTCACTATTTCCATATAATAGTCTTTACTTTACACACTAGTGGCAGTGTTGATAATTGACCACATAAAAAAGCGGGCAAAGATAAAACATCTTATTTCGCGCCACAGGCGGTTACTGTACACTTGCGTCCATATGTACATCAATCACCAAAAAAAATTAAATAAATAAATAATATTATATGCTTATTATTTGCAATTCACCTTTCCAGTAGCACAATCTTAGAAGGGAAGGAGGGAGGAAGAAGAGATTCTAGCATATCGAGAAAAGGGTGCATGTGGTAGAAGAAAAGCTTACTTCAAACTATCTACTGCCTAGTGAGTACTAGTAGAGGCTAGGGAGAGGTGACTAATAATACCCAACGAGAGTGTACCAGGAAAAAAAGGCGTCAAAGATGCAACATATTTTTAATTGGATATTTTTTTAAAGAGGGGCTGAGTGGCCAAGATATCGTTGTATAGCTCACAAAGCAAAATTGTTTGTGTTCGGATTAATGAATAAAAAAGGGTCGTGTGCCGATATGTACAAAACACAGTACACTGCACTAGAAAATAAGTCAGAGTGAAAATACAAATTAAACAAAAGAAGATAGTCCTCGAATATCGTCATGAAGATTACTAGCAGAGCCAGCTGATACATAGCGAGAAACTATAACATTCAATACACTTGGTTACAATATTCAATAGGGCTCTATTATTAACGAATGACAATAGTTCGGATGAGACATGTGCACAGTTAACAGCAGGCCGTGTCACTACATAGGTAGCTTATCTATTCATACATCTATAAATGTATGTTGGTTTTTTTGTGTGTGTTTCATTTTGTATAAATGTTAGACACTGTTGCTATTTATCTAAATAAAATGATATTGACATTGCAGTTTTCTGAAGGTACAAAATACTCAGTTTATAAGTTAAATCAAAGTGTAGTGATATCATTTTCTAAACACAATTACTTTTTATTACACTCTCGGGCGTGATGACAACTGGTCGCTTGGTCAAGCATTGACCAAAGATCTAAAGGGAAGATTTTTCAATTACAAATAGGCAGGTTCCTTTATCGTTACTATTGTGTTTAAAAAAATGGAATTATAAACGCATGTTTTTAAAAAAATTAAACGATTGAACCAGGTTATTTTTTAATTGAATTATTAAAACTAGTTCTAAAAAATTGAATTAGAAACACAGGTTAAAAGAAAATAGGAAGTACACGTTTTTTTTAATGTGATCAGAATTACAAGAACGTTTTTTTTCTTTTTAAGAATTATAAGCAGAGATTTTTTGGGGGAAAGCTGTAAGCATATTAAACAAAAATTAGAATTGCACATGTTTCTTTTATAAACAAAATTATCAACACAGATTTTGTATTTTGTTATAATTGCAAATAATGTAAACTTCATTGATATTATAAACACTTCATGTTTTATGGTAATTATAAATCATACATGATAATGATACAAAAATTCATTTGATGTAATTATAAATAAATGTTTTGTGACAATTATAAACATTTTAATTATGATAATTATAAATACATCTTTTATAATAATTATAAATGCATGTTTTATTACGATTAGAAATACACTATAATTATACAAATTTAATTTATCATAATTATAAATACCTTACAATTTATAATTATAAATACTTCACCGTTGTTATATTATAAATACTATTTGCATTATGATAATCATAAACAATTAATTTGTTAAGATAAATATGAAATATATCTTTTTTAATATTTATAAACACTACACATGGTATAATAATTATACACACAGATATTAAAACAAAAAGATTTTGACAATTGTTGAAATGGTTAGCCAATAACAGAAAATCTGATTAAAAGGTACAAGGAAGACCATGAGATGAATAGATGATATATAATCGACATCCTTCAAATAATCTTGAAACATCAAGGAAACCAAAAACTCAAGATAATCAGTAATGTGACAAACTGGAGTCTGACAAGAACGTCTACAATCTCCAACAACCTTCTTATGCTTATAAACTGGGTGATCTCAGAAACTGGGACAAGACAAGGATGTCTACAATCTCTACCAATATTCATCATGGTCATGGCCTGTATAATGCAACAAACATCAAATGGTAGGAAAATGTGAATACAAAGGACATTGATGAGTTATGTCTGCAGTTAGAGGAGCAAACAGATATCCAGTGAAAGATAGGTTACTAACAGTATAAACAGAAAAATCAGGACTTCGCATTAACAAAACAAAGGAAACTACAATAAATAATGCACAACATGACACGATTGAAATTTCATGGTCAGATATTTGAATTGTAGTTTAATAACACTGTCAGTGGCAACTGAAAAATTCTCAAGCAATTTCAGAGCGGAGGTAGAGGCACTGAGGGCTGCGGTAGAAGCAATGCTGACAGGCGAAAGCAATGAAAGCCAGATAGTCCTGTTTATAGATGCCCTGGCCGTAGTCACAGCACTAAAAAGTCAGAAAAATACTGAACTTAATGATTTAAGAGCAGTATTCTGCTAACTATGCCAGCAGTCCACACCAAAAAGAGTAGTGGTACAGTGGGTTCCATCCCACTGTAACATCCAAGGCAACGAGGAGGCAGAAAAGACTGGCAAAAGAAGGTGCAAGACTACCACAACCAGATTCTAGTGTGACCTACGAAGAGTCCAAAAGGCTTATTAGGGCCAGATACATGGCCAAATGGGAAACAGAACATACTGGCTACACAAAAAATGATGCCTATTACCAGCTGAACAGAAGAAAGCAGGTCGTGGTCTTCAGACTCCGCACATGCCACAACAGACTGAGGTACCACCTATTCAATAAACTGAAAATAGGTGACACTGACGAATGCACTTGTGGTACCGGGAAAATGACCGCTGAACATCCGCAAAACTGCGCGACATACGAGGACCAGAGAAAGCACATGTGACCATCACCAGACAAGCTTTATGGCAGTGTCTACAGCCTCAGGATGACCGCTGCTTTTTTCAAAAAAATACAGGTTGACGTTTGACAGTGTACGAAGAAGAATTGCAGTTTGACTTATTTGGGAAGAAGCAATATTGACAAAGATTGAAGAACAAAGATGTTTACACCAGGATTATACAAGACTGATTAACAATGATTTTTAATGCTTGGATGAAACAAGACTTTAATGCCAGGATTAAACCCTGATTAACAAACAAAAAAGTTACCAAGATAAATTTGCTTTCATGAGTTACAAATGCAGTGCCCGTGTATCAAATTGTGGGCTGCCAATCCATATCAGTGGTCTACAATGTGTGTCAAATTGTGGACTGCCAAACCATATCAGTGGTCTACAATGTGTGTCAAATTGTGGACTGCCAAACCATATCAGTGGTCTACAATGTGTGTCAAATTGTTTAAAAAATATGTTACACTAGAACAAAGCTGTTAACCATCTTGGAGATCGCAGCACCACTAATGATCTACGTCTGCTGTCACAAAAGCAAAAGGATATCACATAAACAAGAACTTACCACATGAACAATAACATTCTTCCCCATAAACAAGAACACACTACATAAGCAAGAAAATACCACACAAAAAGCATGATAGTATAAACAACTGGATACCATATAGCTGTATACAAAGGTAAAGACTAACAATGGAAGCAGCAAAGACAGGAATGCATATAAATGTGAACAAAATAATGGAAATGCGAATGTATAATAGACATGAATATTAATGGTCAGATAATGGGAGGAGTACAATTTTACCTCTTTGGGTAGTACCAATGACAAAGATAGAAACAAACCAAGAAGAAGTTATAATTTTTCAATCAAACAATCGGGATCAAGACGCTGAGCAGCGCATGAGCTGCAGCGGCCCATAGCTGACTGCTAGTGTCAGGGCCAGCGAACCAGAGCTGCCAAGACCCTTCTACACCTCCATGCAGTGATTCTGGATAACAGGCTGCAACGTAGCAGACTGGCTAAGGAGAAGGGATTGAAGAGGGAGTGCTAACCCGGTAATCAAAAAATGCTTTCTGAAGTCGGATGTGTTGGACTGAAAGGTGCAAATATCGCAGTCAAGCTGTAAACTATGACACAACGCATTCTGTTCTCTGGACTACATTCTGCTACTTAAGCCCTTTAAGGGTTTGGTAGCGGGAGATTGAGAAAGGCCAAAGCCACACAGCCAATCGAACAATCAAAACATGTTTGGCTTCAAGCAAACAAATATGCACCAAGTCATAAAATGTTTACCTGCCTATATCTATTTAGGCCTGTATAGCTTAAAGTTTCTACAAGATGGAGTAGCTAGTCCCATGCACAACTTTCCTCTTAGATATTCCAGAAGGTTACAGTGTCCATATTCCTTGCTCCCCTTTCATACCTTGGTAACAGACAAACACCAGGTGTCACAAAGCCAAATTAGCTTTAACCAATATAGAGCTCTGCAGCAGTCTCTCAGGAAAATAAGATTAGGCTGTTTAACACTTTTATAAAATCTGTCTACTATTTGATTGGAAAACATGGACATAGATGGGCAGACAAAAGAGCTGTAGCTAAAGAGTATTCACAATGGCGTGGATGTATTGAAAAGTCCCATCCAGACAGCTGGCTACAATACTATCGACGTGGAAAGGAAAAGACTGGAAGCGGACCAGTGACATCTATAGGAACATTTCATTGTTAATTCATACAAGGAAGATGAAAGAAAAACCTCAGCTCAACAAAGACCAGTTTGGTTTCCACCTGAACAAGGGGTGCACCTATGCTTTTTTTAGCATGGCAGATATGTGAGAAAACAACTGAATACAGCGAGTATCTCAACTTTGCATTTATTGACCAAGAGACAGCTTTCACCAGAGTTAACATATTTGGACTGGAAGATGATGGAGGAGCATGGGATACAAGGCCAGCTACTTGACAATATGTGGGCTATGTACTGAGGAATGATAGTGTGGCACACACTCTGTGTTAGAGGCTTTTCCAATAACCAAAGGTGTGCGCCGTCCCCACTGTTTAAGATTTATATAGACAAAGTTGTGCCAATGGCTTAGACACACAATCCAGATCATTAATTCCATATATGAACTATTTTCCCCAATGCCTCGCACATACAGACAAACAGAAACTCCAAAATCACCTGGCCTTGCTGGATGCAATCTGCTATAAATATGGTATGCATATCAGCACAGGTAAGCGGACAACTCTGAAGGTGAGCAGAATTCAGGTGCCCCTTAACTCAGCCATCTAGAATGTAGTTCTTAAGCAGGCTCAAGGAGTGACTTGACTGTCACCACTGCTAAAAAATTCACACATTAGTCTGGCAATGAGGCAGCAACTGTTCCACAGCATCTTCCTAGCAACCCTGTTATACAGAGCCAAACATGGACCCTGTTCAAGGCACCAGAGAATAAAATCATCTGCAAATGAGATGTCTGAGATTGGATGCTGATGTCTCCAGTAGAGACATTAAAGAACAAAGACACTCGCAATATGGTTGGTTCCATTCTATGTGCCGAATATGTGTCCAGGCAGAAAGTGTGCTGGTTCGGTCATCTCATGAGAATGCCCCCTGATCAACTTCCAGGCGACCGAGCCGAAGGTGGATGGGCGACATAATTTTTCAGTGACACATGCTAACGACGTCAGGCGCGGTCCATCAGGGTAAAAGTGGACTGATAACTAATGAACATGGACATGTAACTAAAAGTATCATATCCAGACCACAGACCAACAACACACATCTCCTTTACATATTTCATGCCGGAATAGATTATCAAATGTAATAGTAAATATCATTTATGAACATTGATCGAATTGGTGTGAAGAGCTGCAAGAGAAAATACTCTCCATCTGTCCCTACTCTGTGTCATCCTCTTGACTTCTGCCCATAAGAAAGAATCCAAGTGATTTGGCTACTTCCATTGTGAAAGATCCTACACAACCAGACAAGTAGCACTACTATTTTAAACAAAGTAATGCACAACTATACAAACACATGTTCATTCTAATAAGCATTTTAAAGAAACCACTCAGTTTCAAAGTTCAAGCACGCAGTGTTCTCCTCCAGTTTGATTTTGAAAGTCATCTATAACACCCCTTTGAAAATGTCCAGGTGTATCTGTGATATTTGTGTTTATAATATTCATAATGGATTCTAAGTGTGAGGATACTCGTCATAATTTCAAAGGATGTCCAAAATTCAATGCAATAGCTTGTCACAGTGAAATTATTCACATTCCTTTTTCAAGATGCAACCTCCACATCTATTGCTAGTCAATCCGAGCCTATCAGATCCAGAGCCATCTTCATCAACCCCCGTAAGATCATCATCAAATTCCACAAAAGACCACACACAAAAATTGATAATAACAAAAATTTCCCTCTGGGGATAAAGCTGAATTTAAAATTGATGACTGTTCAAGACACCTAAGTTATCATCATTCCATATTCATCTTCCACTTTTGAAAGAATCAAAATATTTAAATGTTAGATTTTGGTTATTTATGTTCAGTTGTATTTATGTTATGTTTGTTTGTTTATGCTTATACAATATTACATCTAGAAAACTAAGATACTTTGGTCACATCATGATCTAAAACAAATGATACTGGAGGATATGGTACCTGAAAAATGAGCCGGAAAATGGAACACAAGACAAAGAGGTTCTGAGGGTGACAGAGGCAGGACAGTTGGCCAAATATCAAGTCTTACAGATCAGTTGTTATGAGAGTGATGCTCTGCAAAGGACATTCTTCATGATGATGTGTATTCTTGTTTATTTAGCTTCCGCATTTTTGAATGACGTATATTATTTTTCTTTCAGCTGTGAAAATGCATTTACAAGCTAAACAAATACTAATTTCAATTTACGATCATACTCTGAGGGCAAAGATGCAGTCAGCGACTTATAGCTGGCTGCTTGTATCAGGATCATCAGTGACACATAACTGATAAAGACCATATTGCACCTCCCAAGTGGTGGCCCTGGAAACAGGCGGCAACCATTCAGCCTGGCTAAGAAATTTAGAATTGAAGAGGGAAGGCAAACCTGGTCCAAAAATGCAGAGCTGAAATCAGATGTGTTGGGCCAACAGGAGCAGATATTGCAGCCTTACTGTAAACTATGACACAAATGGCACTTTTCAGAATAACCACGAAGAAGAATAACATGCTCTGGCTTTAAATTCCCTGGGGAGCCCAGATCTTCAGTAAATACATGTCAAGTTCTCATGTTCTCTGCCATCAGTTTGAGCTCTGTCTACATTTTCTGTTTCTCTTATGTTTGTCTTAAGCTGCTTTCTCCATGTTGGTTTTGGTCTGCCTCTTATTTCTCTTGCCTTGTAGATTCCACGACAGAGACTATCTTGTAATGGTATCAACTGGTTTCCTTAAAGCGTGTTCTATCAAACGCCAACATCTTCTCACGTCATGTTCCCCTTTCATCTATCTGGTTCTTCCCAATGGCTTCCCCATTACAACTCTTCAACACTCAGGATAGTGATGTAGTCATACACTGATGTACACACAGACCTGATCTGGTGCTATGCAGTGAGAAATCTGGTTGGGGCCTCTGCTAGACTGACAGGTCAGATTGTTGCCGGGCAGAGTCTAGCATACAGGACAACAACCTCTAGTATGTCCTCTTCTTCAACATTCACCCTAAAAAGGATGTTGTCATAGTTCACAGTGAGACTGCAATATATGAGTCTTTCAGACACACAAAACAGATTTCTGCTGTCTCTTCTAAGTACCGGGTTTGTCTTCTCACAATGATCCCTATCCCTTAGCCAGACTACACTTGTAACTAGTGTAGCCTGTTTTTAAAGCCACCACAATGCAGAATAGTGTCTTGGTCAGATATGGAGCAAGCAGCCAGTTATAAGTTGCTGGCTGTTGTCAGCTCTTTCACTTAACCTCCACTTGTGAGTGGAGATGGAAGATGTGACATCAGCTGCTAGATGGCTAATCAAGACCTCTTTAACAATGACAGTTTTTGGCAGTTCTGTTCTTGCCTTGATCCCTTAGTTGCTTGTTTGTCTGCCATGTCATTGTCAGGTGTGATTGAATGTCCAGGTATCTATATGATAGGTTATTTGGATAAGATCAGGTCTATAATGTCCAGCATCTTCTAAAACTTGAAGGACAGACATTGAGCCAGCAAAAATAGTGTTTTGAACCTTTGAGGGAAAGGCATTTAAAATAGTCTTCAGATGGTACCTCAAGGCTTCAAGTGCAGTGATTTCAGCTTCATAGTTATAGCAGATCTCCCTGCAAGCACCAGACAGTTCATCATAGGACATGTCTGGGTATTCTATATAACTGCCAGAACTTGCTTTAAGGGTCACATGAATGCTAGGGTTCAGGGCAAAAAAAGAGCTGACATCCTGGCTTAACAAACACCCATTGTGGGCACACTAGATATGGATAGAGTGCCAAGTTGACGTCTACCAATGACCACCTATTGGATGACGACACCACAATAGATGAATCAACAATCCAGAGTTTTGAAATCAAACAAGGTTCGAGCGAAGTGGAGCGCATGAGAGGACAGAGCAGGAGTGTGTACATCAAACAAGTTACAGGAGCCATCAGTATCTACACCATTCGTCATTTGCTTAGAGAGACTGAGCACATATGGCATGCCCGGAGTGCAGTGAGGTGGTTGTTAGGAACAGAATAAATAACTCGTTTAATCCCCACAATGAGTATGTTTACTCTTTTGAGCCCTGAAAAGGGCGTTAAGTGGTAAGTTGTAGTAGCTTTTCGGACATCCTGAGCGTGCTGATGAAGTGGACCATGGTCCTCCAGTGGGTTGTACTATGCTTTGCTTCACCTGCATGACTGTGGGGATCACGTTGACCCACATCTTTTCAGCCAGACTGTTTTCAGTTAACACTACATGGAAGAAAGATAGTGGTCTTGTTCAGTATATTTTGTCTAACCCTGATGAGATGCAATCTCCTGGTCAATATGTTGTGCTTAACAGTTCCCAAATAACCCTCTTTAGTTGTCTTTTATAATATGTTTGGGAGGTTACAGTCTTCACATTCTTTTAACCATGGGTACGCCTCAGATGGATATGCAATCTAGTCTGTGTCTGTTCACTCAATAGGTCAATACCAATTTTAAGAATAGTGCCTCTACCGTTGATGGCCCACCTTACATGTTGTTGTGTTGGCTTGTTGCAAAAGTTACTCGTACTCACAGTACTGAGTTCTTCATTGTTGACTATTTCTCTAATATCTCAATTCTTATTGCGCCAAAGACGAGTTTGGGTCATCCTAGCTGTTGTGCAATGATAGTCTTTTCAGTAGGCTCATCATTAAGGGGATTATGTGATCAACTCTCTTAGTTAGGCCATTCATTAAAAATTAATATGAAACATATATATGATGATAAACAGTAATTAATCAAATGATTGCAATTCAATTGGTAGAAGTCTATAGACTACAGATTATATCTATAATATATATGTGTGTGTATATATATATATATATATATATATATATATATATATATATATATATATTTTATATATATATTTTATATATAATATATTATATACATTATTTATATATGTATTTTAATTATTATATTTAGACCTAATAATACTAATAGATCTATAGTCTAGATTATATTTTAATTATTATTTAATATTATAGAACTAGACCTACATAGAACATTTCATTATTAAAATTAAATATACACTTTTACTTTCAGTTATAGAAGTATTATTTTATTATAGATCTACTCAACATACTCAATACTGTTAACTATTAATACTACCACTAGCAATCTGTTTAACTAACACAACAAGATTGCTAGCCCGATGCACAACCCTCTACAGTCTGTATTCAAATCATACCTGAAGGCTAAAGTGTATTTATTCCTTTTTCTGCATGTACTACTCGATTGAAAATGCGCAGTACAAACCCGTCACTTGAGCCACCATCATCCATGCTCTCAAACATTTTCACTCAGTCAATGGGGGATCACAACAAAATCATGCAGACTTACCTTGTTTTGAACAATACCCTGGGGACGAGCAACTCCCAGCCATTCTACTACATAAAACCCCACTTGCCCGTTGCAGTGCATTGATCAAAATGTAAAGTCGTCAATGGCCTTTTCTTCTCCGATTTGGTATGAGCCTGGCCGTGTCTGAGACGACAACAATGTCCTCCTGACTCGGGGCAGACGTGCCGGTTCTGGTTGTTTGTACCTTCCTCGATCGAAGAGCTCTTTGACCTAGTTCGGTTCTAGTAATGAGGTTCTCAGCCTGTGTGAGCTTAGGGACATCGTTCGTCACCATTTATTATCATTTATCACCCGTGTGTTAACGGTGCCATTAAGAAGGGAAGTATAAAATAGTAACAATGTAAC
Source organism: Ariolimax columbianus (assembly GCA_036924085.1). Classification (NCBI taxonomy): domain Eukaryota; kingdom Metazoa; phylum Mollusca; class Gastropoda; order Stylommatophora; family Arionidae; genus Ariolimax; species Ariolimax columbianus. The sequence continues at coordinate 102,911,505 of JAVGWX010000005.1, forward strand.
CTGCCAGGCATGTCGTAAGAGGAGACTAAGTCAGGTTGGTCATGGAGCTGACTGCCACATCTCGTAGAAACTTTAATTGTCAAAAACTTCAACAGAAATGGATAGGTTAACTTTTGATGACTTGGCGTGTATTTATTGAAGCAATGCTCTACGTTGAGCCGGAAAGGTTTTGATTTATTTATTCTGATTCCTATTGAAACATAGGACCGCATCTTCATCTGTTCTTAGTCTGTCCCGTCCCCTTGAATTCCGTCCACAAGGCGCCGACGGAACTGACTTCCTCTTCCACAGTTCTCCACCATGCGTTTCTTGACATCCCCCACTCGCCTCTTTCCACGTAGGTTCCAATCCTGCTCATTTCTAGTTTGCTGTCATATTTTTTTCTGAGAGCGTATCATATCCATTTCTATTTTCTCTCCCTAATTTCTTTATGTATTGGCTGCAGTTGTATTCTTTCCCCTCACATATATGTGTTTGCCATTACATCTGGCCCTCAAATGTACAGTAGGGAGCAAAAACATTTATTGACTCTGCTGTCTGGATGTGATACTCTTAGTAACGCACCATTTTTCACAGACATATAGCAGGACCGACTTTACATTTGTGATAACCAGCCTAATCTTGTATTCAATGGAGAATGCTGCCGAATTTCAAATTAGGTTAAGAGAGTTGAAATACAATCTTGCCGGTCTTTTATCATTGGTTTGTTTCTCTGTTGTTAATCAATTCTACTTCTCAGGCAGTTAAAACGTTGTACTTCTTCAATTTTCTTAACCTTTTTTGTGTATCGTTGCTTGTTATGTATTTTTGTCTGAGCTCATGTACCTATGTACCCTTCCTATTTTATTAAACAAGAGAATATTCATAAAACAACGTGAAATAAAAAACTTACTGTATGCCCTCCGTCTTTGGTAAACCGATTTACACTCATGGTTTTTTTTCGCAGCCTCATGATTTTTAGTAAACATTCCGTGATTCCCGTGTCCGGTTAGTTTTTAGTCAGCCGCCCTGTGCTCTCCTGGATGCTGGTAAATATCTCGGCAACATTTTGGTTTTTAGTACAGTTTCATTCTAAGCAGCCCTTTACGGCTTTTAATATACTTTTCCTTAGCGCCTTATTATCAGATGACCTTCTCTTACCCAGACACTTTAAGTAAACCTTCTTGCATGCCTTTCACTTTGAGCAAACATTCTTGTACACTCTTACCTGTTGATAAGGATTTTTGCTCCCCATTGACTTTTAGTTAGCGTTCTGTACTCTGGGACTTTTAATAAACCCTTGATATTAGTGAATATTCATGCACCCAATAGACGTTCAGAAAACCTTGCTGTACCCTCTTGGTTTTTAAAAGACCCGTTCATGCTCCTTAAATTTTAAGTAAACACGCATGAACCCTCAATGAAAAAAAAAATATGGCTCATAGAATCGGGTTCATTATTAATGGGCACACTAACTCGTGTGATCATTCGCTTTCATTGCTGAAAGTGCTGACGACAAAACACGAACTCTGTAGTTCCTGATGCGGCACACAAATTTCTCCCTTAGTTCGTTGGGTACCCATTTACTGCTAGGTCGATTAGAAGCAGATGTAGCACCAAGAAAAAACACACCCGACATGCCCGATGTTTCAAGCTGAGCACGACGTTATTCGAACCTGGTACGATGGGATTGCTCTTTCCTAAACCTTCCGTACCCTCTTCGGTGTTGGAACCTGCAAATTTTGCATTTTACGACGCTTACAAACGCGACAGGGTAATGTACCCCACGGGCTAGGAACCGTTGCTCTAGTATGCGCTGGTGACCCAGATAGTGTGAGGCTCGCGACAAAGTGGCATGCCATTGGTTCCATGGCGTAAAATATGCACAGCACGCAATTTAGCACGTGTCCAGAGGATATGGGGGTTTTTAAAAAAAAAAAAAATTTTTTATCGGAGGAGGAGATGGGAGGAAGACAAGGCATGCTTGTCTCTTCTTTCAGATCGTGCTCTTTATCCATTTTTTGTTTATCCGCCAGTTCCTCAACATGAAGAAAGCACATGCAGTTCGGGAGGTTTCAATTATGCCGCACTGTGGTTAATGCGGCCCTAGGGCGCCATATGGCCCGTGAGTCAGAATCCTGCAGTCCAAAATGTGAGCTCTGTAGCAACATGGGATAAGCCATAGTCAAGTTTCAATACGATTATTGCAGATATATACTACACACATTACAAAGGGGTTCCATAATATAAATAATCATATGTATACCTACATTAGTCTATAATCGAGCACATGATTACTGTCACGCTTATAGGTCGTCTTCTCAGGTCATTCGTTAATAATTGACAAAGCAGTTGTTGTTTGCGAATGCCCACAATGAGTAGGTTAGTCTTTTGTGTGCCCAGAAAAGGACGTTAAGTGGCGATTACAGTAGCTTTCCTCACACCTCGAGCGTGCTGATGAAGATAGACTGGGGTCCTGCAGGCGGTTGTGCTATGCTTGGCTTCATCTGCGTGTCGCTCAGTACTACGGGGATCACGTCGATCCCTCACCTCGTTATCCAGGCTGCAGAGAAAACATCCCGTTTCCACGGAGAACTACTAGGAAGCCGAGGTGAGGGTCTTGGCCAGTATGTTCTGCCTGACCAGACGTGAGTCTTCCTCCCCGACAAAGCAGTCAATGACCATTATCCTTGATGGGTTAGCCTCAGACGGTCTGTTGCCATCCATCGTACTTGACTGCGACCTAGCTCTGGTTCATGATTTTCATTTCGTCTTTTATAGTACGATAGCATGTTGCAATAGACAGTGTGGTCTATCACTTCTAAATATAAGATTGTGAGGGACTGAGACGAAGATAGGACCCCTGTGGCAATGAAAGCATGCTGCAATAGGCGACTAACAGTGCGGTAGAACCACTGTGTGGTGGAAGACTCTGCAACTCATGACACTGCACACCGATCGTTCACACAAGCTGACGAGTGTAAAGTAGTCTCATGAGATGATAAGAAAGCTCCGTAAACAATAATCATAATGCATGATACAAAAATAAAAGTCGATAGACACATATATAGGTTGGCTCAGGACGGAAACAAAAGGAAACACGCGTTACAATCACAAGGTCTTCACCAAGGACAAAGAACACGCGAAAACACAAAGGGGAGAGCACACAATTAAGAAAGAGTATGCACTTGATAACCAGTACAATACATACGGCGGCAGCTATTAGCCAGAGAGTGGTCGAGAATGTTTGAATCTCGGTATGCCAACAGAAGACAAAACCAGAAATGACCAATATCATTTCACAAAAACATAATTATTTAAAATTGTGTACAAATAATAAGTACATACATTCATATATAGGCACAAATACAAATATGTAGAATGCACGAACTAATTTGGCATATGCACCAAGACATACAATTACAAAGAAACACAAATAAAAGAATGGACAACTATTTTTGTACTTTTCAGAAGAAAGTTTTCAATGTTAATTTGGTTAAAGTTTTCGGTTAATTAAAAAGGTTTGTTAATCAATTGATAAATAAATCACAGTATCGAGCTTAGGACGCCACACTATCACCGCGTCTCGGAAAGGGATACAAGAATAGTAACACCGTGATCTGCCAAGCTTGTGTGACAAGTGACTGCAAAGGGTGGGTATAGAGACTGCTACTACATCTTGAATATAAATAAGCCACAAGAAATATAAAATATGACCTCTACACTCTATGATAGAAGACTCTACACCCCATGGGTGAAGAGGAGTGAATAAGCCATGTCACACTGAGATCATGTTGTAAGAAGGATACCAAATGTATGGGCATTTGGCCGGCTACTTGATCCTGCGGAAACGTAAGCCAGGATTTATAATAAATTACCTCTACCCCTCTCCCTCCTCCCCCCCCCCCCTCACCTCATCCTTCCATGGCAGAAGACTACACTCTGCAGTGAAAAACGACTAAGTCAAGTGATCAATGATCAATGACATGAAACAAACAACTTTTCATGTATACATTGCGAATAAATCCGATGGCGTGCCATCTTTTCCTCACAATGTATGGTCCACCACTCTAGCGCCTGTCTGGTTATACTGCCTGAGAGTATGTAATCATCAACCTCTCTGTTTATGCCCAATCTCCAACGGTATTGGATGTTTTTGTACACGAGTCAGTTCAGGTCGCGAGTTCCTGTCAAAGGTTATAGACGAACTCCTGGAAACGACAAGGAGGCTTGATTTATGGGGCTTCCTAAGTTGAGGGAGATGGTTGTGGGTTGAGAGTGAAGTTAGTCCTGGCAGAAAATACTAATCGATCAAATCTGACTATTTCAGGTTGGCTAGTTTTGCCTGGGTACTGAAGAAGGAAGACTCACTAGAGAAGTTGAAGTTAGATATTGACGTGTTTTCCATTTCCTACCAATTATCACCGCTACCTAAAAGCCAAAATATCAGATTAGGGTTCCAACTTCAACTGATGTAATGTATAATCTTACCAACTGCCACCACACTCTAAACACATGCAATAAGCATACGACAAAATATGGAGGCAAGGAATTTTTAATAAAATGATAGCAATGGGTATACACAGATCATGTTCCCTTGGAGCATTCTTGAAAAATAGAACAATACAAACAACAATACATGGAACAACATCAATAAAAAAAAAAACATTAGCGGAGGGATTATCACAAGGATCTGCACTAAGCTGCACCCTCTTCCTCATATACATAAATGACTTTCCACCTTCTTGAAGGCCGAAAAGATGATGTATGCAGATAACTTACTCATCTGGACAACAACAAAACAAACACAAAACTGGGCCAAAAAATGCTACATAGAACCCTGGCCACAAAAGATGTGTACTACTGACTTTGGAAACTACAAATAACCACAATATAGCTGTATACACGGTGATGATAAGAAGTATAACATAAATACAGACAACGTTGATGGGCTGAAACTGACCAGAGATAAAGGTCAGATATATCTTGGAGTTGAGTTTGACAGACAATTACGGTTTAACCTTATTGCGCACAAAATGGAAGACAAGGCCAGCTGGCGACTAAACTTAGTCAAACACCATGCAAGCTCCATTCGGGGATAAAAAAAGGAAGTTTAAGGCAGCTGGACGTGGATTATGTCCTGTCATTGCAAATCTCAATGAGAAAACAACCCAGAAGAAATTTGATCAAATCCAAATCACGCTCTCGGGGGCAGAAGACACACATCAACAGCTGTCTGCGAAATTGATGCCAACATCTATGAATCTAAGGCGTGAACGAGATGTATTTGAGGCTCCAAGAACGGGATAGAAAAATTAAACAAAAACAGCCAAATAAACAGCTTTACTGACAACTGGAAACTATTTTCCAAGTCATCTTTACAAGTAGCAATAACCTAAGCAGAACAAAATCATATCTAAAAAATACGTGAAATAACGCAAAAATAGCTAGTCCTTTACCCAGGAAAGGAGTTGAACCACATAGTAAGAATCCTACCTTTGGAAAGTACAATGGCAAGAGAAATCAACAAAATAATACTATAAACAGTAGCCTTGGAAACAAAAGACAGCTACAATAACACTATGATACCTGTTTATACAGACGGCTCTGCATTCGAAGCCATTATAAACGCCGGACGTACTTTAATAAAATACCAAAATGGCGATACATTCGAACTATATGAACCATGTTGAGAACACTGAAACAGCCACCAAGCAGAAATCACAGCAGTAAACGCCAACGTCCAGGCTGTTGTTGTTGTTTCCAATGCCCACAATGAGTAGGTTACTATTTTGTGCGGCGTAAAAAGGACGTTAAGTGGTAAGTTGAAGTAACTTTCCTCACATCCCGAGCGTGCTAATGAAGGTGGACCGGGGTCCATCCAGGCGATTGTGCTATGCTTTGCTTCATCTGCGTGTCGCTCACTACTACGAGGATCACATAGATCCCTCACTTTGTTAACCAGGCTGCCATGAAAACAGCCCGCTTCCAGGAATGGTTACGAGCATGCCAAGGTGAGGGCCTTGGCCAGTATATTTTGCTTGACCCTGACTAACATGTCTGATCAGTATATTTTGCCTGACTAGACGTTACCCTTCTTTCCCAACGTACAGGTAATACTCAAGGAGTTTCAGCAAGGAATGATAAAACAATCCGATATTGTAGTCTTCACTGATTCAAGACTAACACGACAAGCCCTAGATGCATACATGCAAGATAACAACAAAGAAGTTGAAAAGTTGAATCAGACGATTGATAATATAAAATAAACACACACACCATCATAGTAGCCCTTATGTAGATTCCAGGAAATATAGACATATCAGAAAGCATATAGAATAGACAGACTAGCAAGATAGAAGTAAGCATGGTTTAAATAAACAATGCAGGCAAAACATGCAGACATCAAACCATTTACTTCAGAATTTCAAAGAGGAATGGCTGAACTGAGGGAAGGAACGGTCTACTGGGCATGGCATGTATAAGGAAATGACACAGACAACAACAACAAAAATGACAATATCAGCAAACTGTAACTGAGGCAGCAGAGCGTAATCCTCTTAGAACAGAACACATCAGACTTAACAAATAAGTTAGATATGAACTAAACTACCACAACTGCATCCATCCGCATGAGACAGTGCAACATGTGCTGCTCGATTGCCCAGGACTCACCACAGAAAGAGAAAAGTTATTGTCTGGCATCCCATCAATCACTAATAAGTTAAACATCACTACTCACAAGCTACTAAACACCTGCAAATTCTGCAACTTGGCATTGACTGCAAAAGAGCAAACTGCTCGGCAGGTCTAATAAAAATCAACAACAACAACCCAGTATGAGTGGCTTTCACAACAGGTTACAATGTTTTTCATGTCTAGGTCATACGTCAACTGTGAAAAAGAAATTTAAAAAAAAGAATACGTATGTCCAAGATGGCGTTCATGAACACGCGACACATACTGACATCAAAACAGTTAAAACATGCAATAACAATTAGAATTGTCAGGTGTTACGTATATTCGTCATTAGTTTGTGGCGTAGAAAAATGGACAACGCATGTATGTATGTATGTATGTATGTATGTATGTATGTATGTATGTATGTATGTATGTATGTATGTATGTATGTATGTATGTATGTATGTATGTATGTATGTATGTATGTATGCATGCATGCATGCATGCATACATGCATGCCTGCCTGCCTGCCTGCTTGTCTGTCTGTCTGTCTGTCTGTATGTATGTATGTATGTATGTCTGTATGTATGTATGTCTGTATGCATGTCTGTCTGTCTGTCTGTCTTTCTGTCTGTATGTATGTCTGTCTGTATGTCTGTCTTTCTGTCTTTCTGTCTGTCTTTCTGTGTTTCTGTCTGTCTTTCTGTGTTTCTGTCTGTCTTTCTGTGTTTCTGTCTGTATGTCTGTTTATCTGTCAATGTATCTATCAGTCAGCATTTCTGTCTGTCGATATACACACATACATACATAATAATAAACATAACTGATTATGTGCGAGTACTTTTTAACGCACTGTGTAGTGTATGTGCCCGAGTGTGTGTGAGTATATATATATATATATATATATATATATATATATATATATATATATATATATATATATATATATATATATATATATATGATAGTTTAGCCTAGGTTTATGTGTTGTTTACTTTTGGTTTACCTTATAATCTGCGATAAAGATCAAGGTAACCAAATGATAAATATGTCATAATTAAATACATTCATTTGAAAAAAATTTATATTTGTCACTGTGAATGTTTTGCTATTAAATCATTTAATGGCGTTTATGTTTTCAAGTTTTGTGTCTCCTGCTTTAGTTATTGTAGCAAAAGGCCTCCAAATCTAAGCCTGACACCGGAGAAGTATATGATCTAATGATTACTACCAAAACAACCTCGGCGAAACCTTATCATAAACAATATCTTTGACCACAATACCAAGAACAAAACCAAAAACAGTGACACCGCATACTTGGCACTCAAGTATTAACAGCAGCAATCCGGCCAACGTCTCGCGACTACTAGAACTAGTTCGTCAGCCATTGATTCAGCTTAATGAGGGCGGCCTATTTATCGATTATGGCAGATCAATACATTCTTGTCGCATCTACGCCCTCAGACGCTTCGTCTCCCGACGACCTGGTTTCAGTAGATGAGAAGCTCTTAAGGTGTACGTCCTCAAACTGTCTGGATCTGCTGTCCTGGTCATTCTGGGGTTCACGGCAATGACAGAGTCGATATGCTGACAGCTATATCCTGTTGTGGGTATATCGATGCTATATCTTATTGTGGGTACATCGATGCTATATCCTATTGTGGGTACATCGATGCTATATCCTATTGTGGGGACATCGATGATGCTGTTGGTCAAGGAACGCCTCTGCATTGAAAGCTCGCTGCAATGGACTTCCAACACAGTTTATGTCTCGCCTTGACTGTGCACTCCGACAGACTGATATTGGTCTATCTTCCGATATTTCTCTCACACCTTTATTGCTGCATTCCTCTTGATTGTCTACCTCCAACCATTTCCCTCATCATGGTTTCACTAGTGTATTGGGCTTCTTTATATGCACACTATTTTATGTGCCTAATGCTAATGTCTTTCAGTATTTCCCTTCACATTCGTACTTCGACCACAACTCTAATTATTTGATTCTCTTTCCACGAAATACCACCTCTTCTTCTGTATAACAACAATTCGGGGGATCAAGATGCTAAGCAGCGTATGAGCTGCAGCTGTCAGCGACCCATAGCTGACTGCTAGCATCAGGGCCAGCGAACCAGAGTTGCCAAGACCCTTATACACCTCCGCGCGGTGATCCTGAATAACAGGCTGCAAGAGGGCAGACTGGCTAAGGAGAAGGGATCGAAGATGGAATGCTAACCCGGTACTCAAATAATTCTTGCTGAAGTCGGATGTATTGGACCGTAAGGTGCAAATATCGCAACCAAGCTGTAAACTACGACACAACGCATTCCGTTCTCTGGACTACATTCTGCTACTTAAGCCCTTTCAGGGTTTGTTAGCGAGAGATTGAGAACGAACGAAGCCAATCCAAGCCATAACAACAATTCAAGGGCCTCTATTTTATCCTCAAACTGCTTTCTCAGTGTCTACATTTCTGCGCCGAATAGTAATGATGAGTATACATAACACCCGGTGACTCTCGTTGTTAGTTTGTTTGTTATTTAATGGACGTCAATGTATTTCTCATGTTAAATCTCTAGACGACGATAAGCAACTTGTTATTCTTTTAAATCCATTACGCCGATACTCCAAGAGATGAAATACACCATGGCAGGAGATGAAAGACACCATGACAAGAGATGAAAGACACCATGGCAGGAGATGAAAGACACCATGGCAGGAGATGAAAGACACCATGGCAGGAGATGAAAGACACCATGGCAGGAGATGAAAGACACCATGGCAGGAGATGAAAGACACCATGGCAGGAGATGAAAGACACCATGGCAGGAGATGAAAGACACCATGGCAGGAGATGAAAGACACCATGGCAGGAGCACACACTTTCAATTCCATGGTTGTTCCAGCAATGATTTTCGGGTGTGAAATGTGGAACTTGCGTAAAACAGATGCTGAGAAGTTCAGAGTCACTTGCGTAAAACAGATGCTGAGAAGTTCAGTCACTCAGAGAGCAATAAAACGGCGTGTACTAACAATTTCGTTACGGGATAAGTTCTGAAACGAAGAAATTCGACATCAAACTTTGTTACGGGGACGTCGTGTAAGCAGCGATATCACGCAAACATATTCGGACTTGACATGTGGTACGCATGCCTGACAATAGACGGACACGTGGTACGCATGCCCGACAGTAGATGGACACGTGGTACACATGGCCTGCCAACAGATGGACACGTGGTACGCATGCCTGACAACAGATGGACACGTTGGTTATACATGTGCACGTCCAGGGATCGCCAACCTATGCAATCACTATATAGACTGACCAAAGACCTAGGCCCGCATTGGTACAGCGTTGCAAAAGGTCGGGACGCATACATAATATTGTTGGCTTCCTCACATACTACAGAAGTGAATCGTTCGTTTCACAATCCCAACGCACACGGTTCGAATCACGCTCGTGTTCAGTTTGGCAGATATGGTCTTTATAGACTACATTTACATTTGTGAAAATTTGTGAAAAAGTTGACAATTTGGGATATTTGTGGAGAGGAGTGCGGGTACTTAGAGCTTTGCCTAAACGGTAAATCGTTTAGCCCTGGTCAGCCACTCAGTAATCACGAAAATGTTTAAATTTGGCATCAAATATGATTGCTTTCATTCCTCTTCATATCACCTCCCGATTCCTAACACTAACAGAAGCAGGTAACGGATTCAAGCTGGTGACACGGGTTCACGACGTAACTAAAATAAGTACTCTTTCACGCCTATCGCTGAATACTCTTTGTCCTTAAGAGACTCGAGTGTGAAATGTCTCCAAGTAAACGCGGTGCTGGTTCGTTGATGAATCTGTCACATTGCGGTCACATAATGGTAACATCTAGCCATTCTAGCGAGATGTGATGATCCCTGATTAAGAGTCCCTGTATTAGATATAACGAGATATGAAAGTCCCTGTTTGAGATTCCCTGCACTAGATCTAGCAAGTTATGATGGCACCGATTTGAAAAAAAATATGTACTAAATCTGTTGAGCTATGATAACACTTGTTTGAGAGTCCCTGCACTAGATCAAGCGAGTTATGACGGCACTGATTTGAGAGAATGTGCACTAGATCTTGAGAGTTGTGAGGGCGCCAATTTGAGAGTCCCTGTACTAGATTTTCTGTGGCTAGCCGTGATGAAATCCGAGAGCATTGACACGAGCCGACGGTCAGAGAGGACCTAACAATGGTTTCGCGACGGTCACCTGGTGTGACCTATGCTGACACGCCCTCTAGTCACTCCTTCTAGAGCATAGGAGTGGAACATTGTTGTTGTAGAAGATACTTGTATCTTAGCTCTGCCCCACTAGCATATCTTCTTTTGTCGTGGTATTCCAGTGGCTCTTCCTTTATCTCGGACATACTGACAGCAGTGACCTTGGTTCTCCTCGCAGTTGTGTAATGCAAGACGGCTGAGTAGGCTCACCACTACAGGGGCCTCGTTGATCAGGCTACTGTCTCCAGGCACACAGCGTGTACCTGATGTGCAGTCGTAGCCAGCATAGAGAAGTTCTGACAAATATTTAGTTCTGTGCTTGAACCCCCTAATGAAATTTTGTTTAAAAGACAACGTAGGGTTTATAGCGATGGGTTTTCACGGTAAGAGCCCAATATTCAATTTCGACAAGTACCAAAATACCCAGCTGTAAATATGAACACATGACTTCCTGTTAGAGAAGGCAGAACAGCGAGGAAGGGAAGTGATCACCAGACCTGACAAAAAGTCAACACAACGGACAGTTTCTAGGTAAAGTGGTAGATGATAACAGGAATGAGAGCTGCCATCTTCGTCCTTATCACCTTCTAAAAAGTGTATCTGTGGGGGTGGGGGATGTCCTCAACCAACCCTCTCCACGCAGAGCTGTTCTGTGTTATTTTCTGCAGTTCTGGCTTTTCTTGTATCGTCCTCTAGATCTTCTCTTCTCCGTGCGTTTTTTGGCCTCTCCATTTTTCATGACAGATTGCCTTGATATATTAGCTCGGGGATTTCTCTCATCAACACATTAACCCTAAGATTTCCCGTTCCGCATGTTTGTGTTCTGCACTCGCCCACAAGCTTCAGTTTGAGACCTTGTCGAACCACTGCAGGCCCAGAATCTTTCCCAGGGATCTGTCGATAAAGCCCTGCAGTATCTGAATACTCAGTTTGGTAATTGAGCATGTTTCCGAGGACCGACTTCACACTCGAGTAGAAGATCATTTATCTGGTGTGCATTAAGATCATTTTATAGTTCCTCGTGATGTTTAGCATGACAAAGGCTACTTTAGCATTTTATGTCCTGGTCTGTACTTCGTCAGCTGTACCTCTGGTCTTGTTCATGATCTTCCTTAGACATGTCAAATTCTTCACCGCAACCACCGGTGTTTCTCTCACTACGATCTGTGTTGTCCGCATTTGAATTGACAATTTTGGTCTTTTCTACAAGGGTCTAAAGACTTGTTTACTGGGAGATTCTGTCTAGTGCGCCTGTCTTCTACTTTATTTGAAGTTGTCTGAGAGAAAAGTGATCTATGTCGTCTGTAAGGTCCAAGCCTTCTTGCTGTTTAAATAAGGTCTACTAGATCCCATTTCTCTCATTGGCTGTCGTGTTTTTCATAATCAAATCAGCAGCACAGAGTGAAGTACAAATTGTCAGTCAGCTCACTCTTATGGTGACCACCGTAACGATTTCCACATCGTTGACCAGGCTGCTGTGATTGAACCTGTTCCCGGGATTACGTCTTGGACGAAAGGTGGAATATTGGTTAGTATATTTCACCTGAATATGTTATGAGATGGGGGCCTTTGTCAGTTTGTTTTAATTGACCATGACAAAAGATGGTATATTGGCAGTACGTTTCAACTGAATTTGTCACGAGATGGGGTCTTGGTCAGTATATTTTACATGACCGTTACGTTATGTGGGGTCTTGGTCAGTATGTTTTACACGGCCCTTACGTTATGTGGGGTTTTGGTCAGTATGAGTCACCTGACATTGATATGAGATGGTAACTTGGCAGCACGTTTCACCTCAATCTGGCATGAAATAGAATCTTTGTCTGTATGTTTCTTCTTCTTCCTCGTTCATCTTCAGAGTTCAACTTCAATGACTCTAACAAAGGCAGCAGTCGACTCAAGGCTCTGTACGCTTCCGTACAACTTCTCGTGGAAGGACACTGGCTGTTGCCAAATGCTACTTCTTTTGTCGGTATTCAGTGGACAGGACTGCAAAATATGTTATGCCTTCATGGGGGCTGTGCCGCAGGCACAAAGGTCTGTAGTGCCGATCTTGAACTTGTTGTACAAATGGCATCTAAGTCTGTTGTGAACTGTGCGTAGCCAGAGAATTATCACCTGGTCTCGCCTGGAGAGTTGATGGTAGGCATCGTTTTCTATGTGGTCAGGGTGGTCTTTTTTCTATTTTGCAATGCACGTTGCCCTGATGAATGCTTTTTGTCTCATTGGATGTGATTTCTGTATCACTCTGCTGCAGCATTCCTCCCTCACTGGCGAGTCTGTCTGCCTCCTCGTTGTCTGGAATGTTGCTGTGGGCTGGTATCCACTGGATTGTGCTTTTTTTTAAGCACTAGTACATGCATTCGAGTGAGTCTGCCAGAGCACCGAGTTCATTTTTGTGTTGGTTCTTGAGCGCCATTAACACTGCAAGGGCGTCTGTGAAAATGACCACTTGCTTTTCTGGTCAGTATGTTTGATCTGATCTTGAATGAGACGAAGTCTTGGTCAGTATGTTTGACCCTGACATGAGATGGGACCTTGGTCAGTATGTTTGAACTGACCCTGACATTAGATGGGGGTCTCGGTCAGTATGTTTGACCCTGACATGAGATGGGACCTTGGTCAGTATGTTTGAACTGACCCTGACATTAGATGGGTGTCTCGGTCAGTATGTTTGAACTGACCCTGACATTAGATAGGGTCTTGGTCAGTATGTTTGAACTGACCCTGACATTAGATGGGGTCTTGGTCAGTATGTTGGAACTGGCCCTGACGTTAGATGGGGTCTTGGTCAGTATGTTGGAACTGGCCGTGACGTTAGATGGGGTCTTGGTCAGTATGTTGGAACTGGCCCTGACGTTAGATGGGGTCTCGGTCAGTATGTTTCATCTGGCGATACTGCTAATCTTGGCCCCCAATATCATAGTATACTAGACGGTCAAATACAGAAACATAAAACAACAATTGAAACGTGAAGCCGCAAGACATATCATGATAGGCGATATAAGGAAACGTGAGAGCAAGACATAAACGTAGAAACCACTGTGGGGGAGGGGAGCTTTGGGGGGGGGGGGGAGGTTTGGGGGTTGGTTGAAGATTTAAGTTTTCGAGAGTTGAAGCGGTCTGGTTCAACACGATAAGGGAAATAACCCATTAAATTGAAGCGATCAATCATTCACCATTCCGCTCCAATGTGAATCATAGGCTCAGCCACCATTGAAGCTGGTCCGTTTTATAGCCACCCAGTTTCCAAACATTTACAATCGTTCACTAGTTTTGCTCCAAAGTAAAGCATAGACAACCATTTCAGCTTATCCCGCAGTAACTGATTATAATGGAAACGTTCTTTATACGATAAGGCTGCTTGCTCCAAACACTACCCTCTTTAGTCGCCTTTTACGATAGGTTAGGAAGATGGCAGTGGTCATTTTCTTTGTTTAATCTAGGCACCACCATGGTGAGGTGATTGTCACAGTACTGCTGTACGATGTATGTCGTTATCCCTCAATTAATAAAATGGAACATCATTTATGTGTATTACAATTTTCTGTCATAGAGGCAAATGGGCAGGTACTTGAGGTGGTGAAACGTTTCAAATATCTTGAATCGTTGATCAGCGAAGAAAGCCAGAGGTAATTGCAAGAATAGCACAAACAACAGCGGCGCTGACTAGGCTGCGACCTATTTGGCGAGACAAGCGCCTCGCCCTCGGCATAAAAGTCAGACTACTGCGCTCTTTGGTGCTGTCAATATTTCTGTATGCCTGCGAGACCTGGACCATTACAGCAGATATCCAGGGCAGAATACGTGCAATGGAAATGCTGTGCTATAGAAAACTCCTAAATGTTAGATATAAGGATCGTGTCACGAACGTAGACATCCGTCAGAGAGTTGAAGACGCTATTGGTCCTTTTGAAGATCTGTTCACAACTATCAAAAGACGAAAGATGGCCTGGTGCGGGCACGTCGCGAGGTCCAACGGAATTCCCAACTCGATACTCTTTGGATCCGTACCGGGACAGAGAGGGCGAGGACGTCCAAGGAATAGATGGGTGGACAACATCACTGAGTGGTCAGGCCTTCGTCACGGTGAGATACGTCAGGCGGCGACAGACAGAGAGAGCTGGCGTGGGATTTTCATGTCTTCATGTGTGCCCCAACGACCTGATTGGTTACGGGATGAACTGAACTGAACTGAACAATTTTCTGACCAAGTACTTGTTTCTAGAGCCATTGAAGAAATGGTGCTAAAGCAAATCACATGTTGAGGGATCTCGAGGGCTAATTAAGGAGGTCAAAAACATAAATAGCACATACAGACACACATTCTTCTTCTTTCTTCTTCTTCGTACGCTGTCAGGCGTCAACTTGAATTTGTTCGAAGAAAGCAGCTGTCATCCTGAGGCTGTCGACACTGTCATAGAGGTTGTCTAGTGTTGCCACCGGTGATGACCACATGTGCTTTCTCTGGTCCTCGTATGTCGGGCAGATGTTCAGAGGTCATTTTCCCTGTACCACTGGCGCATTCATCAGTACCACCTATCTTCAGTTTATTGAATAGATGGTACCTCAGTCTGTTGTGGCCTGTGCGGAGTCTTCTTCTTCTTCTTCTGCGTACGCAGTCAGACAGTAACCATTATTTTTTCGAAAAAAAGCGGTGGTCATCCTGAGGCTGTAGCCACTACCATAGAGCTTGTCTTGCAGTTCCACTGGTGATGGCCACATCTGCTCTCTCTGATCCTCGTATGTCGGGCAGTTCTGCAGCAGATTTCGGCGGTCATTTTACCAGTACCGCACGGGCATTCGTCGGTACACCCTATCTTCAATTTGTTGAATAGGTGGTACCTCAGTCTATTGTGGCCAGTGCGAAGTCTGAAGACAACGACCTGCTCTCTTCGGTTCAACTGGTAATAGGCATCGTTTTTGGTGTAACCAGTATGTTCGGTTTCCCATTTGGTCATGTATCTGGCTTTGATAAGCCGTTTTGACTCTTCGTACGTCATACTGGTATCTGTTTGTGGTAGTCTTGCACCTTCTTTTGCCAGTCTGTCTGCCTCCTCGTTGCCTTGGATGTTGCAGTGTGATGGGACCCACTGTACCACTACCCTTTTTGGTGCGGACTGCTGGCACAGTTTGCAGAGTGCTGCTCTTAAGTCATTAAGCTCAGTGTTTTTCTGGCTTTTTAGCGCTGTGACTACGGCGAGAGCATCTGTAAGCAGGACTATATGGCTTTCATTTTCACTGTGTGTCACCATTTCTTCCACTGCCGCCCTCAGTGCCTCTGCCTCCGCTCTGAAATTGCTTGTGTACTGACCAGTAGCGAATGACAGTGTTATTTTTCTGCCATTTGGTAGGTTCAGGAATGCTCCTGCCCCTCCGTTCTGTGTAGTGTCTGTTACAGAGCCGTCGGTGTATGCATGGGTCCAGTCCATGCTTGGGTAGCTTTTCGTTATGAAGCTTAGGGTAATGTCTCTCCTTTCTTTTTCAGTCTGGCAGTTTTTGTTTGCAATACCTGGTATATTTTCTACCACCTCTGGAAATATATCCTGCCTCCAGGTAGGTTTTAGTACACTAGTGATGGGCTTTGGTGTTGTTAGTGCGTTTATGGGATCTTCGTGCATCTTTGCTTTGGCCATTTCTGCAAAGTTTCTCCGTTTTAGTTTCCCATTTCACAAATTGTTTAGTCTCTGATGCATTGGATGGTCGGTCAGTCTTCGGAGCTTCTCTGACTGCAGCTGGGCTCTGCAGTCTCTTCTATCGGTCATGGATTGCAGTTTTGTAATCTTTTCAAGTTCTACAATTGGCGTTGACTTCATGCCACCTGTTATAACTCTCATGGCTTGGTTTTGAAGTTTGCTAACTTTATCGAAGTTTGCCTTCGCTGCTGTTGTCCATGCCGCAATGCCATACTCGAGAACTGGTCTCACTCTTCCGGTGTACAGTTTCTTTAGTATGCCTTTGTCTGCTCCCCAGCTTGTGCCAGCAAGTTTCCTCATGATTGCCATTCTTTCTCTGGCTTTCATTCGGTTTCTCTCAATCTGACTTTTCCATGTCATGCGCCGATCAAATGTGACTCCCAGATAGGTTGGGTTGTCGTTTGGCTGCAGGAATTTGCCATTTAGACTTAATTTGGTACTTTGGGGTTTTAGTGAAAGCGAGAATATTGTGCATGTGGTTTTCTCCTCGTTTATTTTGACCAGCCATGAGTTCGCCCACTCTTCCAGCGATGTTAGGGCCGTCTGCATCCGATTTCTTGCTATGGTGAGATTTCTTTCAGAGGTCCACATAGCCAGATCGTCTGCAAACATTGAGCTATGGACTCTTCTTGGTATATTCTCTGTAATGTCGTTTATATATACCAGAAAGAGTGTGGGTGACAGTACTACCCCTTGGGGTACTCCCTGCTCGAGTGTCACCTTTTTGCTCATCTGCCCTTGTACTTGGACTCTGGCCGTTCTTTGTTTGAGGTAGTGGTTGATCCACTTGTACATTTTCCCACAAACATCACTTCTTCTTAGCTTGACTCTAAGTCCATCTTTCCAGACTTTGTCAAATGCCTTTTCCAGATCCACCCAAATAGCTACTGTGTGTTTCTGTGCCTGGTAGGCATCTTCTATCTCCTGGGCTATGAGGATGACCTGGTCCTCAGTGGATCTGTGCTGTCTAAAGCCGGCTTGCTGTGGAATTAGTATTCGTTTTTCTTCCAGATGCCACATCAGTCTGGTGTTTATCATCCTTTCCATCAACTTGCCGACACAGCTCAGTAGGCTTATGGGCCTGTATCCATTTGGATCTGTTTTGTCCTTTCCTGTTTTTGGTACTGGTACTAGTACTGCGTCTTTCCATGCCTGTGGTACAATTCCCCTTTTCCAGCTTTGGTTCAGGACCGATAGCAGTTTCCTCTTCGCTGTTTGGCCCAGCCCCATCAGCATTTCGTTTGTTATCCCGTCTTTTCCGGGAGATTTCCTTTTCTTTAGTGTTCTCATAGCCTCTTCCATTTCGCGCATTGTTAATTTGGCCATCATGTGCTCTTCAGGTGCCGTATTCATGTTTTCGTGCCCCTTTAGCTCTTCGCTAATGTCTGTATGCTTATCTGCAGGGACCTCGATGTGGTTTGCTATGGCATAGTGATCGACAAAGGCGTTTGCGGCTTTCTTACCTGTGATCAAGTTCTCGCCCTGCTTGATAGTAATTTGTTTATTTGACGGGGTTTCGTCGTTCATGGCTCTGACTAGCTTCCATAGCTTGTTCCCGTCTTTGTCCAGGTTTAGACTTTCCGTTTTATTTTTCCAGCTTTCTCTTGCTGTTTGCTTGAGAGTGTGTTTGTACTTCGCCGTGGCGGCTTTGAGGGCGATGTTTACCTCCATGGATTTTTCTCGCTCTGCCATGTTCCTAGCATTTGTTACTGCATCTTCCACTTTCTGCAACTCATCATTCCAGTAGGGCTTATAGTTTTTCCTAGCTCCTCTTGGGATGGTTTCAGTGGCGGCTTGCATTATTGCCTTGCTTAGGCTCTCTACCATGGGCTTCATTTTGGTGTTTCGTGTGTTTATGGTTTCACACAGCCCATCTGTCAGGATTGCAAATCTGTCCCAGTCGGCTCGTTTGTAATTCCAACGTGGGAGCGGTTTTGTTTCCTGTGGGCCTACTTCCATGTCAATGGTTAGCCTGATCGGCCTGTGGTCGCTACCTGCCAGTTGGTTTAGCACCTGGCGGTCTATTTTATGGTGTATGTCCTGTGTGGAGAAGGCCAAATCTGGAGTCGAGGTGGTATGCCATGTTCTTGAATAGAAGCTAGGGCTATCCTCCGGCCTATTGATTAGGGAGAGATTTGCATCTATCTCCCAATCTTCCACTTCGTCACCTCTGCTGTCTGTGTCAGAGTATCCCCATCTCTCCGAGTGGCTGTTGAAATCTCCAACTACTATGCAGTTGGAGTCTCTGACCTCCATACTCGAGAGCGATAGGTCTCTATTTGGTGGTCCGTACAGATTGAAAATGCGGAGCTTCGTCTCTTGAGCCATTATGTCAACTCCTACAATTTCTGCTTGTCCGGTGTGATCGACAGATACCGCGCTACTCGGTATGCAGTTTCTGGTCAGTATCAGGACCCCTCCTTTGTGGCCTTCTCTATCTAGACGGAAGGTCTGGTATCCTCTGATTGAGAATTTATGATTATTGTTGAGGTGCGTTTCCTGGATACATGCCACGTCAATCTTACCTTCATGCAGGTGATGTGTTAGGGTGTGCGGAGTCTGAAGACCGCGACCTGCTTTCTTCTGTTCAGCTGGTAGTAGGCATCATTTTTAGACACACATACTACAAGTATGACCATAAATAATTGTTGAACGGTGAGCTCAGGACAGGACTTTGGCCTTCCTTTGGCTCTTTTTCCGTGCCAGATTGCTTTGTAATATTAGCTCAGGGGTTTCTCAGCGTGTGTCGTATCCATCAACACATTAGCCCTAAGATTTCCCGTTCCACAGTTCCTTCCTCAGTTTGTTTCTCTAATGCAGTTATTATTCGTTTAGTTTTTTTGTTTTTTATCTTATCTAATATTTTGTGGAGTTCTAAGAGAAGCTTGATTGTTCTCCAGTTTTTGTAGTCTGTGAGGTTACTTTATTTTGATAATTTGACAATCATTCCTTTGTTTCATTTTGGGGATATTATCTCTGCAAGATGTGAATGATAGAGGTTTCAATACATATAATGTTCATTTGGGTCCATTACAAACAAATTGTGTGTTGAAGCTGGTCAGTTCCACTTGATTGCTATATTCGCTCAGCTTTCAATTTTCTCTTGATTATGCCCGTCTGAGTGTGCGAATAGTGAAATGACATCTGCATATCACAGGTCTACCATTTTAGAGAGTAATGACCATCTTACTATTCTTGAAGTTGTTCCGGTTGTCAGCCCTTCCGTAGCTGTGATAGTTAGTTCCCTTCGAGTATTATATGTGTTTACATCCACGCATGACCGTCTTAACCGGATGGCAGGCCCTGGACCGATCAGTGCACTGGGGCCCCGTACGGCTCTACCCACTCACATGAGTCTTTATTCAGTCCACTTATGTTGTTAGACGTCGTGGGGAGGTGTGACCTCCTTTGTTTCATATTTTTTTGGCAGGTGAAAATCCACTGGTGACTTGCCAGGTCAATCCCAGCATCTATTAGTCCCTGGAATATACGATCGCCTATTTTTGAGATTGGTAGAGGTGGAAGCGTAAATTAGAGCAATGTAAACCCGCAGCTCGTCAGGCGCTACCTATGCCGCTCTGCTAACCACATAACTAAGACCTGATGTTATAGCTTCACAGTCCCCTTTTTTGCGACATATTCTCTGTGGGGCGAATATCACTAGAATAATTTTAGTAGATTTTTAACTTAATTTTTGCCCGAGCAGCGGCCGTTAGGCCTACTCTTTTCGATTTCCAACTGCCACGGTATTTTTAACGTGCGCACCACTGCACACGGGTGTCTGATCTCACCACTCAGAGATCAGAGGAAATATTTACCGGATGATCCACTTGACATAAATCCTGGTCTCTAGTGATTTGAGCCCGCGACCGCCAGCATCCGAGGCTAACACTTTACCTCGAGATCACTTCACGTGAATAAAAATGTAAAATATAAGTAAACAGTCAATTCAATTAAACCTATAGATTTATTGATATCCGGAACGCACATCTGGCCAGGCAGCATATACTAATCAGACAATGTTAGTCAGGGTCAGGAAAAATATACTGATCAGACAATGGTAGTCAGGGTCAGGAAAAAAATACTGATCGGACAATGTTAGTCAGGGTCAGGAAAAATATACTGATCAGACAATGTTAGTCAGGGTCAGGAAAAATATACTGATCGGACAATATTAGTCAGGGTCAGGAAAAATATACTGATCTGACAATGTTAGTCAGGGTCAGGAAAAATATACTGATCGAACAATGTTAGTCAGGGTCAGGAAAAATATACTGATCGGACAATGTTAATCAGGGTCAGGAAAAATATACTGATCAGACAATGTTAGTCAGGGTCAGGAAAATATACTGATCAGACAATGTTAATTAGGGTCAGGAAAAATATACTGATCAGACAATGTTAGTCAGGGTCAGGAAAAATATACTGATCAGACAATGTTAGTCAGAGTCAGGAAAAATATACTGATCAGACGATGCTAGTCAGGGTCAGGAAATATATACTGATCAGACAATGTTAGTCAGGGTCAGGAAAAATATACTGATCAGACAATGTTAGTCAGGGTCAGGAAAAATATACTGATCGGACAATGTTAGTCAGGGTCAGGAAAAATATACTGATCGGACAATGTTAGTCAGAGTCAGGAAAAATATACTGATCGGGCAATGTTAGTCAGGGTCAGGAAAAATATACTGATCAGACGATGCTAGTCAGGGTCAGGAAAAATATACTGATCAGACGATGCTAGTCAGGGTCAGGAAATATATACTGATCAGACAATGTTAGTCAAGGTCAGAAAAAATATTCTGATCAGACAATTTTAGTCAGGGTGAGGGAAAATATGCTAATCGGACAATGCTAGTAAGGGTCAGGAAAAATATACTGATCAGACAATGTTAGCCAGGGTCAGGAAAAATATACTGATTCGACACAGTTAATCAGGGTCAGGTAAATATACTGATCAGACAATGTTAGCCAGGGTCAGGAAAAATATACTGATTCGACACAGTTAATCAGGGTCAGGCAAAATATACTGATCAGACAATGTTAGTCAGGGTCAGGCAAAATATACTGACTAAAACACACACATCGAAACACGCCGTTTCATGGCACACTGGATAATGAGGTGGGAGATCCCCGCAGTACCGAACGAGACTTGGCAAACCAAGTTGTGGAAATGCGTGCTTCACTGTGAGTTTTATAAAATTATCTTGTCTGCTTCCGCACACGCATACGCACGTAAAAAGAATTTTATAAATATAACAATATCCACGCTATGCAGCATACTTTCTCTTACTTTCACGCAGAACCTATATGCAAATCAAACAGCGAATTTAGCCTCCAAGGGGGGAATAACAAGTGCAGTCCCAATAACAACATGTGTAGGTCAGGAGTGGTTATTATCACAAGGTCGACTTCATTATTATTCTGATGTGATGGTGGAAGACACTACCAGCAAATGCAACATGACTGTTGTGATCAATCGAGAAAGAATGTGTCATCAAATTTGCGGATAACCAAGCCATCATGGAAGGAATAGAGAATTTATTACAAAACTACTCACCGCAAATATCAACGATACAGTCAAGGAATTTTGCATGAAGATTTTTTGCCCTTTAAACAAAATCTGCGGTAATTGCCAAATAAACTCAAACAATAAATATTACCATAGTAGGCCAGATTATAGAACAAGTACAGACGTTTTCATATTTAGGACAGATAATTTCAAAGGATGCCCGTTGTTAAGTGAAACCTCTACGGGTTGGCATAGATCTACTGCCCTGGTCATGCTGGGGTTCAGGACAACGAAAGAGCTGATACCTTAGCTTCACACACTCCCATCATGGGCACGCTAGTGATGGATAGAAGTGACATTTTGAAATCAATCAATGACCGTCTGTTGGATGAGGACACCTAAAATAGATCACTCAGCAATCCACAGACTGCAAAGTTTCGACATCAAACGCGTTTCGAGCTGAGTAGGGCGCATGGGAGGACGGAATGGGAGAGTTCACAAGCAGCGAGCTATATTGCCCGTAGTGTAGTAAAGTCGATTCTTAGAAACAGAAATGAAATCGGAACTAAGATTGAAGTAGCAAAACAATGCATTGCGGGAGAAACAAAAGTTTCTAACATCAAACAGCATAAATATTGAGTTGGACACAAGAATAATTTTAACGCAACTATAGCCAATAGAACTGTATGTCTTGAAGTATGGACTTTAATAAGGATGGAAAGACCTTAGAAGCCATTGGGATGTGGTGTTATCGCAGGAAGCAAAGAGTGAACCGAACAGAAAAACAATCCAATGAGCAAGTACGTAACGACAAAGGAGCACACAGACAAATAATCAAAAGTGTACAGAAAGCTTGCCAGGATATCGTCCCCCTGCGCACGAGAATAAGTTACTGGTTTTTTTCTCTTTCAGTGTTCTTCGCTAAGCTGTCCCCTTCTCCTTTCTCCATGTTGGTTGCAATCTACCACATGTCTGGTTATTTTGTTGACATCGTGTTCTAAGGTACCCGTCTATGCTGAAATCTGGACACGAGCATGAGATATGTGACGTAAACACAAGCATGAGATATGTGACGTAAACACAAGCATGAGATATGCGACGTAAACACAAGCATGAGATATGTGACGTAAACACAAGTATGAGATATGCGACGTAAACATAAGCATGAGATATGCGACGTAAACACAAGCATGAGATATGTGACGTAAACACAAGCATGAGATATGCGACGTAAACACAATCATGAGATATGCGACGTAAACACAAGCATGAGATATGTGACGTAAACACAAGCATGAGATATGCGACGTAAACACAAGCATGAGATATGTGACGTAAACACAAGTATGAGATATGTGACGTAAACACAAGCATGATATATGCGACGTAAACACAAGCATGAGATATGCGACGTAAACACAAGCATGAGATATGCGACGTAAACACAAGCATGAGATATGCGACGTAAACACAAACATGAGATATGTGACGTAAACACAAACATGAGATATGTGACTTAAACACAAGCATGAGATATGTGATGGTGAAACAAGCATGAAGTATGTGACAGTGACACTTGTTGGTGAAGGTCTATAGCCTGGATGTGATACTCTAAGCTACACACTCTTTGATACAAACTACTTGACGGAGACATCTGTCGGTGAATGTAGTCTGGATGGGATACACTTAGTTACACAAAACAGCTTGGTAAAAATATATCGATGAGCACTTAAATCGAGTTATGGTTGCCTAGTTTTTTTTTCCATCACCTGATACACGTCAATATGTGGACATAAGCGCTGTCCATATAATCAAGTCCCCGTTCAATGATTAGTAAATACACGTGTATATGCTACAATTGCTTTAAGTCTTCAATTATTTTTACGTTAACCAAAAACCACGAAAGTTGAAAATGGCGAAAGTTGTGATTATATTTATGGCACTTAATGTCGCAATGTTAGCGTTCCTTGTGATGGGATTATGTTACTTAGAAATGTAAGGTCGTAGGAAATTGTTTTTATTATTTGGATATTATTTTAGATTTCAATTAAAATATGTTGCTCGTCGAGAGTGTGTTATCTGGACCTGATGTTGTTTGAAGCTGCACTTGCTGAGCTGTGTTACAAGTAACACTTAATTATAAGTAGTTAGTGGCATGTTACAGCTGCTCCTCTTAAATCCAGAATTGTACTTTAGAAGGTGCATCGTGGTTCTCCTGGCTGTAGTGCTTTGAGAGGCGCTTAAGTAAGTCCACCACTATGGAGATTACAGTGTTAGTCCCTACTTCGTTGACCAGACTGCTGTGCCGTCTCTTTACATGAGCCCCAAGGGGAACGAGAGGTGGGGGTCTTGATCCGAGTGTTTCACCGGCCCCTGATTACTCTTTGCTCCCACCTGGACCCAGTAGAAAAGCAGTGTTCCAACCTGCCACACTGGCCATAATAGGCGATTTAATAGAGACCTATTTTCACATCCTGTAGAACTAGGACCCTCCACTAGTGAAACATTCTTTATGTCTCTATCTCCCTACCCCAACTGTGATGGAAACATTTTAGGTAGGTCCAAACATGTGGGAAAGCGCGGGTGTAGAGTGGGGGGGGGAGAGAAAGCGTGGAGGTTATAATGCTTCAGTTTGGTCTGTTACGTAATTCGTTGTGAATATTTTTTAGAATTAGTTTGCTTCAAGTTGTGATATACTTCGTTTGCTTCAAGTTGTGATATACTTCGTTTGCTTCAAGATGTGATATACTTCGTTTGCTTCAAGTTGTGATATACTTCAAGGTTTTCTAATGCTGTCCAATTTGTAAATCACTGGAACAATAATAGAAGTAAATGCCTATGTAAAAATAACCCATTTGGTCATGACTGACTATAGTAAACCCTATCAGTCATGACTGACTACAGAAGAATGAAGGCCAAATCCAAAGTTGCTGGCGACATAGTCCGAGATCATGTCGGTACGGATACTAGTACCCTTGTCAAGCCATCCTTAATTGCATTTTACGACTTGCATTGGAGGTTTAAGTTTAGTATTATTATATCCATTCTAGGCACTACTTAAGTGATTTAGCTGATTCGTTAAATCAATCTAAACTTGTCAGTTCCCTGGGGAGCATATACTTCCAATGTCAAGTCCCCCGGTTCAGGGTCATCCATTAAAACTTTGTGCACGTCTTTTCTGTTTCTTGTAAATTTATCTCATCGTTTTTCTCCATGTGTGTTTTGGTTTTCTCAAATTTTCTCTTGACGTGCGAATTCCAATACAAAACCTGTCTTGTAATAGCTAGTTAGTTAGTTTTATTTCCACTTGTGTCGTTGAGCGTCGTGGAGAGCTTCAGTCGTCTATCCTGCGCCAAGTGCATTGCGTCGGTGAATGTGAGCCCTTGTCGCTGCACAATCACTCTAATGTCACCTGCTTGGCATCCGCCCGTTTGCCCTTACCAGCGTTGTAAGCCATCAGGGGAAATTGACGAGGTTGCATTCTCATGACATCTTCTTCTTCTTCGTTCGCAGTCAGACAGTAACCATTATTTTTTCGAAAAAAGCGGCGGTCATCCTGAGGCTGTCGACACTGCCATAGAGCTTCTCTTGTGGTTCCACTGGTGATGGCCACATCTGCTCTCTCTGATTCTCGTATGTCGGGCAGTTCTGCGGCAGATGCTCAGCGGTCATTTTCTCGGTACCACACGGGCATTCGTCGGTACCACCTATCTTCAATTTGTTGAATAGGTGGTACCTCCGTCTATTGTGGCCAGTGCGAAGTCTGAAGACAACGACCTGCTCTCTTCGGTTCAACTGGTAATAGGCATCGTTTTTGGTGTAACCAGTATGTTCGGTTTCCCATTTGGTCATGTATCTGGCTTTGATAAGCCGTTTTGACTCTTCGTACGTCATACTGGTATCTGTTTGTGGTAGTCTTGCACCTTCTTTTGCCAGTCTGTCTGCCTCCTCGTTGCCTTGGATGTTGCAGTGTGATGGGACCCACTGTACCACTACCCTTTTTGGTGCGGACTGCTGGCACAGTTTGCAGAGTGCTGCTCTTAAGTCATTAAGCTCAGTGTTTTTCTGGCTTTTTAGCGCTGTGACTACGGCGAGAGCATCTGTCAGCAGGACTATATGGCTCTCATTTTCACTGTGTGTCACCATTTCTTCCACTGCCGCCCTCAGTGCCTCTGCCTCCGCTCTGACATTGCTTGTACTTACCAGTAGCGAATGACAGTGTTATTTTTCTGCCATTTGGTAGGTCCAGGATTGCTCCTGCCCCTCCGTTCTGTGTAGTGTCTGTTACAGAGCCGTCGGTGTATGCATGGGTCCAGTCCATGCTTGGGTAGTTTTTCGATATAAAGCTTAGGGTAGTATCTCTCCTTTCTTTTTCAGTCTGGCAGTTTTTGTTTCCAATACCTGGTATATTTTCTACCACCTCTGGAAATATATCCTGCCTCCAGGTAGGTTTTCGTACAGTAGTGATGGGCTTTGGTGTTGTTAGTGCGTTTTATGGGATCTTCGTGCATCTTTGCTTTGGCTATTTCTGCAAAGTTTCTCCGCTTTAGTTTCCCAGTTCCCAAATTGTTTAGTCTCTGGTGCATTGGGTGGTCAGTCAGTCTTCGGAGTTTCTCTGACTGCAGCTGGGCTCTGCAGTCTCTTCTATCGGTCATGGGTTGCAGCTTTGTAATCTTTTCAAGTTCTACAATTGGCGTTGACTTCATGCCTCCTGTTATAACTCTCATGGCTTGGTTTTGAAGTTTGCTAACTTTATCGAAGTTCGCCTTTGCTGCTGTTGTCCATGCCGAAATGCCATACTCGAGAACTGGTCTCACTCTTCCAGTGTACAGTTTCTTTAGTATACTTTCGTCTGCTCCCCAGCTTGTGCTAGCAAGTTTCCTCATGATTGCCATTCTTTTTCTGGCTCTCATTCGGTTTCTCTCGATCTGACTTTTCCATGTCATGCGCCGATCAAATGTGACTCCCAGATAGTTTGGGTTGTCGTTTGGCTGCAGCAATTTGCCATTTAGACTTAATTTGGTATTTTGTGGTTTGATTGAAAGCGAGAATATTGTGCATGTGGTTTTCTCCTCGTTTATTTTGACCAGCCATGAGTTCGCCCACTCTTCCAGCGATGTTAGGGCCTGCTGCATCCGATTTCTTGCTATGGTGAGATTCTTTTCAGAGGTCCACATAGCCAGATCGTCTGCAAACATTGAGCTATGGACTCTTCTTTATATATTCTCTGTAATGTCGTTTATATACACCAGGAAGAGTGTGGGTGACAGTACTCCCCCTTGGGGTACTCCCTGCTCGAGTGTCACCTTTTTTGCTCATCTGCCCTTGTACTTGGACTCTGGCCGTTCTTTGTTTGAGGTTGTGGTTGATCCACTTGTACATTCTCCCACAAACTTCACTTCTCCTCAGAATTCTCATGACATGACCTAACCAACTTATTTTCTGCCTGGAAATGTATTCGTCACAAGACGTAGTACCGACCATACTTCGAATATCGTTGTTCCGCATTCTGTCTCTCCTGGTAACATTGATGACCTTCCTCAAACACTTCATTCCACAAGTCCAAATTCTGCTTTCGCTTGCCCTGGACAGAGGCCATGTTTGACACTGGTAGCACAGAGTCGGCATAAATATACTGTTTATCAG
The DNA here is from genome assembly GCA_036924085.1 of Ariolimax columbianus. Lineage (NCBI taxonomy): Eukaryota > Metazoa > Mollusca > Gastropoda > Stylommatophora > Arionidae > Ariolimax > Ariolimax columbianus. The sequence goes on from JAVGWX010000005.1 coordinate 102,939,278, forward strand.
CTGTTGCTTTGTTACCAAACTAATGCTCGGGTGTCTAAGCAGTAGAGGCAGATGATAAGTCACTGGAGTTGCTTTCTGAGACCTAGTCTTAATTTCCATGTCGATCCTACCGTCTGCTGAAAAAAACATACTGCCAAAATACTTGAACTCACGGACCTGTTGAAGAGCAATATAATTTTCACTTATCTTGAGTGGCCTAGGTGTTCTACTGATCATCATAGTTTCTGTTTTCTTCTCGCTAATTTGCATATTGTGTTTAGCACAGGTAGTCGCAAGCGCGTTCATGTGGTTTTGCAATTGTTGTCATTGTCGTACAGCAAGCATTGATCATCTGCAAAGAGCAACTCGTGTATTGAGTTATTTTCTGCTTCAGATATCTCAATTTGACCAATCTCTGATGCGAATTTCTTCATGTAAACAACAGAGGAGAAAGCACACACCCTTGTCTCGCGCCGGAAGTGATTTCAAAAGCATCTATGACACATTAGTCGTTCTGACGACGTCTGTACTCGAACGACACAGAGCTCTGACATTATCAAAAAACTGGCCTTGTTCACCATATTCTTCTAGTATCTTCCAAAGTGTAATCCTGTCTCCCCTATCAACCGTTACCAGCTAGTTCCCTTAACGTACATCCCCTTCAACACCAGTGGGCTCTTCCCACGTTATGTTCCACTGATCTATATCTGGTTCATTCCAACAGTTTCAGATTAGTAATGCTATCATTCCATTCTAGACAGAGAATTGGGCGTAATAGACTCAAAGGTCATCTTTATAACAAGAGAACTGGGCATAATAGACTCAAAGGTCATCTTTATAACAAGAGAACTGGGCGTAATAGACTCAAAGGTCATCTTTATAACAAGAGAACTGGGCATAATAGACTCAAAGGTCATCTTTATAACAAGAGAACTGGGCGTAATAGACTCAAAGGTCATCTTTATAACAAGAGAACTGGGCGTAATAGACTCAAAGGTCATCTTTATAACAAAGAGAACTGGGCGTAATAGACTCAAAGGTCATCTTTATAACAAGAGAACTGGGCGTAATAGACTCAAAGGTAATCTTTATAACAAGAGAACTGGGCGTAATAGACTCAAAGGTCATCTTTATAACAAGAGAACTGGGCGTAATAGACTCAAAGGTCATCTTTATAACAAGAGAACTGGGCATAATAGACTCAAAGGTCATCTTTATAACAAGAGAACTGGGCGTAATAGACTCAAAGGTCATCTTTATAACAAGAGAACTGGGCATAATGGACTCAAAGGTCATCTTTATAACAAGAGAACTGAGCATAATAGACTCAAAGGTCATCTTTATAACAAGAAGCAGATTGTGAGCTGTACGCTGACATAGGAAGAGATTGAACAATACTGGCCTCACGAGAGAGATGTGAGATGAAAACGTCATGGAGAGAAAAGTCTTTCGAGCAACGGTGACATTTTGTAAGAGAAACTGGTACCTTGCTCTGAGGATGTAAGAGAAACTGGTTCCTTGATCTGATGATGTAAGAGAAACTGGTACCTTGATCTGAGGATGTAAGAGAAACTGGTACCTTGATCTGAGGATGTAAGAGAAACTGGTACCTTGATCTGAGGATGTAAGAGAAACTGGTACCTTGATCTGAGGATGTAAGAGAAACTGGTACCTTGATCTGAGGATGTAAGAGAAACTGGTACCTTGCTCTGGGAATAAGCTAAGAAGAAGAAGTTACCATTTCAATCCTTTCATTCTGATCATGCGCCCATGTACGAATGTCTACCTGTTTGGTTGTTGTTTTTGTTCTCAATGTTCCAGAGGCCTCTGGTGTTGTTTATTTGCAAGACAAATATTTCTGAGAAAGAAATACTAATAAATGAGCTGTCTTCTATAGGACAACAACTGCTTCCAGACGGTCATGTAATGACCTGCCAGTGCTGACGAAATCTCGCGAGATGGCGCCACCCACATCAATAAACGCTACATCATCTGTTAGGCTATCATCGACATCAATATACGCTTCAGCATCTGTTCGGCAAGAAAAAAAACAGAATCTACAAGGCTGTAGCAAGACAACAGGACTTCAACTATCAAATAAACAGTTCTGCCTAACAATTCGTGCCAGAGGGCAACTGGGCAACATGATGTTCAAATATGCTTCATCGCGCGGGATAGCCCACGCGCAAGACCGGAAATTAGTTCTTCCTCCACTGTTTAAACTCAGTAAAACGTTTAATATCAAGAATTTAGAGATAACCATGGACACATCAGGGTAAGTGAGCTATAGTATTCAGAGTAAACATTGCACTACAGACAGACATATGCATGATCCAATTCTGATAACATGTTAAAATCACGCAGAGGTTGTAGCAGCCTCCTGAGTTTTAAAGTTGTTGTTGAATGCTCACAATGAGTAGGTTACTCTTTTGTGCGCCCTAAAAAGGCTATTAAGGTGCGGGTTGTCGCAGCTTTACTCACATCCCGAGCGTGCTGATGGGTAGACCGGGATCCTCCAGGCGGCTGTGCTATGCTCGGCTTCATCTGCGTATCGCTCGCTACTATGGGGATCACGTCGATCTCTCACTTTGTTAGCCAGGCTGCCATGAAAACCGCCCATTTCCATGGATGACTATGAAGAAGCCAATGTGAGGGTCTTGGCCAATATATTTTGCCTAACCAGAGTCTTCCTTCCCAAAGGAAATGATAATCTATATCAAGTAAATTTCACGATGCTGGGAAAACCTAAAAATATGGGGATACAGGGATGATGAAACATGTTAATGTAGAGAAACACAAGACCAGGACCAGCTGATGATCTGCCCAAACCTCCCAGAGACTTGCAGCATAGACGACCTGCTGAGGGGCAACGACCGGGCAATCCATGGTACTGAATACTGGAATAATGATGTGTGACGTAGTGCCGGGGACACAGGAAGTAGGTAAGCTTCTAATAATTGTTAAATTAGGAACAAAAACATGCTCTAAAAAATTGATTAAGTCTTGATCTTGATGACCCGTTCCTCAGTGTAGCTGCCGGTCCCAACTTCGTCTGTAGCGGACCCTGTCTTGGGTCACGGAAGTCCAGTGGGTGGTAAGCACTCCTGCAGAAGCGTCTCGGATGTTGTTACGTACAGCAAGGCAGTCTCAGCAACGCATTGAATGTTCTCCTCTGCCTGTTTTTACCTAGGCGGTACCAGATTTGCTGTTGTAAGCCATTAGTGGAAATTGATGAGGTTGCAGTCTCATGAGATGACCCAACTAACTAATTTTTTGTCTGGAAATTGAGGTTGTAAGCATTAGCTTTTGAATATTGCCCCCAACTAACCTAACCCAGTTCTAGCCGCACACCCCCCTCAATGTATCTGCACCCTCGACACACTTTGAAAAAGAAATCGTATTCTGTGCATTCACTCACACTCAGATTCCCCAGATAGGTGATCTTTACATTATGCATTCAGATTCCTTCAGACAGGTCATCTTGACATATCATATTCAATCTGTGATCTGTGTATGCAAACACTCCGGAACTTGCATTGTTCCCTCAGTGTCTCGCACACACCACACACACATCCATATCTCCTAGTCACATGGCGCCCAGCACACACCTTATAGAGCGACTGATCAAGACAGCAGTGTATGCTGGTTCAGCCACTCTGCACTCCATCCTATTTCTCTAACATTCGTAAAACAGCCTATCAATCGCTCTTCTATAAAGTCAACGAGCTAAACAGACCCCTAGCTAAATTCTGTATGTCTCTCTCTCTCTCTCTCTCTCTCTCTCTCTCTCTCCATGGTCAGCCTGCTTGAGTTAAATTTTTGTCTAGTATTATATAGTCTCAAGCAATATCAGAGCTGTCCAATGGTCCTTTGTGGGATGTCTAACCCAGCCATCCTCTAGTTTGGATCTACCTCCATTTAGTTGTTATTCGCACGAATCACTCTGCATTCCTGTCACTCAAAACCTTCTGGCCTTTGTCTGTTACTAACACCCCAACACCCAATTCGGAATGCCGGAGTGGTCAGCTCGTAACCCCTACCTGTACTAGACATATTCTTTCCCTCAACCCCCCCCCCTCCCGTTTTTCTTCGTCGACTCAGTGTCGAGACGGTGAGTGACCTTGACACACATTCAGGTACCTTTGTTCTCAGAGTCGCCGACCTCATCACCCCTTCCCCAAACACCCATGCTCTGGCTGGAACTGTTACATTTATTATTTTCAAGATCGGCTTGTATTTCTGAAGTCACAAACAAATATATTCAAAGTACGCCATATTGACAAAGCTGTAAGCATGTATATTAAGCAAATTCTCTGTCTCTAATCCTATAGATTATACAGAAGCTCTATGTTCTCCATCTGTTTCAGGTGGCCCGTAATAATACAAAGGAAATTCACATACTTTGACTCCAGCTTGATGGCTCTGCCACCTTGTGACGTAATGATAGAAAGCTATCTCCAGTCTTACAAATATTTCGAATCCATTCAAGATGAGATTAAACAAGAATTTACTTTCAGCGAAGCCATAAACAAAACAGCGAACGACATTTTAGAGAACATCACTTCACTACACAAGGAGGCTACCCTCATAGGCGTACACGTGCGTCGTGGGGACTTCATGGACAGCATGGACTTGGGATTCGTAGTTCCCGAGCAATCATATTTCATCAAAGCTTTCGAGTGGATGAAAAAAGAAATTCCGAATAAAAATATTGTGTTTCTAGTCGTGAGCAATGACATTGAGTGGTGCGAAACGGCCTTGACAGGAAACGACGTCATAATTTTACAGATGGCCCGCGCACCTGTACATTTAGCGTTGTTGACAAAGTGTAATCACGTGATTATTTCAGGTGGGACGTTTGGCTGGTGGGGGTCATGGCTGGCAGGCGGCCGTGTTGTGTACTTTAGCGATTACATGAACAACAACACCTTACACGGGAAGATGTTCATTAAGGAAGATTATTATCCTCCTGACTGGGTTGGGCTGGGCAATTAAACGTTTCTCTGTTAACAGCATACATCTGCTGTAGCAGACGTCAAGACATATTAGCTGACCATATCGAACGTCAGCTACAAGAAATCTCTAACGTTTTCTGTCTCTTGGCTTGATTCTACAGTCTGTCAGGCTTGATTCTACAGTCTGTCTTTTGGCTTGATTCTACAGTCTGTCTCTTGGCTTGATTCTACAGTCTGTCTCTTTACTTTATTCTACATTCTGTCAGGCTTGATTCTATAGTCTGTCTTTTGGCTTGATTCTACAGTCTGTCTCTTGACTTAATTCTACAGTCTGTCTCTTGGCTTGATTCTACAGTCTGTCAGGCTTTTCCCTGATCCTTTCTCCGTGTTCTTTATTCCGTTATAACTTTGTTCTCCTTTGGCATACTACCTTCACCTTGTTCTTCCTGCACGATGTTACCAAGGTTCTCCCAGAAACTCTGATTTTGTTCATGAATCATTTTGTAATTCGGAACTTCAACAAGACTTACATATTTCCTTTGTTGTCCTTCCATGAGATGCACTCCCCATTCTTTTATACGTACACATTAATGTCCTAATTAACGTCAGGTCAGGTCAGGTCATCTCGTAACCGATAAGGTCGTTGGGGCACACATGAAGACATTTTTACAACCCCATGCCACCCTTCTTTGTCAGCGGTCGTTCCCTGTGCCTCTTATGGTCGGAGATTGGTCCATTCTTTTCTGTTGTCCTCCCACCTCTTTTTTTTGGGGCGGCCTCTTCGTCGTCTGCCTTTCAATGTTCCGTGCAGGATCGTATTTGCAAGACCATTTGATCTCGATATGTGGCCGTACCAAGCGAGTTTCCTTCTTTTGACAGTTGCCAATAGGTCTTCAAAAAGGCCTTTTGCTGTTGTAATTCTATCTCGTATTCCCTCAATTGTAACTAGATCTTTGTACGTGACGTTTAAAAGTCTTCAGAAACATCTCATCTCCAAGGCCTGTATCCTTCGCTGAAGATCAGATGTAACTGTCCATGTCTCACAAGCATAGAGGAATATTGACAGGACCAATTAACTTATACGGCAATTTTTTAATTGTCCATCCTTTAACGTTATGAATTTACTATAATTTTTAATTTGTGAGTTACTTGATTGGATGTCAATATCTTCCTTTGGAGACAGTGGTCTCGAGATATGGTGTCCAACTCAGGTGTCGGAGGTCGCGTGTTCGAATCCCGGAACTTTTTTCACATGGATCTTCTAGTGAAAATTCCTCTGATTTCTGGGTAGTGAGATCGGACTCCCGTGTTCAGTGTCGAGCACGTTAAAAATTTCTTGGCAGTTGGACATCCAAAAGAGTGGCCTTAACGTCTGCTGTCCTGACAAAATTCAAATTAAAAATTTACCAAAGTTATTTGTACCTTTCCCCAGATGGTTAGATGGTTTGTTAAGATCAGCTATAGATGGCGCCTAACTTGCTGCGGGTTTACTTAGCTCTAGTGTTTGAGTCTATTAAGATGGACCCGCACATCGGTAAAAACCACCCTCTGCAGACGTTATAGTCTTCTAAACCAGTATAAAGACGTTAAGTTAAGTTGGTAAACGCAGATTGGCCAAACAGAAGACATCTAGGATCAGAGAGACATTCAAAAATGGAGCGAGCAAAGACATTGTTGCAGATCGATGTTCACATTACTAAAACAAATGAGAACAAATGACACGCACAGAAAACTGACAAAGTTTAATGGCCGGATAATCGAAGAAGTGTAACATTCGATCCAACTGTGAAGTAACCATTGATAAAGTCATGAATAAAGCAAGAAATTAATGACAGGATTAACAAAGCCAGATATGCTTTTAACTTTTGTTTACCCAATGTAGCAATCGGCAGCATTCTTAGCGGACAATACGAATAGGCTGTTGAATATTAAGGAGATATCAATCCTAATGTATAGCTGGGAAACATGGACATATAACTAAGAGTATCACATCCAGACTGTAGACCTTCACCAACAGATGTCTTCGTCACATGTAACTAAGAGTATCACATCAAGTGGTCTCGAGGTAAGGTGTTCGCATCGGGTGCTGAAGATCGCGGGTTCAAACCACGGTGGAGACCAAGATTTTTTCACGTGGATCATCCGGTAAATATTTCTCCTGCTCTCTGAGTAGTGAGATCAGATGAAAAGAGTAGGCCTAACCATATTTCTCCTGATCTCTGAGTAGTGAGATCAGACGAAAAGAGTAGGCCTTACCCTATTTCTCCTGATCTCTGAGTAGTGAGATCAGACGAAAAGAGTAGGCCTAACCCTATTTCTCCTGATCTCTGAGTAGTGAGATCAGGCGAAAAGAGTAGGCCTAACCGTCTGCTGCTCGGGCACAATTCAAGCTAAAAATTATTCTAGAGATATTGAATATGTCGCAAAATGGGGACTGTGTGGCTATAACTGTAGGTCTTGGTTATATGGTTAGGCAGAGCGGCTTAGATGGCGCCTGACATGCTGCAGGTCCACGTTTCTCTAATTTACGCTTCCATCTCCACCAGTCTCAAAAATAGGCCATCGTATATTTCAGGGGCTAACAGATGTTGGGATTGACCTGGCAAGTCACCAGTGGATTTTCACCTGCCAAAAAAATATGAAACAAAGGAGGTCACACCTCCCCACGACGTCTACCATAAGTGGACTGAAGATAGACAACGATATTTAAAGAAGGACGTGAGTTAACCCAACAATATGCGCCTGACCTGGTCTCTTATGATCGTTCGTTAACTTACGTCCTTCTTTAAACATCGCTGTCCAGTTCTTCACTGTTGTCTTCGACACACTTTTGTCACCATACACTGCCTGCATTCTGCGATGAATGTCAACTGGTCGACATCCTTCAGCTGCTAGAAACCGAATCACCGCTCGCTGATAAAACTCTGGATTTATTTCGTATCACACCCGCTGTTTTCAACAGTCTGTTGAGGAAACTATGAGTCGGATGATAATGAAATTTTGCAAACTTGACGGTTGATATGTGCTGTTTACATCAAACGTGACGTCATCATACGCATCGTTCACTTGTTGCAGTTTGGTTCGGTCTCATTTGAACACGCCTCGTATGTTACTAGGACTTCAGATGGTGCAGTATGCGTGTGATCTTTTTATATAAATGCCACGGTTCTCAGACATATAGTACGACTACAGTCTAGATGTGATTCTCCCATGTTTCCCAGCCATATACCACATATTTTACAGCAATATTGAAGGACTACAGGGATCGAGATGCTGCGCAGTACACAAGCTGGAGCGGTCAGCGACCCAGTGCTGATCGCTATCGTCAGGGCCAGCGAACCAGAAAGGCGCAAATATCGCAACCAAGCTGTAAACTACGACACAACGGATTCCGTTCTCCGGAAAAGAGTGAAAAGTAAATAAAATTTTTATCAATACTGGTTAATTTGATAATGTTATAATAGACTTCGTAATTTCCTTGATGTGAATCGTATAAATCAATCAAATTTCACAAAATCCGCAACGTTTTATCTGTTTTTTACTCATTACCTGTGTTTCCTTTTTCAACCTCAAAATTTCCAATTCAATGTTACATGTTTCCTCTTCGTTGTCCACCATTTTGTTATAGTTATTCCAGAGCAGTAAAACACCAATGACAAATTACGATGGACAACATGAAAAAAAATATGTTTCTGAGACATGGGTAGTTATTTCTGTCTTATTTGGACATGTTGATAGCGAATATGAACTTTAAAATTACGAATTAGTTCTAGTTTTTAAGATTCCGAGAGTTAGGGGGGGGGGGGGGGGGGGGGGGGGGGGGTTTGTTGTTGTTTGGTTCGGTGGGTTAGTGGTTTCATCTTCCCTAACGTAAATGACTCGTTCCTATTTTCTATAACCCTGGTGGATGATTTCCCACTAGATGGATAGCCCTGAGCACCAATTCGATGACATAATCTGTAGCAATCATTGCAACCACATCTCCTACGTCATCATTTGTGCTGTGGATTCCGTGAATGCAGTCATGTTATTCAAATGGCTCATGAAGGTGTGAACAGTGCGGATTATTGTTGCTATTATATGCAGATAAATAACTTTGCTATCACAAAGGCAACACATTAGACCGATGATAAAGAAAGCCTACAACTTTTGTTTTGTTGTGAGATCCTTGATCAAGCCGGGTAATGGACCCCACTCACATGTTGTCAATCCTGTGCAACGAATCTGTGCTGGTGGTTGAACGAACAACACGATCGATGCGTTTTGCAGTTCTAATGGTGTGAATGCAACCAACACATCGTCTTAATGATTGTTACTTTTGTCTGACTCCTCCAATTGGACAAGGTGTTTATAAGAAGAGAAAATGGCATTTGACTTATCCAAATAATCCCTCTGCTATGCGGCCAGTGAGTCTCTCACGGGGAAGGACCTCCTGCTCTAGACCCACCAGAATCTTATACCCTGGATGATGAAGAAGAAGAAAGTAATGCCAGAGGACATTCGTCCTCTATGAAAGCATGTACATCAAGAAATCCTGATTTCGAACCTACGGCTACATCAAATTACCCAGAGTGAAGTGAATGATCTAGTGAAAAATCTCGAATTGCCAAAAATAAAGCAGAGCTGTTGGGGCCCAGACTAGAACAAATGAATCTTCTGTGTTTCGTGCTCAGCAAAACGATCTGCTTCCATATTTTAAAATGCACATAAACGCATTGCTTGTGTTGATTTAATGGGTCACTACACATCAACTACACAGATGACAATTGTACGCCGTTCATTGTCCAAGTTGAGCTTGCAAGCTGTGCTACTCCATAATGGTAGCGGTTTACCATCTGTTTGAATCAAGTATGCAGTCCACATGAAAGAAACGTACAACGTTGAAAGAATTGTCACGCACCATCAACTATGACACGTATAAGTGGCGGATTTGTGTTGACCAGAAGGTCAATGCCCTCTTGGTAGGGTCTACAGCAGGGTTACACGGAGCTGTGTCGTTTTCTCTGTCTGTGAAACAACCGTGACAGGACTTCCCACTACATGAAAAACGATTGGTCCCAACGACAGTCACTTGAATCGAGGACAAATAATGTACATAACGAACAACTTGTAGAATCCTACAAGATCTTGCTCCATCCTTCCAATGTCCAACTTGCACTAATGAAGAATTTTGTAAAGGCCAAGAATCAAAATGGGACATAATTGTTATACCTTCGTGATAAATTTCCTAGACTTAGTGAGGCCAACATCATGGAAGGTGTATTTGTTAGTCCACAGGTACGTCAGCTCTTTAAATATACGTGTCTTGATGATATCCTCATAGGGGATGACAAGTTAGCTTGGAATTATTTCCAGCAAGTGGTCACAAGCTTTCTAGGAAACATTAAGGCTAACAACTACCAGGAGCTTGTAGAAACTCTGTTGCAGTGCTACAAAAGACTAGGTGGCAGCATGTCCTAGAGATTACACTTGTCACACAAGTATATATTTCTTCCCTGCTAACTGCTGTACTGTCAGGGACGAGCGTGAGGGACGATATCGTCAGGACTTTACCACCCTCGACTTAACACTTGTCAAACTCGTGTTGATTTCTTCCCCGCTAACTGCTGTACTGCCAGGGACGAGCGTGGGGTACGATATCGTCAGGACTTTACCACCCTCGACTTAACACTTGTCAAACTCGTGTAGATTTCTTCCCCGCTAACTGCTGTTCTGCCAGGGACGAGCGTGGGGGACGATATCGTCAGGACTTTACCACCCTCGACTTAACACTTGTCAAACTCGTGTAGATTTCTTCCCCGCTAACTGCTGTACTGTCAGGGACGAGCGTGGGGGACGATATCGTCAGGACTTTACCACCCTCGACTTAACACTTGTCAAACTCGTGTTGATTTCTTCCCCGCTAACTGCTGTACTGTCAGGGACGAGCGTGGGGGACGATATCGTCAGGACTTTACCACCCTCGACAAAAAAAAAAAAAAAGGAATTGGAATGCAGCAATACTAGCAGGCTATCGCTGGACCCTTGGGAGAAATGCTCAAGAAATGTATTACAAGCGACAGGCAACAAGTCTTTGCAGTTAATTATTTCCACTATGAGCATTATTATCATATGGTGTGTATATGCAGTTGTCTTTAAACTTTTTGTACAGATATTTAAAAAAAAAATAGAGTTAATCTGGTGTTTTAATGGTCATATGCATTGTTAGCAGACCAAACAACATAAAGGTAACTTGATTTAATCTCAGATACGCACACAATTTTTTGTCCAGTGTTATTATCGTACCATCTGACTGTTATCAGTGCCAGGCATGGACCTTACCAATTCTCTGTTATCAGTGTCAGACGTGGACCTTGACCAGGTCTCTGTTATCAGTGTCAGATCAGACATGGACCTTGACCAGCTCTGTTATCAGTGTCAGATCAGACATGGACCTTGAGCAGGTCTCTGTTATCAGTGCCAGATCAGACATGGACCTTGACCAGGTCTCTGTTGCCAGTGTCAGATCAGACACGGACCTTGACCAGCTCTGTTATCAGTGTCAGATCAGACATGGACCTTGAGCAGGTCTCTGTTATCAGTGTCAGATCAGACATGGACCTTGACCAGGTCTCTATTATCAGTGTCAGATCAGACATGGACCTTGACCAGCTCTGTTATCAGTGTCAGATCAGACATGGACCTTGATCAGGTCTCTGTTATCAATGTCAGATCAGACATGGACCTTGACCAGGTCTCTGTTAACAGTGTCAGATCAGACATGGACCTTGACCAGGTCTCTGTTATCAGTGTCAGATCAGACATGGACCTTGACTAGCTCTGTTATCAGTGTCAGATCAGACATGGACCTTGACCAGGTCTCTGTTATCAATGTCAGATCAGACATGGACCTTGAACAGGTCTCTGTTATCAGTGTCAGATCAGACATGGACCTTTATCAGCTCTGTTATCAGAGCCAGACATGGACCATGGACCTTGACCAGCTCTGTTATCAGTGTCCGACATGAACCAAGATCAGCTCACTGTTAACAGGGTCTGACATGGATCTTGGCCAGTTCTCGTTAAAAAAACACTACATGTGCACAGATTGAAAATATCAACAGCCACACAGATAATACATGCAAGAAGATTGGACCTCCCATCGCCGTCTAATGATATCAGTGGACAGATGAGATGACGGGGATAAAGTCCTAGACACTTTCTTAAGATAGTTCCCTGATTTTCACGAGCCAGGAAATCTGTTTGCTCCTTCCCAAACTGTAAGTTGGGTAACATTTTACTCTTGGGTAGACTGGAGCTTGGGAGGCTGGGAAATGAAATCTGTCCATACGCCGCTAGAGCAGGGCCCGACAAATCCCTAGGTCACCATGGAGCCTAAAAATACATCTGTGTTTCCTAGCATGAATTGTCGGCTTCATGTTAAGCAGCAACTAAGGCATAGCATAAATGAGAAACAGCAGAAATACGTAATTTTTACTTTGAAAATAAACTGAAATGATCCCGTTTAGAAAACATTTTCAAGAACAATTCGTCCAAACTCTTTGGTATGTTACACAACCCAACATGAAACTTTTCGCCCATCGGTGCCTGGCTCGTACATTTTGTTAGCTGACCCCTGCACTATAGGTAATCGCTCAAGCCGCAGCAGGTCATACAATAGATGACGTTTATACGGCTGGTATTCGGTGGATGGCGCGAAAAACTATAATGGAATCTCGTAATAATCGAAAGTAGCGCAGGGCGTGTCACAAGACGAGCACTCATTGTCATTTCGTCTCGTGTTAGTAACGTCGACACCAGATGTTTGTTTCATCGACTCTGTGCTGTTTGGTGTGTTACGTTACTTGTGTCAATGTGCATGCTATCTAATGGAAAGCTATATCATTTGATGGGTGTGAAATAAAAGACCTGAAAGCTATGACTAGTCTTCAGCCAATGGAATACCGCCGAATCCTACAGCAAGCGGGGAAATTCAAAAGAATCATGGACCACCCGAAGCATCACAGACTGAATGGGCTGGGATGCGGCAGGATAAAATGGAAAAGTTTTACAGTCCAGGCAAAAGAAAAGATTGAAAACAATGCTGCACTTTTAAACGAACAAATAAAACCAATACCAGCATGCTCCATCCGCTGCCTCTGGAAAGGAAGACCCTTCCCTAATCTTATATGCAATATCCCCAACATCGAAGACAAAAAGTCACAAACAGAGGAACAGATAAAAACAACACAATTACAGATGACATAAACCACAAATTTCCACCAATAGCCTGGACACACGCCTATACAGATGGCGCAGCCAAAGATGCCATTGGAAACGAGGGACGAGGCATCAATATAAAACTAAAAAAACAGAGTATACTCAGCAGGAGGAGGGCCACAAGTTCTACTTCAGCGGCAGGGAGGACTTCCATGTACATGGAGTGGGGACACTGGTGCATAAAGACACAGCCAGATGCATATTGGGTTGCGCTCAAATTCTAGCAGTTGTATCATCTTACGGCTAAAGGCAGCACCGTTTAATATTACGATAATACAGTGCTACGCACCCACCGCAGATTATGAAATAAAGGCATTCTATGATCAACTTCAGAGTCTGATAACCGAACCCCCCCCCCCCCCCCCCCCCCCCCCCCAAAAAAAAACGTATTGGTAGTGCAGGGTGATTGGAACGCAAAAATTGGAGAAGATGCAGTCCACGACTGGAGGGTAACATGTGGTCCATACGGAAACAAAGAAACTGATGACCGGGGCCTCAGACTACTTGAATTTGCACGATGCAAAAAGCTGTAGGTAGCAAACACATTCGGGTTTAACAAGCCGTCTAGATGCTGGACATGGCATAACCCAAACAACGAAGTGCGCAGCCAAATTGACTATATACTGGTCCAGAGGAGGTTTAGATCCAGCATCAACACCGACAAAATGAGAAGTTTCCTCGGAGCGGATATAGGAAGCGACCACGACCTGGTTATGATGACTATGGGTCTGCGATTGAAGGGAGTCGCAAAGAAAGATGGGACTAGACCAAAGTTTGACCTGGACAAACTAAAAGACCCAACAATCATCGATGTGTTTCAATCAAGGGTGGGAGGGAGATTTGCTCCACTGTTAGCTCTCAGAGAGGGACTGGATACCGACACAGTTACAGAGTCTCTTAATGCAGCTCTCACAGATACAGCAACAGAGATCCTGGGATATCACCAAACAAAAAAGAAGCCATCGGTGACCAAATAAATTCAAGACCTATGCGATAGAAGGTCACTGAAAAACCAAAATCATCCAACTGATTAGGTTGGCAGATACAAAGAGGTCAAGAAAGTGCTACAACAAAAGATGAGAGAGGCGAAAGAAGCATGCATATGTGAGGAATGTATAAACATCGAAAAGAGATTAAACAGAAATGACGCTAAAGGAGCATACAAGATGGTCAAAGAACTGGTAACACCAAGACAAGGCAGGAATTTTATGATCCAGGATAAAAGCGGCAAGTGCCTTATTGTGAAAAATGATGTACTGGCACGATGGACAGAGTACTGTTCCGAGTTACACGACAATGAAGGACGGAACGAATCTGAGAAAACAATCCCTGCAACACCAACAACTACAGAGGATAACCAACTGATAACGAAGGCAGAGGTAGCTGCAGCCATAAGGACATTGAGAAGAGGGAAGGCGGCCGGCGTGGACAATATTCCAGCAGAGCTCTTACAGGCAGATGGAGAGGTAGTGGTGGAAGGCCTGGCACACATCTGTAACAAAAAATTCCCGACAGGAAACTGGCCCGACATGGACAAAATCAATGGTCATGCCGTTACACAAGTCTGGAAACCTAAAGCTTTGCCAAAATTACAGAACAATAAGCCTCAACAGCCAGCCTAGCAAGGTCATGCTTAGATTAATCCTCGACCGTTTGAAACCCTAAGCAGAGAACATCATCGCTGAGGAGCAAACAGGGTTCAGACAGGGAAGAAGCACTACAGAACAGATATTTAATTTAAGGCTGTTAAGCGTGAAATATCTAGAACAGCAGCAAACACTGTATCATGTGTTTGTGGATTTTAAAAAGGCGTATGATAGGGTATGGCATAAAGCGCTTTGGGCAACCATGAGGATGTATAATATCAACGGAAATATTATAAAGGTCCTTGAACACCTGTAGGACAAGGCGTCTAGCGCAGTTCTTGTGAATGGGAGGCGAGGGGGCTGGTTTGGCACATCAGTTGGTATGAGACAGGGTTGTACACTCTCTCCAACTTTTTTCAATATATTCCTTGAGGGAATTATGAGTGAGGCACTTGGAGGTCACGTTGGTACTGTCAAAATAGGGGGCCGAACGATTACCAACCTTCGTTTTGCAGATGATATCGACGGGTTGGCGGGTTGAGAACTCCAGGAATGGGTTAGAAGGCTCGATAAAACAGCTCTTGACTATGGTATGGAGATAAACGCTGGAAAAACAAAATTAATGACCAACAACACCGAGGGCTTCAACAGCAGGATAAAAGCTAATGGTCAGGAACTCGAAGTGGTTGACCGTTTTAAATATCTGAGGTCGATTGTCTGTGATGAAGGATCAAAATGGGAGGTGTTGGCCAGAATAGCACAGACAATAGCGGCGCTTGCACGGCTTAACAACATCTGGCAAGATAAACGGTTAGCACTATGCACGAAAATTAGATTAATGCGTACACTGCTCCTGTCAATATTCCTCTATGCTTGTGAGACATAGACAGTTACAGCTGATCTTCAGCGAAGGATACAGGCCTTGGAGATGAGATGTTTCTGAAGACTTTTAAACATCACGTACAAAGATCGAGTTACAAATGAGGAAATACGAGATAGAATTACAACAGCAATAGGGCCTTTTGAAGACCTCTTGGCAACTGCCAAAGACGGAAACTCGCTTGGTACGGTCACATATCGAGATCAAATGGTCTTGCAAATACGATCATGCACGGAACATTGAAAGGCAGACGACGAAGAGGCCGTCCAAAAATAAGAGGTGGAAGGACAACAGAAAAGAATGGACCAATCTCCGACCAGAAGAGTCACAGGGAACGGCCGCTGACAAAGAAGGGTGGCATGGGGTTGTAAAAATGTCTTAATGTGTGCCCCAACGACCTCACCGTTTACGGGATGACCTGACCTCAGCAGCATTTGCCACTGGGAGACGCTGCAGCAACTTCAGTGCCGAAGCCAGTGCCCTGAGACAAGCAGCTGAAACCCTTATAGATCATTTTGTCTGTACCATTGCTTGTACAAGTTCAAGATTGGCACTACAGACCTTTGTGCCTGCAGCACATCGCACATGAAGGAAGAACATATTTTGCAGTCCTGTTCACTGTATACCGACAAAAGAAGTAGCATTTGTCAACAGTCAGTGTCCTTCCACGAGAAGCTGTACGGAAGTTTACAGAGCCTTGAGTCGACTACTGTCTTCGTTAGAGGTCTGAAGACGAACGAGGAAGAGGAAGAAGATTTGGTGGGTACCGATAAGAGGACGGATGAGCTTCTGCAAAAAACGGGACTAGCGTGTGAACATCAGAGAACGCACAGGCAGCTATCACCAGAACAATGGTGATACCAATAAACAAAAACAGCTGCCTAGCACAAGCGATGAGAGCGACATCAACAGACGTTTTTTTGTCTTGATGGTGTAATTTAAGCTGTGTTTGGATTATAGTGAGGAAAAACTACGCTGGTCATCAACATCACTCTTTCGTCCCGAGCCACCCCAGACCAGTGGCAAGATGATCTGTCGGGACGACTGGAGGTAACTAAGATGCAGGCACCAAGGTCTTACCTCCCTTGAGACCAGGGATCTCTTGAAACTTCCGAGATGAGATTACCTACCGTTTCTGTTCATCGCTTTGAGAGGAGAATGTCTTATCTATCAACTTCAGCGACGCAAGGAAAAGCTGTGTGAAGATGCTAATAACCTCATACTGTTTTGTTAGCTGGATGCATTCAAGTTGTCATCTGAAAGTCTACAAAGAATAACATGCTCTATGGAAGTATCTTCTTCTTCGAGCTAAACTTCCGTTACCAAGGTCTGAAAAGGACTTTACAAGTAGCGTGATGTAGTTCGGAGAACGGAATAGCTTGTGCCATAGTTTACAGCTAGACTGCGATATTTGCACATTTCTATCTGACTTTACCGTGGTATTTTTGGATACTGGGTTAACCTTCCCTCTTCGATACATTCGTCTTAGCCAGTCCGCCCTGTTATCCAGGATCACCACGTGGAGGTGGAGAAGGGTCTTGGCAGCTCTGGGTCGCTGGTCCTGACGCTAGCAGTCAGTTTGGGTCGCTGCTCCTGACGCTTGCAGTCAGCTTTGGATCGCTGGTCCTGACGCTAGCAGTCAGCTTTGGATCGCTGGTCCTGACGCTAGCAGTCAGCTTTTGGTCGCTGGTCCTGACGCTAGCAGTCAGCTTTTGGTCGCTGACCGTTACAGCTGATGCACTGCTGAGCATATTGATCCATATGGAGGTACAAATAATAACCACAGACCGACAATTGCTTTCTTTAGATAAATTCAAATTGGCGCCTGAAGGCCAGCCTTCCTTATTCGCGCCCATTTATGCATGGAGCTACAACCTGAATTGGGTTCCTCTCGGGAATTCACATATACGTGTCTCAGCAATTTTAGTTTCTGTAAAACTTTGACTTACGTGCGGCCAGCTTCAATCACACACATCCTTAGACTTCTTGTACACCAGACTTAGTACGGTGAAGTGTTATTCTGTTGCTTCTATTTAAACAGAACTAGTGATTCTTAGGGCAAACATAAAAGGACCAGTTTTCTTTCCGGCATGTCATAAGAGGCGACTGAAGAATGCTATGCATAGAGCTAGCAACCTCGTCATTAAAAAAAAAACCAGTGCTACAAAACCATAATGCAAACGACTGGGGTCGGGCTTTCATAAAAACTGGCTGGGGAAACCGAATGCAGTGTTGAACCTATACCGAGTACAGCACTTCAATAAATGGAGCGACATGATTTTCGTTGATTTATTGAGTGTATGGCTATCTGGTTAAGTGGGTAGAGCAATCATTTCTAGCAGGAAGGGGTTAAGGTTGTGGCACTTCATCTTGCACCAGGGTCAGTAACCAGGACTGTATGCCACCGCCAAGCGACGACCATGGAAACAGGCTGTACTAGTGTAGTTTGGCGTAGAGAGTAGGAATCGCAGTGGGAAGGTAAACTCGGTATCCTGAAAGACCAACTGTAGCTGATGTATCGGGCCGAAAGGCGAAGACATGGCAACCTCGCTGTAAACTACAACACAACGTCCATTCAGGACGAACGACGAAGTTGGAAATGTCCCTGCCTTAGCACGCTCCGTTTGACTCAGATGCAAATGAGTAACCTGATTGTTCTGAAACATACATTTGTTTAGTGCCATGTTTTACATCTTCTTGTGATAAAAGCTGTGGTCAGCAGACCATTCTCTCTTGGGTGAAATATACCACGGTGGCTAGTGTACGTTCGCGCTGCAGTAGGATTTCAGTTATATGCGCTATCCGTTTGTTACTTAATCTTTCTCGTGGCTTGTAATACGATATTTAAACAAAAATAAGCACACATTATTAGCTAATCTTAATCTATTCCTAGGAGATGATCGAACCAAGGTCGTCTCTACATTGACATGCATTCAGTAGAAGCAGCTCTGACAATTATACTGAAGCCATCATTTCTCATTGTATCTCTTTCCATCTTTGATGTGCCGATCTTCATATTTTCTATTTTTGATGTGCCAATTAAAATTTGTTTTCGTTTTTGATGTGCCAATGTTCAGATTTTTTGTTTTGTAGTGCAAGTTTTAATATTTTTTGTCTTCGATGTGCCAATATATATTTTAAAATAATTTTTGATGAGCCAATATCCATAGTTTCTGTCTTTGATGAGCCAATCTTGATAGTTTCCATCATTGATGTGCTAATCTTGATAGTTTCCATCATTGATGTGCCAATCTTGATAGTTTCCATCATTGATGTGCTAATCTTGATAGTTTCCACCATTGATGTGCCAACCTTGATAGTTTCCGTCGTTGATGTGCTAATCTTGATAGTTTCCGTCTTTAATGAGCCAATCTTGATGGTTTCCATCATTGATGTGCTAATCTTGATAGTTTCAGTGTCTAATGAGCCAATCTTGATAGTTTCCATTGTTGATGTGCTAATCTTGATAGTTTCCATTACTGATGTGCCAATCTTGATAGTTTCCATCATTTATGTGCCAATCTTGATAGTTTCCATCATTGATGTGCCAATATTGATAGATTCCATCATTTATGTGCCAATCTTGATAGTTCCATCATTGATGTGCCAATCTTGATAGTTTCCATCATTTATGTGCCAATCTTGATAGTTTCCATCATTGATGTGCCAATATTGATAGATTCCATCATTTATGTGCCAATCTTGATAGTTTCCGTGTCTAATGAGCCAATCTTGATAGTTTCCATTGTTGATGTGCTAATCTTGATAGTTTCCATTACTGATGTGCCAATATTGATAGATTCCCTCATTTATGTGCCAATCTTGATAGTTTCCATCATTGATGTGCTAATCTTGATAGATTCCATCATTGATGTGCCAATCGTGATAAATTCCATCTTTGAAATTTATTGAAATGGAGAAATAAAAAGTATGTCATGTATTTGAAACGTAAGGTTCAAGGCATCCCATATTGACAATTATCTGTTTTGTAATCCTCAAGAAAAGAAAAGTACAGGCAAACCAAACACACGTGAGGAAGAGAGCGCGAAATAAACAAAGGAAACAAGGAAGACATGGACAGAACTAGAATGGTGACCAAGGCAGGAGGACTGGCGTTTATTTGTTCTTTCTTTGAAGGTTGAAAGCCTCTCCAGGACGCATGCTTGGATATCCTTCTTGGAGAACAAGCTGGTGGCTTTGCAGCAGCCCCCCAGTATGTTATCAAGGGAAATGATACTAGAAGATACAGTCTGAAATTAGCTACGTTACCAAAATAGCAATGAGGACATCACTAAATTGCCTATGGAACTCTAGCATTTAGAACTCCAGCTTCAGATTTTCTCTCAAGGTTTATTCCAGAAGCCTTTCCCCTGAACAAGTATTTCTGAAGGCAGCAGGGACAATGATTGTATAATTTAAGTATACAGGATCAGATTGCTAGGAAGTGTCTTCTTCTTCTTCTTCTGCGTACGCAGTCAGACAGTAACCATTATTTTTTCGAAAAAAGCGGCGGTCATCCTGAGGCTCTCGCCACTGCCATAGAGCTTCTCTTGCAGTTCCACTGGTAATGGCCACATCTGCTCTCTCTGATCCTCGTATGTCGGGCAGTTCTGCAGCAGATGTTCAGCGGTCATTTTACCAGTACCGTACGGGCATTCGTCGGTACCCCCTATCTTCAATTTGTTGAATAGGTGGTACCTCAGTCTGTTGTGGCCAGTGCGAAGTCTGAAGACAACGACCTGCTCTCTTCGGTTCAACTGGTAATAGGCATCGTTTTTGGTGTAACCAGTATGTTCGGTTTCCCATTTGGTCATGAATCTGGCTTTGATAAGCCGTTTTGACTCTTCGTACGTCATACTGGTATCTGTTTGTGGTAGTCTTGCTCCTTCTTTTGCCAGTCTGTCTGCCTCCTCGTTGCCTTGGATGTTGCAGTGTGACGGAACCCACTGTACCACTACCCTTTTTGGTGCGGACTGCTGGCACAGTTTGCAGAGTGGTGCTCTTAAGTCATTAAGCTCAGTGTTTTTCTGGCTTTTTAGCGCTGTGACTACGGCGAGAGCATCTGTCAGCAGGACTATATGGCTCTCATTTTCACTGTGTGTCACCATTTCTTCCACTGCCGCCCTCAGTGCCTCTGCCTCCGCTCTGAAATTGCTTGTGTACTTACCAGTAGCGAATGACAGTGTTATTTTTCTGCCATTTGGTAGGTTCAGGAATGCTCCTGCCCCTCCGTTCTGTGTAGTGTTTGTTACAGAACCGTCGGTGTATGCATGGGTCCAGTCCATGCTTGGGTAGCTTTTCGTTATGAAGCTTAGGGTAGTATCTCTCCTTTCTTTTTCAGTCTGGCAGTTTTTGTTTGCAATACCTGGTATATTTTCTACCACCTCTGGAAATATATCCTGCCTCCAGGTAGGTTTTCGTACAGTAGTGATGTGTTTTGGTGTTGTTAGTGCGTTTATGGGATCTTCGTGCATCTTTGCTTTGGCTATTTCTGCAAAGTTTCTCCGCTTTAGTTTCCCATTTCCCAAATTGTTTAGTCTCTGGTGCATTGGATGGTCGGTCAGTCTTCGGAGTTTCTCTGACTGCAGCTGGGCTCTGCAGTCTCTTCTATCGGTCATGGATTGCAGTTTTGTAATCTTTTCAAGTTCTAATATTGGCGTTGACTTCATGCCACCTTCATGCTTGGTTTTGAAGTTTGTTAACTTTATCGAAGTTCGCCTTCGCTGCTATTGTCCATGCCGCAATGCCATACTCGAGAACTGGTCTCACTCTTCCAGTATACAGTTTCTTTAGTATGCCTTCGTCTGCTCCCCAGCTTGTGCCAGCAAGTTTCCTCATGATTGCCATTCTTTCTCTGGCTTTCATTCGGTTTCTCTCAATCTGACTTTTCCATGTCATGCGCCGATCAAATGTGACTCCCAGATAGGTTAGGTTGTCGTTTGACTGCAGGATTTTGCCATTTAGACTTAATTTGGTACTTTGGGGTTTTAATGAAAGCGAGAATATTGTGCATGTGGTTTTCTCCTCGTTTATTTTGACCAGTCATGAGTTCGCCCTCTCTTCCAGCGATGTTAGGGCCGTCTGCATCCGATTTCTTGCTATGGTGAGATTCTTTTCAGAGGTCCACATAGCCAGATCGTCTGCAAACATTGAGCTATGGACTCTTCTTGGTATATTCTCTGTAATATCGTTTATATATACCAGGAAGAGTGTGGGTGACAATACTCCCCCTTGGGGTACTCCCTGCTCGAGTGTCACCTTTTTGCTCATCTGCCCTTGTACTTGGACTCTGGCCGTTCTTTGTTTGAGGTAGTGGTTGATCCACTTGTACATCTTCCCACAGACATCACTTCTTCTTAGCTTGACTCTAAGTTCATTTTTCCAGACTTTGTCAAATGCCTTTTCCAGATCCACCCAAACAGCTACTGTGTGTTTCTGTGCCTGGTAGGCATCTTCTATCTCCTGGGCTATGAGGATGACCTGATCCTCAGTGGATCTGTGCTGTCTAACGCCGGCTTGCTGTGGAATTAGTATTCGTTTTTCTTCCAGATGCCACATCAGTCTGGTATTTATCATCCTTTCCATCAACTTGCCGACACAGCTCAGTAGGCTTATGGGCCTGTATCCATTTGGATCTGTTTTGTCCTTTCCTGTTTTTGGTACTGGTACCAGTATTGCATCTTTCCATGCCTGTGGTACAATTCCCCTTTTCCAGCTTTGGTTCAGGACCGATAGCAGTTTCTTCTTCGCTGTTTGGCCCAGCCCCATCAGCATTTCGTTTGTTATCCCGTCTTTTCCGGGAGATTTCCTTTTCTTTAGTGTTCTCATAGCCTCTTCCATTTCGCGCATTGTTAGTTTGGCCATCATGTGCTCTTCAGGAGCCGTATTCATGTTTTCGTGTCCCTTTAGCTCTTCGATAATGTCTGTATGATTATCTGCAGGGACCTCGATATGGTTTGCTCTGGCATAGTGATCGACAAAGGCGTTTGCGGCTTTCTTACCTGTGATCAAGTTCTCGCCCTGCTTGATAGTAATTTGTTTATTTGACGGGGTTTCGTCGTTCATGGCTCTGACTAGCTTCCATAGCTTGTTCCCGTCTTTGTCCAGGTTTAGACTTTCCGTTTTATTTTTCCAGCTTTCTCTTGCTGTTTGCTTGAGAGTGTGTTTGTACTTCGCCGCGGCGGCTTTGAGGGCGATGTTTGCCTCCATGGATTTTTCTCGCTCTGCCTTGTTCCTAGCATTTGTTACTGCATCTTCCACTTTCTGCAACTCATCATTCCAGTAGGGCTTATAGTTTTTCCTAGCTCCTCTTGGGATGGTTTCAGTGGCGGCTTGCATTATTGCCTTGCTTAGGCTCTCTACCATGGGCTTCATTTTGGTGTTTCGTGTGTTGATGGTTTCACACAGCCCATCTGTCAGGATTGCAAATCTGTCCCAGTCGGCTCGTTTGTAATTCCAACGTGGGAGCGGTTTTGTTTCCTGTGGGCCTACTTCCATGTCAATGGTTAGCCTGATCGGCCTGTGGTCGCTACCTGCCAGTTGGTTTAGCACCTGACGGTCTATTTTATGGTGTATGTCCTGTGTGGAGAAGGCCAAATCTGGAGTCGAGGTGGTATGCCATGTTCTTGAATAGAAGCTAGGGCTATCCTTCGGCCTATTGATTAGGGTGAGATTTGCATCTATCTCCCAATCTTCCACTTCGTCACCTCTGCTGTCTGTGTCAGAGTATCCCCATCTCTCCGAGTGGCTGTTGAAATCTCCAACTACTATGCAGTTGGAGTCTCTGACCTCCATACTCGAGAGCGATAGGTCTCTATTTGGTGGTCCGTACAGATTGAAAATGCGGAGCTTCGTCTCTTGAGCCATTATGTCAACTCCTACAATTTCTGCTTGTCCGGTGTGATTGACA
The DNA here is from genome assembly GCA_036924085.1 of Ariolimax columbianus. Taxonomy (NCBI): domain Eukaryota; kingdom Metazoa; phylum Mollusca; class Gastropoda; order Stylommatophora; family Arionidae; genus Ariolimax; species Ariolimax columbianus. The sequence goes on from JAVGWX010000005.1 coordinate 102,962,846, forward strand.
GATACCGCGCTACTCGGTATGCAGTTTCTGGTCAGTATCAGGACCCCTCCTTTGTGGCCTTCTCTATCTAGACGGAAGGTCTGATATCCTCTGATTGAGAATTTATGGTTATTGTTGAGGTGCGTTTCCTGGATACATGCCACGTCAATCTTACCTTCATGCAGGTGGTGTGTTAGGGAAAGTTTTTTGTTAATGACTCCCTCCGCATTCCACTGTAGTATTTTGAGGGTCTTGAGGTTTTGGCCAATAGAAGTTGCCCCATAGCCATGTGCCTTGACTCCACGACACATGGGTCGGTGACCACCAGTAGTTAAGGGTGGGCCCCTTCGAGGCGTGAGGCCCGGCACTATCGCTGCCTGGCGGGACTCCGCAGGATGAGCGCCATGCGTTTTTCTAATAGGTTGTACTGCCATCATACTGCGATTTACGTTGCACTGTTTTGTTAGGCTTGCGGCCCCGTGCATCCGATTTCAACAGGCGTTTCTGTAGGGATGCCCTCCTTAGCCTTTGGCTGTCCCCAGCCTATCTGCAAGGCAGCAGTTGTTTATGATCAGAGTTGTCTCTCTTATGGAAGTTGTCTTACCAGACTATCGAGTCTTCACTACTCGTGTCTATAGGGTGCAATGATGATATGTGATATGATATATGAGATGGACTGGTTTACCCGGAAGAGAGGCAGTCCCGTGTGTCTGTATCCCAGGATCGTCACGTCCTGCCAGAAACGTAGCATTTGCATCTGAGTGGGGTATCTCTTTTCCCTTTATTTTCTTGGCTTCTATGCAGGGATGGTACGCCTAGCATTCCCCGCCACCTGGGGTGTTGACACAGTGGGGCAGGTGTGCAATGTCCGCTGGTCTGCCTCTCTTCTGCGTCCAGCATGATAGTTATATGGCTGATAACGTACAGAGGTAGATATCGTAGCCGACGTGCATTTAACCAGAGGACAAGCCTGGTAATGTCACAGAGATGTTGTTCGCCTGGTGTGCGGACAGCTCTCATGGTCATTGGTTGAGTCTCGACAGTTCACAGTGAGGTGGCTGCTCTACTGTTTTCGACACCCTGACCAGGTACTAGGTCTTTAGTTGGTGGTTTCGCACCCCATCGCCGTATAAGGTGAGTATCAAGCAGTTGTCCGCCCGCTTTGATCGGCGGACGGCAAGGACCTCTTGCTGCGGCTCTGCCGGATATGGCTGGGGCGCAAGCCCCAGGTCCCGAGCATGTAGGAGCCTCCCATTGCAGTGGTGCTGAGATTTTAGGCGGGATTGCGGCTTACAAGGGTTCGGCCGTAATCCCCCCACATGGTAGCCTCGCTTATCAGCCTGGTACGTGAACCAAAGTGTCTGCGGCTCCTCTCGATATGAGCTGGTTTTCCGTAGCAACGCCCTGTCATTAGTAGGGTAAAACTGACCTGTCTTCAGATGGTCTATTTCCAGCACCCGTTCACTATTTGGTCAGACGAATTTATTGAGGGCTTTTGTTTGTCAATGACCAGGTATTTTAAATCTGCGGTTTCTGCGGGGTTAAACACGATTTCCGTAGCGTTCTTTCATTAGAGTGTTTGAGAGCTGCCTTATCTTCCGTGAGTCTAATACCAGCGTACGTTCATTTTTAGACCCAAACAGTAGTGCTCTCGATTTGTCAGTCGTTCTACAGTATTGGCGTGTTCAGTCAAATAAAGCCGCAGGTTCCACTCCTGGTGGTGCCCTTCCGTCAATTCCTTTAGCGAGACAATCAAGTTACTTAGAGGGTGGCCCCAGATTTTCGAGGGTCTAATTCCAGCACATGTTCACTATTAGAACCCACGAAGGTGCTCTCTTTTTGACCGTCATTCTACTGTATTGGCGTGTTAAGTTAATTTAAGCCTCAGGCTCCACTCCTGATAGTGCTCTTCCGTCAATTCCTTTGTCAGAACACTTGATGCAAACCAACCGAGCCACAGGGGGCATAACCCCAGATTTCTGAGGGTCTAAATCCAGCACCAGTTCCATATTAGACCCCAGTAAAGTGGTCACGGCATGTCAATCATTTCAGTGTTGGCCGTGTTGAGTCAAATTAAGCCGCAGGCTCCACTCCTGGTGGTGCCCTTCCGTCAATTCCTTTAAGTTTCAGCTTTGCAACCATACTTCCCCCGGAACCCAAACACTTTGGTTTCCCGGAAGCTGCCCGCAGAGTCATCGAAGCAACTCCTGCGGATCGCTAGTCGGCATCGTTTATGGTCAGAACTACGACGGTATCTGATCGTCTTCGCGCCTCTGACTTTCGTTCTTGATTAATGAAAACATTCTTGACAAATGCTTTCGCAGTAGCTCGTCTTGCAGCGATCCAAGAATTTCACCTCTAACGCCGCAATACGAATGCCTCCGTTTGTCCCTGTTAATCATTACCCGATGTTCCGAAAACCAACAAAATAGAACCGAGGTCCTATTCCATTATTCCATGCACCATTATTCAGGCAGCCGAGGCCTGCTTTAAACACTCTAATTTTTCAAAGTAAACGCGCCGGCCACCCAGGACGCTCAGCGAAGAGCACCCGTGGGAGAGAGCCGGCAGACGGTAGGGCAGGAGACAACGGGCAGTGAACCGGCGCGAGCCGGACCGCCCGCCTGCGCCTGAGATCCAACTACGAGCTTTTTAACTGCAACAACTTTAATATACGCTATTGGAGCTGGAATTACCGCGGCTGCTGGCACCAGACTTGCCCTCCAATAGATCCTCGTTAAAGGGTTTAAAGTGTACTCATTCCAATTACGGGGCCTCGAAAGAGTCCCGTATTGTTATTTTTCGTCACTACCTCCCCGTGCCGGGAGTGGGTAAGTTGCGCGCCTGCTGCCTTCCTTGGATGTGGTAGCCGTTTCTCATGCTCCCTCTCCGGAATCGAACCCTGATTCCCCGTTACTCGTTACAAACATGGTAGGCATGTCACGTACCATCGACATTTGATAGGGCAGACATTTGAAAGATGCGTCGCCGGCACATGAGGCCATGCGATCAGCACAAAGTTATCCAGAGTCACCAGTGGGGACGCCGCAACCCCGCGAGGGGAAACGACGATTGGTTTTGAACTAATAAAAGCGCTCTTTCCGCGAGGGTCGGAGCTTGGTAAGCATGTAATAGCTCTAGAATTGCCACAGTTATCCAAGTAGGATCGTGTCATCTAAGGAACCTCGACTGATTTAATGAGCCATTCGCGGTTTCACCGTGAGACAGTGTGAACTTAGACATGCATGGCTTAATCTTTGAGACAAGCATATGACTACTGGCAGGATCAACCAGATATCTGTCGGAGACGTACGTACAGCACACACCGGTCGGCGGAGGAAGGGTGTGTAAAAAGCCTCACTGGGACGACGGCCGCAGGGACCGACTGACGGGACGGACGGTTGTTCCACCCGTCCCTCACTCCGTCGACCTAGGACCGCCTGACAGGGGCCTCCCACACGCACCAGACGACCGACCGACCGGGCTCGCTCTAGGAGGGATGGCAGCGCTCTGTGCAGAACGGATCCCAACGACCTCGGCGATGAATTTCACTGGGACTAGAGACAATTTGGCCTGCCCTTCTCCGTAGGAGAACGCAGGGCCTCGAGGCAACGATTCCTGCTTTCCATTTGCCGGTCACAAGCTCTTTGCGAGAGTCGGACCAACAGCGAGACGTACTGTCGAGCTCTGCTATAAGCCTTAGATAAATCACCACGGACGGACCACGTTTCCTGATACGGACCAGACCAGCGCACCTCGGTGGAGGAGCCGCTACAACAAACCGCACCCAATTCGCTCTACGGGGAAAGGCAGGCGAGCGTTTTCCGCAAGCCCGCGCTATCGCTCCGCCTGGCGGGACTGAGATCGCTTTACGAACACTGGTTGAAATTGAGTCGCTGCGGCGATACAACTACCCCAGATTAGGAAGTGTCTAAAAGACACCTGTCACAGACATTATACCAGCAGGACACCTCTACGATGGATAGTTGACACGCCAATCATCAGCCATTTTGAAAACCATTTATCAGTCTTTTTATGAGGTGGGGTAACCAGTTGCCCTCTTCACTGCCTTTCTTTTCCAAACAGTAAGTCTGATAGCCATTTATAGTTAGGTCGACTGGAGCATGTTGTCAACAGGATTTGAATTCTGTACCTTTTGCAGTGTATAATGAGTGTTCTAACACTATGCTATTGTACTGTATAGTGACGAAAGAAGCCTGAGACAGATGGCTAGTTTTATAGCAGTGGTTAATAGTTGTCCATCGTTGTCGATGAGGACCGCCGACATCATCCTTGTCACAGATTTCCCTGTTGGGTGTGTGCGCATGTGGCTGAACAGGCCAATGTGAGCACGAAAACATCTGCTACATATCGGGCACACGAGGTTTGTAGAAGGGGATGGTATTCCCACTGCTCGGGATTTCCGCGTCTCGCGTCTGCTCTGGGCTTTCACAACACGGTTGTCTTCACCGGCAGCTACACCTGATTTGACTGCGCTTCTCCAGTCAGATCTGTTTTGCGCAAGACATTCCCAGGTGTCGATGTCTAGCTGGCAACTTTTCAGTGAGTTCTTCAGACCGTCTTTAAAACGTTTCTTTGGGCGCCCTCTCTCGCGCCATTTATCTCTCAGCTCGCCGTAGAGAAGCTCCTTTGGGAGCCGCTCGTCTGACATACGGACGAGGTGTCCGGCCCATCCTAGTCGTGCTTTTTCTAGCAGTGCATGGATGCTGGGCGTGTTAGCCCTCGAGAGAACCTCGATGTCAGTGACACGGTCTTGCCATCTTGCAGTGGTTACTGTAGAGCAAACAACGAATAATAGGTGGTGTTGCATGGACTACATAAACCACCACTACATAAGAACATCAATATTTTGGTACAGGCTTGCTGCAAGATTATAACAGGTGGCACCACATTCTCTTCCCGCAGCAAGAAATGAAAGATTATCGTTGTGATTGAGATAAGTATCCACCGAAATGTTTAATTTAATCATAATTATTTACACAAATTTAAATACCATAATATGAACATCAAAATGTATGGAATGCCATGCTTGCATTTCACATTTTTCTTTGTTATTTTGTAGCAATTTTCATGTGCGAATGAGGTGATATGACTTCAGACTAACTTAACTTAACTTAACGTCTTTATACTGGTTTAGAAGACTCCACATGTCTTGGAGGGTGGTTTAACTGATGTGCGAGTCCATCTTAATAGACTCAAACACTAGAGCTAAGTAGTCCCGCAGCCAGTTAGGTGCTATCTAGTTTCTCTCTACAAACTATCTGGGGAAAGGTACAAATTTCGTTAGCAGATTTTTAACATGAATTTTGAAATTTGTCCGTGCAGCAGTCATTAAGCCTCCTCTTTTCCATTTCCAACTGCAAGGAATTTTCAACATGCTCGACACTGAACATGGGAGTCCGATCTCACTTCCTAGAGATTAGGGAAATTTTTACCAGAAGATTCACGTGAAAATAATCCCGGTCTCCACCGTGACCTCCAGCACCTTAGGCGGACACCTATCTCGAGACTAGTGAGTCAGGTTAAGGGGATAGGGTTAAAAACCTTGGGACTGTCTGGGTTGTTTTTTTCTAACAGAGGTATGTGTAACAACCCAGCCTATTCACACTGTGTGGTGATTGCAGGGACAAGTGACTTTTATTCCTCAGCTCTAAAATCCTTCTGGAGGATTCCAGCAATGTTATGACATAATTTGTAGCAGTCAGAACAGTCATTACGATGTGAGCTATAGTGGCAAGGATTTTTAGCTCCTGGCAGGCTCAACCAAGCAGAGTAGGTTACAGGAAAGGGATATGTGGGGGGTAGGGGTTCTAACAAACTAGACCCAGTGAGCATGTCTACCCTCTAGTTTCAAAGGTGGAGCAAGAGGTAACAAAGCCCAAGAAAGAAAAAAATTATGTTACAAAGAATACAACAAATCGGTGGAGAGTATTCCCTTTTGCTCCATAGGGAACTACAAGGATTAAGTAAAGAATCACAAAGACATTCAGTACATAATGTAAATCACACAAAATTCAGACAAACACCAGATCTACCAAATTAATTGACAGCACGGAGCAGTATCAAGGTCAGGTCCTCACATCCATGTCACCACCTGGAAACAGGCTGTTTCAGCTGGCTCGCAATAAAGTGGGGGTTTGACACTGATCTCCATAGTGGTGAGTTTACTGAGGAGCATTGTAATGTACTGCAACCAGGAGGATACAGGAATACCTTTTCAAGTAGACTTTTGTATGTAATCTACCACCACAGAAAAGTTTCAACTCTGTACACATAGCGTTCAACAACAATCACACCAACAAATTCCCTTATCAAATTATATAAATGAAGCAATGATGATACCTTATGTGGGAGGGGGGGGGGGGGGGGGGGCCTTACAGGGGATGAAAGAATGGGACCACTGCAAGTATGTTGAAAAGGTGACTAAAGAGGGTTGTGCATAAGGCTTGCAGCCTCATCTTAAAAATAAAACAACTGAGCGTTTATTCTCATAGCTGAGGTGCATGGCAGGATTTATAACAGGGAGGGGTAAAGGCTGCTTATCTCTGCAGTCATCATATATTGTACATGGTAGATTATTTTATTTTATCTCCAGCAGAAAAAAAACTTATGCCATAACAATATATTTTCAATGTATGTTCTCATGGTGAAAAGGTTGAAATCCAAACTCTTGGCGAACCTCTCTTCAGCAACCTCAAGCTGAGATGGCTAAAACCCAAACCACTCTTCAGCAACCTCATAGTGAGATGGCTGAAACCCAAACCTCTCACCGAACCTCTCTTCAGCAACCTCAAGCTGAGATGGATAAAACCCAAACCACTCTTCAGCAACCTCATAGTGAGATGGCTGAAACCCAAACCTCTCTTCAGCAACCTTGAGCTGAGATGGCTGAAACCAAAACCACTGTTCAGCAACCTCATAGTGAGATGGCTGAAACCCAAACCTCTCAGCGAACCTCTCTTCAGCAACCTTGAGCTGAGATGGCTGAAACCAAAACCACTGTTCAGCAACCTCATAGTGAGATGGCTGAAACCCAAACCTCTCAGCGAACCTCTCTTCAGCAACCTCTCTTCAGCAACCTTGAGCTGAGATGGCTGAAACCAAAACCACTGTTCAGCAACCTCATAGTGAGATGGCTAAAACCCAAACCTCTCAGCTAACCTCTCTTCAGCAACCTCTCTTCAGCAATCTTGAGCTGAGATGGCTGAAACCAAAACCACTCTTCAGCAACCTCATAGTGAGATGGCTGAAACCCAAACCTCTCAGCGAACCTCTCTTCAGCAACCTTGAGCTGAGATGGCTGAAACCAAAACCACTGTTCAGCAACCTCATAGTGAGATGACTAAAACCCAAACCTCTCGGCAAACCATTTTTCAGCAACATCATGGTGAGATGACTGAAATTCAAACCCGTCTTCAGCAACCTCATGGTGAGAAGGCTGAAACCCAAACCTCTTGGAAAACCACTCAACATCATATTAATCAATTTGCTACATCAGAAAAGCACCACTGCTGAAGAACAAAAAGTGTCTTACTACAAGTTTTTCCATAAGGTAATAGTGGCCTTATGTCAGTGGGGAAATCTGAAATGAACCAGCGCTTGATCACCATGTGAAGGTGCAGTGGAGGGAGTTGATTGCTCTACTGTGATTCTCATACTGACTTTCTATCCATCATTGCATTATATATGGGTTGTTGAGTCCCTTGGCCCAAATCAATTGTCTTGTCATAAGTCTGTGTTGTCATGATTTCTCTTATGTTGTCTATCCATCTGCCATGTGGCTTTCTTTGACCCTTGCAGTAAGCATGCAGTGATAGCTGACCAGACTACATTCTCATGAGATGACTCAACCAATGTATTTTCTGCTTTTAAATGTATCCAACACAAAGCCTAGTTCTTGCCATATTTCTAATGTCATCATTTCTCATTGTATTTCTACTGCTACAATTCACCTACCGAGTGTCACTACCAGAAGTCAGGAAACACATCCCCAAAAAATATAAACAGCTGTGGATAGAGAGAACAAACAGCAAATACCCACAGGACCCAATCAATAGACTGAATAGAAACAGTATACCACAATTTTCCGCCTCAAAACAGGTCATTGCAGACTAAATGCACACATGCATAAAATGAAAGCAGCACAGACTGCACAGTGTACATGTCAGAGAGGACCCCAGACTCCAGAACACATCCTGCAAACATGTCCACTGCACCAAGGCTACCGTGAGAAGACCTGGCCCAAGGAGAGAAACATACAAGACAAATTGTGGGGAACCATTGAGGACTTGCGACTGGACGTGTCACTTTATAAAGGCAGCCCATCTGGTGGCATAAAATGAGCATACAAAACCAAATGCAAAGAAGAAGATTTCTCCTGCTAACACCAATTGCTTCATAGATATGTTGCAATTTTCCTCTCCTGGATCTTTGAAAAGGATCAAGTTTAGCAACTCATCTCACAATCCAAACATGCATGTGTAACCCCCTTAAATAAAATATGTGCTGAAGCTTCATGTACTGGGCTGTAATGTGCAAAAACACAGTACAACACTCTATCTTAAGAAACCTTAAATCCCCAACATAAAAAAACAACAATCGAAACAACATGTTAGTAGCAATAGAACATGGATCACTCATCAAATGCAATTATCACTGATGCTTTATAAATAAATATTTGTCTTTTTAGCAATGACAATTTGTGGTTTTTATAAATAGATTCTGTTATTGAGAATTGGCTGGTGAAATGGATAGGATGCTGGCTACAGTCACAGTCTTGAACCCCTGTAAAGACTTGCCTTATGGAATAAAAACCAAGTGGACAGAATACGTGACACTCTCAGAAACTATTTATACCTCCCTCTCTTAAGGGATATCCATAAGACGTCTGAGGAGGAGGAACGGAGAGATTGAGAGAAAAAAAAGAAACGAGAAGGTGTCCAATTCTCAAACCAGACGGCAACTTTCACTCACATAGTAGTTGACCATTGTTAACAACAAAGATGGAGATATCATCAAACTTGTCCTGCAAGATGTTTTCTCATTTGGCTGTAAAGTCCAAACCTTGAACTTGGGACACGTCTGACAGCGTACGAAGAAGAAGAAGAACTTGGGATGTAAGGAGTCAGCATTTGTCATAATTTCTGTTCTTTTGGGTGGCTCACTTTCTCTGAGCCTTGGCCATGTTTCATCTTGAGCACCTTGTGTAATGCTAGTGTGTCAGATGGAACAGTTCTGTGCAAGTATCTCACACGAGGTGATCATCATCAGTACTGTAACCTAGAAGGTCGTTGAGGCACCGTTATTGCAGTCTGTCGATCCAGTTCCCGCCATACGTCTATATTTTTCGCCAGAGTATTAGTTTAATCTATAGACCTTCCCGTCCATTGTTTTATATTGTCCTCCCATCTCTTTTTTGGTCTCCTTCTCCCACGCTTCACAGGCACAGTGCCCTGCAGGACGGTTTTGGTCAGTCCTATAAATCGTGATGTATGTCCATACCATATCAATTTTCATGTTTTTACTTTAGTAAATAGGTTTTTATATTGACCTAACTCCTTCCTAACAGTTACAAAGAGGTGATATCAATATTATATTGAAGCTTTTCATATACATTTTTAAGGAGTCTCTGTGGCTCACAGCAGCCAGCGATTCATAAACAACTGTTTTGCATCCTGGTCAGCAAACTTTCGCTGACAAAGACCCTATTCCGCCTTCTGGATTCATGCAGTCTGGTGTTAAGAGAATAAGGATCAAAGAGAGAAATCAAACCTGGTAACCAAAATGTCATGCAGAAGTCGGATGTGTCGGGTTGAAAGGTGCAGATATCACAGTGTCACTGAAAAACTACGATACAATATAACAAAACGTCTTTTTCAGAACGAATGCCCAGGAAGTAGTATACCCAAGTTTGTTTATTAATGGAGTCATCAGTTCCCTTGACCACTGCTTTTCCTTCCCTGAGGTACCCATTTACACCACAGTCAACTAAAAAGTCCCCCCCACTAATATTGTTTGTAAAAAGTGTCCAGCCTGTTAATATGTCAAAAACTCCCAACAAGTTAAACAAGACATGTATACAATTTTATACAAACATAAAGGGATCTAAACTGTACATGTTATATGTGTATTACTGACTTCAGAAATACTGCATTAGACATGGATAGCAAACTCTTCCCCCCCCCCCCCCCATTGGGAAGGAAAGAACAGGTCCACTGCCCCCTCCTATCCATGTGGTAAAAGTGAACTAAAGAGGGTGTAGCGTAGACACGGGAACTTCACCATGTAAAACAAGGTGTGTCAGAACAACATCCTTCCAAGAGCAAATGTATGAAATTGTACATGCTTCTTTGAGTAAGCAGTGGTGGCCTTGTGCATTTATTGGAGTGGAAATTGAAGGACAAATTAGCCGAACATATGTACTTTAATAAAAGACATATCTTTAAGATGATATACTTGACCTCAGCAATGACTGTAGAGAATATAAGTGTGGTGTGCATGGGGATACCAACTTTATCTTGTAAAACTAATTTCTGCGTTAAACCCCACTGCAAGAGCACACAAAGTTGTTTAGGGTATACTTTCTTTAAGTTGCCATATACACTGATAGTCCTATACTTTGTAGGGAGCTAAATGAAAAAGAAACCCTCCACTGCGTTTGTATTGAAAATTACTGATACAACAGGACATAATTGTTGCAGGCTTCCAGCAAACACCCAACTGTTATGGCAGCCTTTACTGGAGTGGGAACAAAAATGATGATTATCAGGTCATCCTATTGCCAGACATGACCTTTACTGAAAGATACAAGGAAGAGAATAATGAGGAGTTCAATGAGAACTTGAGAAAAGTAGTTTTAGAGAAGGCAAATAAATCTATGTTTGACATGAGATACTCCAACACATGGTATGCACATCATGCCATTCACAAAAGCTAAAAACCTCCTGAGTGGGAAATAGTCTGCCACACTTGAAAACATGCTCTAGAATTTAAAAAAAACACGCACAGATTTTACTTGAATAAATGAGTGAATGACCAGAGTGGTACCTAGAGCAGAACGAATAGGACAACTGTAACTTTCCAAACATGTCATAAAAGGTGACTAAAGAGGGTGGTATTTGGGACTAGCAACATCATCAATAAAGCCAATGATACTGAAACTGACACTGCAAGTGTTTTCTTCTTTCTTTTCTTTCTGTGAAATTCTGTGTGCTTGTGGCCAGGTCATATTGGCTCAACCGGTTTCCCTCAACTTGTTTGTTATATTCACTGACCATATTCTTGAAGCCTTATTGATTTCCTGGATATTGTCTGCTCATTTGTGGAAGACCATTTTTGGGCAGAGCACTGCAAGTGCTGGATACAGGTTTCCTTTAAGGGGACAGCTGTAGTGTGGCCCTATGCTTCACATGAGGCGAGAGGCCAAAAGAACAAGATCTGTAATCTGAAATCCTGGTATTCAATCAGGCATAAATAGTGTCTGATGTCAGGTAATCAAAGTCTTTTCCCTGGAGCTTCCAAGTTGGAACAAGGGCTTTACGAAGGCCATCTCTCCATCTCATTGGTGGATGTCTATGTGGACGCTAAAAGCTGTAGGGTCAATATGATGTCACTTTTTGTGTCCATCTGTTGACAGGCATGTGCACCTCATGACTAGCCCATCTCTTCTTAACAATGTGGCATCTATGACATCACGAAAGGTGACTTGCATTTGATTTATTTGTTGTGAATTTGTTCCAGCAGAGAGACTGTCAATGTTCTTTGCTCCATTGCCCTTGAGTAACTCAAAACTTTTCTGAATCTACTTGTCATAGGCTCCATACCTCACAGCCATAAATCATGGCTGAAATAACTATGATGTTGAATGAGCTCTTGCTATGTGGCTTCTCATCTGCAAAGCTTTGAATTTGATAAAAATGAAGCTGAACCATCCTTCTACCATCCTTCAAGAAACGATTACTTTATGGGAGTTAGTTATTTCCTGACCCAGATTAGTTATCAGCCTGATAATCAATGTTGGGAGCCTAAACCATCTCTCCTGGGCCAGTAGTGCCTCATCTTTACATCATCTATCCAACTTCCCCTTGTGTGCCCTCTCACTCTAAGGTCAGACCGTCAAGCACTGTAAACTCGCAGGGCAAGTTGCCCAAATAAATGCACGAATTCAAGTTTTCCACAGGATAATTTCCTATCTGCAGTTCTCCTTGTGGGTAAAAAGTGTTCAGTATGTACTGAGCTTCCTTTTCATTAATTTGTATGTGAACTGTTAAGCTTGCTTTGTTAGCTCATCTAGGCATTGATCAGGTTCTCTGATACTGTGAATGAAGATGACTATGTTATCCACAAACATTAGATGGATGAGCCTCTCTCCGTCTATGTTGATGCCATTATCTTTCAAATTTAGTTCTCTAAAGACTTCCTGTTGATCAGCTGTCAAATGTTTTTAGGTTGCCTTGTCGAACGACCAAATTGTATTAGTATAGTGATTGGCTTGTACAATAGGATAAGTTGAGCTGGAATTCTTGGGCATCTTAAGATGAAAAAGAGAAATGAAAACAGGTTCAAGGAGGAGGTGAAGAAGATGGACCAAAGATGGTGGTGCAAGTACATTGAGCACATAAATGGTTTGAGCGCAGGCTATATGCAAGAACACCAACTGCAGGGGTGGCTTCCTTGCTCCTACTGGAGCCAAACAAGGCAGGATAAATGAATAAACATGGCACAGAAAGCATATAATTAAGATTCAGCATTAGCTGTCCATAAATGGTGACAAATGACCTAAAAAATGTAATGGTATGTAAAACATACTGTCATGAACAAAGTAATCATAAATTACATAAACAACCAAATATTCTATATTTACAGTGACATATACAGTAGGGCCCTGTTTCTGGCTGTTCTCTTTCTTCTTTGCCCTTATTACCTTGAGGTGCATAGGCCATTAACCAACCCTCTCCAAGCAGACCTGTCCAGTGCTATTTTTCCAGTTCTTTCTGTCTCTTCTACAAGTGTTTTTTGGCCATCCTCTGACTCTTTTGCCCTGGCTTGATGGTGTCTTTAAAGGATGCAATGAACTTCCTCCACTTCACCCAGTCTATGACTAACTAACAGTGCAGTGCCCCAGCACTGGGTCATACATCTTCATGTTGGCTTCCATGGATCTCCACTATGTTATCTTAGGTTGGTCACTCTTTCTCATCCCCTCATCAATTGTAGTGTAATCATCCAACAGACAGTCACTGACTGATATCCTGTCTACTGGGTGTTTTTGAAGCCAGCATATCAACCCTTCACAGCCATACACCCAAGTATGACGAGGACTTCAGATATACACATCCCTGAAGGTTGAGACCTCTATGTCTGCTACCAGCTCTTCCATAGTCATAAACTTCAGTTTCACCAGGACTTCAGATCCACACAGGTCCTGGAAAGTTTTCTGCCTCTATGTCTGCTATCAGCTATTCCATAGTTGTAAACTTCAGTTCCACTAGGACTTCAGATCTACACATCCCTGAAGTTTGAGACCTTTGACTACTATCAGCTCTTCCATAGTCATAAACTTTAGTTCCACCAGGACTTCAGATCCACATATGTCCTGGAAAGTTTGCTGTCTCTATGTCTGCTATCCATGCATGCTGCAGTCATCTTTCCTGACCTAAAAAAGTAAGGACCTGGGAGTCAAGCGTAATAACTACATGGAACCTCAGAATACTACGTCAGTCTAAAGTTACAGCCTCAATCTCCATTCTCCAATTTATTGTTCTTGTCATCAGACTTAAGGCTGTAGAGCTGTTGCCATGGTTATTGAGTTTATTTATTTTAGTGATTTGCTAGGTATTGTCATGTTCCCTGATGAAGACCTTGAGATTGTAACATGGCTTTAATTTTGTTTCTGTCCTGGTGTGGTAGCTGTCATACCTATATATGTTTTTAGTATTTTTACCTATCAAGTTAGCCAGCTCAGCTAAGCTACCTCTCACTCTAGCAGAGAAGCCCAATCTAACTACTCAGCACAGGAACAACTTACTGACTAAGATCCCATCTCATGTCCACATTGTGCACCTGGAAATAGATTGTGCCACGGTAGCCTGTCAACAAGGTTAAGATCTTCGTAGCAGTGACCCTACTGATAAGTCTAACATGGCACTACAGTCGGAAGGACTCAGGTCCGTCTTCTTCAGTATGCCCCTATTATCTGCTACCAGAAAAAACATATGTCAAACAGTGATCAGATCAGCACAAGATACCCAATTTACAGAATGTTTACAGTTCATCAAGATGGCTCTGGCATGTCACACCTTGTGAGAATCACTGTCTCTGGCTATTATAAGCATGTTAAAGAAAAGGTTATGTCTTGCTTCTAGGTAATTTATATTTTTCACCGGTGCTCTGGACATCAACATGACATGAGCAGGGCCTTGACCCCAACCTGACATATGAGCAGAGTCCTATTGTAATCTCACAAATGAAACGAAAACATATTGTAAAATTGACTTAGCTGGTTAAGTAACACAGAAGGAAATTTTCATTAAATTCATTAAATAAATGCGACATATTCAACGTTATCACCCCCACGTCATGATCATATACATTCATGCCAACTTGTACAGACCACCCATACTTTGACACCCCCCACCCCTCCCCATGAGAATAAATACTGTAATGCTAGTTTTTTAAAATTGTTATAAGATTATATGCTTTATAGTTTGGGTTATAGTTATATGTTAAGATTATAAGTGTATGCCCATAGTTTGGATTATAGTTATAGATATAAATTGATGTCCATAGTTTGACATACTAAACCCCCCCCCCCCCCCCCTGTTGACTTTCCCCCTAAATATATAGGTGTGCACTTGCCATGTACACTAATATGTCCCATGTAAATACAGGTCTGGTGTGTGTGTGTGTACAAGTTGACAAATATCTGTTATCATTTTCTGCTTTCTTTTCTGACTTTAGAAAATAAACAGAATTGTTAAATGAAAAATAAACGCCGGTAATTTCTTGGAATTTATGCTTGAAACTCTGGTACAGTTTCTATGGAAGTTGTACTTTTGAAGCATCTTCAGCTGTTTCTGGAGCAAATGCCTCGTCTTCACTGCCATGGGCATCTCTAAATGCCTTGTCTATCTCACCTGATGACCTGCTACCTGTGACCTTAGCCTGTGAACAAATTGAAGGATTAGGGTGGTTTGTGTGGCTTCCCATCTAGAGAAACACGGCATGTAAATAAGAGTATCACATCCACATAATTGTGGAGTTTGTATTGTATATTTATGATTGAGTCTGTACTTTTGTTTAGTCTCAACATTTTCTTTTTATCAAGTACAATGTACATTAATCCAACAATTCATGGTACAATCATGTAGTACTGATAAATTGTCACTATTCCTTATGATTCCACAAAACAAGTCTGCATAGGAAATCTGATTAGCATAGTGTTAGAGCACGGAAAAGGTATGGGGTTCAACTCCCATTACAAGCATGCTCTAGTCAACTCAGCTTTAAATGGATACCTGCATTACTGTTAAGGAAGGAAAGGCAGCAAGGAACTGAAAACCCCACCTCATAAATAAGTTCTGGCCTCATACAATGAAGTCTCTAACACTTCATCCAGACAGGTGTGTCTGCTATGGGATTACCTTTACCTAACTCCCCATTGATTCATATTTCAAGCCATCTTCTTGTGGTCCAGCCATTACACTCAAGTTGTCTGAGTCCATTTCCACCATCATTTTCTCTCAAATAATCACTTCTATTCCCTCATAATCCTGGTGACCACTTTCAGGCTTCTATATTATTGTATTATATTTTACCCTGCAATTCTAATGATGAGGGCCATATTGTCACTCTGCTCCACTCGTGGGGCAGGCAGACATAGAGAAATTGTTATTTGTTGAACAGTTTGCAGTGGCCTGCTTATAGTCTGAATATTGTGACTTGATCTCTTCTAGGCAAGCAGTGGTGTGCTTCTGCTATCTCAGATTCTGGCTATTCTCTGTGATATTTGTGTTTGAAGTTAATTGTTATCATTGTCTTTATTTTTTCATAGGTATTCCTGTCTTCAGTTTGGTTTTTGCCTCCTCCCACTTTAGCTAGTCTATCTGTCTCATTATTCTCGTGTATCTTACAGTGTACAGGAATCCATTGAATTTTCACTGTTGAAATTGTAGCTGGTATTCACCAGTGCCTCTGACAAGCATTTCAATTTCTTGTTTCTATGGTTTTTAAGGGTCATTATTACGGATTGAGAATTTATAAGCTAAAATGTCTTGCTTCTGGTAAGGACCTTATTTTCCACAATGACTATTGCAGCTGTTCTTAGTGCCCTAGCTCTGAAGATGTTTGAGAATTTTCCAGTGACCTCTGGCATTTGGATTTCTAGACAATTATTTAATTTTGCGTAAATACCTTACTTCTCAGAGAATCTTCTTCTTCTACTTTGGTGTTTGTCATGAAAAGGACATTGAGACATGGTGTCATAGTTTACAGTGACGTCATAGTTTACAGTGAGAGTGTGAAAGTGCAATATCTGCACCTTTCGACACATCTGATTTCAGCTGGCTTTTTTTAGTACTGGGTTTGCCCTCCCCCTGTGATCCCTATCCCTTGGTTAGGCTACTCTAGTGACTAGTTCAACCTGTTTGCAGAGCTGCCACATGGAGACAGAATAGGGTCTTGGTTAGCTATGGTTTTGCTGACCCTGATGCAAGCAGTCATCTTCTGGAGCTGCCTCTATTACACTCCAGTTGCCCCAGAGTCCTCTTTCAGAGTTTATAGTCAAGTTTTCCTAGGACTACCCACTAATTTCATTGGTCCTGTCGGTTTCAATCTAGAGGATGTCTTCGATTATCTCTTTCTGAGTGTGTGTTTCATTCATCTGCACATTCTCTTAAACGTCAGCTGTATTGGTTGTTGCCATGTTATCTGTCACAGATCAGAATTTGTTATTTCATTTGACTACCTGATGAAGTCTGTGACGGAGACATCTGTTAGTTAATTTCTAGTCTAAATGTGATGTTCTCAGTTATATGTGATGGAGACATCTGTTAGTGAAGGCCTAGTCTGGATGTGATATTCTTAGTCATATGCCATATTTGGATGCAAAGGCAAGCATCAGACAAGTAACATACAGACCAAGGAACCCCCCCCCCACAACAAGGTAGAGATCAACCATGTGACCACCGTAGTGGTGTGCCTACAAAGAAGGCTTTCAGTGCACTACAATTAGAAGGACCCAGGTCCACTTTTTTCTGTATGCCACTTAATGTAAGTAGAGCCAATGCAAACCCTCTACCAGAAATGCCTTGTTGAGAGTGAAGAACTCAATACGAGCAGCTTCAAGAGCAAGAACTCGATACAAGTGAATTCCAAGAACAACAATTCGAAACTGGTAGCTTTAAACGACAACATTGATGTCATTAAAAAAAGACACTTTAGCCGTGTGTTTATTTTCCAGTTACTTAGTGGCTCAAACTAAATTTAATTAAAAAAATAACAGCTGTACCATAACCAACAGCACTACTATGAAATGGTCAAGCCAATGTCAAGGAACTCAACAAGAAGGAGAAGTAAAATTGTTGAAACAGTAACAACAAAAATACTCATACTTACAGTACACATGCTAGAAATGTACGCAGCTCTCAGGACCACAGAAGGACACAAAGAAACATGTTTTACATCAACAATTCAAGGAGCAAGATCAATATAAATCCTCGCACCCTCCCCCCACACCTACAAATATTCTCATATTTACTGTGGTTGCCTATATTTTGTTGAAACAAATTAACAAACTTCAGGGTATACCTTTTATCTTTCTACTTATGAAAGAAATTCAAAAATTATTCTAATTCAAGAAATAGAAAATCATAGGTCAGCAACAAAAACAACAATTACACAAAGACATGCACATTATAAGAATTCAGAAAATATATACACCAGACAACAGAAGAGAAAGATAATAGGCAATCTGTGTCTAGTTGGCCTAATATCATAACTTGTGTCTTTCTTTGCAGCAAGAGGTGTTTGTCAGCTGAAGTTCTATGGTTTGAATCTGGATTGCCTACTACTTCACTCTTTTCTATTATCTGGTCTACATGTTTTTTGAGTGCCTATTATATACTTGTTTTTATTATTGCTGCTAAAAAAAATAAAAATATTGTAAATAACATTTTGTTTTAAATTAATAGAACAGGATAAAAAAAATACAATTCAACTAGAAATACAAAATATCAATTAATTCTGACTATTTATTTATCACATATAAAAATGTTGTGATTTTAATAATGAAATGCAAAAAAATAAAAATAAATTGTGCCTTAAAAATTATAGGAAGAAACATACAACTTGAAAAAATGCATTCTTTATTGTCTTTTTAAAATTCAATTTTCAGCAAGTTGGAATCAAATGTGGAACAATAAAATCAGATTTGACATACAGATTCTGCCAGGTTTTACTGCCAAAGCTTGAGAGAAACAAAACAATATAAACACATTGAGTAAACACAATGCAAGCTTAAGAAGAACATGACACTTCATCAATGTTATTCAGTGTCATGTTATATATTCTCTGACTAACTGGGTATTTATAGTATATGTCCACAGAGCTCACGAAAAACAGAATGGACAAACAAAGTGAGGTCACATGATCTATAGCAAATCTACGCCAAAGGTGTATCTTGGGAGTCGTCGGAATCACTCACCTTGACATTCGCATAGGTTGTGTGAACCTTTTCATCAAATGACTTGAATGTCTGAGATTTCCTGCAAGAAGAAGAACACATACTATTTACAGATAACAGCCTGTCTAGCTATGGTGGTGATCAACCTTTTGTGGATATGATCCAACTCAAATATTACTACTATTAGAAGACTCCCATCCTACCATGTCTTCCCTAAATATTCACTACCTTAATGTGGTGGGCTTGTTTGTGTGCCTCGATGACCCTTGGAGCTATGTTGGCATACATTTGCTGCAAGTCAAGCAAGTAGGTCATCAAGGAAGAGGTCAGACAAAGCATGGACTGCTGTGGTTGAGTTAGTGCCTAACCCCTGGTTCAGAGGTTGACTTAGGGTCCCATACACCAGTTTATGGGTCTTAGTTAGGACCCCATATGTAAGGTTCAGATTTAAGGTGCCATACCCAGGAATGTTGTTGGGTTATGGCCCCACATCTAAGATTCAGCAGTTGAGTCAATGCCCCATTCCTCAGATTTTGGGGGTGAGTTAGGCAACTTTATCCAGGTTCAGTGATTGAGTTAAAAAAGCCCTATTCCCCAGGGATGGAGTAAGGACCCTGTTCTCAAGGTTCGGGGGTTGACATAGAGCTACCAACCCAAAAACAAAGTTGTTACATAGACTGTCCAAGGATGTCCAAAATACCAGTATTAATGGCCAAATGATCAAAAATTGCTCACAACCAAAGCCAGTGACACAACCTGATGAAAGCCAGCCATTGGAAGTCAGGTTACTAGCGGCTGGGGGTCTTGTGTGCAAAGCTCAGAAGGGATGGCTCAGAATAGGAAGCCCTATGTTCCAAGGGTAGCCAGTTAGATTGATCATGAAATCAATCAATAAATAGTACAAATAAATACATCAATAAACATTTATTTATAACCATTTATTTGAACTCATTCTGTCAGTAGAGATTTGATCTTGTTATGTCAGTAGTGATTGAACTCTTTCTGTCTGTAGATCAGACGTATATGCTAGGGAAAAATTGTTGCTGATTGTCAGTAGAGATTTGAACTCATTCTGTCGGTGGTGACTGAACACATTCCGTCAGTAGAAATTTGATCCCATTCTGTCAGTAGAAATCTGAACATTCTGTCAGTGGAGATTTGATCTCATTCTGTCAGTGGATCAGAAATATATGCTAGGGAAAAATCGTTGCTGATTGTCAGTAGAGATTTGAAACTCATTCCATCAGTGGAAATTTGATCCCATTCTGTAAGTAGAAATCTGAACATTCTGTCAGTGGAGATTTGATCTAATTCTGTCAGTGGAGATTTGATCTCATTTTGTCAGTAGAAATCTGAACATTCTGTCAGTGGAGATTTGATCTCATTCTGTCAGTGGAGATTTCTTCTTCTTCTTCTTCGTACGCAGTCAGACAGTAACCATTATTTTTTCTAAAAAAAGCGGCGGTCATCCTGAGGCTGTCGACACTGCCATAGAGCTTGTCTTGTGGTTCCACTGGTGATGGCCACATCTGCTCTCTCTGATCCTCGTATGTCGGGCAGTTCTGCAGCAGATGTTCAGCGGTCATTTTCCCGGTACCACACGAGCATTCGTCGGTTCCACCTATCTTCAATTTGTTGAATAGGTGGTACCTCAGTCTATTGTGGCCAGTGCGAAGTCTGAAGACAACGACCTGCTCTCTTCTGTTCAACTGGTTATATGCATCGTTTTTGGTGTAACCAGTATGTTCGGTTTCCCATTTGGTCATGTATCTGGCTTTAATAAGCCATTTTGACTCTTCGTACGTCATACTAGTATCTGTTTGTGGTAGTCTTGCGCCTTCTTTTGCCAGTCTGTCTGCCTCCTCGTTGCCTTGGATGTTGCAGTGTGATGGGACCCACTGTACCACTACCCTTTTTGGTGCGGACTGCTGGCATAGTTGACAGAGTGCTGTTCTTAAGTCATTAAGCTCAGTGTTTTTCTGGCTTTTTAGCGCTGTGACTACGGCGAGAGCATCTGTAAGCAGGACTATATGGCTTTCATTTTCTTTATGTGTCACCATTTCTTCCACTGCCGCCCTCAGTGCCTCTGGCTCTCTCTGAAATTGCTTGCGTACTTACCAGTAGCGAATGACAGTGTTATTTTTCTGCCATTTGGTAGGTTCAGGTATGCTCCTGCCCCTCCGTTCTGTGTAGTGTTTGTTACAGAACCGTCGGTGTATGCATGGGTCCAGTCCATGCTTGGGTAGTTTTTCGATATAAAGCTTAGGGTAGTATCTCTCCTTTCTTTTTCAGTCTGGCAGTTTTTGTTTCCAATACCTGGTATATTTTCTACCACCTCTGGAAATATATCCTGCCTCCAGGTAGGTTTCCGTACAGTAGTGATGGGCTTTGGTGTTGTTAGTGCGTTTATGGGATCTTCGTGCATCTTTGCTTTGGCTATTTCTGCAAAGTTTCTCCGCTTTAGTTTCCCATTTCCCAAATTGTTTAGTCTCTGGTGCATTGGATGGTCAGTCAGTCTTCAGAGTTTCTCTGACTGCAGCTGGGCTCTGCAGTCTCTTCTATCGGTCATGGATTGCAGTTTTGTAATCTTTTCAAGTTCTACAATTGGCGTTGACTTCATGCCTCCTGTTATAACTCTCATGGCTTGGTTTTGAAGTTTGCTAACTTTATCGAAGTTCGCCTTCGCTGCTGTTGTCCATGCCGCAATGCCATACTCGAGAACTGGTCTCACTCTTCCAGTGTACAGTTTCTTTAGTATGCTTTCGTCTGCTCCCCAGCTTGTGCCAGCAAGTTTCCTCATGATTGCCATTCTTTCTCTGGCTCTCATTCGGTTTCTCTCGATCTGACTTTTCCATGTCATGCGCCGATCAAATGTGACTCCCAGATAGTTTGGGTTGTCGTTTGGCTGCAGGAATTTGCCATTTAGGCTTAATTTGGTGTTTTGTGGTTTGATTGAAAGCGAGAATATTGTGCATGTGGTTTTCTCCTCGTTTATTTTGACCAGCCATGAGTTCGCCCACTCTTCCAGCGATGTTAGGGCCGTCTGCATCCGATTTCTTGCTATGGTGAGATTCTTTTCAGAGGTCCACATAGCCAGATCGTCTGCAAACATTGAGCTATGGACTCTTCTTGGTATATTCTCTGTAATGTCGTTTATATACACCAGGAAGAGTGTGGGTGACAGTACTCCCCCTTGGGGTACTCCCTGCTCGAGTGTCACCTTTTTGCTCATCTGCCCTTGTACTTGGACTCTGGCTGTTCTTTGTTTGAGGTAGTGGTTGATCCACTTGTACATTCTCCCACAAACTTCACTTCTCCTTAGCTTGACTCTAAGTCTGTCTTTCCAGACTTTGTCAAATGCCTTCTCCAGGTCCACTCAAACCGCTACTGTGTGTTTCTGTGCCTGGTAGGCATCTTCTATTTCCTGGGCTATGAGGATGACCTGGTCCTCAGTGGATCTGTGCTGTCAGTGGAGATTTGATCCCATTCTGTCAGTAGAAATCTGAACATTCTGTCAGTGGAGATTTGATCTCATTCTGTCAGTGTATCAGACATATATGCTAGGGAAAAATTGTTGCTCATTGTCAGTAGAGATTTGAACTCATTCTGTCGGTGGTGACTGAACTCATTCCGTCAGTGGAAATTTTATCCCATTCTGTCAGTAGAAATCTGAACATTCTGTCAGTGGAGATTTGATCTCATTCTGTCAGTAGAGATTTGATCTCATTCATCAGTGGAGATTTGATCTCATTTTGTCAGTAGAAATCTGAACATTCTGTCAGTGGAGATTTGATCTCATTCTGTCAGTGGAGATTTGATCCCATTCTGTCAGTAGAAATCTGAACATTCTGTCAGTGGAGATTTGATCTCATTCTGTCAGTGGAGATTTGATCTCATTCCGTCAGTGGAAATTTGATCCCATTCTGTCAGTGGAGATTTGATCTCATTCTGTCAGTAGAAATCTGAACATTCTGTCAGTGGAGATTTGATCTCATTCTGTCTATGGAGATTTGATCTCATTCTGTCAGTGGAGATTTAATCTCATTCTGTCAGTGGAGATTTGATCTCATTCTGTCAGTGGATCAGACATATATGCTAGAGAAAAATTGTTGCTGATCTGATTGACAATTTGTGTACAAATATTCATCCTTTCTTACAATTCCAAGTTTTGTCACTCATAAATCTTGTTCCTTCAGATAGTGACAACATTTAACGTACCTAGTGTGTTCTATGTTAAAATATTTAGAAACGGTGTTATACTTTTGTAGAAACAAATTAGAATTCTCAACTTCACGTGCCTTCAGTAAAATGTGAATTTGTGAAAAATTTTTCAACCAATAAGCTGAAACTTTAAGAACAAATCCCCACATGGATTATCTAGAACAGAAAGCCATTGTTTTGTTTATGTACAAATACATAGCTGAATTATTTAATTGTGAGTAAAAATATTGTTTGTTTTGTTTCCTTGTTGATGATATAAACAATGTAACTGTAACCTCTTTTACACAAATATACTCCCCTCTTATAAACCCAAACACCAATCTAAACTAGAACCCAAACACCAATCTAAACTAGAACCCAAACACCAATCTAAACTAGAACCCAAACACCAATCTAAACTAGAACATAAACATCAATCTAAACTAGAACATAAACACCAATCTAAACTAGAACCCAAACACCAATCTAAACTAGAACCCAAACATCAATCTAAACTAGAAGTATGCTCTAAATGACAAGAGAAAAGCCCTGGAGGCTGGACATCTCAGAGCCCCTTCTTCATCAGGTCTGGAAAAGCAGGAAAGAAACCACCCACAAGCTTACCACAAATGAAAGTCCAACAGACAAATCAGGGAAGACAACTGGACAGCAATTCCTGAGGGATGACCAGATAGATTTGTGGAATGAAGGATAGTTTTTGGCTACCTGGCATCATACACCAATCTGTCTGATTGAATACCAAGGGATAAAGTTTCAAGTATAAGAGCATTAAAAACTATCAAGAATGAAATGTAAACACTTATAAAAAAGCTACAATGGTGGAGCGAAGACAAACAAAAGCCCCCAAAATAACACTGATTAAATAGACTAAGGTTGAAGGACAGCTGAGCATTGAAA
Organism: Ariolimax columbianus; assembly: GCA_036924085.1. Taxonomy (NCBI): domain Eukaryota; kingdom Metazoa; phylum Mollusca; class Gastropoda; order Stylommatophora; family Arionidae; genus Ariolimax; species Ariolimax columbianus. The sequence goes on from JAVGWX010000005.1 coordinate 102,986,643, forward strand.
TTGGCTTCCAATGACCATTAACTTGGCAATGGGAGCTCACTGGTCCTGAGTTTGAGATCTCTGATCTAATAGAAACTACCAGGAATAAGTCTAATAAGTTAACACAGTGAGTGACAGTTCTTGACACTTACTTAATATCACCCATTTTCTTGACCACAGCCTGGCCCATTGTGTTGATAGCACTGGATGTCTTCTCTGTGGCTGTCTTCACAACAGATGAGGTTTTCTGGTATCTGGGAGCCACATAATAAAATAGATGGTTAGTATGGGACAGTCAAATTACAAAACAAATGATTGACATGTATATGTAACAGCTAACTTACAAAATAGATGGTTGTATTGTAACAGATGATTTAAAAAATAGATGGTTGGTATGTAACAGCTAAATTACAAAACAGATAGTTGGTGTACAATGGCTAATTTATAGACACATTATAAATAATTTTTCTTGAGCATTCCCTCTCAAATGACCAAATCTATTTCCCACAAAAACTTTGTGATCTGTCTCAGGTTTCTCCCATCACCATACCATACATCACCATACGGTTTATCCTTCAAATAACCACTTCTATCCATCTCAAGTTTCTTCTGCCACAAGACAGTTTATCCATAATCTGGATTGGAGATGGGCATGCTGTCATTCTGCTCGTCTCATGGAATCAGTATACTGGAGGATATGCTCCACTTTGTGTGGAGTGATATGTTTCTGTGATATCAGATCTTGGGTGTTCTCTTTGCCATTTTTAAGAAATCAGGCAGTAAACAACCATTAAGCCCCTCTACGTCTTTTAATGCAGCAACAAACTACCTCCGCTTTGCTCATTCTGCAGTTATCCGTTGTAAGGTACCAAATGCTAAATTTGCAAACAAGCAGTGGTTCAGTGATAGAAACCAAACAAAGTCATACAGTAAATTCACAGCAGTTTGTCTGGAACAAAAACCAAATAAATTCATACAGTAAATTCACAGCTGTCTGTTTGGAATAAAAACCAAATAAATTCATACAGTAAATTCACAGCTGTCTGTTTGGAATAAGAACCAAATAAATTCATACAGTAAATTCACAGCAGTCTGTTTGGAATAAAAACCAAATAAATTCATACAGTAAATTCACAGCTGTCTGTTTGGAATAAAAACCAAATAAATTCATACAGTAAATTCACAGCTGTCTGTTTGGAATAAAAACCAAATAAATTCATACAGTAAATTCACAGCTGTCTGTTTGGAATAAAAACCAAATAAATTCATACAGTAAATTCACAGCTGTCTGTTTGGAATAAAAACCAAATAAATTCATACAGTAAATTCACAGCTATCTGTTTGGAACAAAAACCTAATAAATTCATACAATAAATTAATAAAAACTGGAGTGCCATAGACCTCAATTTGGGACCAACTTTGTTCTTGATATATATATAAACGACTTTGACATTGATATCGGATCCATGATTGCAAAATTCACGGATGACACAAAACTATGCAGAAGTGTATCATTCAAAACAGGTGGATATATTGAGATTGGATTTAGATAAAATTTGGGAATGGTCTGAGAGCTGACAAATGGAGTTTAATGTAAATGAATGTACAGCCATCCACATGGGTAGATCTAATATGGAACATAATTACAGAATGAGCGAGAACAATCTAAGAAAGATAGAAAAGGAAAGGGACCTAGGGGTTATAATAGATCCTTACAGGTAAAGAGAGTGAACAAGTCCAGGTAGCAGTAAAAAATGCAAATACAATGTTAGATATGATAAAAAGAAATATTAAACATAAAAGCAAGAAAGTGATAGTCAAACTGTATAAAGCATTAGTTAGACCTAGATTGGAGTACTGTGTACAGGTGTGGAGTCCTTATCGTTGACGGGATATAAACATGCTGGAAAGGATACAAAGAAGAACGAAAAAACTGATAGTGGGATTCCATAATTGTAGTTATGAGGAAAGACTGAAAAGCCGGCCTACAGTGTCTAGAAAAGAGAAGAATTCGAAGTGATTTAATATAGGTTTATAAGATGATCAATGAAAAAAATAAATTACACTATAACAAGTTTTGCAAAGTACAAATGGCTACAAGATCAAGAGGGCACAGTTACAAATTTATTAAAGAAAGGTCGAGATTAGATACTAGGAAATATTTTTTTTTAGCCAGAGAGTGGTGAATGCTTAAAATGCATTACCATAGTGAATAGTGGAAACAGGGTTGTGTACAGACTCTGCAGAGACTTCTAAACCAGAATAAAAGCATTGTTAACATTTGTGGGTAAATTCATAATAGCCTATTTGGAACAAAAGCCAAATAAAATTTCAAGGTAAATTCACAACAGGTTGAAACAAAAACCAAATAACATTGCACAGTAAATTCAAAGAGTCTGTTTGGAACAGCAAAACCAAATAGAAATGTACACTCACAATGATTCTCTAAGAACAAAAGCCAAATTAAATGTAATTGGCAAACAAATTCGCAACATAGATTTCAAAAAAAAAAAGAAGCCAATTGAAAATTGTAATGTGGGTTCACAGCATTTTGTTGGCAACAGAAAGCTATTTGAGAGATGAGTCATAAATTCACTAGCCTGTCAGTAACAGAAAGTCATTTTAAAGATAAGCTATAAATTCATGTCTATCAGTAACAGAAAGCCATTTTACAAATAATTAATAAATTCATGTCTATCAGTAACAGAAAGCCATTTTAAAGATACATTCAGGAGTCTGTTGGTATAAGAAAGCCATTTTACAAATAATTAATAAATTCACAAGTCTATCAGTAACAGAAAGTCATTTTAAAGATGTCATAAATTCCCTACAACATTGATTTCATGTAAATCCATGAAATTAAAAAAATTGTTGATAAACGTGTCTGTCCAAGTGAAATGGCACACCAAGCACATATACATACAAAAACTGTAGCAGGAACACATTTTATATAAGCACTGCAACATATGTACAACATACAAGAAAAAACTGTTGCAGGGATTTATAGAACCCCAAATAAGCATTAAAGAAAGAAACTAAAGAACTCTGAAAAATTGTAGAAGATATCACAAACTAATTGCAAGGACAATTATCTTATAAGCACACATAAAGAACAAACATGCACAAAAACAAATGTAAAGAAATTGTAATAATAACAAAGCTGGCTCTGTCCATTGTTTCCCACTGTAAAACGTGACCAACTTAACATTTGCAACACCAGAATTCAAATATACAAAATTCACACCAACAATTAAAAAAAATATGTAGGTAGTTGGCCACTTTGTGACCCATCTGGACTGAGTTCAGTTCAAGTGCCATCTCCCCTCCGAAGGTTGACTGCAATGGATCTCCAGTATACTCTATCGAAGGTCGGCTGCAATGGATCTCCAATATACTCTATCGAAGGTCGGCTGCAATGGATCTCCAATATACTCTATCGAAGGTCGGCTGCAATGGATCTCCAGTATACTCATCTCTTGCCATAATAGTGCAATATCTCCAGTATACTCATCTCTTGCCCTAATAGATCTCCAGTATACTCATCTCTTGCCGTAATAGTGCAATCTGACAAACTTTCTCCAGTCCTTCTCCCGATGTTATTCACCCACTTATAACGTTGTCTGTCTTTTACCCTACCCTCTAGTATGATCTTTAACAGGTAAGTATGTCTTGCTATATGGCCAAAATAACATAACTGTCTAACCCTGGACTAAACATTCCCACAAATCCTTTTTGCCAAAAGAAGAAAAGCTGGATTAAACCCATACTTGGATAGGTCTTTTTACAGTGTAAATAAGTTATTCACATGATTTACTCATGAATCTGTTGGGATATTGTTTCATATATTTCTTTCAATGTTAGAATGCTGTTCCACACTCATCAGCCCATTTGTTATCTGTGCGAATAATGGAGAGTGTATGTCATAGAGAGGTTCTCTGCTTTGATAGAGGCCTCCTTTGACATGCTCTCAGTATAGTAGTGACTCTATTCTTGTTTCGGGCACATACACATTCCTCACAGAAACCTGTATATACAAGTGTGCATTTTTTTCATACATGAGTTTTACTTCCTTGCACATGTTTTGGTTGATCTAGTGAATGGATTTTGTTTGGTCTAGTGAATGGGTCTTGTTTGGTCTGGTGAATGGGTTTTGGGTGGTCTAGTGAATGGGTTTTGTTTTGTCTGGTTAATGGGTTTTGTTTGGTCTGATAAATGTGTTTTGTTTGGTCTAGTGAATGGGGTTTGGTTGGTCTGGTTTACATGTTTTGGTTGGTCTAGTGTATAAGTTTTAGTTGATCCAGTGTACATGTTTTAGTTGGTCTGGTGTACTATGTTTTGGTTGATCTGGTGTACATGTTTTGGTTGATCTGGTGTACTATGTTTTGGTTGGTCTGGTGTACATGTTTTGGTTGATCTGGTGTACTATGTTTTGGTTGATCTGGTGTACATTGCATTCAAAGCAATAAGAACACTGACAAGGGAATTCCGTCCGGTTCCACATGTCATAAATGACGAAGAGGATAACACACTAACAGAAACCAAAGACATACTGAATAGATGGAGAGAGTACTGCAGAACCATGTATGGAGACAGCACAAAGCGCTCAGTTACAATCCTACCAAAGGATGAGAAAGAACCTGAACCAACATTGGAAGAAGTACGCTCTGCAATTAAAAGCCTGAAAAAGGGAAAGTCCCCAGGATGCGATGATATCCCAGCAGAGCTAATACAAGCAGGAGGAGAGGCATGTGCTCGAGTCTACCACAAGCTGTGTAAACAGATATGGCACAGTGCAGAGTGGCCAGAAGCATGGAAGAAATCAATTCATATTCCCCTCCCCAAAAAAGGCAACCTGAAGCTGTGCACGAACTAGCGAACTATCGCACTGATCAGCCATGCTAGCAAGATACTCCTGCGAATCCTATTAAGAAGGATAGAGAAAAGGTTTGAATCTGAAATTCACGTAGTCCAGGCAGGTTTTAGGAAAGACAGAGAGACCCGGGACCACATATTCAATTTAAGGAATATATATGAAAAATGTAGAGAGTTTAATGTAGACCTGTACACATGTTTCATTGATTACACTAAGGCCTTCGACACGGTAAAACATCAAAATCTGTGGAGAATCATAAAGGAAATGGGGTTTCCTTTGCATATAGTCCATCTCATTGAAACATTATACCAAGATCAACAAGCCGCTGTCCGAGTATCTGGACAAACATCAGATTGGTTTGCAGTACAAAAGGGAGTCCGACAGGGATGTATACTCTCACCTTATCTGTACAACATATATGCGGAATGTATAATGAGAAATGTGCGAGAAGATGAGAACATTGAAAGTTTCGACCCATTTACGATTGGGGGGTACGAGATTCCAGAGTTACGATATGCAGATGACACAGTGATACTATCAATAAGTGCGGAAGGGCTAGAGCAGCTACTTTCAGCCGTTAATGGACATAGTAAAGATCAAAATCTGTTCATAAACATAAACAAAACAAAGATAATGACCACCGATAAAACACAATGTCAGCATACATTTACAGTGGGTGGTGAGGAAATAGATCAGGTTACACATTTTGAATATCTGGGCTCCAGAATCGACAAAAATGGTGACTGCTCGAAAGAAATCAGAAGAAGACTAGCTATGGCAATGCAGAGACTGAACAGCCTGAAGAAATTATGGCAGGGCACCAACAAAATGATAAAAGTAAAAGTCTTGAGAGCCTGTGTTTTTCCTGTGGCAGCTTATGGCTGTGAAGCATGGACGATTACCAAAACTTCTAGAAAAAGAATCGAATCCTTCGAGTCAAAATGTTACAGAAAGATCCTCAGAATACCTTGGACAGAGAAAAGAACAAATGTAGACATTCGGCAAGAGTTGAGCATAGAGGAGAACTGGTTTATCAATTCCATTTTGGCTAGAAAATGCAAATACTTTGGTCACATCAAGAGACACAACGGTCTTGAGAGGACGGTGATGGAAGGTATGGTGCCAGGCAAAAGAGGAAGAGGTAGACCAAGAAGACGATGGCACCAAGATATCCAGGAGTGCCTGAGTATGACAGTGGCGGAAGCTGGAGTTTTGGCAAGGGAACGAGTTTCTTTCAGACAGACTGTGATGGGAGCGACGTTCTACAAAGGACATGCTACATATTAAGGTGTACATGTTTTGGTTGGTCTGGTGTATATGTTTTGGTTGATCTGGTGTACTATGTTTTGGTTGATCTGGTGTACATGTTTTGGTTGATCTGGTGTACTATGTTTTGGTTGGTCTGGTGTACATGTTTTGGTTGATCTGGTGTACTATGTTTTGGTTGGTCTGGTGTACATGTTTTGGTTGATCTGGTGTACTATGTTTTGGTTGGTCTGGTGTACATGTTTTGGTTGATCTGGTGTACTATGTTTTGGTTGATCTGGTGTACTATGTTTTGGTTGATCTGGTGTACATGTTTTGGTTGATTTGGTGTACTATGTTTTGGTTGATCTGGTGTACATGTTTTGGTTGATTTGGTGTACTATGTTTTGGTTGATCTGGTGTACATGTTTTGGTTGATCTGGTGTACTATGTTTTGGTTGGTCAGGTGTACATGTTTTGGTTGGCCTGTAAATTAACAGTGAAGATTGTATTAACATAAGGCTACAGGAGCACCTGCATCTCAGGTGATGTAAGATATTTGTTCTCGCACGAGGTCACCACAGCCGACTATGAATGTCAATTTTGTAGAAACAGATAATGATAAATAAAGCCAACAAAACAATCAAGAAAAAACACATGACACCAACCAATAAAAAACACACTTGAACACAATTTAACAGCCAGTTAGCAAACACTAAAACAATGCAAATGAACATCATCAAAATGTATGTGACTCCAACCAGAGGCGGATGCAGAAAATAATGTCTAGAGTGGTCTCGTGATAGAAAAGAATTTACAGTTCTTACTGTTTTTAAAGAAGAGTGGGAGGACTGGGTGGCCAAATAGTTTAAATACCAGTTTTTCAACCAAGAGGAAATATGTTCAAAACATCTGTATGGCATTGGTTGTTTTTATATTTGAGATCAAATAAAAACCTAGCCTTGACACCTTGTTGTACCTGTATGTACAAGTAACTTTTATTGCTCAGGTTTAATAAATAAATCCTCCCGCTAAAACTCAGCAATGGGAATAAACGACTTAATGATTTACAATCTGTGAAAATTATTATTTAAAAAAAACAAACAGATTCATCCCAAAAAATTGTGTCTTAACTGTTATCAATTATTTAAAATGTAAAACATGTTATTTTATTTTGATATTCTGCAAGCTGCCGCCATTCTAGGCACTTAATGGCTTCAACTGTTTACCACAGTGTAAACATCTTGATAAGGTGGTTCAAGTGTTTAGATAAAAGTTGGAAGTTTCTTGACAATAAAACAGAACGAACTAAGCAGTCTCTCACTTTAGAAGTAGCAGGTATACGTTTTGTAGCCTTCACAAAGCTAATTTAAAAAATGTAGCCTCCTAGCAGATACTGGCGTTAGAGATGAAGAATTTCATTGTCCCAGGTTGTAGCTAGGTGACCAGTTCCCTTCCTTGCTGCCGTGACTTCTCTATGTTCTGTTTTGTTAAGAATGACGGCACTGCACTCTGGGCAGACGCATAAATAAATGGCAAAGTCTAAATATCGATGGCTCTTGCAGCTTGCTGATTGTGCACACTCCTGCTCCATTCTCTCAGGTGCACCTCTCTGCTGGCTCGCATATGATTTCAAAACCTTTGAATATATACATCAATTGCGTGTCATCATTCAAGTGGTGGCCATTTATCAATTTCACTCACATTCACTGTCAATGTCTCAACGATAGATGCCCCTTAGATCAGATTGTCTGCTCCTTCAACAACCAGAAATGCAATATTTTTATAAACCATCTCCTTTTTCATCCACTCAAAAGCTTTGATGAGGTATGATTGCTCGGGAACTACGAATCCCTTTCACTTCCATAAATCCCAGCAAGACCAGGACAACAGATACACACAAGTTTCTGAAAGGTCGAGACCTCTATCCATTCATACACCAGCTTGTAGTTCCCGAAGCAAGGAGTCAATAGCTGATTACCGCACTCATGAAAGAGACCTCAGATAGCTGCTTCAAAGTAACTGCCTCAACCTCCATGCTCATACTAGTAGTATGAAAAGAACAGCTGGGTAGACATGATTGTGTTGAATAAACACTCTACCATCTCTATACTCAGGTGAGCATAGTCACAAACAATGTCATCATGTTTGACTTCATGACTAGAATCAGATGCAGCAGTGAACGAGCTGATAGTAACCCACAGCTGGCTGCTTGCATCAGGGTCAGCGACCCATAACGGACCAAGAACCTATTTCCCCTCCAAGTGGCAGCCAAAATAGACTTCAACCATAAAGCTTGGCTAAGAGATTTAGTGTCATAGATGGAAGGCAAACCTGGCCATAATAAGTAAATAAAAAAAAACAACTATTTTTTGGGTACAATTTCTTATTTATACTAAGACATGTGTTTTTTTGTTTTTTTGGGACTTCAGGAGTGCCATTTTTTTATTTTCTTGGTGAATTGGCATTGTTTTTGTTGTATTATAGAATCCGTCAAAAATAGATAGATTAACAGGTCACACTAACATAGGCTGACACAGCTGTCTCAGTAATGGGGAAGTTGCTTAAAATAGGAGAAATAGAAGCTCACGCAAACGGACAATGGTCATGTCAAGTTAAATAAAAAGGTTGTAAATAAACTAACTGAAATCGAACATGTCGGTCCGAAATGGTGCAGATATAGCAGCATTGTAAACTATGACACATTACAAATGTCCTTTTAAGGACAAACACTGTAGAAGATGAAAAAGAGGAACTTGTGTGTATTAAAATAAATTGGTCGCCCCATAGAATTCATTAAGCAAATAAATTGGCCGCCACATAGAATTCATTAAGCAAATAAATTAACCGGAAATAACAATATTATTATATAAAATTTATTTATGATTAATCAGTTTAAAAAATCAATCATTATGGAATTTATCCAATTGCTGGGGTCGGTTGGGCTCCCTGAGAGTATTTATAGATGTATAGTATTGAAGAATAATGGTTGTTTGCTACTGTAGTTCCTCATGCAGTGTGGCAGGCTTTGTCTTTTATTTTACCTCTGATAGAAAGAAAAACCCAGAGATTACTGCTTTAAACAGTTGCACTTTTGTTCAGAAGACCAGCATAGATGCCTATCAGCTTTTAAGAGGTAAAAATGGAAAACATCACTGCAGCTCTATAACAATATGTTAGGTACCAATTTACATATTGGTAGACTTATTGAGGTGCTACCAAGAATTGAAACCAGTAACTTTACAATAAGACGCACAGTAGTGACTTTTATGAGGTGTAGCACTGCCAGTCACAACTACTGTTCTATCAATATGAACATTCAGGTAAAATCATATGTCAACAATCACGGTCCATTTTTGTAACAAAAGGGACTATTCAGATGATTTGAATATAGTCTCATGGGGGGAGTAGGGGAATATGAAGCCCCATCTATCCTTCGCCTTAGAATCCGCCACTGGCTTCAATCAATAGAAAACTCACGCCTGTGTCTGCGATATCTTCTCATTCAACTGATGTAAAGTATCATTTGTCCGCTGGTATCTGGGAAGACCATATATGGCAGGTGATAACACAACATGAACACACAAGAATTGAGGGCAGTATCAATGCTTTCTGGTCCAAGCCGTAGTTATCACACACAAATAACAACAGAGACAAGTGTGTGTTGGTTTAAAGTAGGCACAACAACAACAACAACATGTGTTTACAGCTAAATAGTTTTCCTCAAGGGCTAGACACAACTGGAGCTGGAATTTTGGTATTCAATCCGTCGAATCAGGTGGACACAAATTATTGTTTTGTGTTCTGCGAATCCATCAGGTTGGCCATTAGAATGTGTTCCCTCATTTACATTTTAGACCTTCAACTGGTTATTCCCCAACTGTGTTGGTGGCTTCCAACCTGAGGCTTTCACTCTCCAAGCTTATACCTGTTTTCATTTACCCTTCTCAGCAGTATAGGGTCTGTACCCTGCCATTGGCAGTGCTGGTAACTATTACGATGTCATTGTGTAAGTTCTTGCTACTGTTTGACACCATCACCACCAGAAGGTATACCAACATCGATGGCCTAACCACAACACACACAAAACTATCTTTTTCTTCTCTATCTTTCTTTGCCTTCAATGTGCTTTCATTATCACCCCAAAATATTAGGCCCTCTTTTCTGTGTATGTGTCTAATAAACCACGTTGTCTTCCTTTCAGTTCAGTTGACAACGATCTCTTAACCCTACCAGACCGCTGTACCCTGTACCCTTTTTCCGGTAATTTCCTTAACTGACGTTATACCGCTGGACCGGTTTTGCGGTACTTTAGGTAGTACGTAATTAAATGCGCCAGAATCTAAAAATAACCAATCAATCGTGGTCAATCCTTGTGATTAGTCATTGCAAATGGCTACCCCCATGTTTTAATTGATTTTGTGGGGTTTAACGTGAACAAATTCAATGAAACGAGCGGCTGATGAACCAAGCACTTCAACAGGAAAGCAAAGTAAGTCTAGGCTTATGACAGTCCAACAGGTGATCAATAATTTGGTTGATTCAGACTCTGTTCAAGTGAAACAGACAGAGAGAGCTCGAGTGATGAGATGAAGGCTTTTCTTGGACTGAGGATCTATATGGAATACTCATGTATAAAGCCCAGCTATCAGGATTATTGGACAAATGAGGGCTCTTTGTTGGGTTTACTCCTGGATTTCGAAATGTTATGACTTGAGACAGATTCTTTGCCTTTTTCTGGGTGGATTGACACACAAAGGTGGAATATTGATGCTAGATGAAAGGTAAACCTATTTTCTACAATGTCTCCAAGTTACATCTTATTCTAACCACTTGTTTGCATGTAACTAACATTTTTCTATATCATGTTGGTTTTTTCTCTTTAATGCTCTGGAGCCCAGGAATGGGGGACAGTTAGGTTCAGGGCCTCAGGTGTGGTAGGGTTAATATTGTTTCCTCATCATTTATATGTATTGTATTTCTTAGTTATCAAAGGTATACATAACCTTCTTCTCATTTCTGTTCAACCAAAACCTTTCAGCTTCCTGAGGAGTTTCAACAAACACATGCCAAACCTTCCTGCTGCAGGCCACATTTTTCAGTTCTATCCACATCTTCCCTGTTTGCTATATGTTTGTCTCTAGCTCTTTTCACTATGTGTGTTTTGGAATGTATCTGTTTCTCTTGCTTTGGGATTCAAGAACAGAGATTGTCTTTTAATGTCATCAACTGGTTTCCCAATGACAGTGGCTTCTGTTCATGTGCTGTTTTACTGATATATGGTCCTTACTTTTCAACAGTTCCACACTAGTGATCTTGTCATACCATTTCAATCTCTCTATTCTTTGGCAGCCACTCATTTATGAAAGCCAGTATATTTTTCATTATTGTTCTCCCCATTTCAGAGCCACACAATTGAACAGACTTTATATTGGAGTTGAAGATTTTTACTTTTGTGTTGGACATAATTTCTTTTGATTTGCTGTAAATGATTTCTCCATTTGTTTGCTCAATGCCAACGATTCATTTTCATAAAGAAATATTGGATCAACTGCAACTCTTTTTCTCCTTGTGAAAACATTTAACTAACCAACACAATAATATCACAGCGGATAGAGAAATATACTCATGTGAACACAAACATGAACATACGTGAATGCGGGAGACAATGAGAAAGAAAGGTGATCATGACAGGATGAAGTGAGGGAAACCAAGCACAATAAATACTAGCAGCAACAACATGTGGTAGGATACCATTTTCTGACACAGTCTTCTATATATGGTCAGAAATCTGCAGCAGTTTTGAAAGTGTACTTACATTCATGCCAGTATTCTTTTATAGCAATTTATTACTGTTTTTTTTGCACTCTTATTTATAATCTGATCATTTGCGAACATTAAAACAGAAAAGTTATCCATGAATGTGTTATTGATGTTGGTTGGCTCACTCATTCCATAACTTATGTTTCCCACCATAAAATTCCCATACAATACCACTGGCCCGAGACCTATTTAACTTCAGTAATGTTTCATTAACATATCACATATATATATATATACTGAACAACTGATTAACTGAATAGAATAATAACATCTGTTATGTGGGGATGTAAATTTGTCTAAAAGATATTACACTGACATATATTTGCTTACACAAAAAAACAAAAAACAAACCAACAATATTTTTACTCACAAATCAATAATTCAGCTATATATCTATACATGAACAGAACAATGGCTTTTTATTGAAGATAATCAATGTGGAAAGATGTTCTAAATTTCTATATTATTTTATTTATGCTTGCATATGTTTTTGGAAAGAATATGCGTTGTGCACACCTAAACTTTGTTAACTAGAGAGCTAGAAATCTTTGGATTTACAGAACTAAGGAGATGTATACATTAAAAAAACTTGGAATGAAAGAAGCGGGATATTTTTGTACAAAAATAGGCAGTTGGATCAGCGCTATTTTCTCTTAGGAAATGTGTCAGATCAACGTCTGAATAAGTTTAATATCTTGATCATGCAGCTAAAACTCATTTGTTGCTGAGTGTCCACCATGATTAAGATGACTCTTTTGTGCGCCCTGAAAAGAATGTTAAGTGGCAGGTTGCAGTAGCTTTCCTCACATCCCGAGCGTGCTGATGAAGGTTGGCCGGAGTTTTTCAGGTGGGATTATGCTTTGCTTGGCTTCATCTGAGTGTCGCTAACTACTACGGGGATCACATTGACTCCCCCCATCTTGTTAGCCAGGCTGCCATCAAATGGCCCATTTCCAGGGAGACTTGCGTGGAAGTGAGGTGGGGGTCTTAGCCAGAATATTTTACCTGACTCTAACTAACATGTCAGATCAGTTTGTTTTGCCTGACCAGACGTTAGTCTCCTCTCCCCTCTAAAACTTGTTTATGTTTTAGGTTATAAGAAATTTTAACTTTATATTTGATAAACATACAGAACAGCATCAACAGTATATCACTCACATAACAGTCTACAATTCAGTTCTATTGTGAGGTATCTCAACAAATTCTATCATTTAGTAACCTCAATTGAATGAGAACTTATAGTGGCAGAGCACTCGCTTCTCATGGCAAAGTTACTAGGATCAACTCACATCATCACGATGCTCCAATTGACCCAGCTACAAATGGCTTAACTGCCAGGGAGGGGGCCGAAGATGCAGTAGTAAATTATCTGACAATAGTCAAAGTCTCATAGCTGACTGCTTGCATCAGGGTCAGCGACATACCTGACCAAGACTTTATTTCATCTACAAGTGGTGGCCCTGGAAAACACTGCAACCACTGGAATCTAAGTGGGAAGGCAAACCTGGTCCCAAAAATTATGTGCTAAAACCAGATGTGCTGGGTTGATGGGCGCAGATATTGCAGTAAACTACAACACATTGTTGTTTCAAGATGAACACTGAAGAAGAAAAACTGTCAGGGAAGGAAAGACAGCAAAGAAGAGAACTAGCCATCCCACTGCATAAACAAGCTGTGACATAGTACAATGAAGTTTTTAACACTTCATCCCCAACAGCAGTGTCTGCTGTTGTTGTTTGTCCATCGTTGCTCAAGAGGACCACAGTGTCATCTGCCAATCCTAGAATGTCTGCTATGAGATTAACTTATCTATTAAAGTATATAACCTATTTGCAGCTAAGAATGAGGTATTGCTTAACATAGATGACCACAGAAAATAAGCTTAGGTAATAGTACAATCAGAGGATAAAAACTCTACTAGCATGATCACCACCGTGATAGAGAGGCTTGTGGGCCCCTATGAGCATCAGAGACATGTCTGCTGCAGAATAACTATGGGTGAACCATATTCGACAATACGCAATAGGACATAAAACTACGGACATCTCGTGGCACAAGTAGAAAAGACAAGACACGACTATTCGGCTGGATACGGATACATATAATATATAGAGAGAATATTTGGCATTAAAAGCTATGTTCAATATTACTTACATTTCCTATAACATGAGTAAAAACATGACGTTTCAAAGTATTACATAGTTACAAAAATGGGGCAAATATCTTAAAACTATGCTTTGTGAAACATGCATTTACTTTCAAAAATAGGAGTCACTCAATATTCTCTGCCAAAAACTGACATTTATTGTATGAAAACATATCAATGGCAGTGTTGAGCAGACTTTCACTTGGTATGCTTATCAGAGGCACATGCTCAAAATTCTTAAACTTGAACAGTCACAATAAAGTATATCAAAACAACAAGGCACAATTTAAACTAGTAGAACAGTCGCAAAGCGAGGGCCATCACAGATGCTGATATCTACATGTTTGGTTTTAACTGGCCGGCTGTCATCTCTATGCCTAGTCAGCAGATACAACCTGAGACACAATCAAGTGCTCATGGCTAAAAGCTGTGTGTCAAGTTAGTAGGGAGTTGAAGTAGATACAACCTGAGACACAAACTGCTCATGGCTAAAAGCTGTGTGTCAAGTTAGTAGGGAGTTGAAGTAGATACAACCTGAGACACAAACTGCTCATGGCTAAAAGCTGTGTGTCAAGTTAGTAGGGAGTTGAAGTAGATACAACCTGAGACATGAAGTGCTCATGGTTAAAAGATGTGTGTCAAGTAAGTAGGGAGTTGAAACTGAAAGTTATACAACTTCTTGGACAAAAATTATCATATCAATCTTTGATATATTTGACTGTGGGGTCCTATTCAGTGTGAATAATTCATCAAGTGCACAATTCTGCACAGAATCAAAACAAATATTTGGTGCATTCCTCAAGATCTTCCAAAGCATACAAGGAGTTTATGTCCTAATGAGCAAAAGAGCTGAGTCGGTGGTAGCTTAGCTATCAGCAGTTTCGCCCAAATCAGACAAAGAAGATACAGATTTTTCATAAATGGGTGCTGTACAGAATAAAGAGACTGAAATGGTATAAGATCGCTAATGTGGAACTGTTGGAAGGAAACAGACAGATGTCACTGGAACATGAGATGAGGAGAAGGTGGTGTTGAGTAGGACACTCAGTCAGGAAGCCAGCTGATAGCATTACAAAATGGGATCTGTTCTAGAATACCCTAAGCAAGAAAGAGCAGACAAAGTGACACACATCTGGAGACAGTCAAAGTCAAAGAAAGGCAGAACAAAACATACATAGAGAAGATAGTTGTTGTTTAATGCCCACAATGAGTAAGTTTACTCTCTTGTGCGCCCTGAAAATGATGTTAAGTGACTGGCTGTAGTATCTTTCCTCACATCTCGAGCATGCTGATGAAGGTGGACTGTGGTCCTCCACGCAGTTGTACTATGCTTGGCCTCATCTGCATGTCGCTCACTGGTACTGAGATCACATCGATCCACTTCTCGTCAGCCAGGCTGCCTTGAAAAGTCTGTTTCCAGGGAACACCACATGTAAGAGAGATTGTGGTCTTGGTCAGTGTAATGGTCCTAATGTGACGCCCTGGTCAGTATGTTGTGCCTGACGTGACGTCCTGGTCAGTATGTTGTGCCTGACGTGACGTCCTGGTCAGTATGTTGTGCTTGACGTGATGTCCTGGTCAGTATGTTGTGCCTGACCTAATGTGACGTCCTGGTCAGTATGTTGTGCCTGACCTAATGTGACGTCCTGGTCAGTATGTTGTGCCTGACCTAATGTGACGTCCTGGTCAGTATGTTGTGCCTGACGTGATGTCCTGGTCAGTATGTTGTGCCTGACGTGATGTCCTGGTCAGTATGTTGTGCCTGACGTGATGTCCTGGTCAGTATGTTGTTCCTGACCTAATGTGACGTCCTGGTCAGTATGTTGTGCCTGACTGGTCTCAGTTCCCCAGAATAAATTCAAGATAAGCAGAAAGGAAACAGAAAAGTCATGGACTGAGTTTGAACGAATGGCCCAGGACAGGAGAACTTGGTGTGCATTGTTGAAGACCCGTGTTCCACGGGGAGCTGAAGGGTTTTGATTTGAATACAACGAGATTAAAGGGAGGAGGTAGATAAGGAACAGACAAAACCTCTGAAATAATCCCAACAATATAACCCAATATATGGTGGACTGAAACCACATGGAAAGAGAGGAGTATGTCAAAGATTGCCTAGCAAAGACCAGTACAAGAGAAAGTCATAGCAAATAAAAAGCTAGCACAGATAGTCCAAAACAGGAAATGACATTGGGTGATCATGATAACCCTATGCCCGTGAGGCATCAAAATGGAAAAATGTGAGTACATGACATGGCGGCACAGTATTCCAAGAATCAGTTACAACCTTCCAGTTCCTTGTGGAGCACAGGACTTCAACAAATACACTTCAGTCCTCTCACCATGAGCTGTCCATTCCAGGTCTTTCTACATCTTATATTTATCTGTAAATATGTCTCAAGTTTACTTCTCCTCCGTGCTCTCGTCTCCATCTATTTCTCTTACCCTGGGGATTCCAGAACAGAGACTGCCTTGTCTTGTAATAGTATCAGCTGCTATGTTGTATAGGGAAGTAACGGGGATGATAATAATGATAAATAACCAACAAAGATAAGAGCCAATAACTCACGATTCAGAATTCTTGATCTGTTCAAGCCCTTGCTGGAGGTCATGTTTGAACTCCTGAAATGGTGTAATGCCCAGACTTCTCTTGAGCTCATTTGCATGCCGCACTTTGCTACCCAACACCTGTCGAAGCATGGCGATTTCAGATTCCACCTGGACATTATAAAAATCATGTCAGTAAAATGTTGCGCTGGTTTTTTATGACAAAAAAAAAAGTGATTTGGTAAAAAGACTCAAACACATACAAGTGGCAATTATAGTTTGGCAGGAGTAACAGAGGTATACACCCACATTTAAACTTTACAGGGCAATGCAAAAACTTCAATTGTTTTAAATAACTTCAAATTTTTGTTGATCTTCAATTTATTAGTTAGTTAGCCCACTTGCACCCTGATAGGCGTCACCTCTCCTGGGCCAGATAGGTTGCACCTGTCGTCAACCCATTTCACTAGAAAATTGTCTTTATGTCATCTATTCACCTTGCTCTTGGTCCCTCTCACTTGGAAGATGGACTATAGGGTATTATAAGCTCGCAGAGAACGCTGATCAGGAGAAATTCTCATGGGGTAACCAAACCAGTGTACCTTCTGTCTCGACATTTATTTGGCACATCGATGGCACTGACTCTCTTGCAAATATCCTCGTTCCTCACTTTGTCTCGTCTGGAAACATCTGTGGCCATTGGCAGACATTTCATTTCGCAGTTGGAGATTTTACTCTCTTGTGCCTTGGACATAACCTATGTTAGACTCTGGTAGAACAGGGTTGGTAGGAATATGTTATGGATCAGTTGCTGCTTTGTTGCCAGATATTAGTGAGAATGTTTGAGCAGAGGCGTCAGTTGATGTCAGTGCTGCTGCTTTCTAGCATCTGGCCTTAATATCTATGTCGCACCTGCAGTATTCTTGAGAAAATGTTGCCCTGTTACCTGACCTCCTGGACAGCCAAGTTCTGAATGCTAAAATTAAGCGACCTTTGCAATCTGCCTACTTTCAGAGTTGTTGTCTTAGCCCCGCTGATAAGCATGCTGTACTTATCGCAAGTTGCGTCCAGCATGGCCAAGTGATTTTGAAGTTGCTGTTTGTCTGTATGCGTGAGACATAAACAGCCTGATAGGGCTCTGACACAATTTTGTCCATGGCCGCTGACACAATTTTGTCCATATAGCTGTTAAAAAGCAGCAGTGACAGCACACTTCCCAGGCATACACCCTTGGTGATTGAAAAAGTCTGTATGGCACCATTCTCCGCACACACCACATTCTCGTTCCATTGGTACAGAGCTCTCACATTGTCAAGCAACTGGCCTTGTTATCCCATACTCCTCCATTGCTGTCCAGAATCTATTTCTGCCCACTTTGTCCAAAATGTGGTTTGTGTGTGTGTTTATCCCATGTCATGTATCATGGAAGATAGTCCTCAATGAATATATTTCACAATTTACTGATATAACATGTATAAACATTGGATATGATTAGGTCAATATGAGATAGAAAATAATTAAATTAGAACTCATAGTTTTGTCATAGTTAATAGTTTTCCTCAAATGTCTGCCGTGTGTTTATTTTTTCTGCAGTACAGGGGAATGGGGTTTTATGGGCCAGGTAGCCAGGGTCAATTAAAAACTCAAAAAGATATATATTTTGTACTTTAGGTATGGTTTTTATTATGTTACCCTGAATGTCTTTATCAAATACTTGACAAATGCTCAACATAAATATCTGTTCATCAATTACTGCACAAATAAACGAAGCAGTGAAACTACTGAAGAAGAACTGCACCTATATAAGAATGGCATTGACCTGCCAAAAGCAGGCTTGCTCAACAGCTATGGGATAACAACAACAACTTGAAGATAGACCAATATAGGAATCTGTAGAGAGCACGAGTGAAGTAGGCACCAAGTATTTATGTGGTTCGGCAGCTGTGGTTGTAGCCCTTTATTTTACATGTTGTCTTCTTCTTCTTCATCGTACGCAGATTTTACATGTTGGAATTGTGCATCCCACTCACACAGTTCCTTTGTTGCCTTTTATGATAATTATACAGGGCGGCCTATAAATCATCTTTTCCATACAGAGGACTGTATTGTCACTCTGCTGCTCTTATAGAGTCACTGACATCCACCAATGAGATAGAGAGATGACCTGCAACAAAACCTTGGTCCGGTATGGTATTTAAAGGCAAAAGACGAGTTTAGACTACATTTCGCTACCTAGCATAGGGCACATAATGTGCCTGAATGAACACCAGAATTACAGTATTACACGAAAAAGAAGAAGCTGAAATACAGTCACGGTTAAATAACAGTTTTAAATGAGAATAGTATCAGATGTATAGGGACATTCCCACCTATAATCTCATCATGTAAACTGGAATGTTGATCCTTGATCTGCCTTCAGCCATTATTCATATGTGCTGCAGTTTCTCATATACCACGAACAATAGCTATAGTACATAACTCATTCACCCTGGAATTAATTTCCAACCATGAAACTCCCACATAATATCACTCACTTTAGTTTCATTAACATGCCACATATTTATGATGTTATACACTAAAATATCCATAATTGAATCATGAATAGAATGCAATAAAGAAATACTATAAATGGGGATGTAGATTAGTGTTAAAGAGTTTACAGTAATATAGTTTTCTTTTGTTAGAGAAAAAAATTGTTTTTACTTACAACTAAATAATTATCTGTACATGAACAAAAAACAATGGCTTTCTATCAAAAATAATCCATGTGGAAAGATTATCACATTTTACTGAACCATGTGTTCAGATTAAAATTTCCATTACTTTCTACAAAATCATCATGTTTCTACATGTTTTAATAAAGAACACAGGACGCACATATCGGACTTTCTTAACTAGAAAGTTCAATCAGAGCAACATCGGAACAAATAGAACTGATAAAATTTGGAATGGAAAGAGAGGTGAATTTCTTTTGAATACAAAAATCGCCAGTTAGATCAGGGTAATTTTTGCAGAGTCGATGTGTCGGCTCCAACATACTGAATCAGTTAAGATCTTATAAACTAAATAATCTATTTTAAAAATCAATGACAAATTCTGGATGGTGTGTCAATAAAATATGAAATTGATTCTGTGAAAATATATATATTTTGTCAATAGTTTTTACCTTTTCCAGTTCTTCTTTCAGCTCAACCATTCTTCTCTCGCGCTCCTCTGGAGTTTCATCAGAAGGAGTATCTACATCAACTGCACCCCCCAGCTCAGAGGTTGAGGAAGAGATGTTCTCAAATGTAGTGTCATCTGCAGAAGATGACATGACATGTCTTGATCAAATATACACTATCCAATATGGTTTTGTTTCTAACAGTTTGAGTTACCTAATTCAGTTGTGAATTAAAAAAAAACTATCCATATTTGTGTTTATTAAAATTGCCAGGACCGACCGGAAGGATTTATAGGACATAGCAATAAAGGCAGCTGGATCCTACTGTCGTCACAGTGTACATGATAGGTATTTATGTTCTCTTTTCAATATGTATCAGACCTTTGGCAGGGAACAATATAATTACTCACCTGGAGGTCCGAAACAATAATCCCCTTCACAGTACTCTCATTGAGACTGAACACGCTTCTCCCAGTGGTCATGTCATTGTTGGAAACATCCAAAAGTCAGAAGGAGCCATGTCGGGAGTATAAAGCAGCAGGATTACCAGTGGAATGTTGTGTTTGGCCAAGAAAGTCTGAATCAGATGCAAAGAATGGGTGGGTGCATTGTCATGATGGAGCTGCCAAGTTTCCGTTGTCCATAGGTCCAGTCATTTGTGTTGCATAGCATCATGAAGGTGACGTATGACCTCCAGGTATTACTCTTTAATAATGTTTTGACCTTGTGGTGCGTACTCGTAATGTACCTGCCACATGAGTCTAAGAAAATGATCTTCTTCTTCTTCTTCTTCGTTCATTCTCAATCTCCCACTACCAAACCCTGAAAGGGTTTAAGTAGCAGAATGTAGTCCAAAGAACGGAATGCGTTGTGTCGTAGTTTACAGCTTGGCTGCGATATTTGTACCTTTTGGTCCAACACATCCGGCTTCAGCAAGCATTTTTTGAGTACCAGGTTAGCATTCCCTCTTAGATCCCTTCTCCTTAGCCAGTCTGCTCTGCTGCAGCCTGTTATCCAGGATCACCACGTGGAGGTGTAGAAGGGTCTTGTCAGCTATGGTTCGCTGGCCCTGACGCTAGCAGTCAGCTATGGGTCCTAACCACTGCAGCTCATGTGCTGCTCAGCATCTTGATCCCTAAGAAAATGATCAACATGACTTTGAAGTTGCTGTGCACATGTCTTGTTTTTTTGGCTTCACAGGAATGAAGAATGTTTCCACTGTGACGACTGCACCTTGGCTTCCGAGTTGTCCCAGAAAACCTACAACTCATCACGAAGCCGGGGTCGCCATTTGTGCAGCTCAACATGTCATGCGAGACTTCTAGACAGAGTTGCTTCTGCTCCATCATTAGCAGCGTAGGCCCAAATTTTGCAGGAAACTATTTTCATGGCCAAATCGTCACTCAAAATAGAGTACTAAACTAATGCTTTTCCTCACCTTGTTCGCATTTTCTCGGATAGTGACACGACGGTTCTGTATGACCAAAATACGCATTTGGTCAATGAGAATGTCATTTCAGCTTGTTGAGGGGCTTCACCATCGAAGGGCCATCTTTGAAGTGACTGTACCCCTCTTTAATTCATGTGATGTTCAAGGCATCGTCGCTGAAAACATGTTAATCTGCTGAATGGTTTTCACTTGGCTATCGCTTTTGGCAAAATTGGATGCAATACTGCTGCTCAAGTCATTCTGTCATTTTGCGGCAAATGAAAATCCAACTGGCGTTCACTTCACTCACTCACTCATGGACTGACTTCCAGCAACTGACGCTCTCTGTGGGCGAGAATAAATTCACGCATGTGCATGATGGTCCAATACACATCCCCGCCGGAGAACATCTGCTGTGCTTCATTTGTTTCCGTTGGAAAAATTAAGGTCTGATATATTTTGAACAGCCCTTGTATTTTACAACTGACAGAAGAATACTTGTCATACTGAGACATTGAACCCATGTTTCTTGATCTGATGATTGGAGTCCAAACCATTTCGCCATCTGCTCTTCAACATTCACCCATAAAATGAATTCACGTCATTATGCATTTAAATGGGATAAGTTACTGATTTGCATTGGCTTGATAGCAGATTATCGTCTTTCAGGGTTGGATTATCCCCTTAGCTTAATAGGCTGAAGCCTAGGGGACTGCGCATTAGGTAAATAAAAATGATCATGCAGTTTTTTTTCATTATATCCAGTGGTGTGGTGAGTTCTACCCACAGGCATAGGAGGATGTTAAAGTCACATTGGTAATTATTCCACTGCAGACACCAGTTTACCATAAGCCAACAGCCGGTTTTTACTAAATCCTATGCAATACTTCTGCCATACGTGCTCTGCATACATCATGGATAAAAGCCCTTGCTGGGCCTAAATGAAATTAGCAGATCTCTGAGCCCCAGGAAGTGGTGAACAGAACCCACTGGCATGTGATAAATGCTGTGCCATCCATTAACACATTACCCATCAAGTAGCTAGAGCAGAATGGTGCTCAAGGGAGCAATTCACAAGACCTAGCTGGGTGAGAACAAGCTTCAATGACCACCAAGACCCATTGTGTGAGAACATACTCCATTAACCATCAAGACCAGTCCCAACTATTGATGAAATACTAAATAAACCCCTCAACTTATGGCATTGCATTTGCCATAAATAGACTAGTTTACTGTGACCTACATTCCCTATATGGATTGATGTCCGGCAACAAGCAGGGATAGACTGATCCAGAATGTGACGATCCTACATGTCTTTAGACTAATGGCAAATGTTTTTGTCATATATACATACACAGTGCCAGCAGGCTGAGGAAAGGAAAGTGATGAAGCACACTTTCCGCCCCATACACTATAGACAGAGGAAAAAAGCAGATTTATCTCAGGCTTGTTGAATCTGGAACAGGCCTCTGGGTTTGAAATAAAGCTCTGGAAACACAACCTTCAAACATGGAGAAATTTGGAAAATGTAACACATATGAGCTTGAATATCATCTTATTAAATGTCCGCACCGTGTAGTTCACACCATTGGATACCTTGAGTGAAAAGATAAATACGAGCGACACATTGAACATCCTCCAAGTCGAGTCAATATCTCAGGACTTGGATCAAAGAACTTAGAGCTAAGTGAACAGCTGCAAGGACTCAGTGCCCACATTGCACTGATGCAGAAGACTCTGCTAATCAATAGAGATCACTCCACATATCAGGTTACACAATGTACAAATGCAAGAGTGACAAGTGCAGAGGCATTACTACATTGCTTGGAGACAATGTCCAAACAGAAGTGCAGGATGTAAGAAACAATGGAAATGATAAGCAAGAGATACACGTAAGGCACAGAGGTATATCATGTTTAACATCTACTGTCATCCAGGATTTAAAGTGAAATCAACATACTTAACAGATGCACCGCTAGATAGCAATTATAGCAGGAGACTTCAATGCACGAAGGCACAGTCAAACATAGCCAGACTCTTACATGAAATCCTAAGGAAAGATAGAGAGAGAGAGAGAGAGAGAGAGAGAGAGAGAGAGAGAGAGAGAGAGAGAGAGAGAGGTAGGCCCAAAGATACACGGAGAAGAAACTAAGATTAAATGATTACACCTGGAGAGAGGCAGGACGAGCAGCCCAAGACTGCGTGCTGGCTGGATGTTGTCAATGGCCTATGCCTGAGGGCTGCGATGGGCTTTGATGGATCTGCACATTGTGGATCATTCTGCTCAAACTTCGATTCAGACATTCAAGCAATATCACAAACCCTACCTATCATTTTAAAATGCAAGAGCAAGCAAACAAAATTAGTTATCTTCCCAGATTCAATATTCATCCTCCAGGCTCTTGAAAGCTGGATCCCAGTATCTAAGTAAACCATAACAAATATTTAAAAATCTATATAACTGCACTTGCATCTAATGGTATCAGTGTAGAAGTACAGTACAGTAGATACCAGGCTACACAGGAATCTGCGGCAGTGAAAGTGCTGATAAACTGGCAAAAACTGGAGCAAATAAACCACAACCAAACATCCCTATCAACCAAAGAACTATTCAAAACATAATCTACAACAACTACAGACACCAATGGATACGCTGATGAGATACAGGTATACCTGCAAGAGCTTGTATGCAAATATGTCTCAAGACAATCTAAAACAAAAGAATCAACAATTTGAGTCAAAGAGACCAGAGTAAATTTTGTATGTTGCAAACAAAGACGTGTGCTGTTAAACGAACGTCTACACAGAGTGACTGCAGACCACAATACTATACTGCATGTGCAGAACAGACAAGAGAAAACAGCAAAACACCATTTTCTGGATTGTTTATCTTTGTGTGAATTGCAGAAACAGTTACTACCACCAACTTAATCAACATCATGTATAGAGACAAAAGAAAAACTGAAGAAAACATTGCACTACTCGGTACAGTGAAAAGAAGAATGAAAAATCTTGATTCCGAGGTTCAGAAAACTGTAAGTCATATATACTCAACGCAAAAAGTAACTTACCAAGTAATGTTTTTCATCATAAAATTTTAATTTATCATCCAAAAACAATGAAATTTGGGGAAAAGAAACTTTATTCAATAGTTCAAAACTGAAACAACTGGAAAGACATTTTCATGTCTCGTATGATTGTCTCCGCAGCGTCTGGGAACATGGGGGTCATTTATTAAAATTACAACGCTCAGGACCATATGTGTCCACCACGTGTGTTGATCACAGCCTGACATCTGTGCCTCATGAATCGAATGCAGCAAATGCTGTGGAATGTTCTGCCACTCCTGCACGATGTCTTGACAAAGTTGTTGTACAATCTGCGGTGGATGCTGTTATTGCTGAAGTAGACGTTACAGCTCGTCCCAGACATGCTAAATTGATGAAATTGCCAGCCAGGGCAAGATTACACTGTATCTGGCTTGGAGAACAGATGACATGCACGAGTCTGGCAACATGAGGATGGGCATTGTCCTGCTGAAGCAAAAGATGGAATGTGGTTCTTTCATCACAGTATCGCAAGCCGGTAACAGCAGTCAGTTAATGAGGTCTGTCCGATGATTAGTGTAGATGCCTCCCCAGATCATAATTCCTCCATTTCCATGACGAGAATGCTCTTGAATGCAGTTGTTGGCACAGTGCTATCCATGTCGACGATATACTTTCTGACGACCATCAGCTCTTGAAAGGTTGATTCTGCACTCGTCAGTAAACAGTGCTCAGTCCCGCAGAGCATTCCCAAAACGCAGATGTTGTCTGGCTCAGGCTAGTCTCACTGCATTATGCCGTGGCTGCAGAGTTAAACAAATAGCAGGGTGTCTTGCCTGTAGGCCCTGCTCGCACAAATGGTTTCTGACAGTAGCTAAACTTATTCTTATCAGTCCAGGAAGAGTGATAACAGTGACAGTTGCTGAATGAAATCTGTTTCACAGATGTGCGAGAGTGATGAAACGGTTCCTGCCGTTTAGTCGTCGATCGAGGACGTCCCATGTTGGGCGGGTCAGAAACATTCACAATTATCTGGTAGTATTGTAACCACAGTCAAACAGTCTGCCTTGACACATCAAATTGTCTTGCTGTTACAGACATTCCTCTTTCCAACAGCTCGTAACATCCCATTTAACATTGCGCGCGTGTGTGGCGTGCTTCCAGCAGTTTGCTTCTGAACTAAATTCATGGCAAAGTAAGCACAGATCGCCAGTGAACACTTCTCATGTCAATTTTGTGATCAGCAAATGTGAATTGTGAGAAACTGTCCGGATAGTCATTAATTTTATGAAATCAAATTTTGAAGTTCAGTGAAAGTTCACTTCACACTTAGACTGTACTAAGACAATCAGCTGGGGACAACCAAAGGCTTTAAGGAAGTAGCCCCATGATATGGCCCAAAAAACCACCCATGTACCGTTTACGAGAATGTTCACCAATAGTTCATGAAGTCTGAGACAGTGAGGTAGGTGAATGAATCATAAAAGTCAATGGCAAAGATCAGCAACTACCAAAGAGGAACAGTAAAGTATACTGTACATGAGAGACATGTCTGGATAGAAAAGAAAATAACGCCTGGCCAACATGAAAGAGATTGAAATCTCACTATGTGTACACACTACTGCATGCAATCGAAGTACAAATGAATAGTTACAGCTGTGCAGATATTTCTTGGTACCCAGGAGAATAATCTGCTACCACATATTAACAGGGAGGCAACAACCTCTTTAGTGAGTGAAGCAGTCTACATTGACAAATGCTTACAAAATTGAGAAAAATAAGTTTTCTTAGAAAGACCATCTAACGACTAGATTGAGGTGACTACAAAATTAGAAATATTTTAGAGGCAAGCGCTATACAACTTGACATATTAGGTGTGTCAGAGGCAAGACTTACAGATGCTGATAGATACATAAGGAAAGATCATTTTACAAGGAGAGGAACAGAAACGAGATGTAGGAATTTTATTAAAAAAACCATCTAGAAAAATATTTGTGCAGATATTGGAAACACAATGATCGAATGATATACTGCTGAAATTGAGGGCTAAAACATTAAATTTTGCAATTTTACAAACATTTGCACAAACTCAACACAATGAGAAATAAATAGATGAATTTTATTAAGATTTACAACATAAGAATAAACCAACAAAATCTACTCATAGTAATGGGAGAAAAATACAAGAATATAGTACGCAATTTGAACTAGGAAAAAGAAACAACAGATGAGATAGGCTGATACATTTTAGTGAAGAAAACCAACATGTTCAACTGCAGTCCATAGGTTAGTTAGCTATCCATCTCAGTGATGGCAACAGCATCAGACATGTTTATTCAGATGTGATCGCATATGACTGTACAGTCCGATCTGGGCGTGACAAACTATACCGCACGTAGGGCACATGTGAACAGCGTTAGTAATTGAGCCGACTTGCATTCTGTCCTTTCGTGCAACTCGCTTTTTCTGTACCCTCGTAATGGTTCTTTGCTCAGCAGTGTAAGCACCATGTGTGATGGCAGTGTGTCAGGCTGAGGAGTTTGAAGTAAGCAGCTCCCAGGCAGTGACATTGATGGAGAACGTTATTCAAAGAAACTTTTAAAGTGTCTTTGTATCGTTTCTTGTTCCCCCCCCCCCTCCCACTGCGAGTGCTGTCCTGAGCTCACCGTACAACAGCTGTTTAGGAAGATGTTCATCTGACATGTGAACAACATGCCCAGTCAATCTGATCTGGGCACTCTGCAGCAGCGTATTGATGCCAGAGAGTCTCACCCTGCTGAGGACTGCAGGAGTTGGGTACTCTATCCTGCCAACTTCTTCTTCTTCGTACGCTGTCAGACATCAACTTGAATTTGTTCGAAGAAAGCAGCTGTCATCCGGAGGCTGTCGACACTGCCATAGAGCTTGTCTAGTGTTGGCACTGGTGATGGCCACATGTGCTTTCTCTGATCCTTGTATGTTGGGCAATTTTGCAGCAGGTGTTCAGCGGTCATTTTCCCTGTACCACATGTACATTCGTCAGTGCCACCTATGTTCAGTTTATTGAATAGATGCTACCTCAGTCTGTTGTGGCATGTGCGGTATCTGAAGACCACGACCTGCTCTCTTCTGTTCAACTCTATCCTGCCAACTGATACTGAGCAGTCTGTGAAGACAGTTTACATGGAAATGAATAAGTTTTCTGACATGACTGCTATAGACTGTCCATGTTTAGCATGCACACAAAAGGTTGACTAGCACAACAGCACGATACACACTTATCTTGGTGGCAACACCGATTCCTTGCCGGTCCAAAACATTTGCTTGTAGTCTTCCAAAAGCAGTCCTAGCCTCAAAAATTATGTTGTGGGCCTTAGAGTCAATATTTCCCTCCCTGGTGAGGGTACTATCAAGGTAAATAAAGCTATCAACTGCTTGTAGGTGATGGCCCTGTACAGTGGCGTTTGGTTTGTGGTAGGGCACCCCGAGTACAGGTAGAAATATTTCCTCCGTTTTCTTGGTGTTTACAGTAAAATTAAAATTAGTGCATGCAGTTGAAAACTCATTCATAGTTGCTTGTCCTGTTCTGAGCATGTTAGTTGCACAGTCATCAGCCAAGAGGAGATCTAAGATAGTTGCTTCGTTCACTTTTGTAAGGGACTTTAGGCGCCTCAGAGTGAACAACTGCCCATCTTTCCAGTTTCTGATCTGTATGTCAATGTCACATGTTGCACCAGAGAGCATGGCTGCAAATATTATGCTAAAATGTGTTGGGACCACCACACAACCCTGTTTGACTCCATTAATGACTGGGAATGCAGCAGAGAGTTCACCATCATTCAGTACATGGGCTGAAATGCCATCATGAAACTGGTGAACAACTGTGAGTCCATAAGTAAAATGTGGTTCTACTAAAACTATTTATTTAATTATGTGAGTAGATTCATAGTTTTGACTGCTGACCATCTGCTTCAAATGTGTCCAACATACAAGGAACAGAGAATATATATATGGCCATCACTAGTACCATTCCTGAACTAGGTCTATAGAGATACCAATAACTTCAGACTGACAACTGATTTATTTAGAAATGTTCTGAAGTTGATGTCTGAAAGTGTACAAAACAAAAACGAAATCTTCAGAGGGTTGTATGAATCCACTGTGCTGGTGACGCTGGAGTTAACAGCAAAGAAAGAGCTGTCATTATAGATTCAATGGCACATGTAATGAGAATATCAAATACGGATAGGAGAGAATTTTGCACAAGGAAAAACTCGCAAAATCATTTAACATTAAATCTGAGGTTCGACTGGGACAGATGAGACAAAAATTATAAAATTAAACGTGGCAAAAAAACATGAATCCTGTCAAACTGAAATGGTGGATCATTGAATAAAGTAGAAAGCTTCATATGTCTATAAAACACCACAACAAAGACAGCTGGTGCAAATGAGAATGTAAAAAAAAAAACCAGAATACAGAAAGTAAGACTCGCCTCTGTCATGTTGAAAACAACATTGACAGTCAAATGATCAAAATATAAATTGCTAAGGATCTTCAACTCTAATACAAAACATAATGGATGACTAAACTCAATATTTAGATATTAAAGAGCTTCGTCACAAATCCCTGAGAAAGTTTACTGACCAGCAGTGGATCAACAAGGTTATAATTATAATATAAACAAGAGCTTATAGGAGAGAACAGGTGGAACAAGACATATTAGAATATGGTATAATAAGCAGCATACTGTGACAACTATATGCCAGTATCAACAGGCAATATTTGTTGTAGAACTACCAGGGATTAAGGGGCAAAGGTAAACAAAAAAATCACAAGAAGCTGGAGGGACCTAGAAAATGTAGCACAGGACATGTCTTCTTGGAGAAGGTTGGTTGATGGCCTGTGCACCTCAAAGTGATAAGGCATAAGGGTGAAGATAATAATTAGGGAGCACGTATTGAAATCAATAACTGCCAGCTGAATGATCACACCTCATCATGCTGCTATAGAATTTATGAATTGCAATTGGTTATAGTACTACTATTAGTAGACTTTAGTATAGTATAGTAGTATACTAATACTATAGTATAGTAATACACTGCACTGATCATTGCATGAGTTTCTGATCAACTCTGGGTTGGACAAGGAGGGACGAACTAAATTACTAGAAGGGATGGAGTAGGTCAGGTGTTCTTATGCACAATTAACAAGATACATTACATAAGCTTCACCCTTCTCCAATCGCTGAGTGAGAGAGGGAAAAACTGTGTCGAATTCATAATGTCCCACAAAAGTTGATTTTAAAATTATTCTTGCAATTCTTGTTCGCTTTCTTCTAAGACTAAACTAAGACTACTAACTAAGAGAACTGTTTACTCAGTTACTGTATCGTTTGCACATCTGAGGTTGTTTAATACTACTAGGTCCACCATATCGTTATTTTTTAATACAGGGGCTACCTAGTCGCTATCGTGCACATATGGGAAAAGCATTGGTAGGATTGCAGTAACGTCAATTTTTGAGGGAACTAACAGTCGGACATAACAAACTCATTTTACATGCAAAGTCAACATTCAACATTATTATAACATTTTTAGTTTCAAGAATTCAGGCCTGATTTTCACTCAATCTCAGTCTCTGGACTTGCACAAAGTGCTGAGACATAACGTAAACGACTGTTACTTATCCTATCACCTTAACCCACCTTTATCGGAGCCATAAAGAGCATCGTTTGTTGGTGTCTGGGCCATTTTGTTGAGAAATTGGTGAGGATCAAGACGAGCAAACCAGCAGATGTGACACTTTGTATGTGTGGCACGTCATCAAAACTTGCCGTGTTGACATCAGTCACGTTCGTTTGACTCATCCTATAGTAGCATTCGCATTTTTATTTTTATATCATTTAATAATGTTGATGTTTAGATAAGGTTAGTTTTACGTAGTAGCACAGTACACCGCTTATACGAACATATATGGAGCAGAGCTTGTACGTAAAGTGGATTTTTTTCGTAAGTGCTTTCAAATGAAGAAAATATGTAATGCATTTCAGTAACTATAATAAATAAAAAATAAATACCGCACTACTTATCGTTTGAAATTGTGTGTAAGACTAAATTAGTAAATTAACATGATTTAACATAAACAAACACACAACTCTCTCTCTCTCTCTCTCTCTCTCTCTCTCTCTCTCTCTCTCTCACTCACTCACACAATATAAATGAAAACATAATAAATTTGAAAACAAAATCTTGCCTTAAAATATTTTGATTCTGGTAAAAAGTAGCAGTTGGATGTATATATAATTTTTGTGATTTTATGTTTCTGAATAAAGTTGTTAGCCTTAAATTCTCCTTCCTCCTCAGTGTAATATTTAGTGAATCTCATTTGTTTTCTTTTTTTTTAGTGGGAATTTGATGGTGATCGTACAGTGGCTCTGGGTCTGAAGGGTTAGGAGTAAACGGTGATGGATAAGACGGTTACATTTTGAAAAGGAATACAGGGTATTTAGCCACATTGAGGTCTGTCTCCTCCCTTGAATCATTTCACTGAAACAAGTTATTGAGTTTTGTAGCACTACATTGACTTCTGCGCTTATTTCGAAATTTGTATTTGATGTTTTCCTCAATGTGCGTTGCCTTCTCGTTTATGGCTGGTTCCTGTCTCTATTTGTGTAGTACTCATCAGCCTTGAGTGAGCCCATTCTTTAGAATGAGACTACTCTTTAAGTAGCAACCTTCTTTGCTGATCAATATTCCTCTTTTATGGGCTCATCGTGCGGGTCAAACACACTTCTCTAACATATTCAGGCTGACCATCCCATTCTAATTCCCTTGCCAAGTCAACACAATTGTAAGTGATTTCGTAGATAGTATCACCACACTCTTCCAAGCCCTTCGAGAGAATCCGTTCCTTTCAAATTTCTTTCAATGTGGTACCTTCCTCTATGCGGATCTTTTATCTTTTATCCCAACACTTAGGATACATTATGAATATTATAAACACAAATATAACGGATGCACATTAACAATTTCTGGGAGCTGTATAATGGACGACTTTGTGAATTTAACTGAACGAAAACGTGGCGCATTGTCATTTTTGAAATCAATCAATCGAAGCTGCAGCGGAGCTGAGGGTCAAATGTTGATAACAATTCATATCGTGCTTTTTATTGTTCAATGTTTTAACATATGTACGGTTATGTGAACAGATTTATGGCTGCATTGATTCCACTTCCTAAATCCTGGCGTGTCTTACACGTTAAGTCACATGCCCCAACAATTTGGGTCTGGCGCCCATGTAAGTCGGGTGTGCTAGAAGTCAGCTTCTTCACACCTCCTGAAATCAAGTCTTTCAAACCCACATAAATCGGGTGCGGTATTCCAAGAAGTCCCGTCTCTCACACCCCCAGAAGTCCCGTCTCTCACACCCCCAGAAGTCCCGTCTCCCAAACCCCCAGAAGTCCCGTCTCTCACATCTCAAGAAGTCCCGTCTCTCACACCCCCAGAAGTCCCGTTTCTCACACCCCCAAAAGTCCCGTCTCTCACACCCCCAGAAGTCCCGTCTCCCAAACCCCCAGAAGTCCCGTCTCTCACATCTCAAGAAGTCCCGTCTCTCACACCCCCAGAAGTCCCGTTTCTCACACCCCCAAAAGTCCCGTCTCTCACACCCCCAGAAGTCCCGTTTCTCACACCCCCAAAGTCCCGTCTCTCACACCCCCAGAAGTCCCGTCTCTCACACCCCCAGAATTACCGTCTCTCACAACCCAAAAGTCCCGTCGTTCACAACCCGAAAAGTCCCGTCTCTCACACCCCCAGAAGTCCCATCTCTCACACCCCCAGAAGTCCCGTCTCTCACACCCCCAGAAGTCCCGTCTCTCACAACCCAAAAGTCACGTCTCTCACAACCCGAAAAGTCCCGTCTATCACATCTCTAGAAGTCCTGTCGCTCACACCCAAGAAGTCCCGTCTCTCACATCTCCAGAAGTCCCGTCTCTCACACACCCAGAAGTACCGTCTCTCACATCTCCAGAAGTCCCGTCTCTCACATCTCTAGAAGTCATTCACGCGTCGCACACCCTCAGAAACCAGGTCTGATTCCAAACCCGCCTTGAGGTCTGATTTCGCAGACAAATAAGTCATATCTCTTTGTCTCTCTCACTCACTCTCTTTCTATCTCTCTCTCTCTCTTTCTTTCTTTCTCTTTCTCTCTCTGTTTTTTTCTCTGTCTTTTTCTCGCTCTTTCTCTTTCTTTCGCTCTATCTTTCTATCTCTCTCGTTCTCTCTCTCTCTATCAAACACATACACACACACATACACACACACACCACTCACTCACACCACTCACTCACACATAAACCAAGTCTACCACACACGAAAAATAACACTGTCTGGTCTGGTGAAACACAATGATCAAGACGTCACCTCTCGTCCACGTAACACTCCTTGGCGCAGACTCGTTACAGCAGTGTGGAGAATCGGGCGGGGATCGTAATTTTGGTCACCATAGTTGTCAGCTTACTAAGGAGTCTTGCATTGCACTGTAACCAGAAGGGCCTATGCCCACCCTCTCAAGTATGCTTCGTGATGTAAAAAGAACCACTGTAAAGTGCTACCAAATAAAGGTCATCACGAGTTGAAATGAACTCAGCACTAATGGCTGCGATAACACTGGGGGAAAAAAACAGGGTCTAACAGGGGTTTTGAGCCCCTACCCCTTGAGCAAGTCCTCATTAGCCTTCTTTACTGTACACGGGATTCTGAACGTTCTTCTGCCAAGAAGCATCTCTATGGCTTCTGCTGACGATCATCTTGTGGTCGATCATGACTCACTTCGAGATATCACATTGTCTTCCTTCAACAATACAACTCACTCGGCCCACCAAGCCAATATCACACTCAGCCCACCAAGCCAAAATCATACTCGGCCCACCGAGCCAAACTCACAATCGGCACACCAAGCCATATCTCGTGGCCCAAAAATTCTTCTCCTTCTTAGCCCTGATGCAAGCAACCAGCTGTACGTTGCGAACTGCCTGACTGCCTGTCTATGTTCTTTACGCGTCAAATATGGAGAATAAGCCAGAAACAAATGATCTCCATTTTTAACGGTGTGGCGCCACTGTTTTTAGGTCTTGTATGGTGCAGAGGCCCATAGTTGAGCCCTCTCGGATGAATGTTCTTCCGAGTGTGTCCTTGGGTCTCCCTCTTTTCCGAATGCCACTTAGTGCCCATACGAGTGCCTGCAATGGGACACGGTTGTTGTTCATTCTAAGGACATGTCCGATGTATGTCCATGTGTTTTCCTAGATGATGGTCGACACGTATAGTTGGTTTGTTTCTGTTCTTACCGAGTCATTAGTTATGAACGGGTCCCAGCGTACATTCAATACTTTTCTTAAACATTTACTTTCAAAGACATTTAGTTTGTTTTCGAGAGCTTTTGTTGTCTTCCCCCTTTCACATCCATATGTCAGTTACTTATACTACGATTGAGTTGAATAGTCTGAGCTTGGTATGTCTGCTCAGTGTCGTTGATTTCCAGATGTTGGTGAGCTGATTAAAGGTGCATGAGACCAAAGCAATTCTAGTGGAAATTTCTTTCGTGGCATCTCCATCTTGTGTAATTTTGCTTCCCAGGTTTGTGTAGTGTTGGACATTTTGTAGAGATTTACCCTGTAGCTGACATCAACAGTTGTGGTTATGGGAACCATGATTTTCGTCTTTGAGGCGTTTACTTAAAGTCCTATGTTCTGGATATTGGCAAAGTCTATATTTTCTTGTGTTTTTTGTCTTTATTAGTGGTATTTAGTAGCGCTAGGTCGTCTGCAAAATCAAGATTTTCTAAGGTCGTGTTATCCATGGCCCTGGCCCACAACATGACTATCGCAAGTTGGAATTAGAGATAGCAATTTCCCATTTTAGCTTCTTACAAAGCTTAAAGATACCCCTATAGATGACTCCTTACAGGAAGCCTGTGCTAAAGCACTTTGTGCGATGAGGTTGGTTGCCACGCACAGAGCTCTCTTAAGCTGCCCTCTACAATATTTATAAAGGTTGTTGCTGGAAGCTTCTTATATTGAGATAATTTAACTATTCACGCGGTTTTTTTTTGGTAGCAAGTCACAGTGGTTTCTTAATCTCGAAAGGTACTTAATAAAGTGGACTCTTCCTGGATGTAGAGCAACGCGAGGGTTTTAAGTAATATCACCAGATTGTGGATCTCAGTGCAGTTGCAGCTAGTTGACCAGGCTGCTGTGACCCAGCGTGTTTTCAGGTGCATGATAAGGACGAGAGATGGAGTCTTGATCAGCATGTTTTATCTTATCCTGACGTAAGACATGTTTCACCTGACTAAGGTGAATATTTAATCAGTATGTTTTACCTGACTGTGAAGTGATGTAAAGATTTAATCAATATGTTTTACCTGATTAGCGGAATGTGGAGAGTTAATCAGTATGTTTTACCTGACAGATGTGAGGTGGGGATTTTATCAGTATGTTTCACCTGATTCTAGTATGAGGTGAAGATTTAATCAGTATGTTTCACCTGACTCTCCGATGTGAGGTGAAGATTTAATCAGTATGTTTCACCTGACTCCGATGTGAGGTGAAGATTTAATCAGTATGTTTCACCTGACTCCCATGTGAGGTGAAGATTTAATCAGTATGTTTCACCTGACTCCGATGTGAGATGAAGATTTAATCAGTATGTTTCATTTGAGTCCGATGTGAGGTGAAGATTTAATCAGTATGTTTCATCTGGCTCCGATGTGAGGTGAAGATTTAATCAGTATGTTTCACCTGACTCTGATGTGAGGTGAAGATTTAATCAGTATGTTTCATCTGACTCTGATATGAGGTGAAGATTTAATCAGTATGTTTCATCTGACTCCGATGTGAGGTGAAGATTTAATCAGTATGTTTCACCTGACTCCGATGTGAGGTGAGGATGTTACCAATATGTTTAACCTGACTCAGATGTAAGGTGGAGACTATCAGAATATTTAATCTGACACTGATTTCACTTTTGTTTCCAATTTATGGAGTTAGGCTAATGATAAACACTGCTGTTAGAGATCAAGTGTTAATGACTAAATTGTAGGAGGCATAAGGTTTCCATGAGGTGGGTAAAAACTGGCACAAACCACACATCTCAGCTGGGTAAACTGAAGAGCCTTGATAATTAATACTGCACCTAGTACCTTTGCCATGATAAACAAGTGCTGTGCTAATCTGCTACACTCAGGAGGAAGTGGTGCTATTCCTTCCTGCCCTGGTTCAGGTTCATCACGAAAGACGAGATAACAAGGGAATAGGAATACATTTCCTACATTTGTGAAGGCTTCCTTCTATGTGCACATTCTACTTTTCGATCTGTCTCTTGTGGGACTTCGATTTCTGTCTGTCTGTCTGTCTGTCTATCTATTCGCTTTCTCTCTGTCTGTCTGTATATCTATCTATTGATCTATGTAAGTTGATTTTGGAATATGTTGTCAACTTTACAATGCAGTCAGTAGTGTTATAGACCTACTACACATCCCACTCATAAATCCATTCTACTGTACATTCTTGGTCACTGGGGCCATTACAATTATAGAACAAAGTGGACAATCTACCATACAAGATCTATTCTAGAGTCTTGGTCACTGGAGCCATTACAATTATAGAACAGAGTGGAAAATCTACCATACAAGATCTATTCTAGAGTCTTGGTCACTGTGGCCATTACAATTATAGAACAGAATGGGCAATCTACAATACAAGATCTATTCTAGAGTCTTGGTCACTGAAACCATTACAATTATAGAACAGAATGGACAATCTGCCATACAAGATCTATTCTAGAGTCTTGGTCACTGGGGCCATTACAATTATAGAACAGAATGGACAATCTACCATACAAGATCTATTCTAGAGTCTTGGTCACTGGGGCCATTACAATTATAGAACAGAATGGACAATCTGCCATACAAGATCTATTCTAGAGTCTTGGTCACTGGGGTCATTACAATTATAGAACAGAATGGACAATCTGCCATACAAGATCTATTCTAGAGTCTTGGTCACTGGGGCCATTACAATTATAGAACAGAGAGGACAATCTACCATACAAGATCTATTCTAGAGTCTTGGTCACTGGGGCCATTACAATTATAGAACAGAATGGACAATCTGCCATACAAGATCTATTCTAGAGTCTTGGTCACTGGGGCCATTACAATTATAGAACAGAATAGACAATCTGCCATACAAGATCTATTCTAGAGTCTTGGTCACTGGGGCCATTACAATTATAGAACAGAGAGGACAATCTACCATACAAGATCTATTCTAGAGTCTTGGTCACTGGGGCCATTACAATTATAGAACAGAAAGGACAATCTACCATACAAGATCTATTCTAGAGTCTTGGTCACTGGGGCCATTAATGTTTATGTGGTAGAGTACAAACTAACACAATTATCTAACACCATCATCTAACACAATACAACCAGACGAGACCAATGGATATATTTATTATCATAAAAATCCGTACATAAAAACAATATAAATCAAGCATCTGCTATTATATTACAAATGATCTATCTGACTTCTTCTAAAACGATTTACTTGAACGTTGAAATACTCGGCAAGTGTTTGAAGATTTCACTTCTGCCCTTCCTGAACTATTAAACAACGCAGTAAGCAAGTGTTGGAAGGATTCTCTTCTAATCTTCCTAGGTCTTCAGCTCTCTCTCTCTCTCTCTCTCTCTTTCTCTCTCTCTCTCTCCCCTTGCGAAAATCACTGAATGATCTGAATTCATCAACTAACGTTAACGCACACTCTATAGTTTTCTGACAGCCACGCTGGACAGAGCTAGCCTCTGTCAATCTTTTCTTACAGGCTGGTCACCCTTGTCTACAGGCATCGGGTGGATGGAGGCTACACCCCAAGTCTAAAAGATGTAACATTCCTTTCCGGTCGAGTATTCTTTGAATCTGTTTCTGGGTGCCATGACATGGGGCACATGCACGACTGGAAATCTGGGTCACGTTTCTAGATTCAGTTATATCCACCTTGTCCGAACATCTGGACTAGTGTTGGAGGTGCAATCTGCGTTCTTTCCGAAGTAGTCTATTAGCGCTCACGCTCCAGCGGCTTTAATTTTCCACCGTCCGGCCACATGGAAGGTGTGAAATCAGCTTCGCTCAGTCAAACGATTTCATTCCCTAGTCTGAATACCTGGATCATTAAGCAACTTTTAGCTTGGGACCATACAGGTAACTCATACTTTATTTGGAACCATATTAGGAAGACGCCCTCTATTCGGCTTATTCAGGGTTCTAAAACTGGAGAAAGAAACTTTGGGACACGTTGGGTAGAAAGATACATGATGACAAGAAACATTCCTATCTGACCATTGTTTGGATCACACAGAAATCAGAAAGTGATCTTCAAGCTGAACTTGACATTCATATTTGCATTCGTTCTCGGAATTATATTGTTGAATTATTGAAACACCTAATAATGGCTGATCAATTTCCAGAGTAGTTATCTTTTGAACCTATTAAGTGCTTTTCCATCTTTTTGGGGGGAACCGAAGAATTCCTGAGTCATACCATTAGCATGCTTGACTCTGCCGCCGTCCTTATATTTCACATCCCTTTCCTGGGGCAAATGCCGTTGATGCAATCCATGTTATGTCATGGTGTTATTTCATCCTCAGAACTTTTTGACAAGCTTTATTCCATATACCTTTTATCATCCGCCAATACTCTTCTGTGAAATCCATATCTGTTAATTGTTGTCATACCTAGTATATATTTGAAACTGTGACATGATATTCGTCAAATTTGTCTTTTGTCCATAGAGGAATGCGGCGCAGTTCAGGACCAAGATCATCTGATGTCCTGCCCCAACCTCCCTGAAACATAAACGACATGATGGAGGCGAACGACAAGGCAGTTCAAGTTGCTGAATACTGGACGGATGCCGTGGGACATGTTTGTGTACGGAGAGTAAGCAAGTACGGGGAAGCCCATATTGAACGGTTGTCTGTGGTTATAATGTGTCGTAAAACCTTTAAAGTTTCAACTTGGCTTTAGCCACCAGACGAAGTAATCTGATGTCACGTCAACCTCTATACAGATCTTTACATCAAGCACTGATGACCTGTGCCTCCTTTTGATATGTAAATGGTCATCTTTTTTATGTTCTAAGGTCGGGTAATACCCTTGTTGTCTTGTGGATTCTTTTACGTGTCGCAAGCATGCTGCCACCAAACATCAATGACAAAACACAAATATAAATCATCGCGAGAGCTTCAGAGATCATGATCCGAGCTCGATATCTTCAGTAGATGGTGTCAAGAAAGGTGCATGCAGAAAGGGAACCGCGAGAAGAGAGAGAAAGAGAAAAGCTGACAACAGAATGAAATCGGACACATTATTAAAACAATGTGCCTATAATCTCATTATAACTGCCAATTATAGCCAAGGCGGAGCCAATCAAAAATGACATTGGTACATCGCGCCAACATCCTCGTGATCAAGGACATTTACTGAACGGAGAATGGCACCCTCAAATGTCCAGGGTGCAGATGCTACGGTAATTCATCTGGGCCCAGAAGGAGATGTGTCTGACTATGTACGTGAAGCAAGAACTGCCTCACATCCAGGTTACCTTATTTTAGTCCACTTTAGTCAAAGAGCCAGAGCCATTGCACACGGTTTAACCCATAAATGCTGTCTTCTCCATATTTTTGGGAGATGGTCAGCACAGTGCATGAGCTCCGTAGCACGGGCGAGGATCCCGTAAAAGATTCAGTAGATTTTAAACATTATTTTGAATTTTGCCCGGGCAACTGTCGTGGATTTTTAACGTGAGCGACACAGAACACGGTGGTCCAATCTCTACTAACCAGAGTTCCGGGAAAACACCAGAAAGTCCACGTGAAAAAATGCCGGTCTCCACCGTGATTTGAACCCGTGACCTTGACCACCCGAGGCCAACGTCTTACCCCAAGACCACTTGAATGATGTAATAATGTATCTTATGAAGAGACACAGACGTTTATGGGGCACATACAACATAAATAAATAATACGAAACATTCAAGAAAACTAATACTGAGCTTCAAAGTTTCAGTGCTGTCAACATGAATGTCTCAGGTTTACATCTCAACATAAGCAGTAGCAATGTGCCCATCTTTATCAAAGGACTTAATATTTAGGGCGTGGCCATTGAGAGACACCGGGCATCGCCGATTACGATGGGTCAGGTAACACAGCGTGTAAATAGCCAGGTCAAACTCAGGGCTGACGCCCACGAAGAACCTGGCCAAGGATTTTACGCGTTTGTTCCACGTAAAAGACGCTCCAATCACATCTGGCTGGAAATAAATAAAGAACATAATAATTGATGAGGGATGTCTGTTAATGTTAAGTGAAGAGAAGGAAACATCACATTTATATCACATTATATAAATATATATATTTATGTTAGCTGTTGTTAGTTATCAGTCAATACCCTGATAGGCGACGTCGGGAGCTCTCCTGTGTCCGATGCGATGCATCTGAAGTCGTCAACTAAGTCTCTGGAAAATCGTCTTCACGTTGTCTATTCTCCTTCCACAGTGTGGCTCTAGCTCGAAAGCCGGACATTGAGACATTAAAGTCTGCAGGTGAAGCTGATCTGTGAGATGACAGAACCATCTCAATCTTCTGTCAGGACAGACGCTTTTGTAAATGTCATCGTTCTTCAATCTGTATTCACGTAGCCCGTACCTCTGCTTAGGCTATTGTATCTCCTCAATATGTTTAAGCGTAGCCTGTAGTTTGATATGCTACCTTATCTCCTCCATCTTCTCCTGCCTTAAAAAAAATATGTATTAAACTTGGCCAGGCCTGATCGTTGTCCGTGACCGCTGTCTATTTGCGTGGTCTTCTATTTCTCCCCATAACCCAGAGAGCTGAAATTCTGTACTCGGCATCTACTGGTGCGACATGACAATCTTTCAAATTTTGACGGATCCTCGAATGACCTACCAAAAACGCCAATACATTATGTAATTTTCCAAATTACATTTGTTGGCGATATTTGGTATCCAATCAAAGGGATTTAACTGCTTACCCAAATGGAAAATTGTTCTTTTTTTAACGACTTGTGTCCCTTCAATTAAGGTTGTGGTTTTTTTTTTCGTTGCAATACAAAAATAAATTGTTTTGTATAAATACAATCTTTTACCGAAAAGTGTAGTTTAAAAACATTTTGTTCTTTTTTTTTTTACAAAGATTTACAAGCACTTGATTTTACTGTTGATCGTTTGTATGAATTTCATTTTCTTCTATTTTAATCAACTGTTCAATCACAGAACAACGTTTTCCAATCGCCTGTCCGTAGAACTCTGCCGGTTCGCAGAAATGTCCTCGCGGTCCGCGAAAAAGTTATTTCTACTTAACCTATTAACTATGGAGCTCGCCTTGAGGTGAACTACTAAGTTTTATTAAATTGTTGGTCATCTATTTGACTACCAATTTGGTATGAGAAAACTTGTTCAGCACTGTCAGTGATCAAAACCAAACAGAAAAACCAAATGGATGTCAATGCAGCGTTTCGTCTCTCAGAAACAACGCTGTAGCCACGGCTATCATATATTATAGAAAAGAATCAGTAACAGATTTCGTATGAACTTTACTTAAATGATATATTGACACATACATACTTTGGTCACATCAAACGCCACAATGACTTAGAAAGAACGACACTGGCAGGTATGTTTCTTGATCAAAGAGGCAGGGGCAAGCTTATGATAAGATGAACACGGAATTTTCTGGGATTGACCAGGGCCTACTTTAGGCTACCGTAAGCTGTGGATTGACAGTGATAGAGGTGGGACAGCTGACCAGGGATTTAGTGTTTTACAGATCGGCTATCACTTGAGCGACGTTCTACTAAAGACAAGCTACATGATGAGGATTATTGCTTTCTCAAAAGTTCAAGATGTTCTATTATTAGCATTTTTATTGACTGCTTGGTTTCTGATCATTTTAAATAACTATGCAATTTTCATTTTATAATATAAAATTTTAAAACGAATACAGAAAATACTTTATCAAAGTATTTGTTTTTATACTTGTCTGAGCGGTCCAAGACAACGTTTTTCCTATTTTCACCTGTCGCCAGGTGTAAAAAAGTTGGCAAATACTGACCTAGAGAGCAGAAATTGTGTTGACAGTCTCTGCTAGTACGCATTATCAATCTATTATACTCCCTTAAACAAAAACAAAAACA
Organism: Ariolimax columbianus; assembly: GCA_036924085.1. Lineage (NCBI taxonomy): Eukaryota > Metazoa > Mollusca > Gastropoda > Stylommatophora > Arionidae > Ariolimax > Ariolimax columbianus. The sequence goes on from JAVGWX010000005.1 coordinate 103,028,143, forward strand.
TGTCATAGTAAAACTAACAATTAACAAACACAGTGTGTTAATATTGACTCGTTTCTCTATTTAACCCTACAAATAATATATATATATATGTTTGCCAAGATTCGTTGCTTACCACTCCAAGAGAGATGATGGATAGATGGAAAGATTTCTCAGAGGAAGACCAATTTCCAGGCATGACAGGCTCTAATACAGAGGAGGAAATCAATGATGGGGAAACCATCACAATGAAGTAGTTGACAGCCGCACTGGAAAAAATAAAGATTGGCAAAGTAGCTGGACATGATGGCATTATACCAGAAATGTTAAAGTACATGGGAACTGCGGATGAACTATATTCCTGAAGGTTTTGCGGGCAGCATGGCACCACAAGGTTATACCAAAGGATTGAGAGATAGATGTCATTATACCAGAATAACAAAAGAAGACAAACGACAGCGTGTAAACCACAGAGACATATCCACCCTGAGTGTCTCCGGCAAAGCCTAATCTGGGATACTGGAACAGTCACTAGGACATCTGGTTGAGCCAGAGATGAAAGAAGCCCTGTGCAGTTTAAGAGCAAACCGAAGTACTCAATACTTTATTTTCACACTCACGTAGCTCTTGATTATTATGCCTCTTTGACCTGGTAAAAGCATTGATATGGCTCCTTAGAGCAGGACCTGGGGCTGCCTGAAAAGGGAGAACATTTCAGCAGCTTTGATTTGCCTTTTGCTGAGTTTTTATAAGACCTACATAAATACATTTAGACAGGAAACCACACGTCGGATGAGTTCAAGACTATCAATAGACGCAAGACGAAAGAGAAGAGCAGAGATATCACATTCCTCTGGGTGAACAACCTCTGGAATAGGTCAAACAGTACAAATATATTGGAGCAATAAACCAGAAGGGAGGTAATAAAGAAGAGCTGTCTACATGAAGGGCAGCAAGTAATAACCGTTTTCAGGCCATAAATAAATTATTCATCAACAAAAGAGAAATTAGTAAGAAAAATAGCTTGGCTGTATACCACTGCACCTATGTACCATATTTGACTAATGGATGTGAGACGTGGGCAATGACAATATCCTAGAGATATCTGAGGAAGGAGGATCAAGTGACGAGAAGAGAGAAGGTCCGCAATAAGAGAATATGACAAGTTATGGAAGCCCATCTCTTGCAGGCTCGACTAGAGCATCTCACCTTCTATGGTTTGGCCATGTCTGCAGAATGAAAGATGGTAAGCAAAGAGTCAAGGACCCAGACCCCGAGGGTCAAGCAAAGTCCGCTGGAATGACAACAACAACATAAGATGGTATGTAAGAGACCGTAGACTAGAATGGAACGAGGCCCGAAGGAAGACAGTGGATTTAAAAAAAAAATATGCACACATGCATGTACACACACACACACACACACACACATACACACATGTTGTTGTAGAGCCATTGATGTTAATGTCTGATGTTGAACGAGAAAGACCAATTGAACTGGAAAAGATTACAAATCTGCAATCCATGACCGTCAGAAGAGACTGCAAAGCCCAGCAGCAAGCAGAAAAACTCAGAAGACTGACTGACCATCCAATGCATCAGGAAATGGGAAACTAAAGCGGAGAAACTTTGCAGAAATAGCCAAAGCAAAGATGAACGAAGACCCTATGAACGCATTAACAACACCAAAGCCCATCCCTACTGTACGCAAACCTACCTGGAGGCAGCATATATTTCCAGAGGTGGTAGAAAATATACCAGGTATTGGAAAAAAGAACAGCCAGACTGAAAAAGAAAGAAGAGACATAACCCTGAGGTACATAACGAAAAACTACCCAAGCATGGACTGGACCTATGCATACACCGACGGCTCTGTAACAAACACAACACAGAATGGAGGGGCAGTGGTATTCCTGAGCCTACCAAATGGTAGAAAAACAACACTATCAGTGGCAACTGGAAAATACTCAAGCAATTTCAGAGCGGAGGCAGAGGCACTGAGGGCTGCAGTAGAAGAAATGGTGACATACAAAAGAAATGAAAGCCATATAGTCCTGTTTACAGATGCCCTGGCCGTAGTCACAGCACTAAAAAGCCAGAAAAATACTGAACTTAATGATTTAAGTGCAGCACTCTGTCAACTATGCCAGCAGTCCGCACCAAAAAGAGTAATGGTACAGTGGGTTCCATCCCACTGTAACATCCAAGGCAACGAGGAGGCAGACAGACTGGCAAAAGAAGGTGCAAGACTACCACAACCAGATACTAGTGTGACATATGAAGAGTCAAAAAGGCTTATTCGAGCTAGATACATGACCAAATAGGAAACAGAACATACTGGCTACACAAAAACGATGCATATTACCAGTTGAACAGAAGAGAGCAGGTTGTGGTCTTCAGAATTCGCACTGGCCACAATAGACTGAGGTACCACCTAGTCAATAAATTGAAGATAGGTGGCACTGACGAATGCACATGCGGTACAGGGAAAATGACAGCTGAACATATGCTGCAAAACTGCCCGACATACGAGGATCAGAGAAAGCAGATGTGGCCATCACCAGTGGCAAAACTAGACAAGCTCTATGGCAGTTTCGACAGCCTCAGGATGACCGCTGCTTTTTTTGAAAAAAATAAAGGTTGACGTCTGACAGCGTACGAAGAAGAAGAAGAAGAAGGAGAAAGACGAAGAAGAAAGACAACTGATGATGATGGTGATGGATTAACATATTCACTTACCTCAGCTGTATCCACGTAACCATGGTAATCCAGTTTCCCGGCCTTTTCCTTGTGGTAAAACGAGATCCAGTTGTGGAACCCGTTGACTCTCCGCTTGGACTTGTACTCTCCTACCATGACGTGCTCGAACCCAGAAGTATCGTTGACGAAGCTAGAGCCACTTCGTGGGTAGGAATGGAACCATATCTTTGTCAATACTATAAGCAGGTCACCCCTAGTGTTGACGATACCTGATAGTCACCATCAGTGGGGAATACAATTACCGATACATATAAACAATAATACCAGAAATAAAACAACAAAAAGACTTCAAACAAAACTAGTACAGAGGACAGACACGATCGTGGTTACAAACTGACCTTTTTAAAGCAAACGTTTAGAAATTTGCCACTGTCTAATGGTCGACCTTATACAGAATGTCTGGATTTGTTTGGGATTTAGTGAGAGTGAGAAAATTAGTTAATGCTTTATCTGGATTTAAAAAAAACAAAACACCTTCCACATAACGAACAAACGTGTATTTTAGACACTCGCTGATGCATACACGACGCTGCCCAGAATACTTCTACTTTTGTCGCCTCCCCCCACCCCCCCCCACTCAACCAAAGAGATATTCGACATGATCTTCCTCCTAGTTTAGGCTCACATGTCTCCTACTCCTTTCAACTCGTACATTCCTCTATCCATCTCCTCCCCCTCCCCCGTTTATCTGTTGTATCTATCTGTCTGTCTGTTTGTATATATGTCTGTCTGTCTAACTTGCCGTCTAACATTTTGCGAATAGGTGACGCAGCACACCTTGCATCAGAATATTTTAATACACTGTTTACAATGTTTGGACTTATCCGGATTGGGATTACAGCCAAAGGACCCGAGATGCAGAGGTGCATGGGTAACATACTTTTTTTTGCTGTCTACACAGCCTCGCAGAGAGAAATTGGTATTGACCTTTTATTTAAAATTCTTTGTTACAGACCAAATTTACATTGGGTATCGTTCTGTTATTGGTGTTATATAAAACTATTGTTACATACCAAATTTTCATTGGTACCTTTTTGTTATTGGTCTTACATAAAACTATTGTTACAGATCAAATTTACATTGGTATCTTTCTGTTATTGATCTTATATAAAACGCTTGTTACAAACCAAATTTACGTTGGCACCTTTCTGTTATTGGTCTTATATAAAACTTGTTACAGACCAAATTTACATTGGTATCTTTCTGTTATGCAATAATAATACCAATATTTAAAAAGGGTGACAATCGACAATGTGAAAATCACAGAAAATCCCTTCTCAATGTCCCCGGAAAAGTCTACTCTAGGATTCTAGAACGGCGATTAAGAGGTCTAGCAGAACCAAATATGGATGAAACTCAATGTGGGTTTAGGGCAAACAGAAGTACTCAAGACCTTATCTTTACACTCAGACAGCTAAGTGAAAAGGCTCTTGAATATGATAAAGAGATGCATCTCTGCTTTTTTGGATTTGGAGAAAGCATTTGATAAAGTTCCTTGGGACAAACTCTGGGAGTGCCTGACAAGGAAGAACATCCCAGGACCTCTGATCTCTGCCATATAGAGTTTCTATAAAACATGCAGAAATTATATGTGGACATCAAATCAAAAGTCAGGAGAGTTCAAGACCACTAGCGGAGTAAGACAGGGGGACATTCTATCACCGTACCTTTTCATACTCCTCATGGATGAAGTCATCAAAGCCTGCAAGGAACGGACAAAAAAAGTACGAAGTAGGGTACTGGAAGATGAGACCAAGTTATATATCGGAAATAGCATTTGCAGATGACGTGGCCCTGATCACGAAATCCGAAGCACATCTAAAGATCGACTTGCAGGTCTGGGAAGAAGAGTTGAAGAAGAGAGGAATGCACATCAGCAACTCCAAAACAAAAAACCATGGTGATCGCCAGAGATGAAAAGAGACATCAGATAACCCTGGGAACACGAGCACTGCAGCAGGTCAGCAACTTTAAATATCTAGGAGTGATAATAGACAGCATGGGAGGAATCAAAGAGGAGTTAACTGCACGAAGGCCAGCAGCAGGTAAACTGTTCCATGCAATAAACAGAGGTTTCCTCAGTAAAAGAGAAATAAGCAGGAAAACAAAGATGGATGTATACCGCTCGACATATGTGCCTGTCCTGACATATGGATGTGAGTCATGGGCAATGACTACAGCCCAAGACAGGCAATTACAAACTTCAGAAATGAGGTACCTAAGAAAGACGGTTCAGATGACGAAAAGGGACAAGATCCGTAACCAGACAATACGTAGCAATCTTGAAGTTCAACCCCTGCAGACACGAGTGGAGCAGTCCTGGCTGCAGTGGTTTGGCCATGTCTGTAGAATGGAAGAAGATCGGATACCAAAGCGGTCATGAGAGATCAAAAGTCAAGGATGAAGATCCACAGGACGTCCCAAAGTACGTTGGGAAGACAACATACGACAGTCACTAAGTGATCGAGGGCTGGATTGGAAAGAGGCCAGGAAAAAGACGGCGGATAGAGCAGTGTGGCGTTCTCTTTGGCAAACCTTTACACCTCACGGTAGAAGAGGAGCGACTGAGTAAGTAAGTATCTTTCTGTTATTGGACTTATATAAAACGCTTGTTACAGACCAAATTTACATTGGTACCTTTCTGTTATTGGTCTTATATAAAACGCTTGTTACAGACAACATTTACATTGGTACCTTTCTGTTATTGGTCTTATATAAAACTCTTGCTATAAACTAAATTAACGTTGGCACACATATCTTACTTCTCTCTTATAAAACTGTTTTTGTTATAGCGTGTCGCGTATTAGCCATTACAAGGTGAAATCACTGATATGTAAATGCCTGCAAGTTTACCTTTGCACTTCAGAAAGTTGAAAAGAATGTCCATTACTTTGGTTCCCATGATTGCGTCCAAGAAAGCCTTGTTCTCATTTAATTCGTCCCTGGTGACGTCTTCTCTCTTTCCTTGTACTGGGTAGTAGTTGTCCATGAGTGACATAAACGATTGGAATGTCCGACCAGAAAGCTTGTGTTCATTCACGTTGGTGAAAAGTCTAGAGAAGACAACGGATATTATGAGAAGTACAACGACTCATTGGAAGAACTTCAAAAGTTATGGAGAGAGAAAATATGTTCGTTATTTGCCACTTTCTGGTTTGATATTTTTAGATAGAAACATTCGCAAAGTTGGAGGAAAAAAAACCGAGATTTTGACTCTGAGGTAAACAAAGCTAAATCTATTTTCAGCTCTCATCGTTAAGTATGAAATAGACGGTTGAACAGTAATGTAAAATCAGTACTACTGTATGTCTGCGAAACATGGACACGTAATTTATCAATCTGTATACCGCAGGGAATGGATTAAAAAAAAATTGGAGGTGTTGAAAGTGGATAAATGTGCGGGTCAAGATGGTATTCATCCAAAATTGCTCTTTGAGATTAGAGACCTGCTAGCAAAACCATTGGCTATATTATGTTCTCAATCACTTGTGAAAAGAATTGTTTCAGTGGATTGGAAAGATGCAGGAGTGATCAACTTATTCAAAATGGGCAAAAAATCAGATCCAGCAAATTATAGACCGGCGAGTTTAACGAGCATAGTCTGTAAATTGTTAGAGTCAATAATCAAAAGAAAACATGGTAATGCATTTAGACAAGTTTAATCTAATCAGAAATAATCAGCATGGATTACTAGTGGGAGATCATGCTTAACAAATCTATTAGAATTCATGAAGGAGGTTACTAAATATGAGCCAGTGGATGTTATTTATCTAGACTTTGCTAAAGCCTTTGATAAAGTATCTCGTCAAAGATTAATTAGAAAGTTAAAGTCTCACGGAATAGTGGGACAAGTTGCCAAATGGATTGAAAATTTTATTAACAGGCAGAGAGTGGGCATAAATAAAGAATACTCTTGAGTTGTGTGAAGTGGTGTGGGTGGGAGAATTAGCAAAACCAGATCCACCAGTGCTGTAGTGACGAGCTGTTGGGGCAAATGGGGGTGGGCGCGTTTTCGAGGGAAAGGGGGGAATCAAAGTGGGAGCTCTGTCGTATTATTGGTCAGGTCACGAAAGCTGTCATACGTATTGTCCACGTAGTGGAGAGTTTAGGACGACCTGACTAGCACTCAGCAACAGTCAAGAAAGGAGGCGGAGTTTGAGGAGGCAGATTAACAAGTGACGCTGCAAAGATTACAGTTCAGATTTGGCACATTAAGCTTACCCGATGTACTCATAGAATTCGCAGCGATAACTCTTTGAGTGGTGATCTTCAAGGATCATAACAATACTTGCAGTGGGGTCGGATAATCGGTAAAGTGAATGGGTTGCACTAAATTGCCTTTGAACGACACTGATTGACTGACTCCAGTAAGCAGCTGTCGTAAGTCATTGAGTCTCGATAGTTCACTTGTCAGAAAAAGTAAAAGGAAACCACAGGGATCGCATCGCTATGTCTCAATCGTTTCATTGTCAGAAATAATTGAAGGCACACCAAGGATCGTATAGCATTGCCTGGATCGCTGACTTGATAAAAAAAAAAGGGGCGTGATAAAAAACCAAGGATAGTATCCCATTGTAGGAATTAACCAAAGATCGTATCCCATTGTAGGAATTCACAAGGATCGTATCCCATTGTATGAATTAACCAAAGATCGTATCCCATTGTATGAATTAACCGAGGATCGTATCCCATTGTAGGAATTTTCTTGTCAGAAAAAAGTGTAGGCAAACACCAGGAATAACATCTGACCGCACGAATTCGAGATTTTTATTCAACAGCGAAACTGGAAAGACTGAAGATGAAAATATGTCAGAGGTAAGATACGTTACAGGAGACGAGAAACAAGAGCCACGGATATAGTTAGCTTTTAGATGATGTTGTTAGGGATAATAAAACAAACAAGAATTGACCAGAGATAGGACCGGGTGAGGAGAAGTTCAAACGAATGCTTGATCACCCAATATATGACATGATAAATCGCACGGGAAGAGGGAGATTAAAGAGAAACGACTTCGTATCAAAAACAAAAGAACTTGCAAGAGCAGACTAAATCATAAGCCAGGCAGTGGTTAGAGATCTAAATCAAACATCCCAAATCTCACCATGGAAAAAAAGCCGCGTTCCTTGAGATGGTAGAAACCATAGAGGGAATAGGGAAAAAGGTAACTCCGACAGTTTTAGAAAGGCAATTTATCACAGAAGAATATCTTAGGAGAGTATACCCACCAGAAACATGGATACACGTATATACAGATGGCTCATCTAAAAAAGCCACATCCATTAGAGGTGGAGGGGTCTATTACAGACTAAGGAATAAAGAAGAAAAAAACTCGAGTATTAACAACGGGAACATATTCCAATAAGCAGAGGCACTGAAAGCCGCAGCTGAGTTGTAATCCAAGATAAAGATAGCCACCACGTCAGTGATGCCGCGTCAGTATTAGCAGCGCTAAAACAACTCAAAGATGAAGATCTCGAGCAATGTATGTTCTCTCTGATATATCACCCAAGGTTGGTCATACAGTGGATCCCATCCCACTGCAATAATGAAGGCAACGAAGCTGCAGACAAACTAGCAAAGTGTGAAGGAGCATCCCCACAAACAGACCAGAGTATCACATATAATGAGGCTGAGACCATAATTAAAGCCAACTTCAGGGTAAAATGGGCTGATCAACACTCCGACTTCCGAAAAGAAGACAGCGTCTTTAACTTAACTAGAGATCAGCAAGTCATCATCTTCAGACTGAGAACTGGGCACAACAGACATAAGGGTCATCTTTACAACACAATGAGAATTGGGACAGATGACAAGTGTCCATGTGGGGAGCATATCATGACCGTGGAACACATCCTGCAAAACTGTACGCTCACGCAGGAAAAGAGAGAACAATACTGGCCAAAAGCTGTATGGAGATGAAAGAGCCTTACAAACAACGGTGTAATTTGTTAGAGAAACCGGTACCTTGATCTGAGAATGAGAAAAGCAGAAGAAGAAAAAGGAGAATACCACATTCTGAAGTATAGGCTCATAATTGTGTCCATCTTATCCAGGTTTGTCGTGCACGTTCGTGTGCTAGGTTCACATGTACTAAAGTAAGTAGCATGTCCTTTACAGAACGTCGCTTCTTACAACCGTCAACCTATTTTGGCTGTTACATGTTTCTTGGCAAGTGTGCAGTACGGTAGGTTGCCATCACTTTCCGTTCGTGGAGAAGCGAAAATAACCGACGTCTGCCAAACTGGACAAGAGCGTGATTCGAACCGGGTGAGTTGGGATTGTCAAGCGAACGCTTCACCCCTAGGCTTCCCAGCCTTCTCACATGTACTGATCTATACAAAATGGAGTCTCACAATGTCATATTGTCTTCACTACGTCCTTGAGTACACTTTGTCGGTGGCCACTACTTGACTGCTTGTGGGTTACAGTTCGAGATAAAGGCGTCGGGGAAAAAACTCTCATGGATAATCTGCATCCTGTGTCATCTCCAGCTGTCTCGACTACGTCTTGCCGCTGGACAAAGGTAGCTCAGGACGACAAGGCAAAGCCTTCTCACTTAAACCTAACCTAGGGGCCCGACACACGAACAGCACAGCGTGAGATCCCCAACAATCCGCACAATCTTGCCACGTCAAACAAATATGACCAGACCTCCAATTCATCAATGTCAACCTTTGTTGTCCCTAATCTAATCATGTTGGGAAAACAAAATCAGGTCGTCCATATGAGGACGCTGCTGTTATGGATGAAGTGTTAGACTTCATTGAACCGCTTTTTTATGAAGTCGGTGGCCAGTAATCTTCATCCCTGCCTTTCATTCCCTAACTATAAACCAGGCACCTATTTACGACTGGAACATGTCGATAACAGAGATCGAGCCTAGTAAATATACCGTGCGATGCGAGTGCTCTGCCAATAATTTTGGGATCAACCAATGACGTCATGATCAAGTGAAACATGTTGATCAAGATCCCACCCCCTCCGTCACCTGATGTCATTGTACGACTCATAGAAACAGACAGCCACTGCAGTCTGGTCAAAGAGGAGTCTTACTGTAAAGCCTCGCATTGTACTACAGCCAAGAGGACCACGGTCGACCGTCTCAGGTACACGTCGGGATAAAAGAGTAGTCACTGTCAGTCAATATCAGTTGCTCGCAACAACAACAGCAACAACAACAGCAACGATAACCATACATTATCATATTTCATGAGGTGGGGTTGACCAGTTCCCTTCCTCGCTGTCTGGTGTTAGTAGAATATCAAAGTAGCTCTCCAGTGTCTGAGCAACAGAACGACAGAGCGTTTGTTATCATCCTAAAAGTATCGGAGTTTATGCCCGTTATTGACACACTCCAGTTGATCCAGCTGCAAATGGGAACCTGGTTTAATGATATTGAACTTGCCATCACATCTCATAAAGATGTTGAGACATAGTACAATAAGTGTTCTAACACTTCATCCCCGGCATGGATGGTTTATACACAGAAAACTACATCTCCCCATGCCGTAAATTAGACAGATGAGATGATGTAGATGGTACAAGACAGAACACTGTATCGCCCCAAGACACCTATCCGCCTACACGAACAGATGATAAGAGATGGTACAAGACAGAACACTGTATCGCCCCAAGACACCTATCCGCCTACACGAACAGATGATAAGAGATGGTACAAGACAGAACACTGTATCGCCCCAAGACACCTATCCGCCTACACGAACAGATGATGTAGATGGTACAAGACAGAAAACTGTATCGCCCCAAGACACCTATCCGCCTACACGAACAGATGATGTAGATGGTACAAGACAGAACACTGTATCGCCCCAAGACACCTATCCGCCTACACGAACAGATGATAAGAGATGGTACAAGACAGAACACTGTATCGCCCCAAGACACCTATCCGCCTACACGAACAGATGATGTAGATGGTACAAGACAGAAAACTGTATCGCCCCAAGACACCTATCCGCCTACACGAACAGATGATGTAGATGGTACAAGACAGAACACTGTATCGCCCCAAGACACCTATCCGCCTACACGAACAGATGATGTAGATGGTACAAGACAGAACACTGTATCGCCCCAAGACACCTATCCGCCTACACGAACAGATGATAAGAGATGGTACAAGACAGAACACTGTATCGCCCCAAGACACCTATCCGCCTACACGAACAGATGATAAGAGATGGTACAAGACAGAACACTGTATCGCCCCAAGACACCTATCCGCCTACACGAACAGATGATAAGAGATGGTACAAGACAGAACACTGTATCGCCCCAAGACACCTATCCGCCTACACGAACAGATGATAAGAGATGGTACAAGACAGAAAACTCCATCTCCCCATGATTTGTCTTCCCTAACACGAACAGCGTCGAATACTCATTTACATTTGGATAGACGAGTCTACGGCAACTACAGTGTAAACCAATCCTTTTGCTGTGCAGGTATACACGTTTTTGCCCCTCTACCAATCAGATAAGAGAATGTCCATAAAAGACATATAAAGAACAGGGAAACGGGCGTCTACCTAGACATGGGAGAGGGAGAGAAAGTTGGCATTCATTTACGAACTAGTTGAGGTCCTTGAATAAAACATTCAACACCAATTTCCCTGAAATCTGAGCACAAGAAACTAATTAAGACATCTTCTCTTCTCTATTTGATATTGACGTGCAACAACATCCACATTTCTTGCAAATGAAATTAATTGAACTGTAATAGAGCTCAGATCTGAAGATCAAAATGTTTCCCTTGTATCAAAATATTTCCCAGAGGACAAGTATCAGAGACTCACAGCTTTTGCTCTCAATGGAATATGCTATTTGAAATACCTTTCATTTAAAATAAAAAGTATTGTAAAATTTTTAAAAAGGACACGAAAAAAAACAAAAACTGATTAATATCTAGAAAACACTTTGTGTGTTGCAAATTCAGTAATTTTTAGAAAAAGAAATGAACATATTGTGAAAGACATAAAGCTCCAAACATTCTAGTGAATACATGCGATCTTCATTTCATATTTATTTTATTTATATTCGAAAATCAAACTTAAAAAAATAATATTCATAAAAATAATCAAGGAAACAACTGAAAAAAGCTCTCATGACATGTATGGTTTACTGTTAATCAACTCGGACTTTTTTATACGAATGGCATAACTTGAATCAATCTTTTTTTAAATTTGCAAAAAACCATAGATAAAAAAATGTTTATATCTTTAAATTTTAAAATAACATTACAGGGCATTGCTCTAGATATATTTAAGATTCGTTATCTAGTCCGCGCGCTCCTGATGAAGTTACACCTGTCTAACCTACGTGAACATGAACAGATGAGATGAGATTGGAGCACCTCAAGATAAGAGAGTTTTGAACCGCCTCCAAAACAAACACAAACATAGAGACTACTTGTGGCTGGCGCTGTCACTTAGGGATTTGTCTGGAACTTGTTGCTGGAGGTTGAGCGTAAAATCCTCTGGGTCCAGTCTGTTGACATCATTGGCCCATAACTTTTGTGACAAGTGGGCCACAGTCCCACAACTTGTCCTGGTTATATACCCCACCTGTGTACCTGGAATGATTGAGGATGTTAAGGAAGAAAGTGTTAATGTATTTAACAAGCGAAAATTAATCTGGGTCAGGTAAAACATACTGACCTAGGTCATACCTCACATTTTCGCTCGTGCTCCTCGAAATAAACTGTGTCCCAGTAGTCTAACCAACGAGGTGAGGACATATACAAACTAGTGCACTACAGCCAGGAGGGCTCTGATCCACCTTCTCAGTATGTAAGAAGAGCTGTAACAGATCTCAAGCCCACCAACATATTCTTGACCAGCAAATTACAGGACGCAGAGGTTTCAGAACTGCCACTCAGGGATTGGGCGCAAGAGCAGTTTTAGGTCCTTTGGCGGTTATCAGGCCATTGAAGCTCGGTTGTTGGAAGTTCAAGTTCCACTGGTCTAAATGTGTGCAACACGTAAGAATCCCGTCAGTCTTTGCAAATCTGGGCAGTAGACGACCGGTGAAACACGAAACAGTCAGGTGGGCTAACTCAGAACCAGCTCAGACACTGGAGATAAGGGCATTTCCAGAATGACACCTCTACGTGAGTCAAGGCGATAATCAAGGTAGCTACTGGAGCAAAGGAGGTTCTTCAGTCCCAGTGCCAGCCCTCATTAGTAGCCTATTACCATATGCCTGGCAGGTTACAGTGTTGCTATTCTTTGTTCCGCCTTCTGATTCAGGTAACACTAGGGCAGTGTCTCTATTATACTACATGTGTCTACAAAGAAAGAGAGAGAAAGAGAGAGAGAGAGGGGGGGAGTTTCCAATGGGACAGGTAGATTTTACCAATTCAAAGGACCCTATGGGACACAATGAAGGGGTCCCTCTAAAATCGGTTTGAGAAACAGTCAAACGAATAACTTTAGAACCTTGTTCAAGACTAACTGTCACTTGATAGTGTCTAGAATGGAGAGGAGAGGTTAAGAAGCGTTTCCCAGGACATCAAAGCGAATCTATTTCAGCCCACTGGCAACGACATTTCTAACCTGAGGAAGCCGTTCCTAACTTGAATTGCCGAACTATTATGGGTCAAGTTCGACAGCAACAGGCCAACCAGAATTTAGTTAAATACAGAGAAACTTCTTCTTCTTTGCGTTCGGTTTCGTATGCCACCAGATGGGCTGCCTCCATGAAGTGACACGTCAGTCGCAGGTCCTCAATGGTTCCCCACAGTTTGTCTTGTGTTTCATTTCTCGGGCCAGGTTTTCTCACGGGAGCCTTGGCGCAGTGGACATATTTGCAGATGTGTTCTGGAGTCAGCGGCCCTCTCTGACATGTGCATTGTACAGTCTGTGCTGCTTTCATTTTATGCATGTGTGAATTTAGTATGCAATGACCTGTTCTGAGGCGGAAAATTATGATATAGTACAACACGTAGCGCAGTGGTTAGCGCGCTGGCTTCGCATCTGAGTGGTCCTGGGTTCATTCCCAAGTTGAGGCGGTAATGTTTTTTTCAGACCGCAATGGCCCCCAGGTCGACCCAGCCTTAAATGGGTACCGGTTCAGTCCGGGAAGTAAAAGCGGCGAGGGAAAGGAGATGGCTACCGCCCTCATATAGCCGAGCCTTTGAAATGTGAGATCGCTAACACCTCCCACCCCTACGGCAGTAATGCAATGGGATACTTTGCTTACTTTTTACTTACAAATAAACAATGTTATTTTTGACAGGATAGCCTGATATGACTGGAATAAGAAAATGAGTGTTTTTCTGGGTCAACCACAAATTACTGAGAGGTGGGTAATCTTTTCAGAGAAATAGTTTGGTTTGGCTTCGTTCGCTCTCAATCTCCCAGTACCAAGCCCTAAAAGAGTTAAAGTAGCAGAATGTAGGCCAGAGAACGGAATGCGTTGTGCCGTAGTTTACAGCTTGACTGCGATATTTGCACCTTTCGGTCCAACACATCCGACTTCAGCAAGCATTTTTTTTAGTACCGGGTTAGCATTCCATCTTTGATCCCTTCTCCTTAGCCAGTCTGCTCTGTTGCAGCCTGTTATCCAGGATCACCGCGTGGAAGTGTAGAAGGGTCTTGTCAGCTCTATTTCGCTGGTCCTGACAGTAGCAGTCAGCTATGGGTCGCTGACCCCCGCAGCTCATGTGCTGCTCAGCATCTTGATCCCAGAGAAATAGTTTGAGAGAAAGACATACATAAACCTGACTGGTTCCAGCGACAACTTTGATCACGTGACTAGAAATATGCACATCAAAGACAGTCATGGACGGGACTTTGAACTAATGGGTACACGCTCTACACGTCGCCTCTTGAATCCTAGAAATGCAAATACATCCACAACTTACACATATAGTCTTGAGTGGACACTAGACTGGCTGACACACTAGACAGCCCACTCAACCGTGCAGACCAGACCGGACTGTCAGACCTTACATGTAGGTATCTTGTAAGAAAATCATTGTTTTTGTGTACGAGGCTCGGTGGTCTCGAGGTAAGCTGTCCGCCACGGGTGAGGGGATCCAGTGGTCTCGAGGTAAGCTGTCCGCCACGGGTGGAGGACCCAGTGGTCTCGAGGTAAGCTGTCCGCCACGGGTGGAGGACCCAGTGGTCTCGAGGTAAGCTGTCCGCCACGGGTGGAGGACCCAGTGGTCTCGAGGTAAGCTGTCCGCCACGGGTGGAGGACCCAGTGGTCTCGAGGTAAGCTGTCCGCCACGGGTGGAGGACCCAGTGGTCTCGAGGTAAGCTGTCCGCCACGGGTGAGGGGATCCAGTGGTCTCGAGGTAAGCTGTCCGCCACGGGTGGAGGACCCAGTGGTCTCGAGGTAAGCTGTCCGCCACGGGTGGAGGACCCAGTGGTCTCGAGGTAAGCTGTCCGCCACGGGTGGAGGACCCAGTGGTCTCGAGGTAAGCTGTCCGCCACGGGTGGAGGACCCAGTGGTCTCGAGGTAAGCTGTCCGCCACGGGTGGAGGACCCAGTGGTCTCGAGGTAAGCTGTCCGCCACGGGTGAGGGGATCCAGTGGTCTCGAGGTAAGCTGTCCGCCACGGGTGAGGGGATCCAGTGGTCTCGAGGTAAGCTGTCCGCCACGGGTGGAGGACCCAGTGGTCTCGAGGTAAGCTGTCCGCCACGGGTGGAGGACCCAGTGGTCTCGAGGTAAGCTGTCCGCCACGGGTGAGGGGATCCAGTGGTCTCGAGGTAAGCTGTCCGCCACGGGTGAGGGGATCCAGTGGTCTCGAGGTAAGCTGTCCGCCACGGGTGGAGGACCCAGTGGTCTCGAGGTAAGCTGTCCGCCACGGGTGAGGGGATCCAGTGGTCTCGAGGTAAGCTGTCCGCCACGGGTGGAGGACCCAGTGGTCTCGAGGTAAGCTGTCCGCCACGGGTGGAGGACCCAGTGGTCTCGAGGTAAGCTGTCCGCCACGGGTGGAGGACCCAGTGGTCTCGAGGTAAGCTGTCCGCCACGGGTGGAGGACCCAGTGGTCTCGAGGTAAGCTGTCCGCCACGGGTGGAGGACCCAGTGGTCTCGAGGTAAGCTGTCCGCCACGGGTGAGGGGATCCAGTGGTCTCGAGGTAAGCTGTCCGCCACGGGTGAGGGGATCCAGTGGTCTCGAGGTAAGCTGTCCGCCACGGGTGGAGGACCCAGTGGTCTCGAGGTAAGCTGTCCGCCACGGGTGGAGGACCCAGTGGTCTCGAGGTAAGCTGTCCGCCACGGGTGAGGGGATCCAGTGGTCTCGAGGTAAGCTGTCCGCCACGGGTGAGGGGATCCAGTGGTCTCGAGGTAAGCTGTCCGCCACGGGTGGAGGACCCAGTGGTCTCGAGGTAAGCTGTCCGCCACGGGTGGAGGACCCAGTGGTCTCGAGGTAAGCTGTCCGCCACGGGTGAGGGGATCCAGTGGTCTCGAGGTAAGCTGTCCGCCACGGGTGAGGGGATCCAGTGGTCTCGAGGTAAGCTGTCCGCCACGGGTGGAGGACCCAGTGGTCTCGAGGTAAGCTGTCCGCCACGGGTGGAGGACCCAGTGGTCTCGAGGTAAGCTGTCCGCCACGGGTGGAGGACCCAGTGGTCTCGAGGTAAGCTGTCCGCCACGGGTGAGGGGATCCAGTGGTCTCGAGGTAAGCTGTCCGCCACGGGTGAGGGGATCCAGTGGTCTCGAGGTAAGCTGTCCGCCACGGGTGGAGGACCCAGTGGTCTCGAGGTAAGCTGTCCGCCACGGGTGGAGGACCCAGTGGTCTCGAGGTAAGCTGTCCGCCACGGGTGAGGGGATCCAGTGGTCTCGAGGTAAGCTGTCCGCCACGGGTGAGGGGATCCAGTGGTCTCGAGGTAAGCTGTCCGCCACGGGTGGAGGACCCAGTGGTCTCGAGGTAAGCTGTCCGCCACGGGTGGAGGACCCAGTGGTCTCGAGGTAAGCTGTCCGCCACGGGTGAGGGGATCCAGTGGTCTCGAGGTAAGCTGTCCGCCACGGGTGAGGGGATCCAGTGGTCTCGAGGTAAGCTGTCCGCCACGGGTGGAGGACCCAGTGGTCTCGAGGTAAGCTGTCCGCCACGGGTGGAGGACCCAGTGGTCTCGAGGTAAGCTGTCCGCCACGGGTGAGGGGATCCAGTGGTCTCGAGGTAAGCTGTCCGCCACGGGTGAGGGGATCCAGTGGTCTCGAGGTAAGCTGTCCGCCACGGGTGGAGGACCCAGTGGTCTCGAGGTAAGCTGTCCGCCACGGGTGGAGGACCCAGTGGTCTCGAGGTAAGCTGTCCGCCACGGGTGAGGGGATCCAGTGGTCTCGAGGTAAGCTGTCCGCCACGGGTGGAGGACCCAGTGGTCTCGAGGTAAGCTGTCCGCCACGGGTGAGGGGATCCAGTGGTCTCGAGGTAAGCTGTCCGCCACGGGTGGAGGACCCAGTGGTCTCGAGGTAAGCTGTCCGCCACGGGTGAGGGGATCCAGTGGTCTCGAGGTAAGCTGTCCGCCACGGGTGGAGGACCCAGTGGTCTCGAGGTAAGCTGTCCGCCACGGGTGGAGGACCCAGTGGTCTCGAGGTAAGCTGTCCGCCACGGGTGGAGGACCCAGTGGTCTCGAGGTAAGCTGTCCGCCACGGGTGGAGGACCCAGTGGTCTCGAGGTAAGCTGTCCGCCACGGGTGGAGGACCCAGTGGTCTCGAGGTAAGCTGTCCGCCACGGGTGGAGGACCCAGTGGTCTCGAGGTAAGCTGTCCGCCACGGGTGGAGGACCCAGTGGTCTCGAGGTAAGCTGTCCGCCACGGGTGGAGGACCCAGTGGTCTCGAGGTAAGCTGTCCGCCACGGGTGGAGGACCCAGTGGTCTCGAGGTAAGCTGTCCGCCACGGGTGGAGGACCCAGTGGTCTCGAGGTAAGCTGTCCGCCACGGGTGGAGGACCCAGTGGTCTCGAGGTAAGCTGTCCGCCACGGGTGGAGGACCCAGTGGTCTCGAGGTAAGCTGTCCGCCACGGGTGGAGGACCCAGTGGTCTCGATGTAAGCTGTCCGCCACGGGTGGAGGACCCAGTGGTCTCGATGTAAGCTGTCCGCCACGGGTGGAGGACCCAGTGGTCTCGAGGTAAGCTGTCCGCCACGGGTGGAGGACCCAGTGGTCTCGAGGTAAGCTGTCCGCCACGGGTGGAGGACCCAGTGGTCTCGAGGTAAGCTGTCCGCCACGGGTGGAGGACCCAGTGGTCTCGATGTAAGCTGTCCGCCACGGGTGGAGGACCCAGTGGTCTCGAGGTAAGCTGTCCGCCACGGGTGGAGGACCCAGTGGTCTCGAGGTAAGCTGTCCGCCACGGGTGGAGGACCCAGTGGTCTCGAGGTAAGCTGTCCGCCACGGATGGAGGACCCAGTGGTCTCGATGTAAGCTGTCCGCCACGGGTGAGGGGATCCAGTGGTCTCGAGGTAAGCTGTCCGCCACGGGTGGAGGACCCAGTGGTCTCGAGGTAAGCTGTCCGCCACGGGTGGAGGACCCAGTGGTCTCGATGTAAGCTGTCCGCCACGGGTGAGGGGATCCAGTGGTCTCGAGGTAAGCTGTCCGCCACGGGTGACGGAGGTTGCGGATTCGAATCACGGTGGAGAGCGGGATTTTTTCACGTGGATCTTCTGGTAAAAATGTCCATGATCTCTGGACTCTTGTGTCGAGCACGTTAAATAATTCCTTGGCAGTTAAAAATCGAAAATACTAGGATTAATGGCCGCTTCTCAGACAGAATTCAAAATTCAAGTTAAAAATCAACCCACATTATTTGAACCTTCCCCACACCTAGTAAGCCACAGGAAGTTTAAAATAATTACTACGAATAAAAAAGCATTCGACTACCTGGCAACAGACATTAACATGCTTGTTTGAATACCAGGATTCCAACTAATCGTATTGAGTGCAGCAGATCCAGGAGAGATAGGCGCACAGTCAGAGTACCATTGGATCTACAACCCAGAGCTGACGTTTGTTTATGCTTGAAGCTTCTCGTACCGAGGTTTTAAGTCTTAACGGATCTTCTGTGGTTGCGAGTTTGTGGTGGCTGTTTTTGCATTGTAGAGCGTACTGAAGAAGGTTGATCTGAGTCCTCCTGGCACATTTCAAGAGTTTTCAGCAGACACTTCGGTGATGTCATTGTCAATCCCTATATCGTTGGTGAGGCTGATGTAAAACAACTAAATTCCAGGGCTGGGTGCAGGTATGTATGTTGGACCTGACCTGGACACTATGTGGGTCTTGGTCGGTATGTTTCATCTAACCATTTCGGGAACGACGTGGTCTGGTGGTTACGTGACAGAATCCAAAAGGTCCTTGGTTCGCTCCCCATCACAGTATCGAGGAAGCAAACCCTTATAAAATGCAGAAGGAAGCAGAACCTTACATAAAATGTATGCCGAAGTCGAATGCACTTGGCCGACAGGCGCACAATAAAAACAGCGCAACGCACACCGCATTGGGGAATAGCGAACGCAAAAAATAAAAAAATCTATACCCTTTCGGGAGGTGGTTTATTTGCCACCATGTCACGTAAACCAAACGTTAAATGGTGGCTTGGTCATCATATTTCATCTGTCCCTTCCTCTAGCCTCGTCTCTCTCCAATTGTCTCTGTCAGGATGTACGCGGGTGCGAGTCCACAAGTGAATTAACAGACATAACCCCGTTTATATCATGTTGTAAAGCAGTGGTCCTCAACCTTGTTAAACCTATCACCTACTTTTATAACGTAAGTAAGTAGCATGTCTTTTACAGAACGTCACTTCTTACAACCACCACCTGTTTGGTTGTTATAAGTTTCTTATCAGAAAACAGATTGCCCAGCCATAGATGACAAAACCCGACAAGATACGCCAGAATCTGTAGGTTGCCTTTCCTTTCCGTACGTGAAGGAGCATTTGCCTGAAAAAACCCAGTATCTGCCAAACTGGACAAAAGTGGGAATGTAACCCGGAACGTTGGAACTGTGAAAGCCGAGCGAGTTTTACCCTTATTACTTAGTCGCTCCTCTTCTACCGTGAGGTGTAGAGTCTTCTACCTTACTTACTTAGTCGCTCCTCTTCTACCGTGAGGTGTAGAGGTTTGCCAAAGAGAACGCCACACTGCTCTATCCGCCATCTTTTTCCTGGCCTCTTTCCAATCCAGCCCTCTATCACTTAGGGGCTGTCGTATGTTGTCTTCCCAACGTACTTTGGGTCGTCCTCAGGGTCTGCGTCCTTGACTTTTGATCTCCCATGACCGCTTTGATATCCGATCTTCATCCATTCTACAGACATGGCCAAACCACTGTAGTTGGGACAGCTCCACTCGTGTCTGCAGGGGTTGAACTTCAAGATTGCTACGTATTGTCTGGTTACGGATCTTGTCCCTTTTCGTCACCTGAACCGCCTTTCTTAGGTACCTCATTTCTGAAGTTTGTAATTGCCTTTCTTGGGCTGTAGTCATTGCCCATGACTCACATCCATATGTCAGGACAGGCACATAGGTCGAGCGGTATACATCCATCTTTGTTTTCCTGCTTATTTCTCTTCTACTGAGGAAACCTCTGTTTATTGCATGGAACAGTCTACCTGCTGCTGCCCTTCGTGCAGTTAACTCCTCTTTGATTCCTCCCCTTCTGTCTATTACCACTTTCACCTTTATTTTTTATTATATGTGTTTGCCTCACTAGTTTATTCTGGTGAAGGCGAGCCTATTTCCACTCCAGACCGTAGTCAATTTGGGCGATATTAAGACGCATAAACCAGTTCTTGGATGCGTGTGTGTGTATCTATTTGTTTCTGGTGTTTCTCCCGTTGTTCCTCGCCATTTGATGATCCTCTCGTTGTTCTTCGTAGGTTTATATACATTACTCTCTCATCTCCCATATCCTTTTCTGGCCTTACAGAGTGTTAACTGCAGTGAATAAAAACATGACTAATGGAGAAGGGAAAATAATGGGCCCAAAATAAATTGTGTACCCCCTGGTAAAATTCCTCGGGTGGGTGTGGGGTTAGGGGCTGTGGGTTGATTATATATATATATATATGGCTCAGTCTCTCTCCGCGGGTCTCCCCATACGACTCGGTCTCTCTCCGTGGGTCTCCCTATATGGCTCGGTCTCTCTCCGCACAAAGCACGAACTCCGTAGCTCCAGCTGGAAAAAAAAATTACCATCGTGAACCCACCCGCCCCAGCTCGAAATCGAACCCCTACCGTACGAACACGATACAAACGGCTCGACCACTTCGCCACGGAGACCCACAAAACTTTCCCGAGCGTAAATGTTTTTTTGCCCCCATTAAAATCGAAATTAAAGAAAATTCCGCTATCGTCCACCGTCTGTGTATTTTGAATGCTTTAAATACAGCACGTCATTATCTTGCTACCGCCCACCTGAAAGCTAAAATCGTCCACTAGTGGGCGGCGGGGCCCAGGAGACAATCCTGCCTGACGTCAGCAGCCGTTCAAGGCCAATCAGCGGAGGAGGATTCATGGAGTTGGACAACATCTGTTTCTGAGAGCTAATGTAGTCACATATCAGACATTGCCGTCAGGGATGAACTGTTAGTAGAACTTAACATTTTATGATGCGGGTTGTCTTATTTCTTCCCTGCCGTCTTTCCTTCCGTGATAGTAAGGCATGTAGTGATTCACGGTTGGGTCGAATGGTGCGTGTTGATAACAAGGATCGAATCGCCACTGTTGATGTGAGAAGCGATCGCCTACCATTCTGCTCGTTCTGTGTGAACAATCTGCTATCTTCTCTGGGTTAATGAGCCTCGGTTGGGCGTGGGCCTCATGCACGCCTAGGCTGATATGACAAGAGGAAGGCTAAACCTACAGTTATGTCGGGGAGGAGGGGAGCGGGGGGAATTGTAAACAAAGAGTCAGTCAGGTAGACGAGCAGAGGCGTATAGGTAAATACGAGAATAAGGCAGTAACATAGCAAACACTGCTGGCGGAAATGCAGTGTTAGAGACTTCATTATACTTTGTAAGTTGGTAGTCCATTTGCTGCTGGGTAGACAGGGCGTGTTTAGACCAACCCTGGATTGAATTTGGTAGAGATGTACAAGCTTGCATTTTTATTACAGTTGTAATATTTATATGTGTGTTGCGTTTGTATTTGTTTATGTATGTGTGTATGTATATGTATTTAAGTATTGTATGTATGTCTGTTGTCGGACTGATTTCCTCCAACTGGCGCGAAAAAAGACGAGACGATAGATGACCAGCTACAGTTGTTGTCTTGTGCGTTGTCAAGTAATCCACATATCCAACCAATGCCTTTCGCGTTTATCGCCCACGACAACAGTTGATGTCTAGGGAAGTGTGGAAGACAGATGGAATAGAGGCGATATGTCGCAGCCAGGTGTTGCGCAGGCGGCCTCGGGAACGACTTCATTAGGGATGTGGTCTTGTGTTTTGTATGGCATAAAAAGTGCCCAACCTTTGCACACATCTCATTGCATCCAACGCTGGAACAATCCAAGAAGTAGCACACAAGCAGTCAATATAAGCAGGGTTAACCATAAACAACTGGAAGCACAGGATCTTCGAGTAGCCAGACTCATTCACCTTTACATATTACATCTGACCTCTGCTACTTCTTGTTGTCTCGTTGCCTGTCGTCTTGTTCATGGGGCCTCGTTGTTTTGGTAGTGATTTGTCAATTGTTTTCTTGTGTTCTTCGTCTCTGAAGACAGCCTTGTGACAGTCAATTGTCTTCTTGTGTTCTTCGTCTCTGAAGACAGCCTTGTGACAGTCAATTGTCTTCTTGTGTTCTTCGTCTCTGAAGACAGCCTTGTGACAGTCAATTGTCTTCTTGTGTTCTTCGTCTCTGAAGACAGCCTTGTGACAGTCAATTGTCTTCTTGTGTTCTTCGTCTCTGAAGACAGCCTTGTGACAGTCAATTGTCTTCTTGTGTTCTTCGTCTCTGAAGACAGCCTTATGACAGTCAATTGTCTTCTTGTGTTCTTCGTATCTGAAGACAGCCTTGTGACAGTCAATTGATTTTCGTGTGTTCTATGTCCCTGATGACCCGATCGACAAGAACAGAGAAAAACCATATACACACGTCAACCATCATCAGAAAAAACGATGGATATACATCGAACATGTCCTTAGAATGAACAGCAACCGTCTTCTATTGCATGGACTCGAATGTACACAAAGAGACGTTCGGTAAAGAGGGAGATCCAAGGAAACAAAAGAACAATAATTCGATAGGGCTCATCCATGGTCAACCGAGAAATAGAAGTTTCCATCACCTTGGCAAAACGGTCCTATTCAGGACCACCTCAGCCAGCTAGAAGATGGATCTCAGAACTGAATTATAACCATTTATTGATTGCTCCGGCATTTATTTATAAAACTGAACCAATCCATCTCAAGTATATACTTTATATGTTCTATAGATCATATGCTTTTACATTTTCCCACATTTGTTCTACGAAATGCCCAGTTACTTCTTACAGGTCCTAAAACACACGAACTACAGTACAAAAGAGCATTATGTGGAACCTAATGTAGAAAATCTCATTCAAATTGGAGATACGCCTATGCCTAAAAAAGTACATTTGAAAAAACATTTACAGTAAATTATTTTCTCAAGGGACAAAAAAATTCCTTTGCTAACATATATCAAAAGAACTAGCCACTGTAAGAAAATGGCACTATCCGACACAATGTAAATTATTAACCCATTGGGACATTGAAAAGATAAGTTCACGTGCAAAAAATCGCAAGTCGGTGTAAGGGTTATTGAGAAATTAGGCGGCAATTAACGGCAACCATTGTGAAACGGACAACAGTTGACATATGAAAGTTTCGTCATTTAGCAGTCGGTCTTTCAATGGAGTTTTCCCGTGAGTAAGAAGGCCTTGTCTATAGTAGGTCATGGCTCAACTGTGGGCCTCGGCGTCATACAAGATCTAAAAATAGTGGCGTCACACCGTTCCAACTGGAGATAATTTATTTCTGCATTAAGCGCCCTATTTGGCACGCAAAGAACATAGAGAGATGTCCCTAAAGAGAGCCCTGTGACCGTCGCGAAATTTTCGTTCTGCTCTTGTCCTGGTGCGGTCACAAATGAATACCTATATATGTTTCTATCACCGTCAGTAGCGCCGCAGCTCCGCTTTATTCATAACCTTTGATACATGTTCAGTATGTTCTACGTGTGTATTGACAGACACAAGATATAATGGTTGGATCAGGTATGAAAATGGAAAACGATAATTTAATAATTACGTCCCAATAACAATAGAAGATGTAATCATAGAGCACGAGGTAGACCAGGGTACAGACAGATAGATGGCACCAAAAAAACAACAACCTACAGCTGATATTTTAAAATTATCACTGCGATAGCCATTGCCATTGATGAAATCTAATAGCAGAATGTATTGGATTGAGGAATAAAGGCCACTTGGGCATGCAATCTCCAAGAACTCTACAGATGATGTTGGCGTGATCATAGACTGACATAAACATGTTCAGTCAGTTGCTACTTCAAGTCACTCCTCTATAACGCTCCTCCAACACACACCTCCAACACACCACTCTAACACACCCCTCTAACACAAACCTCCAAAACACCCCTCTAACACACACCTCCAACACAAACCTCCAACAAACCCTCCAACACACCACTCTAACACACCACTCTAACACACCCCTCTAACAAACCTCCAAAACACCCCTCTAACACAAACCTCCAAAACACCACTCTAACACACCCCTCTAACACACCCTTCTAACAGACCACTCTAACACACACCTCTAAGCCTATCATCTAACACACCACTCTAACACGCTCCTCTAAGCCTATCCTCTAACACACCACTCTAACACACCCCTCTAACACACCACTCTAACACACCCCTTTAACACACCACTCTAACACACCCCTCTAAGCCTATCCTCTAACACGCTATTCTAAAGTGCTCGCCTAACATACTGCTTTGTTCCGCCCCTGCAACGCGGGCATAAGTGTAAAGGTAGTCCCATAATGTCACTGCAGTCGGGTATGAAGTGTTAGACCATTTGACTAGACATCATCTTTATATAGCTAGTTCCCATCGTCGTTGTCATTCCTACCTTAACAACAGGACAGCTGGGTCAACTGGAGCATGAATCCAACACAAGACCTATGCAATGGGATGTGGTGTCTTTTCAATCAACAAGAACACACTTGGACATAGGAAAAGAAACAATATCTCTCCAGGGGTAGACAACTGGATCATTTAACATAAATCATATAATAAACAGGCTTACAACAACCAACACAACACAGGCTTACAACAATCAACACAGACTTACAACAACCAACAGAACACAGACTTACAACAACCAACACAACACAGACTTACAACAACCAACACAACACGGGCTTACAACAATCAACACAGACTTACAACAACCAACAGAACACAGACTTACAACAACCAACACAACACATACTTACAACCAACACAACACAGACTTACAACAACCAAAACACAGACTTACAACAACCAACACAACACACTTACAATAACCAACACAAGCTTACAACAACCAACACAACTGTACACACTTACAACAACCAACACAACACAGACTTACAATAACTAACACAAGTTGCAGCAACCAACACAACACAGACTTACAGCAACCAACACAACACAGACTTACAACAACCAACAGAACAAACACTTACAATAACCAACACAAGCTTACAACAAGCAACACAACACAGACTTACAATAACCAACACAAGTTGCAGCAACCAACACAACACAGACTTACAGCAACCAACACAACACAGACTTACAGCAACCAACACAACACAGACTTACAATAACCAACACAACACAGACTTACAACAACCAACAGAACAAACACTTACAATAACCAACACAAGCTTACAACAAGCAACACAACACAGACTTACAATAACCAACACAAGTTGTAGCAACCAACACAACACAGACTTACAGTAACCAACACAACACAGACTTACAATAACCAACACAACACAGACTTACAACAACCAACAGAACAAACACTTACAATAACCAACACAAGCTTACAACAACCAACACAACACACACTTACATTAACCAATTCAAGCTTACAACAACCAACACAACACACTTGATTTCGAGACAAAACTACCTCTACCCACAGGCTCACAAATACACACACGATACATCTGGCAAAGACAAGCTCCTACAAGCCTCCAAATTGTACTGAAAACATCAGATGCTTACCTTCCAACCGTATACACCAACAAGTTAAAAATAGCAAGAGAAGCGCGTACGGTCTAGACGTCCTACTCGGCATGTTGGCTCAGGAATGACCTGGTATTTTGCGCCCCCTTTATTTAAGCCTGTGTCAAGCTACATGGAGAGGTGCGATCTGCTGAGTGGACATCAACGGTCCGCTTTATCTTCGTGCCCAGGCAGGCGTCAGAGAGTGATCAAGCCAGCTTCGCTAGATCAAGCCAGTCGACACACCACGGCCTGTTAGTCTGCAACCCGAGAATGCCAAACTGCGAGAAGCTGCAGACTGAAGAAAGAGTACGATGGAAGCAGAAGCAACTATGGACAATGGGCCTCTCTCTCTCTCTCTCTCTCTCTCTCGGTCACTGTCATCTCACGAGACTAACACAATACCAGTGCCATATATATATATATACTTATACACACCGACACAATGTGGGTCAATAAAAGCAACAAGGAAAGACCAGCTTGAGGATCACCAATAAACATCCTGCAACACGAAACACTAGAATAGGTACAAACACACACGTTCAACCAAGCACTGGTTAAATACGTCATGATATCGCCCAAAGGACTACTGTCCGGTGTGGACAGAGCCGTGCCTCCGCAAGTAGTTTACAGAGAGACACATCTTGAAATAAAAACATGACAAACACCATCTCTCAGTACCCGTGCTACAAACAGTAGCACGTGAATAGAATCGTCTCGCACTTATCAAAGCAGGTCTGGCACGTGAGCCGCTATAATGAACGTGGCCAAGTACATAAGCTCTCAAGATGAACGTCACAGTGCTGAACTGTCAAGAACAAACTGTCTGTACAGAGCTTCGTGAACGGCGTGTCTGAAAATTTCTTCAATTAAAAAATTGCCCACAGGTGGCTTCAATAACAACCTGTCTGCACAAAGTCTGAAGGTTCAAAGCCTGCACGGGGCTTCATTATACAACCTGCCTGCGCAAAGGCTGAAGGTTCAAAGCCTGCACATGGCGTCATTATACAACCTGTCTGCACAAAGGCTGAAGGTTCAAAGCCTGCACGTGGCTTCATTATAAACCTGTCTGCGCGAAGGATCAAGATTTAAACCACAACGAGGATCTAATGAAAATGAAATATAAACTGATGTTAGACTTGCGCCAAAGGCCTTCAGCGGGTCGTGGAAAAGACAATTAGTTGGGATTGAGGTATTTGTTTCAACCATGAAATGAGAGCTTTTGTGATGGCTCAGACTGACTTGCTGTTTTTCAAGAACAAAATTGCTGTTTTAGACCTTCAGCATTGTGGGACTAATGATCTAGAATAGGGATTATGTGTCTATAAAAGTGGGCTAGGGGTCTAAAATAGTGTGCTAGTGGTCAAGAATAGTGGGCCAATGGTCTAGAATAGTTGTCTAGAATAGTGAGCTAGTAGTATACAACAGTGGGCTAGTGGTCTAGAATAGTGGACTAGTGGTCAAGAATAGTGGGCTAGTGGTCAAGAATAGTGGGCCAATGGTCTAGAATAGTTGTCTAGAATAGTGAGCTAGTAGTATACAACAGTGGGCTAGTGGTCTAGAATAGTGGACTAATGGTCAAGAATAGGGGGCTAGTAGTCTAGAATAGTGGTCTAGAATAGGGGTCTAGAATAGTGGGCTAGTAGTTTAGAATAGTGGACTAATGGTCAAGAATAGTGGACTAGTAGTCTAGAATATTGGCTAGCGGACTAGAATAGTGGACTAATGGTCTATAATAGTGGACTAATGGTCTAGAATAGTGGACTAATGGTCTAGAATAGTGGACTAATGGTCTAGAATAGTGGGCTAATGGTCTAGAATAGTGGGCTAATGGTCTAGAATAGTGGACTAATGGTCTAGAATAGTGGGCTAATGGTCTGAATAGTGGGCCAGGGGTATAGTGGAAAAGTAGGTCTAGGACAGCGCTGATTTCATCAAAATAAATTTGTTTCGTGGCTGTTGCAAGTTCTTCCAAAGGATACCAGTGGGTCTTTTTCATGGCGAATCTCGATCCTTTCTGGACCGTCAAGTTTCTTCAATGGCCGCAAGACCTGTCGCTTAGGTCACCAATTTCCACCGCCATGTCTGGTAACGGTCCTTTTCAGGACCATCCAATTTGACCATTAACAATTATTTTAGTTAAAATCTGTTTTCTTCCTACAATTATAAATCAGAGCTGGCATATGACTTAGCTCTGGTCACCAAGTTCGAGGCACTTCTCTTGATGAGTTGGATAGGAGATTATAGCTCCAACATAAACATTATTGTGGTCGCCAGAGAGGATATGAATCATCAGATAACTAGGCAAAAACAGGGCCTGGAACTGGTTAGCCAATTCAAATATTTTGGTTCGGCAATAGACCACAAGAGAGGCATCATAGATGAACCATACGAAAGGCAGTGACAGGTAGACATTTCCACGCACTAAACAGAGGATCTTTTTTTATCACAAGAGAAATATGCAAAAAGAAAACAAAAACAATGGCGGATGTGCCACATTTACCTGACATACGAATGTGAGGCATTGGGAAACGACCAGAATTCATAACAAAAAAGTCAGCTTCAACCTCACAAATAAGGTATTTGAGACAGATAGGGAGGTTGGGGGGAGGGTGAATAAAGGAGGAGCATTTGGTGTAGGGGTGTGCGTGGTGTAGGGGTGTGCGTGGTGTAGAGGTGTGCGTGGTGTAGAGGTGTGCGTGGTGTAGAGGTGTGCGTGGTGTAGAGGTGTGCGTGGTGTAGAGGTGTGCGTGGTGTAGGGGTGTGCGTGGTGTAGAGGTGTGCGTGGTGTAGGGGTGTGCGTGGTGTAGAGGTGTACGTGGTGTAGGGGTGTGCGTGGTGTAGAGGTGTGTGTGGTGTAGGGGTGTGCGTGGTGTAGGGGTGTGCGTGGTGTAGAGGTGTGCGTGGTGTAGGGGTGTGCGTGGTGTAGGGGTGTGCGTGGTGTAGAGGTGTGCGTGGTGTAGGGGTGTGCGTGGTGTAGAGGTGTGCGTGGTGTAGGGGTGTGCGTGGTGTAGAGGTGTGCGTGGTGTAGGGGTGTGCGTGGTGTAGGGGTGTGCGTGGTGTAGAGGTGTGCGTGGTGTAGAGGTGTGCGTGGTGTAGGGGTGTGCGTGGTGTAGAGGTGTGCGTGGTGTAGGGGTGTGCGTGGTGTAGGGGTGTGCGTGGTGTAGGGGTGTGCGTGGTGTAGAGGTGTGCGTGGTGTAGGGGTGTGCGTGGTGTAGAGGTGTGCGTGGTGTAGGGGTGTGCGTGGTGTAGAGGTGTGCGTGGTGTAGGGGTGTGCGTGGTGTAGAGGTGTGCGTGGTGTAGGGGTGTGCGTGGTGTAGGGGTGTGCGTGGTGTAGAGGTGTGTGTGGTGTAGAGGTGTGCGTGGTGTAGGGGTGTGCGTGGTGTAGAGGTGTGCGTGGTGTAGGGGTGTGCGTGGTGTAGGGGTGTGCGTGGTGTAGGAGTGTGCGTGGTGTAGAGGTGTGCGTGGTGTAGAGGTGTGCGTGGTGTAGTGGTGTGCGTGATGTAGGGGTGTGCGTGGTGTAGGGGTGTGAGTGGTGTAGGGGTGTGCGTGGTGTAGATGTGTGCGTGGTGTAGAGGTGTGCGTGGTGTAGAGGTGTGCGTGGTGTAGAGGTGTGCGTGGTGTAGGGGTGTGCGTGGTGTAGAGGTGTGCGTGGTGTAGGGGTGTGCGTGGTGTAGAGGTGTGCATGGTGTAGGGGTGTGCGTGGTGTAGAGGTGTGCGTGGTGTAGAGGTGTGCGTGGTGTAGAGTTGTGCGTGGTGTAGAGGTGTGCGTGGTGTAGAGGTGACGTGGTGTAGAGGTGTGCGTGGTGTAGAGGTGTTCGTGGTGTAGAGGTGTGCGTGGTGTAGAGGTGTGCGTGGTGTATAGGTGTGCGTGGTGTAGGGGTGTGCGTGGTGTAGGGGTGTGCGTGGTGTAGGGGTGTGCGTGGTGTAGAGGTGTGCGTGGTGTAGGGGTGTGCGTGGTGTAGGGGTGTGCGTGGTGTAGGGGTGTGCGTGGTGTAGGGGTGTGCGTGGTGTAGAGGTGTGCGTGGTGAAGGGGTGTGCGTGGTGTAGGGGTGTGCGTGGTGTAGGGGTGTGCGTGGTGTAGGGGTGTGCGTGGTGTAGAGGTGTGCGTGGTGAAGGGGTGTGCGTGGTGTAGGGGTGTGCGTGGTGTAGGTGTGTGCGTGGTGTAGGGGTGTGCGTGGTGTAGGGGTGTGCGTGGTGTAAATCGATAGCAAGCTTGTCTTGCAATCCCAACATACGGGGATCGAAATCACTTCATGCCCACTTTGACTGTGCCCGGTGGGGATATACTTGGTATGACCACTTCTCCACGTGTCCAGTTTGACTAGATATGGTGGGGATATACTTGGTATGACCACTTCTCCACGTGTCCAGTTTGACGGGTCGGTGGGGATATACTTGGTATGACCACTTCTCCACGTGTCCAGTTTGACTAGATATGGTGGGGATATACTTGGTATGACCACTTCTCCACGTGCCCACTTTGACTGTGCCCGGTGGGGATTTATTTGGTATGACCACTTCTCCACGTGTCAAGTTTGACGGGTCGGTGGGGATATACTTGGTATGACCACTTCTCCACGTACAGAAAGGATTACCAAAACTAATGTACTGTAAAACTGCTATAGTGGAACACTTTACACATACATCATTGTTTAATTTTTGTAGTTTGTCCATCGTTTCCGAAAAGGACCACATTGCGATCTATCCATCCTGGAGTGGCTTCGTAGGTGGCTGATCAAACCAATCCGAGCCCGAAAGCGTCTGACACACTCAGGGCAGATAAATTCTGTCTGACCGTCAGGCAGAGGCAACTCCTCTCTTACCTTTCGTGTCGCTCGTTACATCAGACACACGCATCTACTGTCCACGCTACAGATACACAC
This sequence comes from Ariolimax columbianus, assembly GCA_036924085.1. Lineage (NCBI taxonomy): Eukaryota > Metazoa > Mollusca > Gastropoda > Stylommatophora > Arionidae > Ariolimax > Ariolimax columbianus. Next base: position 103,058,992 of record JAVGWX010000005.1, read on the forward strand.
AATGACTGACCTGTTTCTCCTTATAAACATAAAATACTATGGTCTTGAATAAAAAGTGGCACGCATTCGCATGTCTGACCCAGAAAGGCAGACCTTAAAGCAAACAAACGCACCTTCAAACCAGAGGTGTCTTACAACACGTTACAGGTGAGAAACAATCACGCTTGGAGACAGGGGTGGTAATCCCCTCATCGTAACACAGTGCATGTTCCTTGCGGGGACACATGGGTCGAGGGAGGGAAACTTATATTGCGGAAGAATAAAGGCCGTTTGCTCATGCAGTTGATGTGCAGTAAAGTATGCAGACTAGGTTTTTAATTTCAACCCGAGAGAAACAAAACAACTATTCCTCATCGAGGGTTTTCTTCTTCTTCTTCTTCTTCGTACGCAGGTCGAGGGTTTTCAACAGGTGTTCGATTGGTTAGGAGTTAGATGTGTGGAGTCAGATATGTGGAGTCAGATATGTGGAGTCAGTTATGTGGAGTTAGATGTGTGGAGTCAGATGTGTGCAGTCAGTTATGTGGAGTTAGATATGTGGAGTCAGATGTGTGGAGTCAGTTATGTGAAGTAAGATGTGTGGAGTCAGTTATGTGGAGTTAGATATGTGGAGTCAGATATGTGGAGTCAGTTCTGTGGAGTTAGATATGTAGAGTCAGATATGCGGAGTCAGCTATGTGGAGTCAGAGTCAGATGTGTAGAGTCAGATGTGTGGAGTCCTATATAACCCCATAGGACTGTGCAGTCTGATCGAAGAGCCACACATGTTAGCACATGTCGCATATACGTGAGCGGCGTCAGTACGTGCTCTGTCTTGCGTTCTATCCTATCGGACAGGTCCTTTTGTATTTACCACAGCGAAGAATGTGTGCTTGACGATGCAAGCATCGTGTGTGATGGCCGTGTGTCAAACTGGACAGTGTGTCCAGCAAGCAGCTAGCAGGGACCGACATCAATGAGAATAGTTTCAATTACTGTTTGTATTGTTTCATCTATCTCTGATGAGCAATTGTCTGCTATGAGTTCACTCTACAGCAACTGATTACGGAGGCATGGGAACAAGACGCATAGTCCAACCTACCTGATCTCTACTCAGTGGAGTATGCATGCCAGACCGAGTTGCCATAATGAGGGCGTCAGAGATGAAAACTGTATCCAGGCAATTCCAAGCAATCTACAGAGGCGACTCAAATTGAAATGGTTTAGTTTCCTGACATGTCAGTTATAGACTGTCCATGTTTCGCTCGTATAGAAGGGCCTGTTAGCACTTTATCATGATATACCTTGACCTTGGTGACAACACCCATTGATTGTCGGTCCAAAACATTTGCTCGTAGTCGTCAAGAATCTGCACCTGCCTTGGCGATCACGCTGGGGATCTCAGAGTCGTTATTCGATTCCTTAGCAAGCGCACTAAGTCGGTAGGTGAAACAATCAACTGCTTGCATATGTTGGCAATATACGTTGGTGTTTGGTTTGTGGTGGAACAGGTAGAGAAACATTATTTCTTTCCGTTGTATGTGGGAGGAAGTTAGTGCAGACAGCTCGTTCATGAGGGTATGTATGTGCTGTTAGAACAGTGTTCAACAAAGCGGAGATCTAAGATTGTTGCCTATTTCACCGTTGAGAGAGACTGTAGGTGCACAGGTTTGATATATTCCTATCCGTCCTGTATTTTTTTATTTTCGTTCGCCTTATTTCTCTAATCCCCAAGGTGGTGTGCGTTGCACTGTGGTTTTTATTTTGCACCTGTCGGCCCAGTGCATCCGACTTCAGCATGCATTTTATGTAAGAGTCTGCTTCCTCCTGGATTTTCTAAGGGTTTGCTTCCCCGGTGTAACGGCTGGTGCTGTGATGGGGATCGAACCCAGCACCTTCGGGTTGTGAGCCGTGCCACTTAACCACTAGGCCACGCCGTCCCCCGTCCTGTATTTGATATCTACGCCAGTGGCACAGCCATGTGTAACACATGAAATCACGGCAGCAAATACCATGCTCAGTAACATTGGGTCCAACACACATCTCTGTTTGACTACATTTATTATTGGGAAAACTTTGGACATTGTTGCATCATTCAGTATACGAACCGTCACGCCATGGTGAATTTACTAGCGGACAAATGGGACGAGTTTGAGAAGGCAACCGAATTTAACCATGATTGTCCAGTCACTCACAGTTGACTGCGCTAAAGACCTTGATTAGGTCAACGAAAAGAGTCCAGTGCACTAAGGACTTGGCCACCTGTTCATCGTAAAAGACTCATCAAAATTCATCAGGATCTGGAATGGATATACCTTCCTGGTCCTGCTTGGATTCAGATCACGAAAGATCAGACAACTTGGCTTCACAAGTATAAAAACACCTGCTGAATGAGGTCGAACACCTATAAGTCTGCCAGAGTGCAACACGGGGTGAATGGTACGTATACTTTGATTACTGGAGCTCGCTGATTACACACATCGCTGCTTTATATTTTCAAATGTCTCTACCTGCTCGACCAAATTTGGATTCTAAACTCTTGCTGATGCTTCGATGGAAGTGTCATATTCAAAGAGATGGTCAGTGATTGATTTCAGTATGTTCCCTTACCCATATCTAATGTACCCTCTATGTAGTGTCCTCTTATTCATATATATGTCCAGCTGATCACATGTAATGTCCTCTTAATAATATATATGTCCACCTAATCATATGTAATGTCTTCTTATTCATATATGTCCCCCTATTCATATGCAATGTCCTATTATCCATATATACGTCCACCTCATCATATAGAGTGTTTCCCTTATCTATACCTGATTTCCCATTTATCAATATATGAGGCCTCTCTTATTCATATCGGATGCTTCCCATAATCCATATATAATACCCATCTTATCCATATCTAATACCCATTATCAGTATAACTGTATCCGTTATCCATACCACATGTCTCAGTTTACCAATCTCTAATGTCACATTAATCCATTGACTACTTCTAGTACCTAGCTTCTCTCAGGAATCAACAATTCTTTTTAACACACAATTCGGTAGTAAATACAAATGAAGCAAACAATGTTTATACAAAAAATAGAAAAAAAATCTCCTTTTGAAAATATGTTGATAAATAAATTTTTCCCAGGATGCCCGAACGGTCTAAGACTTCACTTATCCCCTCACCCACACCATAACCACCCACCCTTTCTTCCCTCACCCACACCATAACCACCCACCCTTTCTCCCCTCACCCACACCAAAACCGACCATCCCTTCTCCCTTCACCCACACCAAAACCGACCATCCCTTCTCCCTTCACCCACACCAAAACCGACCATCCCTTCTCCGTTCACCCACACCATAACTGACCATCACTTCTCCCTTCACCCACACCATAACCGACCATCGCTTTTCCCCTCACCCACACCATAACCGACCATCCCTTCTCCCCTCACCCACACCATAACCGACCATCACTTCTCCCCTTACCCACACCATAACCGACCATCACTTCTCCCTTCACCCACACCATAACCGACCATCACTTCTCCCCTTACCCACACCATAACGGACCATCACTTCTCCCTTCACCCACACCATAACCGACCATCACTTCTCCCATCACCCACACCATAACCACCCACCCCCTCTCTCCTCTCCTCACCACACCATAACCACCCACCCCTTCTCCCCTCACCCACACTATAACCACCCATCCCTCCACTACCTGTTTCCCACTCAACCTGCTCAAATACTTAATTTAATTAAAATTGTGTACTGAAGCACTATGTTTCCTCATGTCAGTGAGAAAGATACAACTATTAAACAACAGCGGATTTGACGCGCTGCCCTCCCTGTCAGCGGCAGACATCGAAACCATCTGTCTCGCGCTCTCCTCTTTATAATGTCAGCATTTGCCGGCAAAAATATATGTATAATATATAACCTGGCTCAGTCAGGATATAAAGCTGAGGACGACATTTTACGCTCACATAATGACAAAAATATTATACATAACTTCATACTGAGTCGGTCGTAACTCTGGTGAAAGGGGATGCGCTGTCCCTAGAGCATCACAACGAAATGCTTCTGGTGTAATGGAAAGCCATAACATCAACATAAAGCAAGTTTTATAGCTACCAAGTTAAGCGTGTGCGCTCTAAACCAAACTTGAAACTTGCAGTGAGAAGCAGAGAAACATGTGACATCTGTTGGCGATCTGTGAAGAAGGGTTGGAACAATCTGGTGAAAGGAAACTGACGAAGAACAGTTGTTATGTTAAGGGGGATGAGATTAGGAGAACAAAAATGGAGTCGGGTTCCTGCACACATTGACATATGATACTCAGTGGTAGAACATAAATCAATATCGGGAGACTGATCAAAATACAGTTCAGCGCAGCGCCAAATAACAACACAGTAATAGCCTACATATACATGGACCTACAACAGATTACAATGATCAATAGCAACACCAAACTGTTTTATTACCAACTGCCAAGTAAAAACCATCCGAGGGCAGTATCAGATAACAGAAATAGCAACTTGCTGCCTCGCAGGAAGGTTGGGACCAACGAAAGGCTAGAGAAGCCAAACGCGAACAAAAGCCAGCAGAAAGCGGATACATTTGGCCATAGTACGAGTAACAAGGTGTAATGTATCTCATGATATCACGCAGTGTGGGACAAAGGAATGAAGATATCGTGTTCTGACAGTGAAGACCCTCCAGGATGGAGTGGGGGGGGGGGGGGTGGAGGTACAGGAGGGCCCTATACATCGAAAGGGCCTACCTCAGGCTACTGGTGGTCTCCCTGACCTCGTTCAGAGAGCCAGAAAATGACATCAGCACTTGTACATAAAGACTGCCCTAGACTACTAGTGATCTCCCTGGCCTGGTTCAGGCAGCCATAACATGACATCAGCACTTGTACATGAAGACTGTCCCAGGCTACTGGTGGTCTCCCTGGCCTGGTTCAGGCAGCCATAACATGACATCAGCACTTGTACATGAAGACTGTCCCAGGCTACTGGTGGTCTCCCTGGCCTGGTTCAGGCAGCCATAACATGACATCAGCACTTGTACTTCATTATCGCAGTTCTAGAACAAGAAACAATGACAAACAAGTTGAACAAGGCTATGCCAAATACTGCCAATTCTGTACTGGGACAGCAACCCAGACAATAAAATGGACACAAATGAAATATTGCACATTGTGGCAGAAGAAGTACTCTCAAATGACGAAAGATTAGAGAAGACGGGGCAAATGAAAACAGAAATGTTGACAGTCGAAGAAGAAAGAAAATGGATGTTGAAGAAACATATGAATTTCTTAACAATGCAAAAATATTGAAGAATGCGATGCACAATTAAATACCTCGCCAGCTTGTGCAAATCTTGCCAAAGCAATCTGTGCTAAAATCGATCATGTATAACAGAGTAACCACAGAGATCAATATTTACTCTACAACTGTTGCTTTCGATCCTTGGCCATGGGACCAAAATGATAAATAAATGTAGCACACTTCTTCTGACACTGTTTTAAATTATTCGTCCACTAATATTGGTGTTACTTCTACACTCAAAAATCGAACAAACAAAACAGTTTAACGATCAACACGCGTTTGACAGTATTATTATTCGGTGCATCTTATAGCATATGACCCATTGTACAACTCTGCAAATCATCAATTCAAGGCTTATGTGCATGTCTCGCACAGATGGTTTCCTGTATTATCTTTTAACCTTGTTCTATCCGCCGGTCTAAATATTCTGCATTCCTTTTACTCTAACAAGTTAACAATCTACACACGTTCATTTCAATTAGCAGCTCCTTGCTTGTCAATGTTTTCTGGAGTGTCGCCCTCAGTGGATTGCTAGTAGGTACCGTCTATCGATTGGCTACTGGACGAGGCCTACATGGATTACATTCGAAAAGATATCATTAAAAAAAATGTCAGATCACATTTTATAGATATATAAGCTAACATGTATAACAAAATGTAACATACAGTCACTTTTGATCTGTTCACAGCTATCAAAAGACGAAAGATGGCCCGGTGCGGGCACGTCGCGAGGTCCAACGGAATTACCAACACGATACTCTTTGGGTCCGTACCGCGACAAAGAGGGCGAGGACGTCCAAGGAAGAGATGGGTGGACAACATCACTGAGTGTTCAGGCCTTCGTCCCGGTGAGATACGTCAGGCGGCGACTGACAGAGTGGGTTGGCGTGGGATTTTCATGTCTTCATGTGTACCCCAACAACCTGATGGGTTACGGGATGAACTGAACTGCTGAACTGAACTGAACTGAACTGAACTGAACTGCTGAACTGAACTGAACTGAACTGAACTGCTGAACTGAACTGAACTGAACGGCTGAACTGAACTGCTGAACTGAACTGAACTGAACTGAACATACAGACAAATGACCATCTAAATTGACCCAAACCCAATATGTTTTTGCTCACGTTGCTTTTCTGATAATTAAATATCTGATATTGTTGACATCTGAGTTTGGACACAATACTTCTATGGCAGTTCATCTATTCTGTGTTTTTCTAATCTCTTTGAGAGATCTATTTAGCCACATAACTGTCAGATCTATTTTCTGTTTTCTGGAGTGTCGCCCTCAGTGGATTGCTAGTAGGTACCGTCTATCGATTGGCTACTGGACGAGGCCTACATGGATTACATTCGAAAAGATATCATTAAAAAAAATGTCAGATCACATTTTATAGATATATAAGCTAACATGTATAACAAAATGTAACATACAGTCACTTTTGATCTGTTCACAGCTATCAAAAGACGAAAGATGGCCCGGTGCGGGCACGTCGCGAGGTCCAACGGAATTACCAACACGATACTTTTTGGGTCCGTACCGCGACAAAGAGGGCGAGGACGTCCAAGGAAGAGATGGGTGGACAACATCACTGAGTGTTCAGGCCTTCGTCCCGGTGAGATACGTCAGGCGGCGACTGACAGAGTGGGTTGGCGTGGGATTTTCATGTCTTCATGTGTACCCCAACAACCTGATGGGTTACGGGATGAACTGAACTGCTGAACTGAACTGAACTGAACTGAACTGAACTGCTGAACTGAACTGAACTGAACTGAACTGAACTGCTGAACTGAACTGAACTGAACGGCTGAACTGAACTGCTGAACTGAACTGAACTGAACATACAGACAAATGACCATCTAAATTGACCCAAACACAATATGTTTTTGCTCACGTTGTTTTTCTGATAATTAAATATCTGATATTGTTGACATCTGAGTTTGGACACAATACTTCTATGGCAGTTCATCTATTCTGTGTTTTTCTAATCTCTTTGAGAGATCTATTTAGCCACATAACTGTCAGATCTATTTAGACACAGGACTGTCAGATCTATTTAGACACACGGCTGTCAGATCTATTTAGACACAGGGCTGTCAGATCTATTTAGACACAGGGCTGTCAGATCTATTTAGACACAGGGCTGTCAGATCTATTTAGACACAGGGCTGTCAGATCTATTAACACACAGGGCTGTCAGATCTATTTAGACACATGGCTGTTAGATCTATTTAGACACAGGGCTGTCAGATCTATTTAGACACAGGGCTGTCAGATCTATTTAGACACAGGGCTGTCAGATCTATTTAGACACAGGGCTGTCAGATCTATTTGTGAGATTATAGAGAATTGTCAAATCACCGACTCCACTCATCATCTCGAGTCGAATGTGTAAATGTCAGCGCTCATGAGTGAGATCTCTCTCTCTCTCTCTCTCTCTTTCGCCTCTCTCTCTCTCTCTCTCTCTCTCTCTCCACACCTTATGTGCTGACAAAAGTGCAAGTTTCCACTCAAAAGGGAAAGCATGACTTGGTACGGCCTTGATAGCACGGGGAAACATGACTTGGTACAGCCTTGTTAGCACGGGGAAGCATGACTTGGTACGGCCTTGTTAGCACGGGGAAGCATGACTTGGTACGGCCTTGTTAGCACTTTTTGAATGCACTCTAAATACACTTCTGGTTCTTCATAGCTGTCATTTTGCCCCACCCCACCCCAGACTTTGTGGCAGGCAGTAGAACCAACCATGTTAACTTTGATTTGTTTGTTTTCGCTCGTATCCTTTTGGACAGTAATCCCCTGCCAGAGCTATACTCTCGATAAAAGAAAAGCCGACTTATAAAATCAATTTCCTAACCTTGATACCTAACTTACTCGTGGCTAGCAAAAACTTAGTGGCCTGATAAACTCTACCTAACCTCATGTTGAGTTCCGATTTGGCAACAGTATCCTATTGTGTGTTTCACTAACCCCCTGTTGCCTCTTGGCGAGCAAACATTTTGGTCAACTGGTAAGGAAGTACCAGATCATGTCAGTGTGACCTTCGTCAGTGGTCTGTAATACCTTGGACATGATGGCCTGGAAAACTCTTCTTGACTTTCGGTGGAAAATATATTTCGGCGATAACAAGTCCTGATCAAGGTTCTAAAGTTTTTCGTTTGAATATTCTTAAACAGAATGTTAGAAGGATCTCTTTCTTATGCCCTCCTGGGACCCAACGTAACTTTGTCACTTCTACCGTTGTTCCCTTGGGACCTATGACTCTGTCAAATGATCAGAAGTATTTATTGCAACATCCTAACTGAAGTGACAGACATTTTAATAGAATACAAGAAATCAAGTATTTAAGTGGTCGGAAAGAGGGATACTTTCTAGGATTTGCCTCCTGAGGTGGGAAGAAAGCCACCTACACCTCATCATTATGATCTAACCTCTCCGAAAGCTAGTCGCTCAGGGAAGTTGATTAACAACAACAATAACAACAACAACAATAACAACAACAATAACAATAACAACAATAACAACAACAATAACAACAACAATAACAACAACAACAATAACAACAACAACAATAACAACAACAACACGACAGTTTGGAGCTCATTTTCTTTATCTTCCTTGATTAATAACAACATTCTTGACAAATGCTTTTCCAGAACAGTCTTTCATTGATCCAAGAAATTCCCCTCCAAGATCCAAATTCGAATCTCCCCGTTTGTCCCTGTTAATCATCACATATTTGAACACATAAATTAACAAAATGCAAATTTGTAAAATCTGGAGGAAATCTCACGTGGTTGCGCTAATAAAACCGCGAGAACCATCAACAGAACCTAAGAATTTGTGTCCAGCGTCGCTACTATGTCACATGTACAAGGTTGTTTTTCTCGAAAGGCTGATCCTGAAACACATCTTCCCCCTTGGTAGAGAAGAAGCTGATCCTGAAACACATCTCCCCCCTTGGTAGACAAGAAGCTGATCCTGAAACACATCTCCCCCCTTGGTAGAGAAGAAGCTGATCCTGAAACACATCTCCCCCCTTGGTAGAGAAGAAGCTGATCCTGAAACACATCTTCCCCCTTGGTAGAGAAGAAGCTGATCCTGAAACACATCTCCCCCCTTGGTAGAGAAGAAGCTGATCCTGAAACACATCTTCCCCCTTGGTAGAGAAGAAGCTGATCCTGAAACACATCTCCCCCCTTGGTAGACAAGAAGCTTATCAAGGAACAAGCTGGTTTCAGGAGACTTGCTGGTACAGAATGAGGAGCTGGTTAACAAACTCTTTGACAACCGTGCCCTAGCTGTGTGCGTCGGGTGATGGGCTACAGACTTCCCACAAAAGCCGATGTGGGTACGGATAATATCTCACCTATTGACCGGGTGCAGATTCAGGGTCTCAGATTAATTTGTGGAGGGGGGTGATTTGGGGGGGGGGGGTGAGATCAACAAATGCGGCGACGTGCGAGATGGAAGCCAACGTGGAACCGATGGATATCGGGCGGGGGGGGGGGGGAGTAAGCTAGCTGAGGCGGGGGAGTAATGCAGGAGACAAGGAGATAGTCATCCAAGTAGGGCACAAATGGACACTTAGGGACAAGGGAGAGGGGTGGTTGTCCCCACTGAATAAGGGGAAGAAGGAGAGCCGTGTTCGCTTGTCCCATCTAGTTGAAGGGAAGAAGGAGAGCCATGTTTGCTTGTCCCATCTAGTTGAAGGGAAGAAGGAGAGCCGTGTTCGCTTGTCCCATCTAGTTGAAGGGAAGAAGGAGAGCCGTGTTCGCTTGTCCCATCTAGTTGAAGGGAAGAAGGAGAGCCATGTTCGCTTGTCCCAACTAGTTGAAGGGAAGAAGGAGAGCCATGTTCGCTTGTCCCAACTAGTTGAAGGGAAGAAGGAGAGCCATGTTCGCTGCCTGCCGGAGAAGAGAGAGGCGGAGAATGGTTTTTGTGTGTACCACCCCCTTTCGGAGGATATTTGCCTGCCAGTCGTGGAAACACACCTGACGGGAAGGGTAGTCACCGGGGAGACTGCGCCTAGTGTCCTGGGGACGTGTACCTTGGAGGCGGTCTCTGGCTGCCCAGGGTCGGCGGTCATGGTCTGTGCTGATGATCGGGATTCAGTTCTACCTTTTCTGCAGGATGTGGTGTCCATGTGAAGTGCCCGGATGAGTTCACATGCGAGTCTTATGATTCGTGCAGCGAGTTCCGTTCAGGTGGAGAAGCGGGCGGCGAGGGTCGTTCGGGTGGGGAAGCGGAGGCCGAGGCTGTAAAGACGGCGATTGAGATTTTGCACCGACAGTTTGACTTGTGAGAATTGTTGCCGATGGACTTTGTGATTTTTGTTGGCTCCAGATCGATTCTGGAGGCGCTGGGGGAGAAGCCCCATACGGGGAGAGGGAGATGTTCTTTGTGGGAGGGCGTCATCGCGGCGTCATAGGCGGAGTCATCACTGACCACCTTGCGGTAGATTCCTTGACGTGGTTGGTGGCTGGGGAGCTAGATGGCCGACAGATTGGCGGGAACGGGAGACAACAATTGAATAGAGCCTGCAGTAACCACACAGTGACACGGATTAGTCTGGGTAGGCGCTGGGAACATCAGGTCGCAGTGTGTTTAGCCAAGTGTCACGTCCAAGGGGTAGCGATAACGTGGATAAACTACGTGGAGGAGATCGGGGTCTCATCTTTCCGTTCCGAACGGGACATGCCAGAGTCAGGGACATGCCAGAGTCAGGGATATGCCAGAGTCAGGAACATGCCAGAGTCGGTGGCCACTTCGGCCATATCGATCCCCGGGCCTTGTGCAGACATTGCTCTCGCCCTGGTGGGGCAATTCGACATCTGCTTATTGAGTGCAAGGCGCGAGTGGACACGAGGAAATGGTTCTTACAGGCACTGCCGACAATTTCCAACACACTGTACGGAGCATCGAAACAGCTGAAGAAAACCTGCATCTGTATACGATTGGATTGGGCTGCAAAGAGCAGGTTGCTCAGCAGCTATGGGATAGCAACATCCCCTAACAACAGCCTAACACCATTAAGAGAGGATGGGTACTAACAACAGCCCAACACCATTAATAGAAGATGGGTACTAACAACAGCCTAATACCATATATATATCTAAAGAAGGCCATGGCACAACCGTCATTCCTTCGGACATCTGTACTTGCCTTGTGTTTTTCCTGTAGCTGAATACGCTGCGAAAGTCTGGAAAAAAACTCTGCACATGCGAAACTAGTGGATACAGCAATAAATGAGGCGGGTAGGATAGTATCAGGGGGCCTAAAACCCTCCGCCATTTATAAAATATATCCCGTAATTGGCATAGCATGACCTGAGATTCGAAAAAGCGTCGAAATTGAACGAGAAAAACAGGAGTACGACATAAGGCACCAAATATTTGGACATCGGGTACAGAACAAATTCTCAAATCCAGAAATTCTTCCCTAAAATCAACACAGCCCATACAGACAAACCCTGAAAGTCACCGTATTGAGTGATGGCATGGTTTGATGCAGGCTCCAGAGATGTAACTTCGGGTGAAACCTGCCCCGGACATCATCTACCATAAATAATGTAGAAGTCGCCGAACAGACTCCGAACTGGTGTATCACGGTGCAAGAGGAATATGCAACGATGGGGGTACAAAAAGGACGAAACACGTGACTGTGGCGCAATACAGGACCAGACCATCTGATGACCTGCCCCAACCTCCAGGAAAGATGCAATAGGTGCGACATGCTGGAGGCAAATGACAAGGCAATCCATGTCGCTGGATAATGGATGCATGCTGGATGACGTGCTGCTTGGACACGGAAAGCAATCAATTTCCTTTAGGTGCACTGTTACATTTGGTTTGAATCGATTTGTTTTTGATAATTAACATGAGCGATAGCAATAATGTGATAAATAACAAGGAACCTAGAAAGAATGTCAAAATTAATAGTGAAGATAGGAATAGTGTGATAATTAACAAGTACGAGATGAATAATGTGATAATTAATAAGTACAACAGGAAAAATGTGATAATTAACATGCGCGATAGCAATAATGTGATAAGTAACAAGAAACCTAGAAACAGTGTCAAAATTAATAGTGAAGATAGGAATAGCGTAATCATTAACAAGTACGATAGGAATAATGTGATAATTAACAAGTAGAATATGAATATTGTGATAATTAACAAGTAGGAAATAAATAATGTGATAATTAAAATGGGTGACTAGATTAATGTGATTATCCACAGTAACGATTATAAATAATGTTATCATTAACAAGTATGAAAAGAATAATGTGTTAGTTGATAATAACGTAAAAAAGAACAATGTGATAATTAAAACCAGAACTCCAGAAACTGTACTAGCACGATTATAATAGTAACAGTGTCTTGATGTTGTCACTTGTCTGACTTGAAGAACATGGCTACCAAGAGTGCTCACTACCAGTGAAGGTTTTCTTGACGGTAGTTTGTGACACAGAGACGAACACAAATAATCTGCCGCACTAAGCGAATGTCGTGAAAGATGATTATAAATCTAGTATAACCCTTCAAGGGTGGGACACAACACTTGAGTCAAGGTATAATAAAACATATTGATCAAGTCCTCACATAATGTCAGATTCAGGTGAACATACTGACCAAGACCTCATCTCATGTCAGGGTCAGGCGAAACGTACTGACCAAGACCTCATCTCATGTCAGGTGACAGGTCAGATATACTGACCACGACACCCACCTCATGTCAGAGCAGGTCAGACATACTAACCAAGACCCCCCCCCCCCTTCCTCATGTCAGAGTTAGGTCAGACTACTGACCAAGACCCCCACCTCATGTCAGAGTTAGGTCAGACATACTGACCAAGACCCCCACTTCATGTCAAGGTTAGGTCCGACATACTGACCATTACCCCCACCTCATGTCAGATCAGGTCAGACATACTGACCAAGACCCCCACCTCATGTCATATCAGGTCAGACCTACTGACCAAGACCACCAGTTAACGTCATTGCTCGTGTCTCTGGACACAGATTGTATCTCAGCTCTGGACGAAGAAGTGAGAATCGACATTGTAATCCCCTTTGTGGTAAGTTTACCGAGGGGGCCTTGCATTGCACTACAAACACGAGGAACAAGATCTAACTTCTTAGGTACACCTAAGAATATAAGAAGAGCCACTGTAGCCTACCACCAAAGATACGTCGTTAAGATTTAGCGCAATTCAGCACGAGTAGCTACATACAACAACACCTGCATCAACAACAACAATTACAACAACAACACCTGCATCAACAACAACAATTACAACAACACCATAGTCATAGAATTATATATACATATGATTTATGAATACTAACTCAACTGATGAAC